>OY776678.1:0-1233158 GCA_963675555.1 Leptura quadrifasciata | reverse complement strand
TAAAAATACTGATGTGTGACAATAGTATGTGCTCTATTTGAAAAACTTTTTAGTTAGCTCCATTTTTACTATATTTTTTCTAACAGTTTACTTTTTCAGCGATCATATTCATATTTACAACAGTGACCTCTTTGGTAAAAAAAATATGATAAAATAGGTACTGCGCATACAATGAGCAATAAATTAATATATTAAACAAATTTACAAGTTTACCTATCTAACGAATATTACAAATAAAATAGGGGGTCGAACGATAATTCGTTGTTCAGCTATTAGATTACTGTTAAGATCTGATGGTGTCAAATTACCTTATAATATCGTTTATTTTTATTTTGTGCTAAGTACTTGGTTTCTGTGGGGCAAGCCGGAACCCATAAGCAACTCGAGGATGTTTCGTCAATGCTGGAAACACTGTATTATTTTTCTCTCTGAATTATCTGCCTTCTAAAAGTGAAATCCAAAAAAATTACAAAACAGTGGAATTACCCAGTGTTCTAGCGGTAAATAACATCTACGGCTATGATTATTATATCAAAGAAACATTAGGGGGTGTTTTTTCTACATTATCGATGTTTTGGAAACGCAATCTATTTCTATTGTCACAGCTTGTTGATACAAAACAAAATAACTACTTTTCCAACAAATGACAAAGACATTTCTTTAATTATGTGCATTTTCAAATGTATTTACTATTTTGTTATTCTGGTATTATAGCCAACCGCAGTGTTTTTGCTTTTCTGTCAATCTACCAAAAATTCCGTTAGATAATTCTCTTTTAAGCAACGAAATTCGAACCGCGATGTGTTGCCAAAGCAGATTTTATTGATTATCTTTTTTATGGGGTAATAATAATTAGTGTTAGTCTTTGACACTTCCCAATAAGCATTGAAAGGCACATTTTAGGCAATGTGTCGACACGGTGTCAGCATGGTTTTGGACACGACACATTTTATAGGCACAGTTTCAAAACAGAATTCACACTGTGTAGGCATACCCAGCGTGGTGTACTAACTTGAAACCAAAATGTGCCCATAACTGTTCAAAAAATATGGCTTGTATGTGACTTAAGCCTATAACTAGTTTCCAAAACTGTACTGTGATGGAATCACTATGTGTATCTGAAATGTGTCGCATGTTTACGAAATGTTACTGTAATGAAGCCAATACGTGACTAACATGTTTCTTATTGTTTTCAATATGTTACTGTAATGTGCCTTACTATGTGTAGTTACAAAATTGACACAAATAAATATAAGTTGTGCCGAGAACTACATATTGGTATCCGAAAAATAGATTAAAGCCGACACGATGCGTTATTCTCTAAACATTTGGACAAACAATGGACACAGTCGGTCAAAAAAATAAAGCAACCCCATTTTGTCTGTGAAGTGTGATCAGATACTCATAAAAAATAGAAGCCCTTAAAAATTGATTAATTAATGATGGTAATTAATAAATAAGATACTTGTAATTTTTAAAGATAAAATTATATTTAATGTATTTTGTATGTTACAAGACACCAAATTAAGTGTATTTTTATAACATTTTTGTGTAAAAATATATAAATCATTACTTTTTAAAATTTTCTTTAAGTTCTGTTTTTCAACATGGATGCCCATTTCTCTGAAGAAAATATACTGGATGTGTATAATTTAACAAAAAATTTGCCTGTATGGACACACAAGCCACATAATAGATAATAATCAGACTCAAATTTCGATTGTTTTATAAAATGTGTACTAAAATGTGTCTATGTTGATTTGACATATCACATATAGACCAGGACCAAACCGTTTCAAATATCGTAATAGACAATAAATTCTTAGCAGTATACGAATGGTCGGAAAATGTAGTTAATGGTGTAAATAATTAAAGAAAAATCGTCCAGACTGAGTAAAAGTTCGGGAAGGGGGGTTGGGGTGGTAATATATACGTTTTTAGGGGTTGGTACTCGTTTTTTGCGACTTGCGGCTAAACTATGCATCCTATCGAAAAATGTTGAATGTAAAAGTTGTAGATAATGAAAAATCTAAAACTTTCTAATTGATCATTATTGACCATAACCTCAAAATTATCGAGAAAAATGCAACAAACCGAATTTTCGGTTTTTAATTTATAACTATCGCAAAAATGTTTATATTTTCATGAAAATTAGTGAAAATGTTCTTTTTTGTGTTTCAAACAAGCCCAAATTTTTTCAAAGCGAAATATTTAATTTACGACGTTTTATGAAGAAAATAAAAAAAGAAGACCTAATTTTCAATCAAAAAATTTGGTTAGCAAATTTTCGATTAATGAACTTTACTAGTGCTCATTTTTTTCGTTGAAATCTCAACTTTAATATAGAATTAAAATATAATATTGTTTATGTACAAAAATATCGTTAAAATAGCGAAAAACCGAAAAAACTACTTTTTAAAAATCGAGTTTTCGGTAAAAATCATGAATTTCTTTTTCTTTATTGTAAATAAACGTTTACATTCATAAAAAGCGTTAATTCTGATACAACACTATGTTATACAAGTAATGTACATGTACCTAACTGAGGCGAGGCTGTTACAATTGATCAATTACTATTATTTCAGAGAATTTCGCGAAATATCAGCAGCACAGATGATATGAAAAATTATTTACAGTACGAGCTTGCACCATCTCCTGTGTCGTTGTTTACAGAGAATGGCTTCAGAAAAAATGTTAAGTCACATTTATATACAGAATTTGCGAGCATCGATTCGTTACCAACTTCGAGCAATATTGTACACATTGTTGATGGCGGGTTTCTCTTACACAAAGTAATCTGGCAAAAAAACGATACAATTAATGAAATAACACAAAAATATTTATATTATGTACAAAACAACTACGCAAAAAATAGTTGTATGAAGAAGATGCAGATTCCCTAATTATCAATACATCCATCCCTTGAAGTAGCAAAAAACTCCGATAAAATAGTGGTAGTTGTTGGCCAAGACATAGATCTTTTAGTTCTTTTAAATCAATTCAGTTCACATGAATTTCTACTTTATTATTATATAATTCCAAGTACATATATACTTAATTAAATTACATTTGTTGGTAAAGACCATAAGAATTTAATATATACATTCTCGTATGTCTTATACATACATACATATATACATACATTAATCAATTGAATTGAATGAATTGAATATCTATTTCCACAAACCTGATGCAGGAAATATTAATGATACTTATTACACCTCTAATAGTTTTAAACATAAATCACATAAACATATTGTAGCATTTTTGCATTGTTTTTCTGGCTGCGATACAACTTCCAGTTTTGCTGGGAAAGGAAAAAAAACAATTATAAAATCATTATTGGCCGATAAACATTTACCTAATCTTGCAGAAATTTTTTACAATACAAATGCAGACAAACAAACGATTACCGAAAATGGATTAAAAATAATAGCTTCTATTTACAAAAGATTTGAACTCTACCGAACGGCTACTGTTAAATCCTCATTTCATTTGAAAAAATTACCTCCAACTGAAGGGGCAGCTAAGCAACATTGTTACAGGGTGTATTTTCAAATACAAAGTTGGCTTGGTAATCAATTAACAGCTACAGATTGGGGATGGAAACATGACGTTAATGGCATCGTACCTATATTTACAGAACAAGAATTAATTCCTGAAAATTTATTGAAAATTATCTGCTGCAGCTGCGAAACAGGATGCGGTAATAACAAATGTGGGTATCGCAAGCATGGCTTAAAGTGCTCAAATTGTTACGGTTCTGATAAATGTTCTAATGCCGAAAAATCGTACGAATAAAATTGTAATCTTGAGGGCATCAAAGACGAAGACAGTACCCACTGTCTAATAAATTATAATAAAAATAATGATACTGAACTGGACAATCCAGAATAACTCCAAGAAATTGAAGATATAGAAAATGAACGTGAAGAAATCGAAAGTTTGATCGATTCTGGCGATGAAGAATTGCCCACGAAGAAAAAAAGATTTCAATATAATTATTTTACTTTTATTTTTTGTATTTTGTAATCAAATATAAGACTTTGACGTGATAATTTGTAAATACTTACGAATCACAAGAAATAATAACTAACAAATTTTCTCAGTTCACAGCCTTTGTGTTTTTTGAATTTTTACCTAAAACATCGAAAATTAAATATTTCGCTTTGAAAAAATTTGGGCTTGTTTGAAACACAAAAGAGAAACATTTTCACCAATTTTCATGAAAATATAAACATTTTTGCGATAGTTATAAATTAAAAACCGAAAAAACGGTTTTTTGCATTTTTCTCGATAATTTTGAGGTTATGGTCGATAATGATCAATTAGAAAGTTTTAGATTTTTTCATTATCTACAACTATTATATTCAACATTTTTCGATAGGGTGCATAGTTTAGCCGCAAATCGCAAAAAACCCCCTTCCCGAACTTTTACTCAGTCTGGACGATTTTTCCTTAATTATTCACACCATTAACTACATTTTCCGATCATTCGTATACTGCTAAGAATTTTTATTGCCTTAAACAGGATTGGCCCTGGTCTAATATTTGACACAATTTAAAGTCTTGTGTTCATTATTGGTACAAATTGTTCCTATTATTACCTATACGAAACAGATTACATTTTAGACCCAATTTGGACTCCAACTTCCGATATTTATCTGAAATGCGCCTATTTAAGTACATATGAGTATCTTAAATACTTTGTAACCAAAATGTGCCAGTTACCAATTTGTTTACGTGTATCTAGATACAAGTGCAGCAAGCAAGTGCTATTGATAGTGTTTATTAATGAAATATAATTACTTTTGTTTTAATTAAACAACTATACCTTATGTGAGTTTTTATTTCGTATCCATTTATTTGCAGTGCATTTACCAAAATTTCGTTAATCTCATCGACAAATGGAGTTAGAAAGTCTTGTAAATTTGGTTTACTTGTTCCAAAGTATATAGCGATAACCATTGGTTTTATCATCGGCATATTGTTATTTACGCACAAAATAAGTCAAAATTCGGATTTTGAACTATTACTTATTGGAAGTCCATCGATGTTAAAATTCAGTTCAATAGATGTGGATTTGTCTGATGTTCGAAAAGAATGAAGCAAGCAAGTTTACAAGCCTTTGCACCAGTACTCGCCAAAACCCGTTTGAACTATATGTATTTGCTTTGATGTTTCGAGTAATATTCTACTATCTGTGGGCAAATAATTGTGGCCAGACTGCTTAAGAAGTTTTAGAAGTTGATTTAACGTACAATGTGGTACATTAGATGACAACGCCCACATCTTTAGGCTTTCTATAAAGTAGCAAGACATTTCTAATTCTTGATCAATCTCATCATCACTAGAACTATTATTATACCATCTGATAACTCTATATTATTAAAGAGTATGTTTGAATGTTCATCTTGCCTTACATCATAAGAATTTCCCGCATCGCTTTCATTGGTGCATTGCAGCCGCAAATCAGCATTTTCTACATCGCTATCACTACTGGGGCTGCCTACATCAGCAACATGAATGGGCACACGATTTTTAGACACATTTTAAAACATATTTTGGCCAAGGGGTGTCGGCACGATGCATCGAAATTGTCTAATAGGCTCAACATAGAAAAATTTTGTGGAAAAATGTTTCAATTTGGACGCAGTGCCTATTTTGATACAATAATTGGGGTCGCAATGTCTTGTCCGACTCGTGATAGCTATAATAGATTCAAATACTTTCTGGCCGAATTCACCACTGCAGTGTTTATTTGTGATCTGAGATTCACCGGTGCCGGTTAATGAAAACTGGAACAAGTTAATATTGTTCGAAAATCATTTATTTAATTAATTAGTGAAGCTTGAAAAATATGTGCAGCATTAATTGCCTCTCTTTCAGTAGTATACTGAGCAATTACCACCAATCATTCCAAGCCAAAATCCAGAAATCGCTAAATTGATGTCTTTGTACTTTCCGAGTTGAAAATATTTGACTCTATTGGTCCGATCTGTGACAATCCAATCTCTGACATCTCAGACAGTTTTAAGAAAAGAAAGAGATATATAAACAATTTTTTGCATCTATTCTTATGCCAAAAACACCCTTTAACTACTTTTTTTATGTTAATATTACTTAGAGGCTGTTTTCCAGTAGCATACTGAGTAATTCCATAGATTCTTTGGATTTTAATTTTGGAAGACACATGATTGAAGAAAATACCACAAATAACATTTAAACAACAAAAAATATGAAGTTAAAATATCAAATTAGTTACATTGGCAACCGAGATAACTCATAATTTAAATCCCTCAGCAGTGAAGCAACAGTTGATGTCGTCTTTAAAAAAATTACTGTTGAACTATCAGTTAAAATATTGGAATTTACTTAGGCAAGACATTGGAGAAGTGTAATTATTTTTGATGGTCACTTTTCCAAGAAAACTTTACCTTTCATCATCTGAAGCATTTTTGCCGGCCATCGGTTTTGCATTCCATCTAATTCGACCAATTTTCACAGAGTTACGTTACGCTTTTCTGACATGCCCTGCACATTTAATATTTGCTCAAAGTGTTAACTCCAATTTGGAGTTCTACACTGCGTACAAGTCGCAAGGAACTAACATTACATTTAATGGAAAAATTATGTTAATTATTAGTCTTATTTTAACAATATCACAATTTTAATATTGCAATAATTTTAGTATAACTAGATATGCTTCCATTACTAATTTTAGATGTTTACTTTTCGATTTCCTTTGTTATTTTTTTACTAATTTGCCAGAGAGGTTTATTTAAAATACCTTAATATTATTACAACTCTTCATTACAACAGCCTCTGCATTTTTACGGCAAGAAACAATTTTTTTTTATTAATCAAAGATCACAAAACTTGAGATAAGAATACTGAAGATTTACAGTCAAATTTAGTTCTATTAAATCGAACTTGAATGAGATTTTTATTACTGGGGATTGAGTTGGTACCGTTGGTGTGAATAAAGATGAAATAGTTGCCACAACCATCAAAGAACCGAGTATTTTAGTGTAATTGTGAAATCTTCATTAACTAATATCCGATAAACATAAAACTAAGGCAAATGAGTATTGCATTAAAAGCCGAGCTAAAGTTAATGCAAAAATAAGATATATTTTA
Source organism: Leptura quadrifasciata (assembly GCA_963675555.1). NCBI lineage: Eukaryota > Metazoa > Arthropoda > Insecta > Coleoptera > Cerambycidae > Leptura > Leptura quadrifasciata. Next base: position 1,226,018 of record OY776678.1, on the reverse strand, counting down.
AACAATAAAAACCCATATTCCATCTCTATTATCTACGCTTGAGAATATCTCCTTTACTAGTAGTAGTAGACCAAAATCTACTGAACTTTTAAAAAATTGTCCAAGCAAATCCTTCATCTTACTCTACAAAGGTTGACCCGTTTTTATACGGGGACTATTTTACACAAATAAATGTCTTGATTGTCTACTTTCATAGAACATTTGAACAATAATTCAACTCGCGTTTTGCTAACCATGTTGACATCTTCAGGAGACAATTAATACTGAAAACCAGTTTACTCGTCTCCCAATGATGGTAATGTGTGGTTAACGAAACGTGCGTCGAGTAGTGTATTCGAGTGTAGTGCTCAAGTCTCTTGCAAAAGCGGTTCTCAGGCACTAAAGGATTTGATGTAAAATGGTCTATATATGACCCGCATCTATCCTAGAGGTGTCTGCTTGAATAGGACTACGATCATACAAGGTAAAAGAGGTTTCAGACAATTTTTCACAACTGTAGTAGTTCTTGGCCTATTAATCTTTCAGATTTCATTCATTGGAACCTGACTGCAACCAGCAATACACTCTTGTATTATTATTATTATTATGCGATAATCTAACAGTATTCTCTCTCATTATTTTCTTGAAATATCCCTTCAGCTACAGCACAATGTAAGATATCTTGATTTTAAAGTTAATGTGTGTTTACCGAAAAACTAATAATCCTAATTTTTGGTGTTGTTTTTGTATTCGGGGACTTTCTTTAGAACTAGTGATATTAGTGGGTTGGCACTTCTGCATCTAGTGTTTTTAGAGCCATAACCTTGGTAGTAGATGCTCGGTTTTGTTTTGAATGTAAAATGTAAGTGCCAAGTGGATTTAGCTGGTTTTACAACATAATGAAGGATTTTTAGTTTGTTAGTTAATGTCCCTTGTTATTTGTATACATGAACAAGTCAGTTTCTTTTTAGGTACAGCTGAAACAGAAATTCTGGTAACCATACTGGAAGGCATCAGAAAAACTGGTGAGTCAATAGTCCATTTTTACATATTATTCTTTTCCTTAATCTTATAAATGTATTTTGATTTACTAATACTTATTATTTTAAATCGTTAACACTCACAAACACAGTCGAATAAAAATAATTTTAAAATAGTGTATTTAGGACTTCATTTAAGACAACATGTATGAATTTCCAGGAACTTAACAGTTTTGCTGTACTATGGATATATTTTAGGTGTTTAGCCTTTAAAATAAAAGTGTTGGGGTTTAATTTAATCTTACAAGGTAAATAATGTTCATAAGAGTTTATAGTTCAGAATATTGTGTAGGAGGCAGAAATTCAAAATGGCAAATGAATCAGTAATGTATTTTCTGTTGTTCCTTTTTGTTTAATACTTCTGATTGCTGACAAATGCTATTTCAGCAGAACATTTCAAACCATTCTAGCAAATATTGACCATGAGTTACTGCATTTTTCAATGGGCATCTGAGAATCTCTTTCAGCTTTTATGGTGCGTAGTAGACTACTTGACGTGCGTTTCGTTAATCCTGTTAGCATTATCAGCAGATAATGAAAATCAATCTTATTCATCTCCTGATGATATGTTAACATGGTTAGCGAAATGCAGGTCGAGTAGTATATTCGAGTGTGGTGTTGAAATGTTTTGGTGTCTTGTAAAAGTGGTTTTTAGATCAAAAGTATTGATTTGTGATCGCCTGGGCCCGGACACAGGATAAGGTCATTTCTTTAAACGGGACTACACACCATAAAATTTATATGAGGTTCTCAGATGCTCATTGAAAAATTCAGTAGCTCTTGATCTAATAGAAATCTACGTAATCCATCTATTTTCAATAAATGACTCAGTCCTGGATTATATCTAAGTCTAGTCTTCAATTGCAATCAGCTTGCATGAAATTATAGTTTTTAGACATCACATTACGCACAAATATCTAGAATTGTATTTAACAAAAAAGGTACCTGATTCATTTTTTTTTTGCTGCCGGTAGACACATTAGCAATTAGTAAAGAAATAACAAAAAAAATTGTGTTAAGCATTAAAACACTTTTTAATGTTTAAAGCTTGCATTTAGATTTAACAAGCTCCATATCATTTGACTAGATTTTTAATATAATGTCCCAAAACAGAAACATATACTATATTATGGTAGATTCATAGATCAAATTAATCGTACCACTTTACTAAACATATAAAGTTACATATTAAATAAATACAAAAATATAGGTCTGCTAAACAACAAAAAGGTGCATCTTTTGCTTTTCCTCATTTATAAATCTGTGGCGAGATTAATTTTTTATATGAATTTGTAATTATCACTATGGACTACTAAAATGATACCAATAAACATTTTACTTTCTTTTTAACTATATTATCGTCTAACTTTTAAAATTCGTAGTTCATGATAGTACTTTAAAATTTATAAAAAATGTCAATTATTTATTATCAGCGCTTTTGAAATTTACATAGTAAATATATTGTAAAAGGTTCTGTCCGAGGCGCCCATCACACAACCTGGTCATTCGGTTTCCTAGATGCTGTTCTGTCTAACACAAAATGTTTATTATATAATAATCGAAAAAAAATAAAATCAAATAATCATCATTAAGAGGGAGTCGCGTACTGTATTTTATAAAAATCTTCTCCAAAAGACGAAGGCATCAATGATGAGCATAAAGTATAGACAGAAATAGCACATTTACTCAAGATTCTTAATCGTTTCAGTGTTTTTTATAAAAACTATGTACTTAGGAGCATATGTCTTGTTAATCTAACAAGGATTTTCCCTAAATTTATAAAATCTAAAAAGTGATCTTTTTAATATTTGAAATCTTTTCTTGGGTTAGCCTAAAAGTTACTTTCAAAGATGTATTTCTTTTAGTGGTGTAAAAATAGCCAAAAATAAGGCGATAGAGAAAATTGTGCATAGAGCAACGCGACATAGAAAAAATAAGTTCGTTTTGGTGAAACTAAGAATAACCAGAATTTTCTACATCGAGTAGGTCGGAAAACCTTTTTTTTTTCACAAAAAAGGGGTAAATTGGTCATTTTAAGTGTGGTTTTTGAGTTTTAATTTATTTTGGACCCTTTAAAATGCAAGCTAAGAAACGACAATGGTACCCTTTTATTGTAGATGTTCAAAGAACCTTCAGTTCAAATTTCGTGAGAATCGGTTCACTGCCCCCCACGATGTATATACACTGATAAAAACGTAAAAAACTGAATTACGGCTAACTTGGCCAAAATTAAACCGAATTTGATGAAATTTTAGGTGAAAGTAACCTATATAACCAAGAAATAACCTGCGAATTTTTAGCAAAAAATATCCAATAGTTTGGCCGCAATTCCATTTTGTCTAAATTCCACAAACTTTTCAAAACGTTCCCCAATTTGTCCAAATGGTCGTACGAATGTTTTTTTTACAAAACGAAGGTTTTTTTTATGTACTTTCACGTGATTTAACTAAAAAATAACTTTATAATTCGGCCGATTTTTTGTCAGTTTTGGTGTATATATGCGCACAGTGATTTCCCATAATTTTCAGTATTATACGTATGCGCACAAGTCTACGTGTAATTATTCATTATAAAACTTTCAATATCAATAACAGAAAGTGATTGTGAGCAGGTTTTCAATATTTAGATATAATTTTTTCGAAAATTCACTTGATTTTTATTAAACTTTTTACATATATTGATTATCATTTTATTTTATGCATGTTTCCTTTTTCTAGTAGTTGTACTAGATGCACTACTGCAAGAAGTGTTAACTTCGGAATCAGTAACTGGAGTCTGGAATATTTCTTCACCCTCGTCGTCGCTAAAATCGTATAATAATAATTTTTATTGGTCATTTAAGAATACACCGTAGTGTTCTGACAAGTCAAGAGTAAAGGATTAATAGATATAGAAATATGTAGAAAACAAACAGAACTAATAGAAAAAATAAATAACACTAAAATAACAAACAACATAGATGTATAAAACACTAGGACATAATTCTAGTACAGTCAAAAATAAATCCAAAACAATAAATCCAGTAAAATAACCAGAAGACAGATCTTAACCTAGATTTAGGTCTGCTTTAAATTGTTTGATAGGTAATGATTTTAGGGTATCTGGAAGTGAGTTAAATAAAGCAATACCAAAGTTGTTTCGTTTTGTTGACTCTAGTCTCTGATGGGGTGTTTGTAAGTCATTGCGATTTCGAGTATCGTAACAATGATTTATGCCATTTGTTGCATAGTTGCTCAAATCTTCCTTTATGTGGATTAAATTACAGTAAATAACCTCGGATGGCAACGTCAATATATTGAATTTTATAAACCAAGATTTACGACTTTCAAGTTGACTCAAGCCTGCCAAAGCTCTAATTGCTTCTTTTGAGTAACAAAAATACATTGAGTTTGATTGGATGTACCCCGGTTTATTAAACCGTATACCATTGCACTATGAAACAAGACATGATATGCAATAAGTGCCGCATCTAGGCTGACTCTATATTTTATTTGTCTGATGGCATATACTTTTTTGGATAATTGAGTCGATAGATTGCTAAAATGTGGATGCCAACTTAATCTACCATCTAATGTTAGGCCTAAGAATTTTACAGTCTGGGAGTTATTATTCTTGGTGGAAAAAAGAAGTGCCTGAGTTTTTTTGTGTTTAAACACAATTTGTTGGCGTTGAACCAATCGCTAGATTTGGATAAAATGATTGCTTGCATGTGACACCAATGGTTTTACATGAGCAACATTTAATTTTGCAACCGACCTTACAGTCACAAGCAATTATATTGAGTAATTCATTAGGAGGAGGAGCTTTATCAGTCTTTGTTGGCATCAGTCCATTATCTGTTGTTTGCTGCTAACCTAAATTCTGTCAATTTTGGTACTATATGTCGTGGGAGGCGGTGAACCGATTTTCAATAAATTTGAACTGAATGTTTCTTGAACATAAGGGTACTATTCTCGTTCCTTAACTAGCGTTTTAAAGGGTCCAAAATAAATTAAAACTGAAAAACCACCATTAAAAATGAACTATTTCCCCTTTTTCGTGGAAAAAAGGGTTCCCCCACCCCCTATGTAGAAAACTCAGGTTATTCTTAGTTTCACTGAAGCAAACTTATTTATCTATGCCACGTTGCTCTATGTAAAATTTTCTCTCAAATTCTATCTTTACTTCACTATTTGTAGATTTGGATTACACGAAATTGTATTAGTCAAAACCGCATTTAGGAAACCGAATACTCCGATCATGTACTGCACCCCGTACTTGTAATATAATTATTTGATATAATAGGTAGCTTTACTAGTTGTCATATAAGTACAAGAATTGAATAGTTTGCCGCACATATCTGTAAAAATTTATTTATCCAGGGGATACAGTTATATTCGTGGTCTACGGCAGAATGTGTCTTAAATCTTGGAATTTCTCATTATTTGCTTTACAAATTTACAGATTATTTTCTCTACAAGTATTAATTTATGTAAATTTAAACAGTTATGTGCGGCAAAAAGCTGTAAATTCAGCGTTAACAAGATTTGCAACCACTCGACCGAAAATGTAACGGTCATCTGTATAACCCATATATTGTATTTCTATAATAAATACCTACACATATCCATTATTATTGTCTATATTTTATTATGATATTCTTACCTTGGTATTGATTATATCGCCTTTTTCATCAATAAGGCTTATTAAAATCTATTTCGACTGGTTCATAGCTCGGTTCAAGCACCTAGCTGTACTTTAAATCCTATGTTGTAAACGTGAAAAATTTCTGCCGAGGTGGGGTTTTCTTTTACTTACGAAATCTCTATGAATCAGTAAAAATTCTATTTAAAGATCTTTGCTAATAAAAAAGTGTCAGAAGGAAGAGACGGTCTATCAAATATGCACGTAAATTTGCATGATAGGCAATATAAAACACGTTTACCACTAAAATCACTATGGCACTAGTGTAAGGCGGCAACGGAGAGCTGGCCAGACTGAGGAACTTGGATCTAAGAGCATACAGGTTTTGAATCTGTTTTAAACTACCTAATATCTGAATCGCAATTGTATAGCGAGTTGCTTAAATGTACTTGCTAAATTAATACTTTATTGTAATCTGTTTGTATGTGGTGCATATATACAAGGGTAGATTTTATATGCAGAGCGACTGAAAGTTATTGACTAGAAACAATCATTTATTTATCGGAAAGTACTGTCGCAATCAAAACTCATTTCAAACTGAACGTTTGTCGCTAAACTATTATTCACTGACGAATTTAGGATTTACTCCTATTAAATTAATTGAGCAAAATTTGGGTTGTTACTTAACAGTCAATTATTTTCAATCGAACTCTTGAAGAATTTGTTCCTGTATATTTTATTACAGAAAAAGAGCGACCGAAATCTTGCTTATCCTTTATCTGCCGACTCTCAGTCACCACCTACATATGAGAGTCACGTAGAGTTCCTTCAACCATCGATAAAGTTGTATTTTATATTCTTAGAACTCATGGCGATTTAAAAAAAAATTGATTTGTCGATGAATTCAAGTAACTTCAATGATATTAAATGCAATTATTGGAGACACAAAACTATGTAAAAAAGCGCTAATATCTGTACATCTATTCAGCAAGTTCTTGGCTTGTAGATATATTTCGGTTTACAATAGAAATCTTCAATTACCTCAGTAGTAACAATTATCATTATAATCATGTACCTTGTATAAAATCACAAAACTTATACATTGTGCTATAAAAATATCGACTGACCAAAGCTTACGAAGACCCACATCAATTAAACGAAATCATTCCACGTCCATCTCCGTCTGATTACAAAATATACGAAATTATAGGTGTTTGGGAGGTCTTATTTTTCTAACACCATGTATACTCCATAAATATTTAAGTATAAAACGAGACATTGTAGTAGCCCATAATGTTCACTCTTAAGAGTAATTTGAGTATAACATTATAACAAATGTAAGCTGACGAAGCCAATGGGGGGATATGAGTCCCTGCTACGCAACTAGGAAGACACTTGAGATGATGCAAGCCAAAGAACACACAAGGCTATTGCACAAATGGCTCGCAAGTGTCAAGGAATGTAAGACCGGTCCTAATAAGAGGGGCATCAGCCCCCAGGTGGGCCCCTTGACGGGGTTTTTTCAGTCTTGTTGCCCCTAGTCGAGTCACTGACATAGATGAGCCCAGCACTATTATTAGCCATTCGAAGAGCACTATTATATTGTTTAGTAACGTCCAGGGTCCCTTCTGCACTACTACTGGCACTGCTAGAATGTCCGTCTGCACTTGTGGTTGTGGCCACCACTCCATCGAATCCAACTGGGCCTGTATCGTCACCGCAATGGTAATTATAGCTACAGCAAAGCATTCCGTCCTAAAAAACAACACGTCATATCATATTGTACCTGTGTCGAGGAGTTTTATCAAAAAATCCTAATTTATGCCCACAAATTACTTGCGGCTCAAAGTATTGCGGTTTTTTTGATAAAACTCGTTCACAAGTTACCACAGTTTGCCGAGGCAAATTGAGGGAGACTTGCTTATTTTGGTGCTAATTTTGAAAAAAGAAAAGTGAAATTGTGCTTGTCTAAACGTACATGGTAGACTTGGGTGAATAAAGTACTATATTATGTTCAGGATAATTGCTTTTAATACGGTTTTGGACTCCATGATATCGATAGTAGATGAACTTCGAGAATCCACTAGAATTTTTGGTATTTGTAGTAAAATGTGGACAAAATATGCCTTACTTCCTCTCCCTCTGTGAGAAGTTATAAAGTTCAAAAAACAAGTATTTTAGAATGTATGTTTTTGTGGCATTATCACAATTAATAAAACCAGTTAAAAATCTTTGTTTGTTTTTATTCAAGAACTATTTGCTGGATAAAAATTAATTATTCTTAAAACCACAAAATATATTGTGTAACTCCTAATATCCATTTCCTTGGTTACCTTGAACATCAGTTAGAGAAAAATAAAATAGTTGCCCGTTAATAGTGATAGGTTACTTGTAATAAAGTTAACACTAAGGAGTGAGTTAAGTACGTCACAAATGCCACAAATAGTCCCTCTCCTAAAAAAAACCTCTTAACCTGCCTAAAAATCTATCGCAAAGCTCACTTTTTTTTGGAACTTCCTCATTATCTAAAATTAAACTTTCATGTAGCAAGTATGCAGGTTTTAGCCTGTCCAAACTGATAGTAACATCTCTATCTTGTTTGGTTATCGTAATTACCTTTTCTGAATGAGATACCACTTTAAAAGTTCCTTCATATGGTGAAGATAGTGATGGTTTCGACCCTTCAACTCTTAAAAAAACATATTCACATTCTTGAATTTCAGGACTGACAAATGATTTTTCGAGCGAGTGATGTTTTGTATCTATCGATTTAAGGTTATGAAAACATTCTTTTAATTTTGACATAAAAACTGAAATATATGTGTCATCGTGTGAATTAACAAAAAATCTCCTGGAATGCGTAAAGCTTTCCCAAAAACAATTTCTGCAGAGGAACATTTTAAATCTTCCTTAATAATGGTTCTAAAACCCAATGAAATTATTGGAAATTCTTCTTTCTAATTATGTGAATTAGCTCTGGCTGTCAAAATTGCTTCCAACGTTCTATGAAATCTTTCAATCATACCATTGCTTTGTGGGTGATATGTGGTTGTATGTATTTTATGACAACCGAGGAATTTTGTAAATTCTGAAAATAATAGTGATTCGAATTGCACGCCTTGATCTGTGGTTATATAGAGAGGAACCCCAAAACAGCAAATATATTGTTGAAATAATATTTTAGCTACTGTTTCTGCAGTTATACTGTGTAAAGGATATGCCTTTGACCAATGAGAAAATTGTTCAATCTGTGTATGTAAGAACAACCATCGGAAGAGGGTAATGGACCTACAATGTCGATGTGAATGTATTTGAATCTACTTCTAGGTATATCGAATTTACCTATCGGAGTCTTAATATGTCTATGAATTTTTGATGTTTGACAATTAATACAAGTTTGGTCCATAAAATGCAATCAATCTGTATTCATTTTAGACCAAAAATACTTACTAGTTATTAACTTTTTGTTGAATATGTTAAATTATGAAAAATTTCAAATACGATCCAACTAAATTTCTTCTAAGTTAAAATTCAAAGATTATTTGAAACAATATGATTTATGTTTAATATCAAACCTTTGATTTGATTATTGTTTACTGTTCTTTTAAATATTTTTAATGCTCTACATACGAAAGAGTGTCTGTGACGATATTCTTTTTACCTTGAATGTGTCGTATGTCATTTGTGAATTGTGCTATAAATTCTAAGTGTCGAGTTTGTCTCAGACTTCTTTCTGCCTTAGAGAACAAAGCTGTTGTTAATGGCTTATGATTAGTAAAACAAATAAATTTTCGGCTTCTAACATATATCTATAATGTTTTTAATAGCTTCATATAATGATAGCATTTTTTTTGTCAAAAAAAAGAAAGTTAAAGGCTTGATTTCATTATCGGATAACTGTTCTAACACTGCTCCCATAGCAATATTAGAACAATCAACCGTGAGAGTTAATGTTAACTTATCATCATTGCTAGGATGAGTAAGTGTGATGGCATTCGAAAGTGCTGTCCTTGTTTTGTCAAAACTGTCAGAATATTCATCTGTCCAGTGACCAATGTTTTTAAAAGTATGGTGCTGTCATTCTGTACTGGAAATGTGTAATGGATTTAAAATTTCAGCAAAATTGGGAACAAAACGGTGATAAAAAATTGATCATACCTATAAACCGTTGTAATTGTTTTAGTGTAGAAGGATGGGGGAAATTTTTTATTATTTCTACTCACTCTTCTGATGGGCGAATATCCTCTGACTTCATTTCCTTACACCAAAAACACATTTGGATGATAGGCGCCAGCAACAGCCAGAGCTAATTCACGTAATTGGAAAGAAGACCTTCCAATAATTTTACTGGATTTTAGAACTATTATTAAGGATGACTTTAAATGTTCCTCTGCGGAAATTGTTTTTGGGCAAGCTTTACGCACTCCGGAAGATTTTCTTGTTAATTCACACGATGACACAGAGATTTCTGTTTTTATGTCAAAATTAAAAGAATATTTCCATAACCTTAAACCAATAGACACAAAATCACTCAACCAACCATTTCACCTGACATTCAAGAATGTGAATATGTTTTTCTAAGAATTGAAGGGTCAAAACCATCACTATCTTCACTATATGAAGGACCTTTTACGGTGGTGTCTCGTTCAGAAAAGGTAATTACGATAACTAAAAAAGATAGAGATGTTACTATCAGTTTAGACAGAGTAAAACTTGCATACTTGTTAAATGAAAGTTCAATTTTAGATAATGAGGAAGTTAAAAAAAGTGAGGTTTGCGATATACTTCTTGGTAGGTTAAGATTTTTTTTAGGTGAGGGAGTTCCAGTAGGTCCCCTCCGTACACCCCTCCATAAATGATATAAAAATATGTTTATCTTGATTATCTGAAAACCTACTACTACTAGAGGGATGAAATGTCGTACATGTAATAATTTTATCATGAGGAATGGTTTGGTCCTGATGAAAATAGGGAGTGATGACCAGGGGCTTATGAAACAGTGGGCTCCTGATTAAAATGTCTATAATTTTGTTGCTTTAAGATTTTTAAAGAAAATGTATAGCCATAGGTCCCTTGTCTATTAAATCTTAGGCAAATAAAAGATCCCTACTCTTCGAAAGAGAAGAGTTTCGGCAAAATTCCCGGTTGAAGGTAGCTCGTCTACAGGTGATGGTGTTCGGCCTCAGTAGTGGAAATAGGCCGACATTAAACAAATGTTTAAAGAAAAAACCGACAAAATCTTTTTTGGTAACTTTTGGAAGTCCCTGGCTCACTATACAGTGTTGAGCCATTGCTACTTTAATCATCATGAATGAGGCAAAAGCTGCTACACAAAGTTGCCAATAGAAGTCCCGTAGTTACGAAAAGTGTCATTCATTTTCCTCTTTCAGTATTTTCTGGATCTAATAAGAAAATATATAAGATCATTTCTTACCTTTCTTCCACTACAAGACAATTGAACAACTTGTTTTTCTCCAAAGTGTGCTACTATAGATAGTATTTTAATCAAAAAACTTTTACAGGTTACTCGTAGTGTGAGTCTCGCTTATTTATAATAGGAGATACAACTCTAGACAACTTTGAGCAAAAATTAAATATAACATTCTAAAAATTGAAGGCAAATCAAAAACTTAACTTCAATTTTCCTCTGGAATTGCACAAAAGTTGTATCTCCTGGAAATATCACTTGCATTGATAGATAATTCATTCACATTATCTCATTTCAAAACAAAGACATTAACGATAATGTACCGTCCTTGACCCTCACTCTGTTATAGGTGGAGAGGGGGTGAAATACATGTCAATGCTCATCTAAAACCCAATTTTCATGCTTCAAATAAAATGTGCATGTTTTTTTTTTAACAATCGACAGTACATAAAGCCACAATCCTTCATGTGTTTTCGGCTTTATGCTCTCATGCTTCTATGGATAAAAAAAAAGTGTATCATGTATCACCGTAATAAACAAGACAACTATCCTGAAACCTCCTTGGCACATGGCAGTACTTTATGTTATCAGGTGCGTAGAGATCCAAACACAACGGTTTTGTCAAACTAACGACATGCCACATTCGCCATTCATCCAAACACCAACTTACTCGTACTGATTTGAAAAAATTAGGCCAATTGGAATACTACCTAAGAAAAAAAAGCATGCAGTAACGTTGCAGTACACATCTATAGAGTGCTCGGTAATTCTCAAAAAATATTAGACAAGGAATATTACGAGAAATTCTTCATCACGGGTTATAACACTTGTTGTTTTCAAGAAAATATTAAGTACATGCTCTTTTTAAATATTGCAATGGTTTTGTTGTAATTGTTATAAATCCAGTCAATAAGTTGACTGTTCCGTTTAAGATAAATGTCGCTTGTGTTTCAATTTGACAGTTCTTTGGAAATTTCATGCCCATGGACATTCCTAGAAATGGGATTCACTTTTAACTTTGATTGTGACTTCTTAAGCTTTGTTCGAATCCGCTGTCTAATCAACGTTGGGCTATGTATTAATCTGTATCTGTGATCAAGTCCATTATCGGTGTCACCAAAAGGCCATCGACCAAAGTTCAGCCTATTTCAACTATTTTTTAAGCCGTTATATAAACATTTTATTTCTTACAGAGAATTGGTACTCTGTGAAAAAAGAATAAAAAAGGAAAGATGGATGTAGGTCTCATTGCAGATTATTCAGTGAAGTGATGTGTTCCCAAAGAATTTTCCTCTGATGGGTGTTCCTCGTTCTCAAATTTTGCAGAGAGCTTGAATGATTTCTATGTTTTTTTCCTTCTCTAGTGAATTCTGTGGATAGGGATTGCAGTACACGCTACCATTGGTGGTGGCATCACGCAGTAGAACTATTTGTGATAGCCACCATGCGACAGCTCAATCTCTGGCTATTTTTTTTAACAATACCAATTGGTAAATGTAGCATCTACAGAATTCTAATAATTTTTTTTTTTTTTTTTCATTTATTGAGATACCCAAAAAGATACTAAACTGCTGGCCACTCGAACTTACACATAGAGAATTTTAGGCAAAATTTAAAGTTCAATATTTTCAACAGGAATGCAAATTTTTGAACGCGGCTTGCAAATTTTAAGAGCTAGTTTTTTTCGGATTAAGCTGCATGACGTATATTTATCGTAGGACCATAAGTTTGTTATATACGGGGTGATCAATGAAGTCATGCAAAAAATCAAAAAGTTTGTATGAGTGAAATTTCCGCAAAAAATTTTTTTGGTCTTTGCAATATGGTTCGTTACTAAGGTAACGTCAATATCTCTAGACGGTTTTGTCAGTTTTTGGATTAAGGCCCTTAGGCCTTGTACACATTACTCAACATAAAATTTGGATACCGAAATTTTTAAAATGCTATAACTTGACATTGGATTGACGGTTCTTGATGATTTTGGAATCCTTATTTCACGTAGATTTTCTATGGTCTAAGCATTTTATTTGAGGGTTGAAATTTACACATTATGCCGGGTCGATAATAAACAAAAACGTAGCGACAAGAACAAGTTTATTACATTATATTCTACAATGTACAAGATTGCTTAACAACGGCCAAAAGTCAATTCTTAAAAAATTTATAATTCTAATTCTGGTAATTTTTAATAATTAAAAAAAAATTTAACTAAAAAACTAAAAATGAATTTAATTTAAACTTAAATTAAAATTACCTAATTAAAATTAGGTACATTAATTAAAAAAAAGAGAAGCTAATATTTTGTTGGTCCTCCTGCTCGTAATATTATTTCCCGACATCGATTTGGTAGAGTATCCACAAGATTATTTATAAAATCTTGTGGAATATTCTCCCATTCTTCACGAATGGCCTCACTGAGCGTTTCTAAGGTTTCAGGGGGTACATCAAGAGATCTTACTTTAAGTTTTAAATAAGACCAAACGTGTTCGATGACATTAACATCCGGAGACTTTGCAGGCCAGTCCATCCTATTGATGTTTTGTGCCTGCAAAAACTCTGTGATCCTTCGCGCTCTGTGAGGTTGAGCGTTGTCATCCACCAATAGAAGTTCTGGGTCGTAATGTCGAGCAAAAGGAACAACAATAGGTTCCAAAATTTCCTCCTGATAAACAGTAGCATTAATGGTTTGATTGGTAATGAATAGCTCGGTTTTACCATTTCTTATGATACCTCCCCACACTGTAACACCTCCGCCACCAAATGCTTCTTGAGGGTCCATATTTTCCTCCAAATATCGCTGATTTGGCCTTCTCCAAACTAAAATTCGGCCATCGGAGTGAAACAAATTAAATCTTGTTTCGTCAGTAAATAAACAATGGCTCCACTCTGCATTACCCCAATTCGCATGCCGATTTGCCCATGCCCGCCTATTCGCTCTATGGTGTTGTAATAACCGCACACATTTTGCTCTGCGACGGGCTCTATAATTTAAAATGTTTGGCATTATGTTGTCTTTTAAAAAAAAAATCTCACCTCAAGTTGTTTTTATTTAATGTTCTTCTCACTGTTCTGTCCGAAACTCTCACCCCCGTTTGTTGTCTTAAAGAGTCATTTAGTTTTCTAGAGTTCTTTGTTCTATTCCGCATAGTTTCTCTCATTAAAATTCTTTCGGTTCTTTCGTTTATTTTTTTTGTATGTCCACCCCCATGCCCATAAATATGATCCCCAGTAGTTTCGACGCGGCGGATCAAATTATAAATTGTCTTTCGGCTGACATTGTAAATGTGCGCAATTTGCTGTTTTGACATTCCTTCGTTGAGAAGTCGAATGCAATTTTCCCTTTCTGCCGTGGTTAAACGCCTCATATTAATTAAACTTTACAAAATTATAACATTGAAATGTGTCAGATTATTTCTAAAATAATGTAAACAGTTTTTAATTGCATAGCAACAAATTTGTTTTTCCAATGCCTACTTTGAAATTGACGCGTCGCGTAGAAATTACACCCGATCATAATTATGGGCTTGGGGGTGGACAAAGAACTCTGTAAAACTGAATGACTCTTTAAGACAACAAACTGGGGTGTGAGTTTCGGACAGAACAGTGAGAGGAACATTAAATAAAAACAACTTGAGGTGAGAATTTATTTTTACAAAAACTTAAATAATGCCAAAGCTTAGAGCGCATCGTACCCTACGTTTTTGTTTATTATCGACCCGGCATAATGTGTAAATTTCAACCCTCAAATAAAATGCTTAGACCATAGAAAATCTACGTGAAATAAGGATTCGAAATCCGCAAAAATCATCAAGAACCGTCAATCCAATGTCAAGTTATAGCATTTTAAAAATTTCGGTATCCAAATTTTATGTTGAGTAGTGTGTACAAGGCCTAAGGGCCTTAATCCAAAAACTGACAAAACCGTCTAGAGATATTGATGTTACCTTAGTAACGAACCATATTGCAACGACCAAAAAAATTTTTTGCGGAAATTTCACTCATACAAACTTTTTGATTTTTTGCATGACTTCATTGATCACCCCGTATATAATAAACTTATGGTCCTACGATAAATATACGTCATGCAGCTTAATCCGAAAAAAACTAGCTCTTAAAATTTGCAAGCCGCGTTCAAAAATTTGCATTCCTGTTGAAAATATTGAACTTTAAATTTTGCCTAAAATTCTCTATGTGTAAGTTCGAGTGGCCAACAGTTTAGATCCATAACGGGCATGTTAAACGGTAATATAAGTACACAATTAATATACATAAGATCTTTGGTATTAATTACATGGTAACAAAACAACATATAAAATAATTTGATTTATCTTTAAAAAAATATATACCTATATATATATATTCTTAGCCTAAATATACTTATTAGGTATAGTAAACAGAGAAATTGCGAAAATGAGTATTTTAGGATGTGAGAATGAGTTAAATTTGTACATTATTTATATCATATTTAAATTTATGAGTTTGATTGTCTTTGATTTAATAGAAGTCTTTTTGCATTTTTAGTGAAACTTTCCATTGTGGGTTTATTTCTTATCATCGGTGGTAGTTCATTATACCATTGGAGCGCTTGATATGTTATTCTTTTTCTGCCTTGAGTAGTTGTAAAAGATGTTAGTGAATATTGTTGATTAGTTTTTGTGTTATGTTGATGAATATCACAATTTTTTACTAGTTTCATTTCAGTTTGTATTAAACCAGTTTTTATTTTGTAGATTAATTTTACACTATCAAGTTTTATAATTTCACTTATATTTAAATCACTATAGAGATTGTTCGTACTAGTTCTAAACGGTTTATTGAACAGTATTTTGATGACTTTGTTTTGGGTAATTTGAAGTTTCTTGATATCTTGCTGCCTGGCATGTCCCCAGAATGCAGCAAA
The DNA here is from genome assembly GCA_963675555.1 of Leptura quadrifasciata. Lineage (NCBI taxonomy): Eukaryota > Metazoa > Arthropoda > Insecta > Coleoptera > Cerambycidae > Leptura > Leptura quadrifasciata. Next base: position 1,210,048 of record OY776678.1, on the reverse strand, counting down.
ATAATTCAAGTGTGAGTTTACATGTGCATTATATATTAGATATTTAGTTGCCAGGTTGAATTTGTATGAATGATGTCTTAATTGGTAACACAGTACATTTATTTTTGCACGAATTTTATTAATATGACACTCAAAATTTAATTTACTATCACGTATAAGTCCTAGATATTTCGTATCATTCACTTGTTTTATTTTCTCATCGTATAGTTTTAGAGTTAGATTATTTATGGGTTGTTTATTGTTCATTATGATGTAGTTGCACTTATTCTGATTTAGTTTTATGTAGTTGTATTTTGTCCACATACATATTTTATTTAAGTCGTCTTGAGCGTTTTGAAAGATGTCAATGAGTGTACCCGAGTAGAAGAGTGCTGTGTTATCTGCAAACAGAGTCACTTTACCACGTAGATCACAGTCGCAAATATCGTTAATATATATTAAAAATAATATTGGGCCCAAGACTGAGCCCTGGGGCACGCCACTCGTTACCGGTAATTTACTACTAGGATGGCCATTTACAAGAGTAAATTGAACACGATCTGTCTAGATAGTTTGAGAAGATTTCCAATACTTTTTCGTGTATTCCCAGCTTAGCAATTTTTGTTAGTAAAATTTGATGGTCAACAACATCAAAAGCTTTACATAAGTCTAGGAAAACAGCTAGAACACTTTTTTTATTATCAATTTCCTGATATATAGTCTCAATGATATTGGTAATAGCAGATTGCATACTTCTCTTGTTGAGAAAACCATTTTGTTGGTTGTGGATGAAACTTATATCATGCAGATATTCGAGTAATCTATTTTTTAGGATGATTTCTAGGATCTTGGCAAAAACAGACAGCACACTTATTGGTCGGTAATTGTTTGGTATATTGGTAGGCCCGTTCTTATGAATAGGTGTTACTTTTCCCACTTTGAGACAGTCTGGGAATTTTCCTTGGATGATAGTTTTGTTTATCAAGTTTGAAATAATTGGTGACAGAGTGTCTTTTAGTTTCTTTATTAGGTTTGATTTGATTCGATCATAACCAGGTGCGGCATTAGTTTTCAATGACTTCTTTTACTTCCTCAGGTGTAGTTTTTCTTAGGTACATTGTGGTATTAGTTTGATAGTTTAGTGTGCATACTGGGTTTGGGATTTGAATTTGACTTTTTATGGAGGTCGAAACATTTACAAAGTGACTCTTCATTGTCCTCAGTATCGTGACCATCTTCCATTTGTACTTTGGTAATTTCCCGTTTCTCAGTTGTATTTATTGTTTTATTGATAATTTCCCATTGTTTCTTGGTTGAATTTCCTGCAGTTAAGAATAAGGTTTCAATGTGTTGTTTCTTTTTTGTTGTAATTAATGTTTTAACCTCTCTTTTTAATTTCTTAAAGTTAGCTGCTAGTCCATGATTGTTAGGATTTAATTTATGTGCTCTGTATATCGCATCTCTTCGCTTCACTTTGTTTTTTACTTCTTCTGTAAACCACCCTTCTTCTATATTTGTAGTATACTTTCGGTCAACTATGGTGGTTGCTTTAATCATTTGTTCCTGTATTAGTTCATTAAGTTGTTGGAACTCAAGTTCGCTAAGATCGATGGTCGCTAGAATGTTGTTAAGGTTATCTTCTAATTTTTTGAAGTTACATAGTTCTGTTTTGTAAATTTGTTTGGTTTTGGTAGGTTTTAAAGTACTAATGTTAAAGCTAATGCTAATTATTTTATGGTCAGAGATGTAATGATCCTTAAGATGTATTGCCATATCAGATGGAATGTCAGTTATTATATGATCTATTATGCTTCTGTGCCCATTTCTCCTATCAACTCTTGTTGCTTCATGGTTAGCTATAGCATTTACTACACGATAGCCATTACTTTGTATTGTATTTAGGTATTCGGAAACGATACAGTTTTCTTCTAGCAAAATTTATATTGGCATCACCAATTAAAATTAACTTTTTTATGTTACTTAGGACCTCCTCTAGATATTCAATAAATTTGTAATTGCATGAACGTGGTTGTTTGTAAAATGCTAATATTTTTAATGATAATTGTGGTAGGTTAACAGTTATCAATTTCAAAGTAAATTAGCACCGAAACTAGACGTATTATACATCAAATAAAAGGTTAATGTTTTGGGCTTTCTGGTGCAAGTAAAAAATATGTTACCATTTAAAAAAATTGATTAAAATCCATTTGCTTTTATGTTTTTCGAAAATTTGTTTTTGAATTCAAAATAGTGATTTTGGCACGAAATAAGCTTTTATGAAATGCAACAATAAAAAATTAAGACATAAGATTCACGGCCTACTGGGTAAATTTTTTGAGAACACAGTCTTGGAGTTGCCATTTGAGCTTTTCGCCGTTTCCAATTTATGACGCCATTTGGAAAAAATTACCTAGTTGTGATACATATCATTGTAACGAAAATTTCATGTGGAATCTAAACATGCAAAAAAAAGTCTTTTCTTGTTCTTATCGATAGCTGGGAAATTATGTAAATTTTCTAAAACTAAAATATATTAATAAATTCAGAGGATGAATCATAATCAAGATTTTTTTCAATAACAAACTAACCGTTACAACAACCATTGCGCCACAAAAAGACAATTATAGTTTGAGGCAAAAAAACCCTGTAATGGAGAACTTCTATTAGTTCAAGAACAAAGACGTGTTTGTTGTAAAAATCTGTAAAACTACTTAACAGGCAGAACAGGCACTACTAGAGGTGTGTATATAGCATGGAACTAGAATAATTCAGCAGAGTCACCGCATTCAAATGTGACTGAACTAGAAAGGGTCTCTCTATGATTGCTAAAGAGTGAAAGAGTGACAGGGGGCGTCATGCAATGAATTTCCTAATCACGACAGGTCACATTCGAATACACGGACTTTGTTGAGTTATCGCTGGTCCAAACTATAGTTTGAGTGTAGTTAGGAGTGTGAGAGAGTGATTACCGATGCACACAACACGCGACATTGCTCACCAGTTCTGCGCAGTACGGCACCTGCAAGGGAATCGAGTGTTAATTGTTAGTATCGCCTAGCTTATTAGAAGCCAGCCTTAGCACTATGCAGGTTGGCTAGCCATGCTTGTCTAAGAAACAGGGCCTTGTTTGAAAATATGAGATGGTAAAAGGGTAGCTAGTATCGAGATGATTATGGAGATGCCACGTGTCGCCAAGAGGCTTATTTTAATATATTTCAGTATACTAAAAATATTCCAGATGGTTTTTAATTAATGAGTGCAATAATGGCTATAAAGTGAATATGAATAAAATTATAGTATATTTATTTCATACCTAGTTAGACAAGTCTAACATTCTCGGACCACCGTAAAGATTACTTGTTGATGTGCAAGCCGAGACAAGCAATATGGATTACAGGAATGTGGATTTTTTTTATGAGTTATATATACTATTTTTCCCCAAATGGTTTACGAAATGACGTGAATTAAAATCCTCTTTGATTTAAAAAAAAACATGAATAATTTTATTTGCAAATAAATGTTGCCATAAAATTCTTAGTAAAATATTTTTAGACATACTAATTATTCCCCCTCGCCCGCCCCCCCGAATACCAACAATTTTGGGACAGTATCACTTAAAAATCATTTTTTTTACAAATACCTCAGTTCTAAATGGTCCTACGAAAAAATGATGGTTATCAAAATTATAGGTAAGTAAATTCTCTATCAAAATGGTTCAGACACATTTTTACGTAGTATTAATATTCTTGGAGTTGTAGATGGGGGAAGTCAAGCACTGTATCGCGTTCAATCTGTATATCGACACTTTCTTATTAGGCCATTCATATTAGCTTAAAAATAGCCCAATAGAAAAAAACTTATGAAGTTTTGCCACTTGCGAATTAAACTTGTCAAGGGATGTACTTTCAAAATAAAAAGAGTTCCCAAGCAACAAGTAGGAGCTTCATCCCTAAAACACACCCCTAACGCGCAATTCGGTAGTTTTTTGCGATTTTCTCGAAAACTGTTATTCATTCATGCTATTAGTGGCTACGAATACCATGTCAGGATTCTTTGGAAAGGGAACAACAGCTTGTACATCAATTTAATCGCAGAAAGGACCTTGATAGTGTAATTCAGATTTTTCATAAAGCCACGTCAACTCCAACAGAAATTGAGCAAGCTAGGGAAAGGTTTATATCTAAAGCTAAATCATTAGAGGGCAGGTCTCAATGAGCAAAGATATGCTTATTTTAATTTTTTTGGCCAAGCGGGCAGTGCCGTGGTTCTTTCAAAATTACCTCCCATGTCGGCAGTACAACAACATTCCCGTCGTAGTTACCTTCAAGTACAAATATGGCGTGGACAACATTGGCATCCTGAGCTTTGGGGTTGGAAAAAAATATGATGCCCTGTCATCTGTCTATACCACTGAGCCACCCGCCCCGGTTTCTATTTTAAAATTAATAACCTGCAGTTGCAAACAAGGTTGTGGATAGAGATGCAGCTGTATTAAGGCAAGCTTACATTGCACAACTATGTGCAGAAATTGCTGTGGCCAAAGCTGTACCAATACAGATACCACAGATGATGTAGATACTACCGAAGACATATTATAAATTTATTTTCACTTAGTGGATTAGGCCTCAAGGAGAAACCACTTAAAAAAACGTGCCGATAACTCTACCTCAATGGTGGTGTGGGGGTATAAACCCCTTCTCCACTATAATAAATAATAAATATAAATACACCACAGGTAATGACGACCCCCTTTATCCCGGAAGGCTCTGGAAGAGCGTTGTGTGGGAGGGAGCTACACATTTAGAGACAAGGGACACACACCCAATATCCGTGTATAGTGGAAAAATCCCTCTCACAGTATTTTCCACTGCCACGACCGGGGATCGAACCCGGAACTTTTGAGTGAGAGACAAATGCGCTCACCTCTCGACCATCAGTCATACAACCTTACATTAAATCGGTGTTCCAAAACTATACCTAAAATACATGATCATAACATGTTTGTGAATCTCTGTTAATGCAACCCCTAACTTCAATAGCTGATTTCTCGAAAACCTCTGTTCTAAACAATTTAGGTAATAAACACTTTTCTATGCAGAATTTTACTGGGAACATTTTTTGTAAGTGTAATTTTTTTTGTAGGACAAATGGTTTTCCAGAAAAGCGCAAAAATCTATCAAATTGCGCTTTAGGGGTGGGTTTTAGGGATGAAGCTCCCACTTGTTGCTTGAGAACTCTTTTTATTTTGAAAGTACATCCCTTGACCAGTTTAATCCCCAAGTGGCAAAATTTTATAATTTCTGTTACATAGACGGCTTACCACTGCAGGTTTTGTTGTTGAGCAGACTACCGAAGATACTGATTATCTCATTATTAACTCAGCTATAGATACATCACCTCATTACAATTCGATAATTATGGTCGGTGATGGTGAAGACATTGACCTCTTAATCCTTATGAAAAGTTTATCCGCACGTTGTTCAAACATGTATTTTATGGAGCCAAGCAACGGGAAAACGGAGGAACTAATTTATTCTTCAAACTCTTTTAAATACCCAAAAGAAGTTGCGGCTAACATATTAGTCCTCCACGCATTCAGCGGATGTGACACAACTTCTGCATTTTTTAGGCAGTCGAAAGCAAACTTTGTTAAATTATTACAAAAATCTACAGGATTACAAAAGTACGTAGAATGTTTTCAAGATTCCAATTCTCACCTTGATGTTACAGATACAGCAAGCCAAAAAGTTATTCTAGCCCTTTACGGAGCAGAACCCGAACAGCATTCTTTGAATGAATTCAGGTACAAATGCTTTATTAAGTTAGTGGCAAAAAGTACATGTAACCTTGCATTGTTACCTCCAAATGAGTCTGCTGCAAGCCAACAATATATTAGAACATACTATCAAATTCAGCAGTGGTACGGCAATACCAAAAGTCCTCAAGATTAGAGTTGGGTGAAAACAAAAAATGGTCTGTTTCCTATTTCTACCAAAAAAGAAGCTGCTCCACAAGAACTTTTGAAAACAATAAGCTGCAAGTGTACAAACCAAATAAACAACCAAATTAACCAAATAAACAAAACGTGGATTAGGCCTATTGGGGACATTACTTTAAAAAAACGCGCCAAATGCTCTACCACAAGGTGGTGTGGAAATGAGCGCATATTGGTAGTAACCACCGATTGTTGTAGACATTTGTAATTTCAAAATTGATAATAAATATACAGGGTTACTGGTAATTCGATACATTCCTTTGGAGATGTGATGGGGCATGAGCTAAGGAGTAAATCTAGCCCTAACATACATTATGCAAAACTCAATAGTTTTTGAGATATTTCAATTTTTTTGTTTTTCTCAAAAAAGTAGATCTTAATGTCTTAAAAGTTAATTTCCGAAAAATCTACTTGACATATTTAAAATTTTTTTTACTGGATTACTTGTCCAATATTATAGATATCCGTTTGCAATGAAAAATATCCGAAAACATTTCGATCATTTGAACATTTAAAATAAAAACTTGCAAAATTTTTTTTTTAAAATCAGATGAAATTTACCTATTAGGTTTTTTCAAAAAAATATTAATGTAGCACGTGTACAAATTATTATAAAAACTTCCTTATTTCAATAGCTATCTAACTAGGTAGAAATGTTTAATGTACCCTTGATAGTTCTAATAAAAAATTAGTAAAGCTAATGCTGGTGGCGGAATTTATTAAACGACTAATCGTTCATTTTCATTTAAGTCAGTCAGTCCTTGACTGTGACGTTTGTGCATATAGTCATTAACTGACATTCTTATCTCCGTGTCCCTTAAGTTTGTTGGTCTTGTTAAATTAGTTATGGAAGATTTTGATTTTGCTCGTAGTTGTTGTTATTGTATTTTCTGTGCCATGGCCGCGTATGCCAACGCAGAATACGCTGATATCTTGTTTGTCTATGGATACTGTGGCGGCAACGCTGCTGAAGCTCGCCGAGAATATGGTCTTTGGTACCCTAACCGCCGCTTACCAAATGCATGTGTATTCAGTACGGCATATCGAAATATCGCTGAAACTGGCTCCGTGAAATGTACAAGAAGTGACACAGGTGCTTCTCCTGTTTATGAACCAGATGATGAGGAAGAAATATTGAGGTATTTTGAGGAAGACCCAACTATTTCAACTAATAAAGTCGCAAGACTAACCGGAGCGTCACAATGGAAAGTTTGGTCTACGATACGTAGAGTTGGATGTCATCCTTACCACTATGCCCCTGTCCAAGGCTTGGAGAAAGGTGATCCTGGAAGGAGAGTGGAATTCTGCCGCTTTATGTTAAATTCAGATGCAGAAAGTGCAAATTTTTTAACAAGTATTTTATGGACGGACGAGTCGAAATTTAATTGCGAGGGTATAACAAATTTCCACAACCTACATTATTGGGCAGAGAAAAATCCCAAGTTAACACGTGAAACTAGTTTCCAAATGAAGTTTTCTATTAATGTGTGGATGGGAGTCATTGGCCACTATTTAATAGGGCCACACTTTCTTCCTCAAAATTTAAACGGGGAAATCTATGAAAATTTTTTAAGAAATGATCTGGCGGTGATTTTAGAAGATGTTCCTCTCACCGTCAGACAGCGAATGATGTTTCAGAACAACGGTTGTCCAGCACATTATCGGCTGACAGTACGACAGTTACTTGATCAACGTTTCCCTAACCGTTGGATTGGAAGAACGGGCCCAATACCTTGGCCAGCGCGAAGCCCTGACTTAACACCCCTTGATTATTACGTATGGGGTCATATGAAGGAGATGGTCTATGCCACACCAGTCAATACTATAGAAAACCTTAGACAAAGGATAGTCGATGCTGCCCAACACATAAGGCATAATCTGACAACCAGAGTAACAAGGACGGAAATAAGAAGACGCTGCCGTGTCTGTATACGGAATAGGGGCTCCCATTTTGAGCAAGACATATAAAAAATAAAGTACAACTTTGAAATTAATGAAGAATTAAACTCTACTTTTAAAATGTTTTTTACTGTTTATCTAAAAATAAAATTCTTACTACTTGTGTTATTTTTACTAGTATTTTCTTAGAACTATTAAGGGTACATTGAACATTTGTACCTTGTTAGATAGCTATTGAAATAAGGCAGTTTTTATAATAATTTATACGCGTGTTACATTAATATTTTTTTGAAAAAACCTAATAGGTAAATTTCATAGCTGATTTAAAAAAAAATTTTTTAAAGTTTTTATTTCAGATGTTCACATGATCGAAATGTTTCCAGATATTTTTCATTCCAAACGGATATCTATAATATTGGACAAGTAATCCAGTAAAAAAAAATTAAAAATGTCAAATAGATTTTTCGAAAATTAACTTTTAGGACATTAAGATCTACTTTTTGAGAATAACAAAAAAATTAAATATCTCAAAAACTATTGAGTTTTGCATAATATATGTTAGGGCTAAATTTACTTCTTAGATCATGCCCCATCACATCTCCAAAGGAATGTATCGAATTACCAGTAACCCTGTATTTACTTAAGACTTCAAAAGTGACGACTAAACGCAATAGCAAGTGGAAAGCGTGGAAGTGTATAGGAAAGTGATGATATATAGCGTGAATGCGATACGGTTCTTGACTTCCCTAGCCTATAACTCCAAGAATATTAATACTACGTAAAAACGTGTCTGAATCATTTCGATAGAGGATTCACTTATCTATAACATTTTTTTAATGATTTTTAAGCGATATTGCCCCAAAATTGGTGGAGTTCCAGGGGGGCAGAGAGAGGAAAAAATTAGTATGTCTAAAATAAGCCTATAATGAACTGGTTCCAACAGTAAAATCTCTTGTCCGGTTTAAAACAATGTTAATCTACCTCAAGACTGGCCTAGTATTGGTTGCTCGTGGTTTGCAGTTACGGGAGAGTGCCAAGAATGAAGAATTCATCATGGCTCACCATTATTCTCTATAGCTTAAATTTTCGAAAACACCAACAATAAACTTTTCATACATCAAGTTTAACAATTTAATATTGATACGTTTCAATAGTTACGCAACAAATTTTACGGCAAAATTTATTTGTAAACGAAATTAATCATACTTTTTCAAAATCAAGATGGATTCTAATTTCTATCATTTTTTTAACTGATTTGAGGAAAAACAGTATGTATACCTCGTAGAAACAGCCACATTCCCGGACTCCGTGTTGCTTTTCTCGGGTTGCGCTTTAACAAGTAATCTTCATGGTCATCCAGGAATGTTAGGCTTTTCTTACTAAGTATTGTTGTAGTTCCAGTGATTTTTTTAACTGCATCTACAAATATAAATAAATAAAACTAAAAAAAAGGAAAGCATAAACACTGTTAAAATAATTTTTCATTTAAAGCTGTTATAATATATGGAAAATAATTGAAACTATTAGGGTTGATATTAGACATAGAAGCCTTTTTTAAGGTTTAGTGTATCATAACGGTTCTAAATGGAAAATCTGCGACAGCACTTCTTATTTTTATGTACAGCAATAAGTATTAAAAAAAAAATGATTATTTTAACTGTAGAGTTTAAGATTGAGGTGTAATAGATTTCACTATATTTCACTACTGGTTCTAGACATTAGACAAAAAAAGAGCAAAACTTAGTATAACAAATTTATTACAAATCCCATCAAAGATTATAAATAATAATAAAGTCCTTTATTCTTTATGTCGATACTACTGCATGAAAATTCATATAGTAATTGAGATACTGAAATATTGTAGTCAATTCATTATCACAGAAAATACCAGTGGTAATTGTGAGATAACAATATCTTACAGTATTAGGACCTATACTACTCTATATGGCGTGATCACCAAGATTTAATGAAGAAATTTTTTTTAAAAATGCGATGAAAACTTAGAATTTTCGAAAATTGGTTAAACAGGTTATGTTCTCAAAGCCATTAAAAAAATAAAATAAAATGAGCTACCGATTTTGTTAAAATCTGAAATTTTACAAAACTTTTTTTAGAATGACAAGACAAATTGCTAATTTTGTCTACTTCTAAATAAAATGAAATGAATAGGAACAGTGATTAGAGTGAACATCAGTAAACTTACTTCAGAAATTGTTTAATTGTAAAAGGCATAAAGCAACCAAAATGGCATCAGATAGTGATGGCCGCTATAGTGAAATTGATATAGATGACATGGGACAATCGACAAAAGTGAGATACAAAAGAAAATCAGGGATTAATGCATCAGGGAATATAAATAAAAAGAATAAACCAACACAAGAAAACATCAATGAAATAATAGGAACAACTTCTTATAACACAAAAACTCAGAGATAAATATACCCATAGAAACCTACAAAACAATAACATCACAATACCTGTACACAAAAACCATTCAGCAAAAATGAATGAATTAATAAACTAGAAATATAAACTCTTATTTTACATAACTACAACACATGATATGACCAGAAAGGACATGTCTGAATTATGGGAAAAAACGCATCCACAATCGGACGAAACAATAATACAAACCAAAAAGGGATTTCTCATAAAAATAAATAGGGACAAAAAACTACAATCGACACTCTAAATAAACTCATAGTTCAAAAATCAAAAATTTTCAAGAAACATCACATTCGCATACCCCTAGTTAGGACAGGACAACTTCAAATTCATACTCAGTAATAATAAGGTCAGTCGAATATGAAATTTCCGATTCATAAGTAATCGAACATCTTAAAAGAATTAATGTACGACACCGATACTGCAAAAGAATAATCACGAAAGCAAATAACAAACCCACACTCATGATTAGGATAATTACGGATTGTTTAAAATCCAGTGAACATCTTCTAACTGAGGGAATATTCTACAAACACAAGCACTACCCTGTCTTTCCGAGCCTTCTGTCTGCACCAATTCCATAACCAAGTCCAAAATGCTTGCAATTTACGCTCACAAAAGAACAATGTACAACTCCACCAAAATGTACTTCACCACTTCTCCACATGCAATTCCACACTGCCGATGAAGTGTACAGGATATGGATCAGAGGAGCATGCAGCGTGGTCACTCAAATGCCCAAAAAGACCAACACAACCGATACAATGGCTACCAAATGCACAAATAAAGTCTCTCAAGAAAAGTCACGAAATCGATAAGAAAGTTACAAAAAACTCCAAAATACTGTTATGTGCTGCCCTCTAACGGGGAAAGATGTGATTAAGTCCCTGTTCATGGTGAAGGGAAACCTGTTATTCTGTTACTCCCTGACTAGTAGGGTGGCGCCGTCTATGAGCCAATTGATGAACAATCATCTAGTACATAGTAGAAAACTATGGAGGATTCCAGAATATTATGGAATAGGGTTCTGGTACATTTCAAGTGTGTGTATATAAAGAGGTGAATCCAGCAGATGGGGGAACAGTTCAGTTTAGTGAAGTATAGAGAACAGTTCAGTTCAGTGAAGTATACAGTACAGTTCTAGTATACAGACAGAGAGTTTTTAGGTTAGACAAGAGTTGGCAAGTTTAAGAAGAAAAGTAAATAGTGTTTTAAAAGTAGTGAATTTATAATAGATTAACTTATTATTAGTTGTGTGATTTTTAAGTATTTACTAGTGTAATTTTAGTGATTAATAAAATAGTGGCTAGTGAAGATTCTTGTTGCAAGTTATTTGAACCCACAGAGTATTTACTGTAGACTGTAAATACGTAACAATACACTGATCAGTCACGGTACACGATATGGTAATTAACACATATGTAACAAAACTAAACAAAGAGAAGAACATAGATAGAGAAGAACTATTGAAAAAGCTTGGGAAAAGATTTGTAACACTGTACAATATTGACACAATGGCAACGTTTTCTGGTAACAGACTATACATGTTAATGTTCGATCTAGATGAACCCCTAACTACATCACCAATTGAACGTATACTTGGAAAAAATAATGTTCAAGTTCACGTCGATACTTATATTATACACCAATGTAAATAGCTACACACCTAAAACACAGATAATTAACAACACCATGGAAAAAATAACATTAATCGCTTACTTTTTGTCGAGACCAAAACCAAAGAAAATAGCAAGACACGGTATAAAAACTGAGATGTGTTACAGTATAATGGTAACATTGTAAATAATAACACAAGAGGAGGAAACCTAGTGCAGATAAATCCCCTTCTAAAAATGAAGAAAGAAAATCCACCGAAGATAAATAACCCCCTTAATGAAGCCACACACTTTTCAATACCAATAATTCTGGTATATGTACATCTGACGTCTAATATCGAAGAAACTATCTTCAATAAAGCAGCCCAATACAAATATTGCTTAATAATAGGGGACTTTAATGTCAATAGAACAAAAAACAAGCAAGTACAAACATTCATAAATAATACGACGTTTAAAAAAGCAGACACCCCCAAATATTCATAACAATATATGTAAAATAGAAACTCCCTCCGACATAGGATCTGATCACCTAGCAATAGAAATTAATATAGAGCTCGACAATATCATAATGGAAAACTATGTAGATGAATGGCAACACCACCCAATTGATGAACGGGCAATAAGCAGGTTTAATGAAAAGCTAATGGAGACGATTATACACAATTCACCAACACGAAGGATCAGATATTCATATGAACTTCCTTCATTCATAATCAGGTTAATAAAATATAAAAGGAAAATGTACAGGGATTACCAAATTAATAAAGATGTACAACGTAAAAGACATATTAACAATTACAATAAAAATATTCAAAAGCTAATCAAAGAATACAAGGAACATAAATGGGTAACGGTATGTAATGAAATCAACCAGCAAAAATATAGAAATTACTGGTAACAAATATAAAAAAATTATCCAGGTATAAGCAGTCAACATCCATAGCCACACTAGAAGAAAATAATATACTCTACAATAGTAACATCAAAAAAGCAGAACTGTTTGCCGAACACTATGAAAAAATATACACAGTCAACTATGATAACCAATATGACGAAGCACACAACGAAGATATTAAAAATTGGTGTGACAACTACTTTTCGGAAGAAATACCAAGGCAAAAAACTATACAATAAGTGAGGAAACCTATTACGATATTCTGTACAAAGGAAAGAGCATAGCCCCAGGAAAAGACAACATATCATTCGGAACCTTGGACACAAGGTACACCTATACATAATAAAATTATATGAATACTGTCTAAACAACCAGTTTTTCCCTAAGGAATGGAAACATGTCATTGCCATCCCCAAGTAAAACACCAATCCACACAGAACAAATAATTATCATCCAATCACACTACTACCTGTACTGGCAAAGAATTGGGAACTAATAAAAAAGCTTGTTTCAGATGCCATCAGACATAACATACCGGATTCCGCAAAAAATCTTCCATCATTCATCCACTAACGATCATCACTTCAAATATCCAAACAGCAAAACTCGAAGGACAATACAGGTCGGCAATATTTATGGATATAAATAAAGCATTTGACAGCGTTTGGCATTGAGGCCTATTGTACAAGCTTGCATACCTGAAATGTCCAAGATACTTGGTGTACATGATAAAAATATACATATCTCTGTAAACAGGCTCAATAAGGAGTATTTATTATTATTATTATTATTATTGAAATTAATACAGTGCATATAAAAACTCTATGAACAATAGATAACAGCATGGCACTTTTAAGTAAGTGCCTTTTATGTAGTGAGTAATCTGCTACACCTCAATCAGCAGGAAATTCTTGTACATATATTTGCCAAACAACATTTTCTTTATGGTAAAATTAAAAAAAAACGATATGCTAAGCAGAAAAAGAACGGTTACATTCGTACCCACATTTTAGTCATATTCCATCACTTTCTCAAAAGGCCTTATTTGAATGAAATGTAATCAATGGATGAACGATAATCATAGATGTCATGAATGATAATGAGACAACATAAAGGCACTATATCCTGCATCTAATGCAACCAAGCAATTTTTTCACTGTACCTTCTTGTTGATTAGTACAAGACAAACAGAGACCACTCAGTTAGGTTAACACAAAACTATGTAAATTTTGTTAAAAATCCACCAACCTTACAGTTACAGGTCGTACAGGGATCATTGGGGTCGATAAACTGGGACCCAGACTTATACATTGCCCCCGTGAACATACACGGCGTGCCTAAAGCTGAGGTGTTGCCCAGGGAACAGGGATCCTCACAGTGCGGGCAGCAGTCATCTGAGTTGCGAACGTGCTTATCACACAGCAATGGCGGACACTTCATGTCCCAGCAGTCTACTTCTCCATACAGGCATTCGCACGTCTGACACTGATATGACCATTGCTCTCCATGCTTCAGGATGACATTGGGAAGTTCTTGGTGTCGGCAGTCGTGTTTCTTGTTGCACTGAGGGCAGCATGGGTTGTGGTCGCTGCCGGGTAGACTGCAGTTGCACCTTCAAATGAATACATTACGTTACTTAATCTCGATGGTTATAAATTGAAGTGGGAGCAGCACTATAGGATCTCGCAAACATTTTAGGAAGTAACTTAATTAGATTTTGTGTGTGCCTGTGTGTTTCAATGTTGCTTTTCGAAGGACCAATGATAAAACTTAAGAAACCAAATTTTCAACTGTTTCTGCATTTTTTTTTTTGACAAAGTAAGATATTTATAAAGTTCACCTGTAATTAAGGGTTATAACACTATCGGATCGTGACAATTTCAACCTGTAATAATAAAATCTTTATCATATTCTAAGAAACTTATCTGAACTCTTTCTATATTTTCCACATGAATATATTAGTAAAGACACCATATGATAGAGGCATATTTAACGTGAGGTCTAACAAGAGCGCAGTAGATGGTATTAATATCATTAAATTCGTGTGTATTCCGTATCACAAAGCCAAGAGATATTTACCTTGGTTTTTCACATTTCATCACTCCCCGGTTGCAAATGCAAATCTCACAGGGATCCCTCTTAGGCGACATCGTCACTCCGAGTGGTACTTCATTTCCCTCAAACATACAGCTTAACTTGCAATTTTGCTCAGACGTGGGGCATACACACTCAAACCCCCCTTCATAATTTATACATTGAGCGGAGGGGTGACATGTGTGGAGGTCATTGTCACATTCATTAATATCTGAAAAACGCAGAAACACATTTATTACGCAGGTTCATGCTTCATAAATTGTGATTTCTTGGGGTATATGGCTTGCGCTAAGTTATGTAATGCACAGCAAATTGTCAAGAATATTCAACTGCCATAGGAATGAGGCATCGCAAGCACAACAACCTCTAGAAGTAAACGTGTATTACTGTTACAAATACATCACTATCTATTAAAATATTATTAAAGCAAATTTTTAAGATATATACCTACCTAAACATTTAGTTCCTAAGTTATTGTCTATATATTGATTTTCATGGGGATTTGCATATCCATCTTTACATTTGCAATAATACCAGCCTTGCATATTTACACATTGTGAAGAATTTGTACACCTATGGGAATTCGTCGCACATTCATCCAAGTCTCTCTCACAACTCAGCCCTGTATAGCCATTGGGGCAGGAGCACTTTCCAGGACTTCTGCATATACCACCATTTAGGCAACGTTGACTGCATACAGCTGGAAAACGGGGTATTTTTATTAAACCACATATTGTGCACGCATATCTAGAAAAAATCGGTTTGAGGGAACTCTGACAAACTTTCGAATTGAGGCATTAATAAATTTTCAGGTTAATATTTTTATTTCAAATTATTTAGCGGAACAGATCTGGCTTTGGAATAAGGAAACGTTCGATTGTGATTTTTTTTTTTTTACCAATAAATAGAGTTGGGTCCCCCCACAATCCGACACATTTGTCGGATGTCAAAGGGGGAATGTGGAAACGACATATTAAATGTATGGGAAAATGATTTTTCTAAGATAACTCTGCGGCTTTTGATGTGAAGAAAAAAAAATCTTCAAACCAAAAAATGAAGAAAAACGAAAATAAGAAAATTTTATTCCCAACCTCATCGCCAGACCACTGATTCGCGAGATATCGTGAATGCAAGGTGTAAAAAAAATTTAAAAAATTGAATTCATTTTTTATCATGAATGAGTGGAGTTGAGGGGTCCATTTTTTTTTAATAGAAGGGTATTGGCAGATATTTTGTTGGGCCGGAGGCGGGGCGGTGGGATAATTAGGAGGGGAGGGAGAAGAGGAAAATGAGAATATTTCACATGCTGATAACTCCCTATGTATTTGACTTGTCACGATCAAACCGAGGTACATCTTTTTTGCTACAAGATAGCACTCACATAAAATGATTTTTTTCGCAGACACTTGGTGCGCGAAATAAATATTGTACGTTTTTTCAAACAGTCTTTTTGGCAAGAAGAGAAAGGGTGGGGAAAAATACTGTTCGCCACTCGATAGCTTCTTCATTAACATTTAATTTCCGCCCGGCCAGATCCCGATAACATGATTAGGACGGGAGATAGAGGACGGCAAAATTTTTGCTGTGTAGCGGGAGAACGGCGAGGAGTGGGGGAGCTCGGCCAGGAATGAAAATTACGGAAAAACATTTTTCTTTTTATTTCGCCGTGTCGAGAGTCCGTGGCATCCATACATTCCTCGTGTGCGCGAGTTAAGAATGAGAGAACGGAATAAAAACAGGCGAGCGAGTCAGTTGAGCGGCCGGGGGAGGAGCTTACTTTCTCCAGCTGTGAACGCACGTCCGTGAGCGGCGCGCTCTGAAATACTTTTGAATGCTCGATCGCCCGTATCTCGCTCGATTATGAACCGATTTGGGGTTTTTTTTTCCTATTGGGCCTTGAACGCTTGGAAATGAAAAAACTAATTTCGCTTTCGGTTTTCATGCGGCGGCTGGTCAATTTTTAATACATCGCGGTTATCAATCCGGAGTCGCGGCACTTACAGCTCTACTGCCGCTTATCTCTGCTTTCTTGGGACGCCGCGCTAGCCGGCGCGTGTCTGTAGAAACAATGGCAGGTAAGAGAATCTCGGAGAGACCGGGCGGAAATTAATCATTAATAAAAAAGCTATCAAGTGGAGAAAAGGATTTTTCCCCCACCCTTTCCCTTCGTGCCAAAAAAACTGTTTGATGAAACGTGCAATTTTTATTTCGCGCACCAAGCCTTTGTTTGCGAAAAAAATTATTTTATGCGAGTGCTATCTTGTAGCAAATAAAAAAATAAAAAATGTACGTCGGTCTGGTCACGATAGGTCAATTACATGGGGAGTTATCAGCATGTGAAATGTGTTCATTTCCCCCCTCTCCCTCCCCTCCTAATTATCCCATCTCTCCAAGCCTCCGGCACAATAAAATATCTGCCAATACTCTTCCATTAAAAAAATTGAGTTCTCAACTCCGCTCCTTCATGATAAAAAATTAATTCGATATTTTTAATTTTTGCACCTTGCATGCGCGATATCTCGCAAATCGATGGTCTGACGCCGATGAAGTTGGGAACAAAATTTGCTTATTTTCATAAGTTCTTCATTTTTGGTCTAGAGATTTTTTTTAGTCAGATCAAAATCCGCCGAGTTAAAAAAACCATTTTCCCAACATTCCCCTCTTTGACATCCGCGGCACAAATGTTTCGGAATGTTGGAGGGGACCCAACTCTGTTTATTGACAAAAAAAAATATCACAATCGATCGTTTCCTTATTCCAAAGTAAGATCTGCCCCACTATAAGCTATAAAACAATATTTGACCTTACAGAATATGAGTATATTTTTGCGGCACTAACATTCGTAATTTGAACTATAGCCTGTACCCTATTAGTTCATTTGGCTGGTAGGTTTGCGTAAATAAAACCTGTGCCCACCATACCCATGTGAGCACGATAAAATGTGAAGATGAAATGTTGTCAAGGACGAAAATAAATAATAATATGATCAGATCTTTGTTAATATGAAAGATGGACGATATCGTTATCGAAAAGAAAAGGTTTTGGCAGGTGGTGCATATTGTGAAATCATCGGTGGAAACAGAAAATTCGGCGCGGCGCAGCGCGACAGTAGTATGAAAAAAAGGCGTTTTTTTGACGTTTCGCGAAATTCTAACTCAATTTCAAAATAAGACATTGGATCGTTTGACGTTTCACCGCAGTAGTGCGAAGCCCTCTTTGTCTCCTGGCAACCAATGCTTCTAGACCTAGTCCGCCTCTAAAGGGAGCACTAAACAGGGTGTCTCACCGGGAACTGAATCGATCGATATAGAGAAAAGTACGCATCAGAAAATTTTGAAAATTTAGATAATTACTAATGTCGGTGTGGCCAATCCAACTAAAATAACTACAAGCAGCTGGCACTTCCGCTTATACCGGAAGTCGATACCAACTTGCTTATTTCAAATGGAACACCCTATATATTTTAGGGTTTTCGAAAAGAGCATAAAATTCTGAGTCGAAAATTGTAGCATATCCTATACCTAAACCTAGCCGATTCAGAGATATTTGACATTTTATAGAAAATTTGACAGGTGCAACGGTTTGCAAGAACCGTTATAACTTTCTTCGTGTAAAAGATCCTCATTTGCTTCTTGTCACTTAAAAAGAACACAAGGAGAACTACGTTCTACAACTGAAATAAATTCAATAACATCATACCAAGTGTACCGTTTTTCGCGTTACATTTTGTCAACTTCAAACCGCGAAAACTTGTTTAGGTCAAATGGAACACCCTGTATTTTTTACGTCAAGTTGTGTAAAATTGAATTCCCTTTTTTCTGATATGCATTGTGTGGGTTAAAGTTACAACTTTTTGAAATATTTGCGATTTTATTAGAAATTCATGAATTGTTGTAATCATTTCATCAAAATAGCCATGATTAGAAACAATCAGTCATTACCTTATGTCAAAAAATGCCAGCACGTTTAAATTAGACCCACGAAGACTTCTTACATTTGTTTATTATTTATGGAGAATGTGATAAAGTAATATCAAGAACTTGCAGCACATTTGCTACTCGATATCTAGAAAAACGGAAACCGCCATCAAACACTGTAAAACGCATACTGGAAAATTGTAAAAATGATGGCTCTGTCAAGGCAAAAATGCAAAGAAGAAAGCCTATTGTTGATGACGAAAACATTGAAATAGTCATTCTGGGATATTTTCATGCATTTCCAGGGATGTCATTAAGACAAGCTGCTCTGGAATCGGGACTATGCAAGGATTCAATTCACAGAATCTTATTAAAACATAAGTTTCACCCGTTTTCATTCCATATGGTTCTAGGATTAAAATAAACAGATTTCCTAAGAAGACAGAATTTTGTGAGTTTATTCTAATAAGGTCTGAGGGTCCCGATTCTTATTTGGGAAATATTATATGGACAGATGAAGCAAAATTTACTAAAAATGGAATTTTTAATAGACACAATTCGCATTATTGGAGTGACTCAAATCCTCATATGTTCAGAGAGCGAAACATTCAGGAAAGTTGGCAGTTCAATGTTTAACTTTGCCATAAGAAACGATAGAGAGGTGGCGTTACAATTTTATCAGGAAAATTTAAACGGTAAATTAAATTTTCTCTTCTGCTAATATGTATAGGTAAATTTTTGTTTTTTTTTTTGGGTGAAAGATATCTGAATATCTTACAAAATTTGAATAATAACTATTTAAAAAATTTACCTCTCGCCATATTTAATTAATAATTATTTACAGGAATCTTTTTATAATCAATGGATTTCAAATAATGGACCTTTCTTATGGTTTCCTCGCTCGCCCGATTTATCAGTTCTGGATTATTTCATTTGGGGAACTATTAAAAATAAAGTTAATGAGCCCATTAACAACTATTGAAGATTGTATGCAAAGAGTAAGAAATGCATTTCAAAACATATCACAGGATTCAATTAGAAGAGCTACCCATGAGGAACTAATCCGAAGGTGCGAAAAATGTGTCGAGGTTCGAGGGCGGAATTTTGAGCAATTATTAAATTAAAATGAAATCGTATTTTAAATTGATCTTTATCTCTGCTATTTTAGTTCATGCCATATCTTCAATTCGATTAATACGCATGTTACAGTGTTAGTGTTATTTTGCGTTTTTGTGGATATCGAGTAGCAAATGTGCTGCAAGTTCTTGATATTTACTTTATCACATTCTCCATAAATAATAAACAAATTTAAAAAGTTTTCGTTGGTATAATTTAAACGTGCTGGCATTTTTTGACATAAGATAATGACTGATTGTTTCTAATCATAGCTATTTTGATGAAATGATTACAAAAATTCATGAATTTCTAATAAAACCGCAAATATTTCAAAAAGTTGTAACTTTAATCCCCACAGTGCTAATATCAGAAAATAGGGAACTCAATTTTACAGAACTTGACGTAAAAAAATACAGGGTGTTCCATTTGACCTAAACAAGTTTTCGCGGTTTGAAGTTGACAAAATGTAACGCGAAAAACGGAACACTTGGTATGATATTATTGAATTTATTTCAGTTGTAGAACGTAGTTCTCCTTGTGTTCTATTTACTGACAAGAAGCAAATGAAGATCTTTTACACGAAGAAAGTTATAACGGTTCTTGCAAACCGTTGCACCTGTCAAATTTTCTATAAAATGTCAAATATCTCTGAAACGGCTAGGTTTAGGTGTAGGATACGCTACATATTTTTGACTCAGAATTTTATGCTCTTTTTGAAAACCCTAAAATATATAGGATGTTCCATTTGAAATAAGCAAGTTGGTATCGACAGCTGGTATAAGCGGAAGTTCCAGCTGCTTGTAATTATTTTAGTTGGATTTGCCACACCGACATTAGTAATTATCTAAATTTTCAAAATTTTCTGTATATCGATCGATTCAGTTCCCGGTGGGACACCCTGTATACTCGTGGAGAATACATTTTGCAGCATTAGTGCATCCGCTGACCTCCAATTTCTAATGATTAACCAGTGAAGGTGGACTGAAAATGTTACTTAGCCATTTTAGTATAGTACTGGCTAGATACGCGATGGCGTTCCTTTTCCTGATCAAGAATAATTAAAGGCACAAACACTAGGTTAGTTTTTCAAATTGTCAATGGAAAAAAATACTAGGCTCCTTATTTGTATGATCAATGTTGCCTAGCAATTTCTTAATGTGAAATAAGTTTGTGCTAAAAATTCGGTAAAATTAAAAATATTCTCTTTGGGCTCTAAAATAGAGAACAAATTAAGAGTTTTGTGCTGCGACCTTGTATCACGAAATATCGATGTCGTGTAGATGAAACTTGTATGCAGGAACTTACGTTGGCAGGAATACCCGTCTCCACTGTATCCTTCCTTGCACATGCAATGGTAACTCCCCTGAGTATTAATGCATTCCGCATTTAGATCACAGTTATGTTCGCCCGAACTGCACTCGTCCAACTCGCCGCAATTGTATTTGTCTATCCTCCTGTAGCCGGGCAGACACTCGCATGTGTAGGAGCCGATCGTGTTCACGCACCTCGTGTTTTGGTGACAGTGGTGCCCCTCCAGACCTCCCTCCTGCTGGCACTCGTCGATATCTAAAAAATGAAAGACATCAGGACATGGATATACGAGATAAATACACCACAGGTAATGACGACCCCCTTTATCCCGGAAGGCTCTAGTAGAGCCTTGTGTGGGAGGGGGCTACACATTTAGAGACAAGGGACACACACCCAATACCCGTGTATAGTGAAAAAATCCCTCTCACAGTATTTTCCACTGCCACGGCCGGGGATCGAACCCGGAACTTTTTGGTGAGAGGCAAGTGCGCTCACCTCTCGACCATCAGTCATACATTAAAAAAAATATCTGCAAAGTCAAAGCAAATATGTAGTTTACGCCCTCAAAATTGCACCACGCGAGAAAAATAAACGAGAAAGTCATCGTAGCCAAAGATTGGGTTAAAATTAAATACAGGAAAAAAAAAACGCGAAAATGAAATACTTTTTATCCGACTGCAAAGGGTATTAGGCCAGTCAGTCGTCAGGGAGTTGAGAATACGTAAATATCGTTTTAAATCGGACAAAAGATTTTACTGTTGGACCCAGATCATTATAGACGTCTTTTAGACGTACTAATTTTTAGCTAGGTATGTAGAGTAAATTCAGAAATATTATAGTAAGACCAGGGCCAAACCGTTTAAAATATCGTAATTGACGATAAATTCCTAGCAGTATACGAATGATCGGAAAATGTAGTTAATGGTGTAAATAATTAAAGAAAAATCGTCCAGACTGAGTAAAAGTTCTGGAAGGGAGGGTTGGGGTGGTAATATATATGTTTTTAGGGGTTGGTACTCGTTTTTTGCGATTTGCGGCTAAACTATGCATCCTATCGAAAAATGTTGAATGTAAAAGTTGTAGATAATGAAAAAATCTAAAACATTCTAATTAATCATTATTGACCATAACCTCAAAATTATCGAGAAAAATGCAAAAAACCGTTTTTTCGGTTTTTAATTTATAACTATCGCAAAAATGTTTATAATTTCATGAACATTGGTGAAAATGTTCTTTTTTGTGTTTCAAACAAGCCCAAATTTTTTCAAAGTGAAATATTAAATTTTCGATGTTTTATGAAGAAAATAAAAAAAAAGACCTAATTTTCAATCGAAATATTTGGTTAGCAAATTTTCGATTAATGAACTTTACTAGTGCTCATTTTTTTCGTTGAAATCTCAACTTTAATATAGAATTAAAATATAATATTGTTTATATACAAAAATATCGTTAAAAAAGCGAAAAACCGAAAAAACTACTTTTTAAAAATCGAGTTGTCGGTGAAAATCATGAATTTATTTTTCTTTATTGTAAATAAACGTTTACATTCATAAAAAGCGTTAATTCTCACACAATACTATGTTATACAAGTAATTTACATGTACCTAACTATTCTCGGCTTTCAAAGTCTCGAAAACATTGTTTAAACTGCAATGGGAATGTTAAACAATTTTGTCTGCAAACAAGCCGAAGAAGATGCAGATTTCCTAATTATCAATACATCCCTTGAAGTAGCAAAAAACTCCGATAAAATAGTGGTAGTTGTTGGTCAAGACATAGATCTTTTAGTTCTTTTAAATCAATTCAGTTCACATGAATTGAATATCTATTTCCACAAACCTGATGCAGGAAATATTAATGATACTTATTACACCTCTAATAGTTTTAAACATAAATCACATAAACATATTGTAGCATTTTTGCATTGTTTTTCTGGCTGCGATACAACTTCCAGTTTTGTTGGGAAAGGAAAAAAAAACAATTATAAAATCATTATTGGCCGATAAACATTTACCTAATCTTGCAGACATTTTTTACAATACAAATGCAGACAAACAAACGATTACCGAAAATGGATTAAAAATAATAGCTTCTATTTACAAAAGTAAAAATACATATACATCTCTACACGATTTAAGATTTGAACTCTACCGAACGGCTACTGCCAAATCCTCATTTCATTTGAAAAAATTACCTCCAACTGAAGGGGCAGCTAAGCAACATTGTTACAGGGTGTATTTTCAAATACAAAGTTGGCTTGGTAATCAATTAACAGCTACAGATTGGGGATGGAAACATGACGTTAATGGCATCGTACCTATATTTACAGAACATGAATTAATTCCCGAAAATTTATTGAAAATTATCTGCTGCAGCTGCGAAACAGGATGCGGTAATAACAAATGTGGGTGTCGCAAGCATGGCTTAAAGTGCACAAATTTGTGTTCAAATTGTCACGGTTCTGATAAATGTTCTAATGCCGAAAAATCGTTGTACGAAAAAAAATGTAATCTCGAGGACATCGAAGACGAAGACAGTACCCACTGTCTAATAAATAATAATAAAAATAATGATACTGAACTGGACAATCCAGAAGAACTCCAAGAAATTGAACATATAGAAAATGAACGTGAAGAAATCAAAAGTTTGATCGATTCTGGCGATGAAGAATTGCCCACGAAGAAAAAAAGATTTCAATAAAATTATTTTACTTTTAATTTTTGTATTTTATAATCAAATATAAGACTTTGACGTGATAATTTGTAAATATTTACGAATCACAAGAAATAATAAACAAATTTTCTCAGTTCACAGCCTTTATGTTTTTTGAATTTTTACCTATTTAATTGCAGTTTAAATAATGTTTTCGGGACTTTGAAAACCGAGAATAGTTAGGCACACGTACATTACTTGTATAACATAGTATTGTATGAGAATTAACACTTTTTATGAATCTAAACGTTTATTTACAATAAAGAAAAAGAAATTCATGATTATCACCGAAAACTCGATTTTTAAAAAGTAATTTTTTCGGTTTTTCGCTTTTTTAACGATATTTTTGTATATAAACAATATTATATTTTAATTCTATATTAATGTTGAGATTTCAACGAAAAAAATGAGCACTAGTAAAGTTCATTAATCGAAAATTTGCTAACCAAATTTTTCGATTGAAAATTAGGTCTTTTTTTATTATTTTCTTCATAGAACATCGAAAATTAAATATTTCGCTTTGAAAAAATTTGGGCTTGTTTGAAACACAAAAAACAACATTTTTACCGATTTTCATGAAAATATAAAAAATTTTGCGATAGTTATAAATTAAAAACCGAAAAAACGGTTTTCTGCATTTTTATCGATAATTTTGAGGTTATGGTCAATTTTTATTATCTACAACTTTTACATTCAACATTTTTCGATAGGATGCATAGTTTAGCCGCAAATCGCAAAAAACGGGTACCAACCCCTAAAAATGTATATATTACCACCCCAACCCCCTTTCCAGAACTTTTCATCAGTCTGGACGATTTTTTCTTAATTATTTACACTATTAACTACATTTTCCGACCATTCGTATACTGCTAACAATTTTTATTGCCTTAAACAGGATTGGCCCTGGTCTATAGAGCTAATAGCATCATTGTCTTCGACAGGACCCTACTAATGCATCTGATAAAAACACAAAATCTCCTGAGCGTCAACGACGAGTTCAAAGAAATGTTTCTGCAACCGTAAATTTTGACGAGTCTATGAACAGCAACAATACAACAGGAGAAATTTCCATCAAACGATCAAAATAAAAATTGGCTTATCTCGCTGTATTATTAACTCAGCAATAAATAGATCACCTCATTACGATTCGGTAATTATAGTTGGTGAATAGTTGACCTTCTGATCCTTATGATAGGATTATCCACACGTTGTTTAAACACGTATTTTATGAAGCCAAGCAAGGGGAAAACGGACAAACGAATTTAGTTTTAGGCGACTTAGATCAAGCCGAAGAAACGGATGATAAGGTATTAGCTTTTTTAGAACAGGATAAACACCAGGAGGCTGAATTTGACAAAGACGATGCAGACAATAATGCAGCCGACACTCGCAGTTTTATTAAAGCAAGGAAACGTTTTGGACCTTCAACTTGAAAAAGAAAAATCAAACTAATGTAATGTATTGGCAATAAAGAATAAAAGAATTAGTTAGAAGTTAACGAAATAAACAAAAAGTGGATTAAGTCTATTGGGGACATCACTTAAAAAAAAAAACGCGCCAAATGCTCTACCGCAAGGCGGTGTAGAAGCGAGCGCATTATGGTAGTAACCACCGATAGTTGTAGACATTAATTTGTAATTTCAAAATTGATAATGAATATATTTACTTAATCTTCAAAAGTGTCAATTAAACTTAATAGCAAGTAGAAAGCGTGGAAGTGGATAGGAAAGTATTGATATCGAGTGAATGCAATACGGTTCTCGACTTACCTCGCCTATAACTCCAAAAATATTAATACTACGGAGAAATGTGTCTGAACCATTTCGATACAGAATTTGACAACCCTTTCTTTGTGGGACCATTAAAAAAAATATATTTAAGCGATATTGCCGCAAAATTGAGGTTCCGGGAAGCGGGCGAGAGGAAAAAATTAGTATGTCTAAACGAGGCCTATAATGAACTGGTTCCAACAGTAAAATCTTTTGTCCGATTTAAAACGATGTTAATCCACCTGACGACTGGCCTATTATTTAAAGGCGATTCGATTAAAATTAGCATATAGATCAGGCGACGACAAAAATGACTGTCATCGAGTTTCGACCTGGCCGACCAGGATTTCATTTACATAGGTACTCTATTGATAAATTATCTCTATGAAATTAAATCATCTCGTAACTTAATGACGTAATCATTTATTGTCGCCATCACCGGTCTAATAGAACACTGTAAATGAAAATAGGTTAATATTAGTAAATGAAAATATCATACCAGCACACATTCTTCCATCTCCTTGAAAGCCCTGGTCGCACTGACAAGCGTAAGTTGTTTGTAAGTTAAGGCAGGTTGCTTTAGCGTGGCAAAAATGCCCTTTTGCACAGTAGTCAACACCTGTTAAGATGAAATGGACACACGTCTTTGTTAGAAGGTTGTTAGTAAAGCATTGTGGTTTGCAGCATGGTTTATTAAGGTTAATCGATGATTTAAAGAAAGTAAATTCAGTTTATCGTGAACTACAGGGTGTCCTAGATTTAAGGTGACATAGACTAATGAGATATAGAACATGCTTTGCTGAGTTCAAAACACCTCCACACTCGCCTTTGAATCCTCACTGTTTTCAAAATACATTGTTGTTTTATGAATTTTGACTGAAACTAAAATTCACCATATTTTTGGAATGCGTGAACGTATTTGGATAAAAGTTGGCACACATATGGTGCACTCCTAAGTCCAATCAATGGCATAATTTAGTTTGGGAAATTTCCAGGACAGGACTCAATTTTTATTATTTTATGTTTAGGGTCAATTACATCACCCTGTATATCATTTTTTTGTAAATGTCGGATAACTATTGAAATGTCTATGGATTACTGTACAAAATACTGTCATAATATTTGATGGCACGTGTATGGTTACTTCCTAGCAAATTTTCGAAAATAATGGTGAATGATATTTAAATTGTACAAAATACACAAACAACTAGCTAACGTCGCTATTTTATTAATTTTACTTAAACACTTGATTAATAATTATTTAATGCATTATTGTTCTTAAATATGATTCTAATTTCACTTAAAATTTGTACGACTATATGCAATATTCCATAAAAAAACAGTTTACTTAAAAATAAAAGTATGCGCGTGTCAATTCTGTCATTATACAGGGTTACTGGTAATTCGATACATTCCTTTGGAGATATGATGGGGCATGAGCTAAGGAGTAAATCATACATTATGCAAAACTCAATAGTTTTTGAGATATTTCAATTTTTTTGTTTTTCTCAAAAAAGTAAATCTTAATGTCTTAAAAGTTAATTTCCGAAAAATCTACTAGACATTTAAAAAAAATTTTTTACTGGATTACTTGTCCAATATTATAGATATCCGTTTGGAATGAAAAATATCCGGAAACATTTCGATCATGTGAACATTTAAAATAAAAACTTGTAAAATTTTTTTTTTTTTAAATCAGTTATGAAATTTACCTATTAGGTTTTTTCAAACAAATATTAATGTAGCACGCGTACAAATTATTATAAAAACTTCCTTATTTCAATAGCTATCTAACTAGGTAGAAATGTTTAATGTACCCTTGATAGTTCTAATAAAAAATTAGTAAAGATAATGCTGGTGGCGGAATTTATTAAACGACTAATCGTTCATTTTCATTTAAGTCAGTCAGTCCTTGGCTTTGACGTTTGTGCATATATGTCATTAACTGACATTCTTATCTCCGTGTCCCTTAAGTTTGTTGGTCTTGTTAAATTAGTTATCGAAGATTTTGATTTTTGCTCGTAGTTGTTGTTATTAGTTGTTGTTATTGTATTTTCTGTGCCATAGCCGCGTATGCCAACGCAGAATACGCTGATATCTTGTTTGCCTATGGATACTGTGGCGGCAACGCTGCTGAAGCTCGCCGAGAATATGGTCTTTGGTACCCTAACCGCCGCTTACCAAATGCACGTGTATTCAGTACGGCATATCGAAATATCGCTGAAACTAGCTCCGTGAAGTGTAGAAGAAGTGACGCTGGTGCTCCTCCTGTTTATGAACCAGATGATGAGGAAGAAATATTGAGGTATTTTGAGGAAGACCCAACTATTTCAACTAATAAAGTCGCAAGACTAACCGGAGCGTCACAATGGAAAGTTTGGTCTACGATACGTAGAGTTGGATGTCATCCTTACCACTATACCCCTGTCCAAGGCTTGGAGGAAGGTGATCCTGGAAGGAGAGTGGAATTCTGCCGCTTTATGTTAAATTCAGATGCAGAAAGTGCAAATTTTTTAACAAGCATTTTATGGGACGAGTCGAAATTTAATCGCGAGGGTATAACAAATTTCCACAACCTACATTATTGGGCAGAGGAAAATCCCAAGTTAACACGTGAAACTAGTTTCCAAATGAAGTTTTCTATTAATGTGTGGATGGGAGTCATTGGCCACTATTTAATAGGGCCACACTTTCTTCCTCAAAATTTAAACGGGGAAATCTATGAAAATTTTTTAAGAAATGATCTGGCGGTGATTTTAGAAGATGTTCCTCTCGCCGTCAGACAGCGAATGATGTTTCAGAACGACGGTTGTCCAGCACATTATCGGCTGACAGTACGACAGTTACTTGATCAACGTTTCCCTAACCGTTGGATTGGAAGAGCGGGCCCAATACCTTGGCCAGCGCGAAGCCCTGACTTAACACCCTTTGATTATTACGTATGGGGTCATATGAAGGAGATGGTCTATGCCACACCAGTCAATACTATAGAAAACCTTAGACAAAGGATAGTCGATGCTGCGCAACACATAAGGCATAATCTGACAACCAGAGTAACAAGGACGGAAATAAGAAGACGCTGCTGTGTCTGTATACGGAATGGGGGCTCCCATTTTGAGCAAGACATATAAAAAATAAAGTACAACTTTGAAATTAATGAAGAATTAAACTCTACTTTTAAAACGTTTTTTTACTGTTTATCTAAAAATAAAATTCGTACTACTTGTGTTATTTTTACTAGTATTTTCTTAGAACTATTAAGGGTACATTGAACATTTGTACCTTGTTAGATAGCTATTGAAATAAGGCAGTTTTTATAATAATTTATACGCGTGTTACGTTAATATTTTTTTGAAAAAACCTAATAGGTAAATTTCAGAGCTGATTTAAAAAAAAAAATTTAAGTTTTTATTTCAGATGTTCACATGATCGAAATGTTTCCAGATATTTTTCATTCCAAACGGATATCTATAATATTGGACAAGTAATCCAGTAAAAAAAAATTTAAAAATGTCAAATAGATTTTTCGAAAATTAACTTTTAGGACATTAAGATCTACTTTTTGAGAAAAACAAAAAAAATTAAATATCTCAAAAACTATTGAGTTTTGCATAATATATGTTAGGGCTAAATTTACTTCTTAGATCATGCCCCATCACATCTCCAAAGGAATGTATCGAATTACCAGTAACCCTGTATAGTTGAATACATAGTAATGTAAGTTACCGTTAGAAATTGAGCTTAAAGTATTCAAAGAAGTCGTTTGATTCATTAAAGTAAGGTTTTATATTAACAAATCTAATAATTTCAAGATGCCATTCCAATTTACAAAGGAAGAGTATGCAGATATGATTTATGTGTATGGTTTTTGCGACGGAAATGGAAGAGAAGAGCTGCAGAGAGAGAATATGAAGACGTTTTCGAAATCGTCGTACACCAAATCATACAACATTTTCAGAGGTGTATCAATTTAGTAAGAAACACGGGCAATTCCCCTCACAGGCAAAACATGAACATGATCCCAGAGATTTTCAACAGCGAGAGGAAGTATTACAGATTATTCATATGAAGCCAACTGAAGAGTCAGGAAACCAGTAATCAATTAGAAATTCCCAAAACAAGGGTATGGCGAACTTTAAAAAAAGAAAATTTATATCCTTTTCATGTTCAAGTAGTTCTATGACTTGAAGACGGTGACAGCGTTCCGCGTTTTAATATTTTGTAGGTCGGTAGTTGCTCACAGACGAACAATGTTTAGAATTCTGTTCACGGACGAATAAACACCATAAATCAACATCTTTGGGCAACTGAAAATCCACATGCTACGCTTCAGAAAAATTCCCAACACAGATTCAACATAAACGTCTGGTGTGGAATATACAGTAGTCACCTAATAGGGCCACACATGTGGAAGAAGTTTATTTAAATTTCTTAATAGACGTGTTACCAAATTTATAAGAAAACGTCAATGCCAGGTATGTGGTTTCAACACGATGGTGCTGGACCCCATTTGTCTGTACTGGTGAGGTTAGGTGAGGTGAGGGGGTCCAGTTAACGAGCCATCGAGATGTACTGATCTCACCCCCATGGATTATTTTTTTATGGGGCCATCTGAAGTCACAGGTGTACAGTGAAAATATTAATACCCGTGAACAATTGCAACAATTTTTTTTTATGTATGTGACAATCTCCGGCTATGATTGATAGATCGGTGAAAACTCTTTTTATACGTTCACAAAAATATATTCACGCTAGGGCTGTTCATTTCGAAAATTTATTATAATTTTAATTAATTGTGCCAGTGTATAAAATAATTAGTGTCTTCTTAAAATGTGTGCTGTAAATTATGATTAAGCAAACTGTTTTTCTTTATGTTTTCCTTTTTTCGTTTTTCTTTTTAAGTAACCATAATACATTAAATAATTATTAAACAAGTGTTTAAATACAATTAATAAAATAGCGACGTCAACTAGTTGTTTGGGTATTTTGTAGAATTTAAATATCATTCACCATTATTTTCTAAAATTTGCTGGGAAATAACCATAAACGTGCCATCAAATATTATGATAGTATTTTGCACAATAATCCATAGACATTTCAATAGTTATCCGCCATTTACAAGAAACTGATATACAGGGTGATGTAATTGGTACTAAATGTAAAATAATAAAAATTGACTCCTGTCCTGGAAATTTTCCAAACTAAATTATGCTATTAATTGGACTGGGAGTGCACTATATGTGTACCAACTTTTATCCAAACACGTCCACCCATCCCAAAAATATGATGAATTTTAGTTTCAGTCAAAATTCATAAAACAACATGTATCTTGAAAACAGTGAAGATTCAAGGGTAAGTGTGAGAGTGATTTGAATTCGGCAAAGTGTGCTCTATCTTTCATTAGTCTATGTTACTTTAAATCTGGGACACTCTGTATGTTTTTCTATTTATAAGCAATGAAAAGCCAAAAGATTTAATGGAATAAATGATATATTTTGCAAAGTAGCTATAAAGAATATTTTTCTTCAGTCACGAACGATCCCCAAGCCCCAAAAGCTCCCTCTGTTCAAATGTTTATGTCCTTGCTTGTCATTAACAACTGGTGAGGTTTTCGCTCGTCCAGAATTATTGATGTTCATTGTTCCAATTTTCTAGACTCGCGTGTATAGTTATGAGAGAATCGGTTATTAATTGACCACAGAACAGCACACCGGTTTCATCATAAATAAGGAATACTACAATTACATTGCTGCAAGATTGAATGAGATTTACTTAAAACTTGAGTCAAATTTGACAGGTATATAAATAATTTATTTTTTGTTCGAATTGGTCATCATTGGAGATTGGAACTGTTTCATGCTACATTTATTTGTCAAATTAACGCGTTAACGTAGCCCCATTCTAACATCACATTTTACCATATATAGGATTATTCACTATATATTGACCCCCATTTATTTCTGTCATTATTGAAAATTAAAAAAAGTATTGTGTAAAAGTTGTTGGATCTTTTACCTATATTTTATTGAAACGTGATAAAAAAACAATATCATGTATAGGTCACGTGATACGAAATAAATATGTTTTTTTTTATGGAACACCCTATAGCGGGTGTAACAGGATCATGATATACCCCCTTTTTTCCTTTAGTTTTGAAGATAATTGATTGAAATTTAGGATACACTACATACGTAATAGTAGAATGCAGGTTTTCACGGCCGTTGTCTAATGAAGTAGTTTCTTACGGGTCTTGCCGTGGTCGTCGAACTTGACTTAACGTTTCGCCGATCATCCTGTCAGCTTCTTCAGAAGGATTCTAAAGACTGAATTTGTTGTGTTACACTACTCGTTATATACCTAGGCGCCGCCGCCGCTTCGCTGGTCATTGGTCGTGCTTGGTTCGCTTCGTTGCTCATTCGTTGTGTTTGGTTGACCGTGACTTACTACGGTGCTGGTACTTGGTAATACCAGTCTCCACGTGTTACTAAGTCGATACCCATCCTCTCTGTTAAAGTTGTTCACGTTTTTCATAATTTAAAGTGATTCCCTAATGATTCGCGGATAATAGCGCGTATTCCTGTCTAATATATTGACGTCCTCGTAGTCGATTTTATGGTTCTCGTTATTATGGACATGTCCTGCCATCGCCGACCCATCCGTGTATCCAAAACTGGTATTTCTCTGGTGTTCTTTGATTCTGCACTGGATACTCCGTCCTGTTTGTCCGATGTAGCTCTTACCACATGTGCACTTCAACTGGTAAACACCTTTTGATAACAGTTTGGGGACAAGGTCTTTGACTGAGGGAAGCATCTGCTGTATTTTCTTCACTGTTCGAAACCGTACACCTACTTTCTTTTTGAATAAAGTCTTCTTCAGCCTATCTGTGACTCCCGCGACGTAGGGTAGGCATGCATACGTTGTTGGTTGTTGTTGTTCTTCTTCTGTAGTTCTCCTCTGGTTATTTACTACTCGTTGTATATTGCTTTGACTGTATCCGTTCTTCTCTAAAGCTTGTTGGACATTCTGTAGTTCCTCGGGTTTGTTATCGTTGTCGCATGTTGTGTTGGCTCTGTGGACCAAGGTTCTAATTAACGCTCTCTTCTGTTGTAGATGGTGGTGAGATGTCTCATATAGGTAACGATCGGTGTAGGTTTTCTTTCTGTAGACACCGTGGGCCAGCCTGCCATTGTGTGACCTTTTCACATCTACACATCTAAGAAAGGTAAAGCTCCATCTTGCTCGGTCTCCATTGTAAATTGATACTTGGATGCTGTTTATTCAAACGGTCGAAGAAAACAAATAAAGATAATTCTTCATGTGGCCATATGATGAACGTATCGTCTACGTAGCGTAGCCAGCACTTTGGTTTATTCTCACTGCAGCGTATAGCTTCCTCTTCAAAAGCTTCCATGAATACGTTGGCTATCACAGGTGAATGGAAATTATGAAAAACGTGAACAAGTTTAACAGAGAGGATGGGTATCGACTTAGTAACACGTGTAGACTGGTATTGCCAAGTACCAGCACCGTAGTAAGTCAGGGTCAACCAAACACGACGGATGAGCAGCGAAGCGGACCAAACGCGACCAATGACCAGCGAAGCGGCGCCTAGGTATATAACGAGGAATGTAACACAACAAATTCAATCTTTAGAATCCTTCTGAAGAAGCTGACAGGATGATCAGCGAAACGTCAAATCAAGTTCGACGACCACGGCAAGACCCGGAAGAAACTACTTCATTACATACATAATTAGCGGTACTTTTTACCATACAATTGATTGTTTTTCACTTCTGGTTTCGCCGGAATATTAATAACAGAAATAAGGAGTCAATATACCAGACAAAAAAAATGAAAACTACGAATCTTACAAAAAATGCTCTACTTTTTAAAATCAATAAAGAAATTGGTTTTTATAATGTTAGACAGTCTAAACATAAATTCGTCGCAGCCTTCTTAGTTATTTTCGTAAAGTGATCAGATAGAATACAGGACGTTGCAAACATAAAATTTGAAGTTATTTCCGTCGAAGCAGGACCTCGGCCATTTTGACTCTAGACGTCACTAAATTGGGAAGTAACTCTCATAAATAAGTTACAAATTTCATAATTATTGGTTTATGAACATAGAAGCTATAAATAAACCTGGGTCGGATTTTGTGGCCACCCGATATATTACAAAATAAACATGATGGAACTCAATTAACTGTGACGTCACAACTTATGCAACCAAACATACTGTCATAAAAATTTTGATCCCGTCGAATAAAATTGTAATTTTAACCTTATTGCCTTGTTCGTAAAGACTATAAAATATAATGCTAAAACATTGCTATATATTTTATTGAATTTCTCGGTTGAAAGCATATTTAAGAAGTTCCAATGCCAATTTTATATACACAAGATATTTAAAATATATGCATTTATATGTATAAGATTTAATACACCTTTAATTTTATTTTAACAATGCCAAACATAAAAGCAACAGATTCCTCCCATGGGAACAAAAATGTGAAAATTTAAATTATGTGGGCGGAGAGCAATGCAATTGCAGCTAACTTCAATACTCTTGTTTGATTCCACATTTACAGTTCATAACTTAATCTTTTTTTCTCTAATCTAATTTTGTATCCTTTTCAAATTGTTTGAACTATGGGCTTATGTTTTGTTCCTGAATGTGATCAATACAAGTGTATGTAGAATGTTTAATTTTCCAAAGGATGCCAGGTTAAAAGAAAAGTAGGAGCTACTTATTAGGTAGGTTAAGGTTATTTATTATATTCTACTTTATTATAGAATTTTCTAAGAGTAAAATATTGATTTGCAGTTAAGAGCACAGCGCATTGTAAGTTATTAATATTTATGGAACAATTTCCTATTTGTAATATTATTCCGGCGCCGATTTTCAAAAAATCACATTAATTTTACTATTACATTAATTCTATAGGTACAAGATTTATTATAAACTGTATACCTAGTTAATTTCATTTGTTCTATTTTCAGAAGAGGCGATAAGAAATCTAATAAGTTCTCATTGATCTATTCTTGCCACTTTAAAGATGGTAACATAAAGAATTCACCAGCAATATTTAAACGGAATGTTGGAAAAATTTTTACATATTCATCTCCAGAAAAACGAATTCACCTATACATACCTACCTCAACTTTATTCATTTTGTCTTTCATACTTGCTTGAACTTCACGTGTAGTATCTGTATGCAGCTCATTATCATAATGCATTTTTTTAACTTATCCTGAAGCTACATAATTTTCTCCTTTCCGTATGATTTTAGTTTCTTTGCAGAAGTCGAATATTGCACTCGTACTTACAACTGTTTTTTTAGCCACATTAAGTAATTAGGTACAATTACATATACCAAAATACTTATTCACAAAATACTAAATTAGAAATCAAAGAGTTCTGAGATACATACCTGTTAGCTGTACGAGGTTATAAACTTTTTAGAGAACTGACAGAACAGAATGTAAACTAACTTGAAGTTAGCAGCAAACTAAACGACAATTCTCAATTCCTATACTGGAGGGTAGGTAAAATAAGTCATATGTAATATTAATTTATTTAATTAAAAGTTAATTTTTTATAATGTATTTTACATATACAGGGTTATATATAAACGAGTTATGTCGGAAAACTGATTTTCCTTATCTTTATATGTAAACCCTCGTGAAAAGTTCGACCGGAAAATTTTCCGGAATATAGAGTGGATCCGACTTCATAACGTCACAAAAAAAGAAAACTCGAAAAAACAAGTCCGTTTCAAGCCATTTGTACTGCCAGATCGACCCCGCTATGAAAGTTCTTCAATATATTCTGTGAGGTAGAAATAAAATGAAATTCTAAGCTATGTTTTAACCCTCTTGATAATAGTCTTTAGTAACTAGAGAATTAAGAGTCAAGTTCCATTGGATTCATTTCGTGCTGTTAGCGTTATGACAGTAGTATGTTGGGTTGCGTAATACGTGACGTCACACTAATTGAGTCCATACTTAATATTAATCAAGAAGCTAAAGCAAGAGACTCTCAAATTAGTGTTTAGGATAAAAAATAGGGATATTAACATGCACAAGAACAAATATAGAAAATACATTATTTTTCTTAAATACCTGGACAGAAGTTGCAACACTGGTCTGGCACACTAAACTGTTTCTCCAGTGGACACGTCAGCTTAGGGCAATCTTTTTCTTTATCCGTGTTACACCTCATGGTGCCATCATCACACTTACAGTCTACACACTTTTTCATTGTCATTACGTCACCGTGGTCATAGAATTGACGTTGAAAAAGGCAATGTCCTATGAAAATTTCCGTCATTACTTCACTTTATTGGTCACAACGACGCGACGGTTAATCAAAATGCTGTCCACAACAGCTTAAGTGTCTGGCATCTACAAGAATACAGGGTGTTGTAGAAAATCGTGGATGGATCATAGAAGGGATCATGATTCGAAGTAATTTTTTTTTGTTTTCTCAATTTTAAGCGCTTTCATGAAAAATAAACCATAAAGATGTATAGACCATTTTAAAGTAGATATTTCAACGGTTAAAATGAGCCCGGATAGAATATTTAAATAAAAAAAAACATCAATAAAGTTTTCCGTGGAAGATTTTGGTTTCTTTTTCGAAAAATATAAATATCTCGGAAACTATTTGTTTTCCAGATTTCAAAAAAATCATGCCTATTCAACGCAAATAGGTATACTTTCACAGAATTTCATATAAATTGAATTATTTTTATGAGAAAAAACAAAAAACCGAATAATGAGTTTTCCGCCGTTTTCTCGGAAAATTTGAGGTTATGTTGAAAGATGCCTGATGTCTACAACTTTTGTAAAGGGCATTTTTCGCTAGAAGATCACGTTTCGGCGAGAATCGCAAAAACCACTTTCGACCCCTAGCCTAAACAGCATTTCACAATTTCACTTTATCTCGAGTTTAATTTTTGTGTTATCTCTTAGTTAAAACCGTATCTAAATTTTCCGGCTGGTCCTTGCCTGTTATTATTATTATTATTTTCTTTCTCAATAAGGTATTGGTACCAGTCTAATAGGTCTATTGACATTCTTACGAGCCGCCTATCTATTAGAACCTAGGTATTGAAATGCTCTCCAGCTCTTACCACTTTTTCAAACACCCTGTATAAGATTTGTCGATGCTATGGATCAAAAAACGCATATCAGTACTTGTCTGTTTTTGTTAGAATGGATTGTTAAATAAATTCTGCCGCCAAACACAAAAATGACATTATTTTCGAGGCACAAATAAAAATATCACCTAACCCACATATTATTCAATAGTACTAATGGTTCCAGTAAATAATGTATGTACAATTGATATATTGTACTTTCGAAGCTAGACACTACAAGAAAGCTTTTGTGAACAGACCTTTGACCTTTGTTCGTTTGTATACGTACTTAGACAACTTTGGCAGCATTCGCCAGTCTTATTGACAGGATGTTTGCAGAATACCTCCGGACATTCCACAGGACGACACTGCACTTCCCCGTGCTGCAACAGATATAAAGGTCATTGTGCGTGAATAGAGAAACAAAAGCACTGGAACGGCCTTTGGCCAACTTCCAGCGCAGCCGGGCGAAATTAGCCCTTGAACTTTGCATCAATCGAAGCGGAACGCTCTAAAATATGATGAACAGGAAAAAAGCCGCCGAATCTACGAATATTTTAAGAAAAAAAATTGGCGAGCAATTCAGGTTATTCATCATTATTTTTTCAGGCGTTCCACTTTAGTTGATGGACGTTATCTCTATAGCAATTGATAAAACCAGTGACGCAATACTGACAAATTGTATAGATAAATGATTACTAACCACACATGCGCATAACTGACAGCCATCCTGCCAAGTCGCACCATCCGCATGGATCGTCGTCTCGTTGACCTGGCACGCTTTTTGGCAGTCGCATTCCTCCACTTTCCTGATGCGCCTCTCAGCTGCCACTAACTGTAAAAGACAGAATTACATAAAATCAAGACACCTAGCCCAGTTACTTTAAGGCGCGAGGGGAAAATTTGGAACCAAGGTAATTTATGCTCGTAAGATAGCTTTTTACAAGAAACACATCCCCTAAGAGAAGGAACGTAGACAATATAAGTACTTCTCTCTTTAAATCATGTTTATTTGGCAGGGAGTTATATATCTCATATTATCGTTACAAATTCTAGTTATTTCGAGAGCTCCACAAGGCTCTACTCTTGGACCTCTGTCTTTTTGCTTTTATTAACAATTTGTACTCTCAAATTGATTGTAACAAATTCCCTTTTATCGATTATGTAAGAATATTTATTTTTATTAATTGGGAGCATAGCTTAAAGTGAGAATTAATGAGTTCCAAGGCCGATGAATATTGAATAAACTGAGATGCAATTTTTGCATAAATTATTAATAAAAACGATTGACATTTTTGCTTAAGTAAAACTTCTGGTAAGTATCTAGATTAGAGTTCAGACTTACATGTGGAGTATGGTATATAAAATAGCATTAGGATTTACCTAATCTAAAAAGAAACATATACGGGGTGTTCCATTTAAAATAGCCAAGCTGGTTGTAATTTCAGTTATATAAGTATTTTAGTTGGAAACAACACCATGGAAAACGTGTCCAAAAGAAATATCGTGGTAGTTTCGGAAATACAGATCGCTTAAGGTCATAGCGACACGCCCTGCATATAGGCTTTTGTAAAGGCTTTTAAGTTGGGAATATCCAAGTGAGAGAGAGAGAGAGATCCGATAAGGAAATATGTATTACTTTTGGCCATAACTTTTTTAAATACATATATCGTTAAAAAAAGTATAAGACTACCTAAGTAGATCTATGACAGATGTAGTGATATGAATTTTCACTCAAAAATTTCAATTGTTTGCAAAATCAGTGAATTTAAATTTAAAAATAGTGCCAATCTTCATATCTTGTAGTTTTAAAGTGTCACAGTTCTACTTAGATAGTCTTATACTTTTTTTACCAATATATTCACAACAGTTGATGACACTCTGTTAAGTAACATATTGGCATCTCTCTTGGCGCACCTTCTAGACAAATTGTCTCGAGCATTTAGTTAAGGTGCCCGTCGGGAAAAATTTTGCTGATACATACTCTCTCCAAACTTCGTGTATGGCTTCATTGGACCTAGTCTGACAGCATTTTCCTCTATCATTTTTTTTGTTTTTGGGGCGTTTTCCCGCTAGATTTTCCGAAACATGTCATTTTGACGGCATATAAAAAATGTATAAATACTGTTATTTTTCCAAGTAGAATAGCTTAAAAACGTAAATTGAAACGTGAAAAAATAATTGTCTGACAATAAATGTGGGTCATTGGGCGTGTCCGCTATCTCGAATATGTCGGAAAAACGACTATAAGAAAATTTATTAATAACCAGCTGATTTTCGCTGTATTAATTTATTAAAACATACAAAAACAAGTTTTCGTATTGTCTGACGAAAATTATTTTCCGATTTCCCAGTCTGGCGCGTCAAAGTTGTCGGTTTCATGACAGCAAAAAATTTATTCATAACCTTCAGACATTGGAAAATTATATACAGAAAATAGGTATTTAATTTGTGGTATAAGTGTCTGACAAATACAGTGGGGCATAACGAGAGTCTGACGAAAAAACATAATTTTCCAATAGCGGCCGTCGAAGTTAGGGCGATAAAAAAATGAAATTTCGTTTAGTCGAGAAGACGGTTAAAAAAGATACGGTACTTCAACTTACTTATTTTATAATCTTTATTTTGAATTTTTTGAACTCTTTTAGACTATCTGAATTCGACTTACCCAAGTTTTAAGTTCGATAATATTGAAAAATACGTAAAACTTTTTGTAGAAAAAATTGTCTTTTAGTATGTTTAAAATCGCTATATCTCCGGTACTACTAGTCCGAAAATTTTCATCCAGGGCCCAAATTAAAGGTCTTGAAACAAGCTATAAGATAACACTTTACAATATTAGTTATAACAAAGTACCTTTTATAAACGAAAAAACAACTAATCCATTTTCGGTAAATATATGAATTCAATTTAAGTGTGCAATTTTGCATAAAAAATGTATGAAGTATGCAGGGAATAAAAGAAATAAACATTATGCACCAAAAAATTTTTTAGGGCGATGCTAAAAATTATCCTATTACATGAAAAACGAATTTCTGCAGCAGAAGAACGACATATTTCCAAAATTGAAAAACTAATTTTCCTGGCATCGCCCTAAAAATTTTGTTCAGTCCGCACTTTATTAAATTATACTGTTTATTTTGTTGAAAAAAACTTTAAAAAAAGGTATAAAACAAAATAATTTCAAGTACTATAAAACAATTATTATAAAATAATTATTATAAAAAATTATTTTCTTATTCTTATTGGCACTGTAAAAATGATTTTTCAATGATTAGTATGAGATAATCATGACAATTTGAAGAAAATTACAACATTAAAAAATTGTATTTTCGAGGCGTCAGAGTGAAAAACTGGAAAACACCTTTTGTCAGACAGTTAAAAAATTGGATTTGATTTATTTTTATTAAGCTATATTGAAAAAATCAGCTTGTTATTTATAAATATAGCCTCAATATATACATACGAATGTAACATCCAAGCGTAGCTTGACAACCACATGAAAAACCTTTTATTTAACATTTCCAGCTAAAAGGCTTTATTTCACCGTCAGACAATTTTTTAATCGTATTATAAATTTATTTAAAAATCAAAAAAAATTGTAAAAAAATGTTATGAATAAATTTTTTGCTGTCATGAAACCGACAACTTTGACGCGTCAGACTGGGAAATCGGAAAATAATTTTCGTCAGACAATACGAAAACTTGTTTTTGTATGTTTTAATAAATTAATACAGCGAAAATCAGCTGGTTATTAATAAATTTTCTTATAGTCTTTTTTCCGACATATTCGAGATAGCGGACACGCCCAATGACCCATATTTATTGTCAGACAATTATTTTTTCACGTTTCAATTCACGTTCTACTTGGAAAAATAACAGTATCTATAAATTTTTTATAGGCCGTCAAAATGACATGTTTCGGAAAATCTAGCGGGAAAACGCCCCAAAAACAAAAAAAATGATACAGGAAAATGCTGTCAGACTAGGTCCAATGAAGCCATACACGAAGTTTGGAGAGAATATGTATCAGCAAAATTTTTCCCGACGGGCACCTTAACCAATGAGGAAGATGCATGGATTTTAAAAAGACTTAATTTTATTATTTTTCCATAATATGTACTATATAAATTGATAATATAATGAAAGAAACTCATAGAAAAATGTTGCGTCGTAAATATGCCACATTAAAATTTGAACTTTTGTGTAAACAAAACCACGTGACTGAAAACGCTATAATATTGCTTTGACGTCATTTTGACGTCACGAATTGGACCTGAATTTGCTAATTTACTTTGTTATTCTTAATCTTGTTATTAATTATTGGTTAATATGACGGACAATCATTTCATAACATCCCTAACGCGTTAATCTATAACCACAGCATTCTTTTTAGATGTTTCAACGTTTTAACAATAACGACGTGACGCTACAGGTTACGAATGACACGATTCGTTAGGGATAGAGCGTTTTAATGGTTTTAAATTATCAGCCGAAATAAATATTTTTTTTCACTCTCAATTTTAACAAAAAAGAAAAAGAACAAATACGAGGAAGCATATTTTTCTGTCGTCTATCTATCTATGATATAAAAAAAAATCATGCAACTTCCTCATTGGCTTTAGCGTTGAACCGTCAGTGAAAACAAACTCAATAGTATAAGCATCTGCAAGGATGTCTAACTATTTTGATCACACAAATAATTTTCTGGTCCTTAATTAAATTTCAAAATTATCTCTACATTTGAGACGCTGACCGATACAACCTTTTATAATCCGGGGGCCAGCGGCCGTTTATAGTTAGTCATTTCACAAAAGCTGAAATTTTTTTCTATTCTTCAATCGGCATTCCACGTAAAGGAAT
This sequence comes from Leptura quadrifasciata, assembly GCA_963675555.1. Lineage (NCBI taxonomy): Eukaryota > Metazoa > Arthropoda > Insecta > Coleoptera > Cerambycidae > Leptura > Leptura quadrifasciata. Next base: position 1,168,288 of record OY776678.1, on the reverse strand, counting down.
AGACCATCAGCTTACGCACTTGCGAGAGGATGTAGCCGGAGCAGCCTTCCACACACGTAAAATAATTATAAAAAATATTTTTCAAAAAAGCTTTTATTTAAATTCTCTAAAAAATAGAAAGTAAACTTTGAAGTAAATCAAACCCATCATTTTGTTACATTATATAATTTTTTATGACTGGTGGTCGAGAGGTGAGCGCACTTGTCTCTCACCCAAAAGTTCTGGGTTCGATTCCCGGTCGTAGCAGTGGAAAATACTGTGAGAGGGATTTTTCCTCTATACACGGATATTGTATGTGTGTCTCGTCTCTAAATGTGTAGCCCACTATTATTATTATTTTATGATATAAATGCTTGTCGCGAGATTTTCCTATGTAAAGGAGATTACATAAAAAAAAATTGTATAATGTAACAAAATGATGGGTTTGATTTACTTCAAAGTTTATTTTCTACTTTTTACAGCATTTAAATAAAAGCTTTTTTTTAAAATATCTTTTACTATAATCTTATTTTTTAGTCTTTTGATATGCTGTAATCTCTGTAATTTTGAGACGAATTGGATCATAAACGTAAAGTCGTCCGCCATCTTGAACTAAATTTTTGACTAGAAATTCATAATCCGCGACCCCGAAAACCCCCAGATATCGATTTTGATCGATTTGGACCTAAATGACAAAAGTCGTCAGCCATATTGGCGCCGCCATTTTGAATTTTTAAATTTTGATTAAAAATTCATAATCCGCGACCTAGAAAACCGCCAGATATCGATTTTGAATCGGATCTTAAACGGTAAAGTCGTCGACCATCTTGAAGCCGCCATCTTGTTTTCTTCTTATATGAAAATGTTAAGTGTATTATCGCCGGACTTATACACATGTGCAAAATTTCAAAGCTCTAGTTTAATTAGAACTAATCGAAATTTTGAATGCAAGATTTGACCTAAACAAACTAAGTAAATAACAGACAAACATTGTAAGTTTAATAAAAGCTTTTAATAAAAGATGTCGCTGGCTTCAAGGCTGTTAGTTAGGGAGTCCCAAATACTTATTCCGCTTCATTAATTAATCTTGTACCGTCTCAAGAGCACTTTCACGTTTTCCGCTTGGTTAACGACATTTTCCGTTTAAAGTAGTACTGGGCTAAGTGTATAGAACGCATTATATGTGACGTTACATGGTAGTCCATATACCCTTTCGGAAAGTTCCTGAAGATGCCTCGTCAGCTCCTGCACGGTGTTCTGCAGCAGGAAGAACTGGCCGCACGTAGGACACGTGGAATCCAGATGTGGACACGAAGAAAGGTATCCGTGGGGGCCTCCTATCAGTCGAACGTCTTGAATGGCACCCTGCAAAAACGATCGTCTTTAAGTTAACAAGCCCAATGCTTACCTAATAAAAACTTAAAATTCATAAACAATAAAATCGTTGAAATGTATGAAATAAAATTTCACTTAGGGCCGGTTTATCAATACAAGGTTAACTTGTATCCATAGGATAAATGTCAAATAAAACAATAGATACCCATTGTTTCGTTTGACATTTATCCTATAGTTAAGTGTTAACCGGCCCTTAGTTTTGCATATGGACCAAGAGCTACTGAATAAGCATCTGAGAACCTCCGGGTCCTGGCGGTGGAGGCGTTTTCGTGCGAGGACTACTTTTCACAAATCAGTATCTTTGGCGTCTAAAAGCCACAAAACATTTGAATACTACATTATAATACACTACTAGACGCGCATTTCACTAACCATGTCAACATCGTCGGGAGACAGGTAAGGCTGGCTTTCAGTTTTAATCATTTCCTGATGATCCAAAGATATTGATTTGTGCAAAATAGATCCGGGCCCAGAGTACACGCAGAGAAAATATTGTTTAATGTAAGCAAAATAGATAAAAGTGTTCATATATCTGCAAGTAAATATATTTTTGAATAAAATAAATATTCATATTGATTATTAACTTAAATGTCTCTTTTAGTCAACAAAATATCAATATTAGACCAGTCATCAGGAAGTTGAGTACGGGTAAATATTGTTTTAAATCGAACAAGAGATTTTACTATTAGAACCAGTTCATTATAGGCCTCTTTTAGACATACTAATAGTAGTATTAATATTCTTGGAATTATAGACGGGAGCAGTCAAGCACCGTATCGCATTTACTCTCTATATCGACACTTTCCTATAAACTTCCTTTTCTATATCTCCTATGTATGAGTCCATGACAGCAACAGGAGAAGTTTCTATTAAACAAAATAAGAATCGGATTATCTCACTGTTACGTAAAAAGCTTACCACTGGAGGTTTGGTTGTTGAGCGGGCTGCCAAAGATGTTGATTGTCTTATTAATAACTCAGCAGTAGATATATCACTTCACGATTCGGTAATTATAGTTGGTGGAGACGTTGATTTTTAATCCTTATGACAGGATTATTTGCACGTTGTTCAAACATGTATTTTATGAAGCCAAGCAAGAGGAAAACGGACGAGCGAATTTATTTTTCGAACTCTTTTAAATACCCGAAAGAAGTTGCGGATAACATATTATTCCTCCACGCATTCAGTGGATGTGACACAACTTCTGCATTGTTTAGGCAAGGCAAAGCAAAATTCGTTAAATTATTATAAAAATCTGCAGAATTACAAAATTACGTGGAATTTTCTCCCTGATGCGGGCCAAAAAGTTATCTTAGCCCTTTACGGAGCAGAACCCGAATAGCATTCTTTGGATGAATTCAGGTACAAATGCTTTATCGAGTTAGTGGCAAAAAGCACGTGTAACCTTGCATCATTATCTCCAACTGAGTCTCCTGCACGCCAACACTCTTTTAGAAGATACTATCAAATTCAGACGTAGTACGGCAATACCAAAAGTCCTCAAGATTGGGGTTGGATGAAGAAAAAAAATGGTCTGTTTCCTATTAATACCAAAAATGAAACTGCTTCACAAGAAACATAATATGTTGAGTCGCAAACTGCTCTATAAAATCCTTATTTTACTATAAGGAACGTAACCAGACTGCAACCAACAGCTACTCTCCGGGCTATATGCCCTGCCCAGCGCTGAATTACAAGTTACAAGCCTGGCGCGTTAAGTGTAATAATTGCATATTACCATCAAAACGCTAATGCTTCGATTGCAACAAACACCAGCCGAAAGACTGATCCTACTTAAAGGAGCTCTCCGCCGAGAGTGGCTGTTGGTTGCAGTCTGGTTACGTTCCTTATAGTATAATAAGGATTTTATAGAGAAGTTTGCTACTAAAAATATTATGTTTTAATATTTCGCCCTATAAAAGCACATTTAAACTATGATAAGATCAGTTAGGCTATTTTTTTTTCCGATTGCAACAGACACTGGATCGCTAGATGGCGCCTGCTGACTATTTTACATGTCGCTATCCCAAAGATACCGAAATGTACTAAATAGTCAAGTGATCCTCGTGTCGGTCGTCACATGCCTACCTTGCACTGATGAGAGCCAACAGTTCGAAACTGTCTGCAAGTGGTGTGTGAGACAACTGGCACGAGAGCTCCTTTAAGTAGGATCAGTCTTTCGGCTGGTGTTTGTTGCAATCGAAGCATAGCGTTTTGATGATAATATGCAATTATTACACTTAACGCGCCAGACTTGTAGCTTGTAATTTAGCGCTCGGCGGGGCACATAGCCCGGAGAGTAGCTGTTGGTTGCAGTCTGGTTACGTTCCTTATAGTAAAATACGGATTTTATAGAGGAGTTTGCGACTAAAAATATTACTTCTTAATATTCCGCCCTCTAAAAGCATATTTGAACTATGCTTCACAAGAACTTTTGAAAACAACAAGCTGCAAGTGTATAAAAGGCTGCAAAGCCGCATGTACTTGTAGAAAAGCTGGACTAAGAAGATGTACCATTATTTTTTCTGGATGTCAAAGCAAACGTGTACAAATGTCGAAATATATGTGGACGACTTAGATCAAGCCGAAGGAACCGAAATTAGGTATTAGCTTTTTTGGAACAGGATAAACACGAGGGGGCTGAATTTGATAAAGACGATGTAGACGATAATGAAACCGACACTCGCAGTTTTATTCAAGCAAGGGAACTTTTGGACCTTCAACTTCAAAAAACAAAATTCAAACTAATGTAATCTATTGGTAGTAGGGAATAAAAGAATTAGAAGTTAACCAAGTAAACAAAAAGTGGATTAGGCCTATTGGAACATCACTTTAAAAAACACGCCAAATGCTACCGTATAATTGTAGTAACCACCAATAGTTGTAGACATTTGTAATTTCAGAATTGATAATAGATATATTTACTAACTTCAAATGTGATAATTAAACGTAATAGCAAGTAGAAAGCGTCGAAGTGTATAGAAAAGTGTCGATATACAGAGTGAATGAGATACGGTGATTGGCATGTGTCCATCAGGAGTGGCCACGAGAGCCGAGGGGGTGGTGAAGAAGTAACTACAATGACCAGAGGCTGCTGAAGAGGTGTTCATGAGATGTCATGGGTAGTTCATGGGGTGTCATGGGTGGTTCATGGAGGTGTCACGGGTAGTTCATCTGTAGAAAAGCTTTACCCGAAGCTGTTTGACACCTGTTAATACGATAGGTTAGGTTTGCTAGGTTGGATCCAACCTAACCCATCATGGTCGTATGCACCTAGCAAACATATCCTATCGTATCGTATTAACAGGTCTCAAACAGCTACAGTTTTACAGATTTTTCTATAGGCATGCATCCCCATGAACTACCTATGACACCCCATAAACACCTCTCTTCAGCAGCCTCTGGTCATTGTCGTTACTTCTTCACCACCACCCTCGACTCTCGTGGTCACTCCTGATGGACACATGCCATCCAGTTCATGACATCAGAACCCCCATTGTTTCTCTACTGGGTGCGCTAGAAACGGATTTGCCTATCTACTCAAGCCGTTTAGAATATAATAATAGAATATAATTCTACATAAAAACTTCTCTCTAAATAGAACAAGCAGTAGTTATTAAAATTATCATAGTGCCTATTTATTTCAACCCACATATATATTTGAATATAAAAGATATTTGGACTACCAAAAGTATTTTAATTCTACTGTTTTTAGATTTAAGAAAAGTTATGTTTATATCAAACAAATTAAGTATCGACTTTAAACACTTAAAAAATAACTTATTTAGTTGCTTCTAAAATGATCGCCTTTAGAATATATTGGTACAATTTTGGATGAACAGGATTTAAAAGAGGATTTATTTTAAATTAACAAAATAATATTATTTAAATTAAGAAATTCTTTTTTACCGTGTTGTCTCTCTACACAGAACTATTGTACGCACCATAAAAGTTGTAGAAGGTTCTCACAAGCTCATCGAAGAACTCAGTAACTCTTGGTCTAATAGCATATTTATCAACTTTTTAAATATTGAAAATCATTGACAAAACTAGGCGGAACCATAACAATGATATACATAATACAGTCACAATTTCCTTTTACTGAAAAGTTACGCGTTGTTCTTTCTGTTTTTCAAACACAATCATCAATGTGTCTAATTCTATTAATATTTTTGTTCAATTAAAAAATTGCTATTTTTTAAACTGACTGTTAACCCGTGTTATGCGTATTAGCGTATTGATTAGAGAACAAATACTCGTATGCGTAAGTGATTTGATTCTCAGAAATAGTCGATAAATAGTAATTAACTTTTAGTACGTGACAATACCAATTACAACATATTATTATGTAAATATTTAAAAAAGAGGCCTGAATTAATCTGTCAAACTGACTCTTCAGGCGTGATGTGCTTACTGTTAATAGTTTTGAAACATATCTTTTCCGTCTATTAATATGTTTGAATCAATAAGTATTTATAGAAAGTATACATGTAGAGCTGATCGTTACACCAAAAAAATGTCTTTTAATGTACAGTATACCCGGGAAGAAGAAAAACAAATTAACTAAATTCTTCAATCCAAATTAACATAGGTTCTTCATGTAACGTTTTTCAAAATACCCCTTCGCCTTTGAGCTAACGTCCGTTTAAACGGGCACCCGAGAAACGGTTTTAATTTTTTTTCTCAAAACTTATTGAAAGATATCTGGTGATTTTTTTTACTCTTCCTGAGTGCTTCACAATAATAATAATAATACTAATTTATTTGTGTTATCAGATATGTTTACACAAGTCAGGGTACAATAGATAATTTAAACATATGTATATGAAAAAATATGTGTATAGGGTGCCCTACTTAAAATTCCCAGGACAAATTTGTCGATAACTAAAGGAATTCTGTACAGGTATTCACTGGTATTGGATAAACACGTATTGTTAACAGATTGTAATTTTTCAATTAGTAAAGAAACCAATCTATTTTTGTTAAATCGATTATAAAAAGAATTTTTCTTGATTTACAACTATCAGCGTTGAATCTTCAACAAGGATGTCACGAGTTTCTGTTGTTGCTTAATTGCTTTACGTACTTTACTGTATTATCATCAAATACCACAATCAATCGGAACCATAATGATTTAGCAGGTAATAAATAATATATTGATTGGTAACACAACCAAAAGTTACACCTTTTTATGTATGATATGAATTTTACACGCATAGATGACACATATTCTACGTATACAGGGTGATTCATGTATCAAGTCTTATAACGGTATTTTGCTAAAATCTAGTTGTGTACATCTAACTTTAATTTTTGTGACTGTCCGTTAGTTGTCATAATTTATTGCAAGTGTGCAAAAAACTAATTTGCCTCATATAAGCGATTTAGTTAAATCTGGAGATGGATGGTCAATGAGACAAATTGCACTGCCTTATAATATTGACAAAAATTCGGTGTGTAACATTTTAAGAAAGTGGAGAATAAACGGTACGATTAGTAGAAATCCTGGATCAGGGCGACGAAGGATATCAACTCAACAACAAGAATTGCAATCGGTAAATGCTTTAATAGAAAATCCATTTTACTCAGTTATTCAGGCTGCTGAAGAAACGAATTTTCCTGGATCGAGTAGTACTGGTCGCCGGCGAGTAAGAGAATCGGAGCTACGCTGTTCTGCAGCAGCACAGAAATACTTACTTAAAGCTGAACATAAAGAAGCTCGAGTAGGATTTGCTCTTGAATTTTTAGCGCATGATGTAAATTTTTGGAACAATGTAATCTTTACAGACGAAAAGACTTTCCAGTCAACACACAGCGGTCGTATTCGTGTTTACCGCCCTCCGAATACTCTATTTGATGAGAAATATATATCTAACAATGATAAAAGTGGTAGATTTTCCGTCAATATGTGGGCTTGGATATCGGCACGTGATCCTGGTGTTTTGTGGCATATTGAGGAACGATTTAATAGTGAAACGTATATTAGGATTTTAGACAATATTATTTCCTAATAATGAGTTCATATTTCAACAAGACAATGAAGAAGTTGCATGATTTTTTTTATATCACAGATAGATCGACGACAGAAATATATGCTTTCTCGTATTTTTCTTTTTCTTTTTTGTTAAAATTGAGGATGAAAAAAAAAATTTATTTCGGCTGAGAATTTAAAATCATTAAAACGCTCCGTACCTAACAAATAGCGTCATTCGTAACCTGTAGCGTCACGTCGTTATTGTTAAAACGTTGAAACATCTAAAAAGGAAACTGTGGTTATAGATAAACATGTTAGGGATGTTATAAAATGATTATCCGTCATATTAACCAATAATTAATAACAAGATTAAGAATAACAACGTAAATTAGCAAACTCAGATCCAACTAGTGACGTCAAAATGACGTCAAAGCAATATTATAGCGTTTTCAGTCACGTGGTTTTGTTTACACAAAAGTTCAAATTTTAATGTGGCATATTTACGAAGCGAAATTTTTCTATGAGTTTCTTTTATTATATTATCAACTTATATAGTACATATTATGGAAAAATAATAAAATTAAGCATTTTTAAAATCCATGCATCTTCCTCATTGTTCCGTTCATACTGCTCATACCATAACTAACTGGTTTCAAGATAACATCAATGTTGTTAACTGGCTCAGTCATAGTCCAGATCTTAACCCTGTGGAAGAAGTATGGGGACTACTCGTAAGAAGTATCCAAAAACGAAATGTGAGATCACGGAATGCCGAAGAATTACTGGAAATAGTAAATAATCCATGGGAAAATATTACTAATGATTATTGTATAAGGTTATTTAATTCTATGCCAAACAGACTTATAGAAGTTATAAATAAAAATGGTGCAATAACGAAATATTAATAGTTAGTTTCTTGTTAAGTAGGATATCCTTTGTCCTTTGATCCAGGATTTCTACTAATCGTGCCGTTTATTCTCCACTTTCTTAAAATGTTACACACCAAATTTTTGTTAATGTTATAACGCAGTGCAATTTGTCTCATTAACCATCCACCATTTACTATAGCAATAACTACAGCATTAAAATAAAAAATAAATTAAAGGTAATATCTGTTCTGTATTTCGGCTACTCATTACATATTCAAATAGAGACAGATTTACATAAAAAAAAAATAGTTGTCCTATTTTTTCTGCTCACGACAGCACGTATAGTGTAGTATGCACCTTGCTCAAAAATTTCAGAGCTCACTATCTCGAAAACTATGTGTCCTACATAAAATTTATATAGGATTTATTATATAGTGTCTTTATTTACATTTCATATACACTTTTTCGCCTAGATCTACAAGTAACTATTTTAACGTCATCGTAGGAACTCACCTTATAAAAATAATTGATATTCCTCTGTCCCACCCAGAGCAACGTGGGTTCCGAAAAGTTCCTCTCCGGAACCCCGGGCTTTAAAAGTCTTTTAAAAAGAAACTGACAGTCCACTAGCAATTCCACCTGTGATCCACTCACTGAAACCGCCACATCGTGCCACTCATTGTCCGCGAGTATGTAACTAAAAGTTTCTACGTACACTTTTGAATCCAATCTCGAGGTATAGTGCAACCTAATTTCGTCTTTTCTACCGCTCGATTGCAACTCCAGGAATCGATTCGATCCGTGTGCGAAAGTAACTATGGTGCCAACGTTGCGCTTCTCCTGCTTCAGCCGCGCCGAAATCGTGAATTCTGGGCTGCCTCGTAGTAAGTCTGCAACTTGCTGGAATGCTGAGGGTGGTAGTTTTAGGTCTCTGTAGTCTCCTGAAAAGAAAAATACTTACAATAAGGGAAACGGCGATGAGTACGGGACGATTAAAACTTTATTTGACGTTCTCTAGGGTGAGCCGGTTAAGGGTTGAACAAGAGGAGTTGAAGATTTATCTCTTTTGGCCCTTAATCGGGTCACAATAGATACTCGACGCTTTGTCGACAGTGAATACAGTTTGACCCTCAGGGAACAAAAAATTAGATAAAGAAATATATTTTCAAGTTTGTAGTTTACATATTTTGTTTCATTTTTATGGTTCACAACATAGATAGGATATTAAAAATACTATTTTTATTATACTTCTTTGAAAACGCCTTATTTTCATCTGTATTAGTAATAATGTAAGATGAGCTTTTGCAAACTAGCGGACGGAAAAAGTTTTCCCGATCTCCGATTTTTTCCGTGCACTGAAAAAAAAATCCGAATATATGGCCTGAAAATAGAAATATACAGCAAAGTAAAATAAATTTAAGAAAGTCTATATGCTATCTGATGTTTAACATGTACATATTTTGCATTTTATTCGTAAATATTTGAATATTTGGATGAACTTCTGTAATATTTTTTGACATTTTATCAACATTAATTTAAAACAAATCACCTTTGAAATAATTTGAAAGTAACCATGGAAACGCTGTAACACCCCTTGGCTTAAAACCAGGAAGTGTTTCAATTATGCGAACGGCAGCTCTGGGTTATGGGAAAGCGAGGTCGTGGTTCGATATTTACTCATTTGTTAACTTGCAAAAAAAAATATAAAATAGTGAATATATATATAAATAAAAAAATAGATGTTCAGGGCGCCACCTTAACTTACTATATGAACCACGAGTATTGTGAAAGCTAAGGAAAACAATACTGAGTACCTAAGTTATGTAATAAGCTCACCAATAATATATATCCAGCTAAATGAGTAGAAGAAAGGAAACACACATGTTAATAATAAGTTGACTTTAATATTTGACAATGGGACAGTTGAATAATTTATTTAGCAATAGCAAAAAAATTTAGTTAAGTTGAAATTTGAATGATTGATAAAAAAAATATTAAATTATGAGAAGGTTTAACAAGTATTATTTAAGAAAATTTTATGTAAAAATATTTATGTGAAAATGTATGAATATTTGAAAAATGTTAAAATTTAATTAAAATGGTACCATTTCTTACAAGTAAAAAAAATATATGAAAAGTAGAAATTTAAATCAAACAAAATGTTATAAATAATACCACCCAACAGAAGGCCCTGGTGTAACTTTGTTCCAAAATCAGGTATGACTGCAGGGACCCCTCTACAACACGCTGCCTCCACTCTCAAATTGTCTCCACTGTCTACGTGGTCCAAAAAAAAAAATCGACGACTCGGATTCTTTCGCTTATTGACCTCTTGCTTCTTAAAATAATACCATCTGTGTGTGGCCGTTACATCGGAAAGATGATATACCAATAATGATATCACACTAAAGAAAATTGCCTCATATGAGGGATACTGGCAACCCTAAGATATAAAAAAAATACACCTTACAAAATGAAATTCAAACGAATTCGCAAGACTTACCCCAAGTGACCTGTGGGGGCTCAGTATCGATTATAAGCCTAAGCTTATGGCGTGAATAAAAATTATGGCTTGACCAAATTTACTAGTTAGGCTACTGCCCCAAGCCTAAGCACTACCGGCTCCTTCAATGGATCACGCTTAAAAGGGCTGCTAAGATGGCTTAGCTTTCTAACGCGGTCTTGCGAATTTTAAAAAAACTAACGATCCCTACACGCAGGTCTTAATTACCAACTCAAATCACAGAATTGTGCTCTTGGCAAAATCGAACTATAAGAAGAAGAAGAGGAATTTAAAATATCTAAAATTTAACCTTAAAATAGAGAGTGTGCTACTATGTGCTTCTGAAGAAATAAATAAAACAAGTTCATAAGAAACAGGCTGTTAAACCAGCCAGGAAGAGAAGACGTCGTATGTTTACTATATTTCGGTGTTAACTCAAAATGAGGTCTCAAGTGCTTTTCAACCTGAACAAGTTATAATTGCAGTGTTAATTGTCTGAAACGGTGCCGCATTATTTTCATTATTATTTACTTATATATTTAACTGCATGTGGAGCATGTTTTTGCAGGAAAGAAAGAATAAAAAAAATATTTATATTTGTCTAATAAATTCCTTTTCAGGAGATTTTTCACTGCAACCAGTAATGCATTTATCCACATACTGGGTGGCCTAACTCACTATGCACCAGTTTACTTTTTAAATTGATTACTATGAAAAATGTAGCATATGCAATGCTACAACGCATCATATATACCAAGCAGCAGCGTTGTTTATTTTCTGTCAATTAAATTTGTGCCGATAAAATATACTCAGGAGAAAATCACAAAATAGATAACATCCGAATTTATTACTAAGAACGTCCAGGTCAAGATATGAATACGAATATCAACTTTTTACTGAATGACGAAATATGAACAAAATCAAAACTGTAAGTTCTTTTAGTTTACTTTGTCGAAGAAGCAAAGTCTATGGAAATCTTCCACGTTATGGAGTCGATTCACAATGCTAAAAAGTTGTTTGGCCATAAAAGAAAATGGTGACATCAACAAATATCCAAAAACTGTTGCTTTCTTGAAGCGTCAAGCTGTAGGATATATACCGAAAAAGTTCAGAGTTTTAACAGCAGAACAAGTAACCAAATTTTTACGTGAGACACCAGATGTACAATATCTAGTTACTAGTAAAAACAATTTTAGTGTGGGATTTTTGGTGCGTGTCGAAGAGATGATTTAATACGTTTAAGTTTAGACGATGTGGTAGATAATGAGCGCTTTCTTGTCGCGTTTTTACAAGATGAAAAAACTCATACATCAAGAAGTTTCACCATTACCAATGAAGAATGTACATCTGAACCTTGTACACTTTATCGTAAATATGTAGCTCTACGACCTAAAAATATGAACAGCAGAAGATGATTTGTTGCGTATCGAAACGGCAGGTGTTACGCTCAACATGTTGGATGCCTTACCATCAGTGGTGTTCCGAAAACTGTTGCAGAATACCTAAAACTAGAAAATCCCAGAGAATATACCGGGCATGGGCTAAGGTGCTCTTCAGCAAGCATGCTGGTGGGAAGCAGCTGGGATTTACTCACTCTGAAAAGGCACGGAGGATGGCGTTCTACCAATGTAGCAGAAAAATATTGTAGAAGAATCCATTCAAGGAAAAATTGAGGTATCACGAAAACTGTTTAACCTTTCTCACTCGCAAAATACAACAAGTGTGTCATTCGTCGAAGAAAATCAAAACATTTGCGAAGAGTCTGCTTCAATAATGGGCTCATTTAATGAGTTTTATTAAGTAGTTGTTACTTCTTGTGGATAAAGTTTTACTTAAAATTAGAGGATATTGAAAATTCCAGATGAGTCCGATAAGTGGTTCTCGAAATATACGACTTTCAAAGGGCGTATTTGAAGCGCGGTGCAACTAACATCATGACGTCAGACAATAGTAAACGAAATGGGCTTGAGTACGTCGAGTCTTTCTCAGTGTTCTGTGCATTAAATTGGATAATGTATCTTTTATTGTTGTTTGTGGTGATGGCGAAGCGAACTTTAATAAAGCAGACTCTTCGAATCTTCCAGAAGTGGATTTATTAATGATAATGGATTTTTTTGACAATCAAAAATGTGTGGCACAACATCGGGTCTCATTTTTATACGAACAGACTTATAGAAATTGCTAGTATTTAAAATAAGTATATTTTACGTTTAAATTTCAAAAATACTGTATTTAACAATAAATAATTTAACATATAGATACTTATATTGAAATGCTCTTCACAAAGTATGTTGATTTAGTAGTAAGCCGTTTCTCTCTTTTCATAGTTTGTTGCCATTTTCTTCGCATTTTTAAATCTCTAGGGACGGTAATAAATGGTTTAGTAGGTGTTTTCGCCGTGGTGCTTTGACACACAGGAACAATACAATATTTATAATTCCTTTTACTATCACTATTTTACATTGTTAATATAAATCGGTGAAAATACTTGATAATCCGAAATTCTTCACAAACACGAATAAGTTTCAATACACACTGCTTGAGTTAACGATTTGTAATATTATGAAACAGCAATAACCATGTAATAATGCTCTGTAACTAGCCACTTCGGCTGGCGGGTTGCTATTGAGTGAAGTCACAGCCGAGACTCGACAAGGCGGGTGCGGTCTATGTTTATGATTTTTTTTGGACGATTTACGAGTCTCAAAAAATTCTAGTTTTTTACACAAGGTCTCATAATTTTAAGATCTTTCCGATAAAGAAATTTAAAAAAAAAATGTTAAATGAGCCCATTGCAGTTTCACGAAATGAAACTCTAAAAGTCTAATTGCACAATAAACATAACCATTAATAATAACAATTCAAACTAAAAACATTATTAGTTGGAGCTGTTATTATTAATAGTTAGTTAATTTTCAATATACTTACTCTAGTAGTTACATGTTTTTTTATTCATATAACTTATGAAAATAAAAGTATTTCAAGTTTCTTTCGTATATCTTTTCGTATATATATTTTGTTTTTATGTTATCGTTTTCAAAGAAGTATAATAAAAAATATCTTTCATTACACGTCCAGAAATAGATTTTTCCCTGTTTGCATGAGAATTTGTCACGCGCACGGAAAAATCCTATTTCCAGACTCTTAATGAAATATACTATTACAGGTGTTGATGAAATATTAAAATTACAGCTGCCAAATGAGTGCATCTGCAGATGGAGTTATTTCAACAAAAAAAATCATTAGATCTAAATGGTTAGAAAATAGTCAATAACTCAATTAGTGTGACGTCACGTCTTAGGCAATCCAACATACTATTGTCATAGCGCTAACGGCGCCAAATGCACTGGAACTTGACTCTTAATGTTATTGTTAATAAAGACCATTGTTACGTGTTTACAATATCCCGTAAACACCCTGTACATATACAAATATTTCAATTAATACTACGAGATAGCTACTAGACTTTTCACATAGTCTTTTGTATTTGGTATGATTTTTCTAAACTTTTAGTGGGTGCGAGGTGCTAAGTTATGGGCCATGGCAATTTTTTGAGATAAAATGCTAGTGATATTTTATTCAATTTGTTCGAAATAACTTGAAGACAGGCTTTCCATTTAGAATTAGTCACATGACTATGACTTTTCTGTTGTGCCGCACGACTTTACGCAATTCCGCAGGTGCTATTTGTAGGCAAGCTTCTCTTATTCTATCCCGTAGTTGTTCTGCGTTTTGAGGTCTCTCTTTGTATACTAAATTTTGAATACGCCCCCAAAAGTAAAAGTCTTTTGGTGTTAGATCCGGAGACCAGGGTGGCCATTAATTGAGAAACATTATACAGAATAATTTTAAGCACTCGGTATACGAATCTATATGTCTGTTAACCTTTATTTATTTTAAAGCTATTTAGAGCTATTATTATTCACTTATTTGTTAATATTAAATTTGTCTCATTAGCAATTATTATTCAAGTTCTTGTACCTTCTTAACAATCCTAGGATAAATAACTCTTTTTAAGAAATAATTTGCAAATAACGAAAAATTTCTGACTACTGATTCATATTCAGCGACTTATATGTTTTACTTTAAGGTAAGATTTTTTTGTGTGGCTATCTAATCAATACTGTATTCATATTCCTCATCAGGTGAGTTGCGGATAAAAATAAATGCAGTAGTGACGAAATATGTTAATGCTTTGCATGAACGTTTTGGAGGCGGGCCGCTACCGATGAAAATTCTGTTTTCCTCGTTACAGTTACCGCAGCGCTATTCTATAATATGAATCGTTGTATAATGTTTAAATCTACGTTAATGCCTCGGTAAAATATTACCAAAACTCCCGTTAGACAATTCCCCGGCACTTTATGCGTTTATCACCGACAAAGCAACCATTTTGCGAGAGTAACAATCTGTGTATAAATATTAATTAACATTTACGGCATCATCGATCTCGAAAGGCCCGTGAAAGCATGACTGACACCTTTGAAGTTGCCAACGTTTAATGTTTGCCCTTTCGTTTATCGTTTAGTTTGAAATTGTTCCTGAGGGAGCAAAGGGCGTTACAGTGATTTGATTCGATTTGCCGGCTCGCTCATCTTTAGATCAAACGCACTTGATCGCTTGTGAACCAATTGGTCTTTTATGTTTGGCTTTCGCTAATAGAGTCGTTAAATTTTGTTGTGCAGCAGCATATCGATCCCTTGTAGGTTTGATATTTTTTGAAGTTGCGGAAAAATAATGAGCAATGGAGTCATATTTACAATACATATTTATGTCTACATTTTTTGAAGCTATTTTCTATACTCCTTTCACTTCTATGTAATTTTATTTTTTGGCTTTATTTGTATTAATGTCCTGGCGTAGGTTAGCCATAGGCTACATTCCACCAATCAACCATGACACACAATCAAGACAATAACACAACACCCATTTCCTGCGACGTTACTATCTGCCGCAGCTGAGACACGAACTCAAGAGAGGTAACAGCTACTAGCCGTGTTGTCTCTCACACAACCGCTGTCTAGCCCACTGCTACCGGTTCGGTAACACATTAGAAAACACCCTAAACATCAATACCTGACGAGGATTCGACCCCGGGACCTTGCAACTACAAGACTAAGGCTTATGCAGTGAACCACTCGACCGGAACTCTATGGACTAAATTAGCTGTGACGTCACAACTTATGCAACCAAACATACTACTGAGTTCAAGTGTGCTTCTAGAGGGCAGAATATTAAAACAATATTTCAGTCGCAAACTCCTCTATAAAATCCTTATTTTACTAAAAAGAACATAACTAGACTCACCGGGAACTGAATCGATCGATATAGAGAAAGGTACGCATCAGAAAATTTTGAAAATGTAGATAATTACTAATGTCGGTGTGGCCAATCCAACTAAAATAATTACAAACAGCTGGCACTTCCGCTTATACCGGAAGTCGATACCAACTTGCTTATTTCAAATAGAACACCCTATATATTTTAGGGTTTTCGAAAAGAGCATAAAATTCTGTGTCGAAAATATGTAGCATATCCTATACCTAAACCTAGCCGGTTCAGAGATATTTGACATTTTATAGAAAATTTGACAGGTACAACGGTTTGCAAGAACCGTTATAACTTTCTTCGTGTAAAAGATCCTCATTTGCTTCTTGTCACGTAAAAAGAACATAATTTCTACAACTGAAATAAATTCAATAATATCATACCGAGTATTCCGTCTTTTGCGTTACAGTTTGTCAACTTCAAACCGCGAAAACTTGTTCTGGTGTTTATTCTAATATTAGCATTGTGGGGGTTAAAGTTACAACTTCTTCAAATATTTGCGATTTTATTAGAAATTCATGAATTGTTGTAATCATTTCATCAAAATAGCCATGATTAGAAACAATCAGTCATTATCTTATGTCAAAAAATGCCAGCACGTTTAAACTATACCAACGAAAACTTTTTAAATTTGTTTATTATTTATGGAGAATGTAATAAAGTAATATCAAGAACTTGCAGCACATTTGCTACTCGATATCCACAAAAACGCAAAATAACACTAACACTGTAACATGCGTATTAGTCGAATTAAAGATATGGCATGAACTAAAATAGCAGAGATAAGATCAATTTAAAATATGATTTCATTTTAATTTAATAATTGCTCAAAATTCCGCCCTCGAACCTCGACACATTTTTCGCACCTTCGGATTAGTTCCTCATGGGTAGCTCTTCCAATTGAATCCTGTGATATGGTTTGAAATGCATTTCTTAGTCTTTGCATACAATCTTCAATGGTTGTTAATGGGCTCTCATAAACTTTATTTTTAATAGTTCCCCAAATGAAATAATCCAGAACTGATAAATCGGGCGGTCGAAGGAGACCATAAGAAAGGTCCATTATTGGCAATCCATTGATCATAAAAAGTTTCTTGTAAATAATTATTAATTAAATATGCGTTATGTGGGGGAGCACCGTCGTGCTGTTAAAAAATGTTTCTATGTTCGGCGAGAGGTGAATTTTCTAAATAGTTATTATTCAAATTTTGTAAGACATTCAGATATCTTTCACCTAAAAAAAAAAAAAAATTACCTATACATTTAGCAGGAGAGAAAATTTAATTTACCGTTTAAATTTTCCTGATAAAATTGTAACGCCACCTCTCTATCGTTTCTTATGGCAAAGTTAAACATTGAACTGCCAACTTTCCTGAAAGTTTCGCTCTCTGAACATATGAGGATTTGTGTCACTCCAATAATGCGAATTGTGTCTATTTAAAATTCCATTTTTAGTAAATTTTGCTTCATCTGTCCATATAATATTTCCCAAATAAGAATCGGGACCCTCAGACCTTATTAGAATAAACTCACAAAAATTCTGTCTTCTTAGGAAATCTGTTTCTTTTAATCATAGAACCATATGGAATGAAAACGGGTGAAACTTATGTTTTAATAAGATTCTGTGAATTGAATCCTTGCATAGTCCCGATTCCAGAGCAGCTTGTCTTAATGACATCCTAGGAAATGCATGAAAATATCCCAGAATGGCTATTTCAATGTTTTCGTCATCAACAATAGGCTTTCTTCTTTGCATTTTTGCATTGACCGAGCCATAATTTTTAAAATTTTCCAGTATGCGTTTTACAGTGTTTGGTGACGGTTTCCTTTTTCTGGATATCGAGTAGCATATGTTCTGCAAGTTCTTGATATTACTTCATCACATTCTCCATAAATAATAAACAAATTTAAAAAGTTTTCGTTGGTATAATTTAAACGTGCTGGCATTTTTTGACATAAGATAATGACTGATTGTTTCTAATCTTGGCTATTTTGATGAAATGATTACAACAATTTATGAATTTCTAATAAAATCGCAAATATTTCAAAAAGTTGTAACTTTAACCCCCACATTTAATATCAGAATAAAGGGAATTCAATTTTACACAACTTGACGTAAAGAAATACAAGGTGTTCCATTTGGCCTAAACAAGTTTTCGCGGTTTGAAGTTGACAAAATGTAACGCGAAAAACGGAACACTTTGTATGATATTATTGAATTTATTTCGGTTGTATAAATTATGTTCTTTTTACGTGACAAGAAGCAAATGAGGATCTTTTACACGAAGAAAGTTTAACGGTTCTCGCAAACCGTTGCACCTGTCAAATTTTGTATAAAATGTCAAACGGCTAGGTTTAGCTATAGGATATGCTACATATTTTCGACTCAGAATTTTATGCTCTTTGCGAAACCCCTAAAATATATACGGTGTTCCATTTGAAATAAGCAAGTTGGTATCGACTTCCGGTATAAGCGGAAGTGCCAGTCGCTTGTAATTATTTTAGTTGGATTGGCTACACCGACATTAGTAATTATCTAAATTTACAAAATTTTCTGATGCGTACTTTTCTCTATATCGATCGATTCAGTTCCCGGTGAGACACTGTAGAGTTTTCTAATAGTAAAGGAGCACAGCAGTACAAGTTATTAAAATTTATGAAACAGTTTCCTTTAAGTAATATTATTCCGGTGCCGATTTTCATACAAAAAAATTACGTTATTTTTACTATTTACATTAATTCTATACAAGATTTATTATAAACTGTGTACCTAGTTAGTTTTATTTGTAATATTTTCAGAAGAATCTAAAAAGTTTTCATTGTTTTGATCTTGCCACTTTATAGATGGCGACAGAAATAATTTAACAGCAACATTTAAATATATTCACATATACCTGATGTTAGCTGTACAAGGTTATAAACTTTGTATTGAACTGACAGAGCAAAATGTAAACTAACTTGAAGTTAGCAGCAAACTAAATGACATTTCTGTATTCTCAATTCCTATTGGAGGATATTATAATTTATATGTAATATCAATTTATTTAATTAAAGGTTAATTTCTTAAAATGTATTTTACACATATATAATTTCACATACTTTGTGTTGTACGAGATCAAGTCGAGATAATACAAATTTAATTAAAAACATTAGAGATTGCTGCATGTTTCTTGTGTCACACGGTATACGAAATTAAAATTATATACGAATACTTTCAGATGTCAAAAACTATTTCCACGTTACTGTGACCGAGGCCTCCGCCATTTTATAGAAAACATTCTGTTAACATTGAATCTAAAGGTAAAGCCATAGCAGATTATAAAATTCAACGCGTCACTTACATTAGATCTCATTCATACGGTCTATATAAAGATATTAAAAATCGCATCCTTTATAAATCGCTTTGTACCACGCTAAATCATCAATTTTAATAAAACCCAAAGTTAAACAAATTACTTTCCTTATTATTACGGGTAATGAGTTGATGAATTTTATACAAAATTTACGTTCCCAATTCAGGTCGTACATTTTTTTTTATAATTCCATTAAGCTACGTGGTTAATCTATATGCGGTGAAGGAAATATCGACCACCATTAAATTACCGAGAGGGAGCCGACATTTACATTTGATAACAATAACAATCTATCTCTTGATGAATGTATTCGTACTTCCCTTCCTTCCTTTTGAGATCTCTTACCACATATACGGGATGATTGAGTAAATACTCCTTAGACCTACTGATTACCGGGAAACTAAAAGTGATATTCAGTTCCTGTAGACATCAGTGAGTAGATACTCATAAAGATTACATTTTAAAGTACAGACGACATTGTTGATGAGCGGCACGACGACTACGAACAATTTTTAGATCACATTGTTGATTCTTTAATTTAAAAAAAAATAAAGAATCAGCAATAATCTTAATTTAAGTCGGTCAAAAAACAAAAGAATTATTACGCCGTTACACACTTAAGTGAGACACACTGTATATTATTCTTTGTCGTCAACTCTCATCCCCTTAATTTTGTTTCCTTATTTCTCAGATTTTGTACTATATATCTCACAAAGTAGGCTATGGATTTCGAAATTGCTTTTGCTGGAATAAAACTCACAATGATTGAGATAACTTTTACTACAATAAATAGATGGAAGTATTTTTTAGTCGCCCTCATAAAATAAACAGACTGCTCATCAAGTATTTACCAAATTGCATAGAAATAAAATCTGTGGAATGTCCAAAATGCTCTTTACCCTTAAACTTTGACATGAATAATGTTTTAAATTTTCGTTAAACGATTGTCTTTAAAAAGATACTCTTATTCGAAGCCGATAAAGTCGCTCACTTTTCAGAAAAAAATGATTATAATAAACGGGGATCAAAACTGACTATAAAAATTACATTTTACTTATGGTTCCGGCGAAGATAATAATTCCATATTCCCGAAAACAACCGCACTTCGACGTGCCATCTTGTAAAAAACAAATTCCTATATCCGCCAAATTTTTAGCCACAAAAAGCCGTCTGTCGGCAAACGTATTCTCGATTCGCGTTCGTTAAATTTTTCTCGGCCTAGTCACAGACAGTTCGGTTTTTATGGAGCGTTCACCAAATAAAACGACAAGAAAATACACCGGCTTTCCTAGGGCGGCCTATTTGCGCGGTGTAATGAATGCAGGAATTTCGTGTCCTGTATTCCAGAGGATATACCGCGGCTATGCACACATAAATTTATGGGGTTCCAAGAAGTCTAATCAATATTAACCTTGCTACATTCGTAAAGGCTCAGCTGGCCGGTCTGGAGTGGCATGCGAGGAACATCTATTTTCGTAGAATTTTTATATAACGTGATGTAATAAATGCGGTTATTATTAGACGGTACTTTTTAATTATTTAATCGACTTAACGGCGAATCTAGCGCAATCAATACGTAATGCGTCGTTAAAAAGTGTCTAACTAACGTGTTGGGTGACCCCCAAACTCAAGTGGCTTTTTATTTCCAACATCAAGATTTGTATACGGTAAATGCACCACACAGATTCAGCGATTCCTGCATAATGAAAAAAAATCTAAACGTCAGAAAAACATGACTTACAACAAATTTCGTGAACTTAAACTGCAATTTCTCTGATATTTCACCGGAGCGGCAGTAAAGTCTTTTATTACAGTAAATAGTATATTGTTTTATTAGGTGTAAAAGTATAAAAAAATAAAGATACAAAATTTAGCTGTGCGTTGCCATTAACAATGGAAGTAAAAGACCATTCGAGCGAAAGAAAAAGTACTTTTACTTCCGTTGCCAATGGTAATGCGCAGGCGCCTGAAATGTCAAACTTTAATGTCATGAAATGAGTAAGAAATGTGATGATTTTCTGACCTTTGAAGAAAAACTTCCTTTTCATACTCATTTCATGACATTGAATCGTAAAAATCAGCTATGTCATGATTAGTGAAAAACAATGTATACAGTTATTAACAAATTTGACAGATTGTCACTGTTGTATGTTGCGTTGACGAGTTCTAAAACAAGTTTAATATCAGTGTACACCAACAATAACAAATTCGATATGATTAGCATTTATTGTCAGTGCAATTTTGCCGCTGAGATGGCAGTCGCGGTTTACGGAGATAGATTTCCAGACGCTCCGCAGCCAAATAGAACTATGTTTAGGAAGTTAGTTCAAAATCTAAAAATGCACGGTTCATTTAAAAAAAAATAGTAAGGCGAGGGCATGTTGCGGATAATGTAAGAAAAGTGAAGTTAACCAAAATGAAGAAACCTCTTTGAGACAAATTCATAAAAACTGTCGCATAAAAAAATAGTGCAAGAAAAATATTTAAGAAAAAACGGATTTCGATGCTACAAAATGAAGAAAGTTCAACATTTAAATGATGGAGATAAGCCGAGGAGAGTAAGACTTTGTAGATGATTTTTATCAGAGAGACTGCTTTCCAAGAATGTTTGGGTGGGTCTTATACGGACTAAAGTAATTGGAGCTTATTTTTATGATAGCAAGCAAATTAACCGCTCGTAGATACCTTAATTTCCTGCAAAACGAATTTCAAGATTTTCTTTATGAATTACAGTGGCAGAAAGATTTAATTATTCATGGTTTCAACAAGATGGGACTCCACCTCACACTGCTGTAATATCTACAAATTATATAAATCAAGATATGCCAGATAGCTGGATAGGCACCTATGGCCAGCTCGATCACCAGATATTACTCCCTTGGATTTTTTCGTCTGGGGTTACATTAAAGACAAGGTATTTCAAACTGCTCCTGAAAATATTGAGGACATCAAATCCAGAATTAGAAACACTTACTTCTGAAATGCTCCAAAATGTAATGCGTGAGGTGTCTAGTAGAGCACGTTTATGTATTAAAATGCATGGTGCACAATTTGAGCATTTGTAGTTAGAAAAATAAATACACACATTTTCTTCTCAGTATGGTAGTAGGTAGTACTGTTATACATAGTTTTTTGTTTTTCTTGGATGTTCATTTTGTACTTGTATTTTTATTAATGAGATATTTGTTTGTTTGTATGAAATTGTAAAAAATAATTATTATAAAGTGAATTTTTACTATTATGGCATACCTGATTTTTACGATTCAATGATATGAATTGTGGTTTTCGTAAAATATTAAATATTAACAATGTCATGGCCTACTTTGAGACTTGTTCTTTTCATTTTTGCACAAGAGCGTCGTATGTCAAAACTTTTTTCGTATCTCCTCAAATAAGAAAGCTATAACCGTTTGTGGTTTTCCTTTTTTCAGGTTTTTGTAATATGTCTCACAAAGTAGGCTATGGATGTCAAATTTCTTTTTACTGAAGTATAGCTCATAAAAAAGGATAACTGTTGCTAAAACTCAATTCTTCTGCAATAGATATTAAGGGAGATATCTGGTATGGCCCTCGTAAAATAGACACACGGTATATTTTTAACAATACCAATCATTGTGACCTACAGGGTGTTTCATTAATAGTTGCACATAAGCTAACTGAAGAATCCTTGATGCAAAATATCAAAATTTAGCCTAAACACGTAGATAACCATCCACCTCTTTGTATTGAAATATCTCTTGAAGGGAATTCGCAGGAATTTAAGCAGAAGAGCATTTCTGGTATTAATTTTAAAAAAGCTAGCTGCCAAGATCTGTATCAGAATCTACTACTAACTGATTAGTGATTGGTCATTCCTAATTAACTATTATGTATATTTTATATAGTTTACTTGTATTATTTTAAATTTCCCTGTATAATTGTATATTACTTTAGAGGAAACTACAAACATTTATGTAATGTAGTCAAAAACTAACCACTATACTAACTTATACGCCACACTGTGTTTACAATACTAACTTTCCTCTTACTTGACGCCAAAACATTAACTAAAATGATTAATTGAGGTAGCTTTGGGTATATAACTCTATTTTATGGATAGAATTATGGGAATATGGCACTCGGGAACAATGAGCGTTAATAAATCGCGTCACATAAACGATTTATCCCTTGAAGTTTATATGTGTAGAAAAATATAATGATGCAGATAATCATTGATTTGAAGCTAATAGAATTCATAGTTTAGTATATCTAATATTTTGTATTAAATAATGTCTTCAAAAGAATAAAATTTGAATAAGACAATTCCATATTTATTACCACCCTAATGCGTTATAGCTCTATCAACCTAATACGAAACAAATTTTTTTCCCAATGGTCATTTCTACTCAAATAAAAAAACTAGTGCTTATACATTTAAAATAATATATATTACCTTGTAATAAGTAGGCCGGCCTTAGTTCTGGAGCAGGCCCATTCGTCAACTTAACCCCGACCCAAGAGCTGTTGTATAAACCCAAGGAGCTCAAGAGATCGATGGATTGGCGGGGAGAAGGGATTGAGAATAGACCCGTAGGATCTATGCCGGTAGCTGAAAAGAAAAAATGTATTAATCGTAAATTTCGGGATTTTATGTAAATTTCTCTAAACTAGTTTTTAATATATTCTCATTTATCTTAAGATGAATGGAAACGATAGATGCTTTTTCGGATAGTACCGCGCCACTTATTGTGTACTTATTGATATTTTATAATGGTTGAACAATGCCTGTGGGACCTAACATTTGACCAATTGATGATAATAGTCCAGATCATTCTTGAAGACCTACATAGACATTTCAAGGGTTGTTTTCTTCGGCGATTGGCGTATGATTCAAAATGAACGAATGATATTCAGTGAGTCGATCATTTGGTAATTAATATAATTTTCAAAATTAATGACCATAAGGAATAAGTTAAATAGGATGGGTTTGAGTTACAATATGTTAATGTTATACCAATTATATTTATATGGATACAATGGCGGATACAGTGGTCGAATATTACCATATATAAATATTGTCTGAAAGTTATTTGTGGCATTCTACGAATATATCTACCACACGTATTGTCCCCTTCAAAAACAAATCACCGAAACTACAAAATAATAGAATTATTGGAAGAAAAGCCTCTGCGTCCGTGACGTTTACGTCAAAGGAATAGGTTCTACAAATAATATAAATCGGAATAAACACAGAAATAATGTATTTTGCCGACGTCACGGGCGCAGAGGCTTTTTTCCCAATAATTATATTATTTTATAGATTCGGTGATTTGTTTTTGAAGAGGATAATACATGTGGTAGAAAACTCAAATAACAGGAAAGAATGTTTACCATATATAACATCTTACTCCTTCCTCATTTGACATTCGCAGCATCTATTTTGTATTCATCCAATAAAAATGAAATAGAGAAGATGCAGAAATTGCAGAACAGGGCCATGAGAATTATTTTATGCGTGCCACGAGATACATCCATTAAGACGATGTTACGTAACCTTAATTGGCTATCAATGCAATATTATCTAGACTACCAAACACTCGTTTTAATACATAAAATGAAGTTATCTTTGACCACGACATATTTGACATCAAAAATAGTATTTAAATCCAACCATAACACACCCACACGAACAGATATACGAGATACGACTAAGAATAAAAAACTAACAGAAAAATCTCTTTTTCATAAAGGAATTATCACATACAATAACCTTAACAATTCCTTGAAAAAATGCGTCGCTATTAATATATGTAAAATTAAATTAAGATCTTCTTTGCTTTTTGAATGTCTTAAATAATAGCAATATTTTATTGTTGTGTTTTATATTCTATTATAATAATATTTTCTATGTAACTATACTTTAGTAGATAAGTAAACTTCAATGTGTTAGATAATCTATATCTTATGCAAAACTTTAATTGTAGGAGTCTTGTTATGATATTGTATATTAGCCAAGTTGCTAAATCAAGACTTATATATACAAATTATCCAATATTACTCAATCCTCTCGGGTTCCGCAAGGCTCAGTATTAGGACCCTTATTATTCATAATTTTTAGGGATAACATCGTAGCCGTCCTTTATTTATTTATTATGTGACTTTTTTTGAAAATTGAATCTGAAAATGATTGTCTTACTACAAAAAAAAATTAAATATATTAAACTCGTCGTGTAAAAAAATAAACAGCTGATAGTAAGTTTACTTTTGCCACTTATATTGATGCAATAACATCTAAAGCTTGGACAACAGGATAATCGTGGACTATTTTCAGTAATTCTGAACCCTTTCTGTGGAATTTTGCACGATAATGGGCTTAAATATTAAAGAAAACGGTTGTTCATTTAAATTAAATTTAGATCACATAAATAAAACTCAAAATACCTATTAAAAAAACCGCTGCCCAAGGAATCACTATTTCCACATCCAGATTTTGTGGCCAAGTCTTATACACACTAAATCCCAATGTAATATTTTATTCCCTTTAATAATAGAGTGGGGGTAATAGGGGGGGGGTAGCAAATGTAAAAAAAAATTAGAAGCCCTTGGTTCTCGTATACCCACTAAATCCTAATTTAGCTATCTTTTCTGTAGGCATGAGTTCTGAAAAGTAGTTGGTAGACTGGTTTTTGCAAGTGAGTGATGAATGCACCAAGACAGGATTTTGACCTCTAAGGATCACCGCACCTCATCTTATCTAAGTGGTAAGTCGACTTATGTAATTCATAGTTATAAGTTTATTTTCGTCAATTATGAAAAACAATCCGCAACTCATATTATAAATAAATAAATAATAAATAACACCACAGGTAACTACGACCCCCTTTATCCCGGAAGGCTCTAGAAGAGCCTTGTGTGGGAGGGGGCTACACATTTAGAGACAAGGGACACACACCCAATATTCGTGTATAGTGGAAAAATCCCTCTCGCAGTATTTTCCACAGCCACGACCGTGGATCGAACCCGGAACTTTTGGGTGAGAGGCAAGTGCGCTCACCTCTCGAACACCAGTCATACATATTATACAAAGAAAACGAGTATTTTGCTCCTCGTAGTACCTACCAATCGTTACCCAATTTCAGAATGATTCTACGTCTGTGTATTTTGATTTCGTTGCAACACGAACAGTATTTTCGTTAGAATTATTCTTTACGTTCAGTAGAATCAAATTAGTCCAAGTGGTTACTAAATTTTCTTAACAATTTTTACTAAACTTTAAATGAGTTAATGATTATTACTAGTTTTTATTTTATTTTTGAGTTTCATGTTTTATTTAAACGTGTTATAAATTATTTGAAGTTTATTCCTTTCTAACATTATACCACGTTTTTTGTCTTCAATAACAATTTAATACAGTAACTCAATAGCTGACGTTGATACTACAATAACTATAGACTAAATAAAATTTATAAGCCTTTATAACCAATGATTACTAACCCTATTCATAATTGAATAGTATTTTTTACGTTCATTCAAGAAATTGGTTTTGTATATAGTTTAAAATAAGTCTTTAATAGCATTAAATAAAGAAACATTATTGTCTGTTTAGTTCTAGGAACTAATTATAGTTATGTGCGGGACATTACATTACATAAGTATTTTATTCGCACTTTGATTAATTAGATATAAAAGTAACATTAAACTCATGGGCCATTTTGGAGTGTTTGCAAGTACATAGTTCGATAACTTTATTTATCATCATTTTAATATATCCAACGCACAACAAATGGTATGGAATAATCACAAAATTGCCGCCACTGGTCTGAATAGGATCCATACTGAGTTATAAATTGTAAGAGGCAATATTCAAAGAAAATTAATGTATGAGTTGGAATATTAGGCGATATAGAAATAAGACCCTTTTATTTCCACCATACCTTGAATGTTGCCCAACTTATAAAGTTTTTATACAATGAACTTTGTGGTACATTACAAACCTTCCGCTTCAAGTGCGACTGGATATGTCTTTCAGCTTGATGGAGCATATATCCATAATGTAGTCGCAGTTAGACAAGGGCTGGATCAAAAGTATCCACAAATATGGATACAGAGAAATAACCCTTTAATTTTATGGCCGCCTAGATCACCCGACTTAACCCCGCTATATTTTTTATTTATGGAGAACTGTTAAAGCTAAGGCAACAAAATTTAGAAGAACTGTGTGACAGAATAACCTAAGCTTGTCAGGAGGTTACTTGATTATTATTCAGTTTACTTTTCAGAACTGAGAATATTGATCACTGATGCATGACGAAACAATAATGTATTATATTTGACAAAGAATTTCCCCAATAGAATGTCTGAGTAAAAGTTTTTAACGGATATTTTCCTTGTAATGACCTTACTAATCAAATATATGACCTAGTTTTGAGACGAGACACTTTGGCAGGCTCTCAATTCTAACAGTCAAGGATCTTTCACGGGAACTCCTTAAGATTTATATTACTTTGAAAACTAGACATTCTTTACATCATACAATTTACGCTGTCCATGAGGCAATGCCGGAGCTTAAATTACCTTATTTAACAATAATTATCCATGAGTTTTTAGTTCCAATCATCTTCCAATGATGACAACTGCGTTGGTGGAAACAAGCTTCGGCTGTTTGATGTTTGTTAAAGCACTTCCAGTGTCGTGTATATGATTTTTGTAATTTATTTTTCATGCACTAAGCAATACTATAAAATAATCCTGAAAGATTAATGACATAAATATCGCCTTGAGTTTTATCAGCACAGAGGGGTTGTTCCACTGTCGTTTGGTCAATAAAATGAAGGGTTGTCTGCAATATAAAGCAGAAATGCACAACGAGAAAATTAATTTCAACCCGAGATACGGATACGAAGTTGTTTAAAAAAGCTTTAAAAGCCACAGTGATTATCATTGCGGCTTTTGTAGGCACTTAAACAGATGTTCTTCAGGGTTTTAATTTTTAATTACCAAAGTTTTATGAATTAAAATGCAAATTATATTCATGAAACGTTATTATACAGCAATTTTGTAAATTTATAGGCATGGGGATTCTTTTCTTAATTTTAAGACAACATTGATTCATAATTATAGATAAAATATTTATTTTATAACATTAATCTCCGCAATACAAAAAAAAATTGCATATGAAATATAGCAATTACCAAGCGATTTATTTATATCCTGTCTAAATGCGCAAAGCTTTTACAAAAATATGGACGAAATAGTAGAGTATGTTAACTATATCCTATTGTGATATGTACTACTGAAACGTGCATAACAGATGATTTTACTGATGATTAATTAAAAAGAGCAGGATATAATTTAATCCGCTGCAATTCAAGTAGTAGATATATATAGAAAAAAATTGCTCAATAACCGACTATTCAATAGTACAAATTAAATTAAGGGAAATAGAAAAAAATAAAATTGTCACAAAAAACATTCGAGAAAAATAAATTATGATTAGATGATAAACCTATTGATACAAAAAGAGTGGAACTATGATAGCAATGTGAATGTTGTATCACGATTTATTAATAATATGGTTAAGGCTCTTAATAAGGTTGCTCCACTTAAACAAACCAAAATCAAAAAAAGAATTTATGGATTAACAATGAATGCAAAGAGGCAATACAAAACAGAAATGCAGCTTATAAAAAGTTTCTCTATACAAAAAATAGCAGCTACAAAATGTAATCACTATGAAAAAAGCATTGACAACACAAAAAAGAATCTTAGACAAATGTGAGCAAACTTAAAGAAATTAATAGATAATAATAAAAAAAGTCCAACCTCGCTAAATACATTAAATTGTATTGGAGTTGAATATAATGATATTGACACAATTACTAATACACCTAACACTTATTACGTAAGCAGTATAGAGGTTGTGATCGTTAACATTGGTGTAAATATTATTGACGAGGAGAGTGTGTTAGAAACAATACCTAAAATGAACTGCACCATGTCTTCTTTCGATATGATTTCATTAACAAATAGTAAGTAATAAAGCAAGAAACTACAGCATAGATGAGATAGAGAAGGAATGAATAGAAAACACTTTTCATGCAATTGGTTATTCTCCACTAAATGTTATCATCCTAAGTCTTAGAAAAGATATTTTTCCGGAATGTTTTAAGACGTTCAGTACCAAAAGTTCTAAATACTAAGTTAGCAGAGCATGTGAGACCCATAAGTATGGTTCCCTTTTGTGAAAAATTACTTGAATTAGCAGTGCCCAATCAAGTAATCCAATATATAAATAAATAAATAAATAACACCACAGGTAATTACGACCCCCTCTATCCCGGAAGGCTCTAGAAGAGCCTTGTGTGGGAGGGGGCTACACATTTAGAGACAAGGGACACACACCTAATATCCGTGTATAGTGGAAAAATCCCTCTCACAGTATTTTCCACTGCCACGGCCGGGGATCGAACCCGGAACTTTTGGGTGAGAGGCAAGTGCGCTCACCTCTCGACCACCAGTCATACGATATACATTCAAATAATATATTGTGTACTTATCAATGGGTTTTCGAGGTAAACATTCCTATGAAACAGCTTTAGTTCATAATATCTGAATGGAAACAACAACTAAACAAACCGAGAACAGGAATATGTGCAGCATTTAAAGATGTTAAAAGAGCTTTCCAATGAATGAAAATTAAAAGTATATGGCTTTTCAAATACGGTGCTGCATTTGTTTGAAAGTTATCCTTTAAATCGTAAACAAACAATTAAAATAAATCATAATAAATCGGGACCTACTGTAAATAGCTTTGAGGTGACCCAAGGAAGCGTCCTTGGCCCACTGCTGTTTTTACCGTATATCAATGATCTTGGGAATGTTTTGAAACAATATAAGATCTACCTTTTTGCAGATGATACGTTAATATATTATGCTGACAATGATTTCAATCAGTTGGTGGAGACGTAAACCTGGAATTAAGCAACGTCTCACATAAATTCAAAGAAAATAAGTTAAAAGTACATGAAATGAAATCAAAATGGATGTTTATTGGTTCAAATTGCATACACAATTCTTTTAAAGAACTAAACATAAATGTCATTTTAAATAATGAAAATGTGGAACATATAAAAAATATGAAATACTTGGGACTTGTTATTGATAGAGAGCTAAAACTAAATGATCACATTGACTATGTGTCCGAGAAAATAGGTAAAAAGATTGCTTTCTTTAGAAAAGTCAATCAGTGTTTATCAGCTGGAAGTAAAATAACCATATATAACTTTAATTATATCACACATTACATACTGCTGTTCACTGATCTATATCTCAAACGCTAACACGGAAATACTACAAAAACTTCAAAAATAAAGCAATACGAATTATTTTAGAATGTAACTTGTATACAAACATTAATTTGGTGCTAAATATCTTAAACTGGTTTAACATTAAAACTTAATTATTTTTTAATTCATTTATTTAACGTCAGCCTATCTCCGCTACCAAGGCCAATTACCGACGCCAGGGGATAAGCTCATCAGTGTCTGTGTAGGCACAGGGACCCCTAACCTGGAAATTTTGCTGAGCCCCCACAGTTTGTCCTGGGGTAGGGATCTTCAACGTGCTCACATATCGTAGGTACATGGAACCCTCAGTTATACATCTCTTTCGAATGATGGTGACGCGAGCAGATCCGCTCATCCACTATATCTCATTGACTTGCTGTGGCCCGGATTTGAACCCGGGCCGTCTGCGTGGGGGGACGCGCTCCATCAAACCACCAAGCCGACTAAAACCTATCTTTACATGCATATACGATTTTTATTTATGAAATTGTGAATATTTTACTACCAAATTACATAGAAGACGAAATAAAATTTGTACATGATGTCCATCAATATAGTACTAGGCAGTTTGTTCCATTCTAGTCTCACACAATGTAATCTTTTAAATAGTGACATAAAAATGCTAGCTCTGTAAGAGTGTTCAAAACAAATCTTCGAAACCACCTTATTTCTGCTTATGTAGACATAAGTATGTAATACTAGACTTGGGATAGATATAAGTATGTAACATTCAACTTATCTGTATTTTTCTAAATAAAACTGTAATATCCTTGAGATAAGTAAACTTCATTCATTCATTTATTTGAAAATTAACGAATATTTTTCTAAATTGGTTCGGATTCCATTATAGGTTGTTGACCTCCCGTAAGTGCCCCTTTCTTTGAAAAGAGTCAATGATAATTCTTGGGGATAATTAATATCTGAAAATTATTTCGCAGTAGGCGAGGCTCGAACCCACTTCGCTAGGTATGTTCAGAGAGAAAGCTAGGTGCGCTAACCCACTAAGCTAGCGACTCGTCTGTGGTTAGAGATATTTAATATTTTATCATGTGAATAAAATATAGTTTACGTTTGTGTGAAAAAAAATGTATACTTGCTAAAAAATTAACGTTCCCTATTACGTTTATTAATCATTCTAAAAGTCGTTACAGATTCACTTAGGTATCGTAGACGATTTTATTAGGAGCGACATCTCAAACTAGCAACACGGCGCCAACGAAAGTTGTATGGGACCCATAAATCACATCTAATATGATTTAAACCGTGCGGAAAATACCATTTTTCTTTTCTCTCGTGTGCCGTTGATTGCGACTAGAAACTAGAAACAAATGCAAGTACGTGATTAAGTAGTACAACGAAGATGTTTGGACCTTTTCCAAATCGGTACATAAACATTGCAGATAAATGGTTAATAATCCTGGTGGAACAGACTAAACCTGTCGTAGAAAGCCTACATTATTGGGCTGGTTCATACTGCCACAGCGCGGTAGGTGTGAGGAAAATAATGATGGCAAAATTAGTTGGGGTACGTTCGTTATTTATTAGCGGCGCGGCGTCCTAGCCAAGGAGCATATTACGATGGTTTTTCGTCGACTGTATTTTATTGTCACTTAAAATACACTAAAATTATGCGTTACTAACTCTACTACTTTGATACGCTGTTTTGTGTCTAGCAGCTTTTCGTTAATAATTTTTGTTTACTTTGTAGTTTTGTAAACATATAGTGGATATTTTATAACTGTCTCTTATAATCTCTTATTGAGCGAGACGGCATTTTATTTCTTTATTATTTTTATATTAACACAAGATACATGTTTCTATACCGGGTGTTAGAAAAGTATGGGAAGGTGGAAAATCTCGAACAGTTTGCATCAAATCGAAAAATAAAAAAATACGTGCCAAAAATTTTTCAAAAAACTATCTACTGATACCAAAATGACCTCCCCACCCCCACCCTGTGGGTGAAGCGAGGGACAACTCTAAAATTTCAAATGGAAACCCCTATTTCTTATAGCGGATTCGGATTCTACGGCCAAAAATACGTGAATTTTATATCGGGCATTTTCTTTGATTCTCGCAAGGTGTCGTTGCAATCGCACATAATTGAAATAAACCTTAAGCGTCCATAAGTTTGTAAATATTTACAAACTCTAGCTACTCGTGTTGACAAAAGAAAAACATTCAGTTTAAAAAACAATATCTGTGATATTGGTTTTTATGAATGTCTTTTTTAAAGTGTCCTTAATAACAGTATTTGTTTTGTGAAATTTCTACGAGAACGTTCAGTTCCTTCCAACTTTTGTAGAGGCAGGAGCGCACTTTTGTACGGAAAAAGTTATTTCATTTTTCATTAGTTCTCGCGTTTTTTTCTGCATAATGTCTACTTTAACAGAGGAAGAGAGAGTTTCTCTTTTAATGATGCGAGCGATAACGAAAGGTCCTATGATGAAGTTGTGATTTTATTCAACGAAACTTTCCATGTAGATCAAGTGCGAATTTCGAAATCTATTGTGCCCCGTACCATCAAACGATTCCTAGACACAAGGACAAATAAAAATCGCCCAAAATCTGGAAGACCAAAATCTGAAACATCGGAAGCTCGACAAATGGAAGTGGCCCAGGCATTTGTTATCAACCAGAAAAGCCAGTCAACAGCTTGATATGAGTGCATTTTCAGTTCATAAGAATTTGAAACTTTTGAAATTTCATCCTTACAAAATTTACCTTCACCAAGTGTTAAATGAAGATGATTTTGATCGGCGACTTGAATTTAGTGAATTAATTATGGAAAGGAGTAACCAAAACCCAAATTTTTTGTCATCTCTATTTGTCTTCTCAGGTGAAGCAACTTTCGAACTCAGTGGAAAAGTTAATCGCCATAATTTCAGATATTGGAGTGACGAAAACCCTCACTGGATGCTTGAAACGCACACGCAGTATCCATAAAAATTAAATGTTTGGGCAGGAGTTTTCAGGGATCGAATCATAGGACCGTTTTTCAAAGATGGAAATTTGAATGGAAAAAAATACCTGGAAATGTTGACAAATCAAATAGTTCCCGCAATACAAGAGATTGGTGATGGTGGTGATGAGTTCGATAATGTTTGGTTTCAGCAAGATGGGGCTCCTTCACACTATCGGGATAATATTAGGGACTATTTGAATGAAACTTTCGAAAATCGATGGATAGGTCGAAGAGGAACTATTGAATGGCCAGCAAGATCTCCCGACCTCGCGCCACTTGATTATTTTGTTTGGGGCTACGTGAAGGGTGAGGTTTATTTCACTAAACCTCGTGATTTGGAAAAGCTGAGGCGACGCATAATAAACATTTTTGCAGAAATACCACCTCAAATGATAAGAAGTGCTATTGAAAATTTTTACGTTCGTCTCGGACAATGCCAAGAAGTCAATGGGTACCATTTTGAGCACCTGCTATAATCTTGAAATTAAAACCTGCTAGTGTAGCAGTTAAGCTGTAAACTAATTGCCTCAACTGGCCGAAATCCTCACCTTGCCTTAAATGACTGAGTTACCTCCTTGCCTTCACTGACTGGGATCAAGAACTTGTCTGAAGTGGCTGAATTAAGAGGTAAAACCACTGTTAGTTTTTTTTTAATCGAGTTTTCTATTGCCCTGTAAAAAATGTAAATTGAAAATTACTAGCTGCTAATAAATTTACAGAAAAAATTGCAGATATCATTAATAAACAAAAATCCCACACTACTGACTCAGATGGACTATCGGCACTGACCCATATTCATTCAAAATATCATTGAAACTAGGTGTTCTTCCTCTTCAATGTAAAACGTTCTGTATCAAGCCTACACCTAAAAAAAAAATCATGAACAACTTAGGCATCTACGTCTTATTAGCATGCTTTCTATTCCACTAAAAGTTATAGAGTCAACTATATATGAACAACTTTCTGAATATGTCTTTCAAAATTTAGTAATTCCTCCTGATCAGTCCGAATTTCGAAAAGGCTTCAAGTAATATAACTGACGAAATTTTGCGAGCCATTGACAACACGAAAGTCATGTCTTAGACATTACTGGACGTGACTAAAGCTTTTGACTCCTTAGATATTAATTGCCTAATTCCAAAATTAAGTTATTATGGCATGTCTGGAAATGCTTTTTTCTGATTTCAAAATTATCTGAATGACAGACAACGGTATACTAGTATTAATACAGGAAACTCGATACTTACATCACAAAATAGATTAGTTTTATCCGGTATTCCGCAAGGATCTATTCTTGGACCACTTCTTTTTAATATATTTATTGCAGATATTTCGAGACTTCCACTATATTCAAAACTATCATGTACGCTGACGATATTCAGCTAATATATAGTTTTTCTCCTTCCGAATTTCAAATGACAGAATTTTACATCAATAATGACTTAAGTCTTATATACCAATGAACACTAAAATATTCTTGTACTTAATGATAGAAAAAGTCAAAATATTGTTTTTAGAACTTCTCAACAGTTACCCAATTTTACTGAATGTTCAAATCAATAATGATGCATCAACTAATAGCGTAAAAAGCTTGGTATTAACTTGATCCTTTGCTAAGCTTTTCTAGTCACGTTAGTATTATTTGTAAAAAGCTTTATATTGTTAAATATCTTTATAAAGTACTAAAATACTGTTTTCTGAAACTACAGTTCTATCGCACTTAAAAGTATTGAAAAACAACATTATTAACACTTACTTCCCTTTGAGAATATTTGTGGTTGTACGGTTTATTTATTTATTTTTTCAATAAACATTACAATATGTTTTTATTAAAGTAAAAAAAAATAGAATTTTAGGTTAAAGTATCAATTTGTTTATTTATAAACAATTAAAATCTAAGAAGTTCCATATTTTTATTCCAAATTAATATTTCGCCATACATTTTTTTTTTAAATTGTAGGTGTCTCAAAGGCGTATAAAGTCATGTTTTTGCTTTTCACTTTAGACGAAAGGCAAAAGAATAATGTTAATTTGAGTACAAAAAAAATTAAATTAAAAAAGTTGCGTTTTTTATTAAAAAACCAAGAACTAAAGATATAAAAAATACCTCTATCGCCAAACCCACGTACAGGATTAAGACTTGAATTTTCAAATTTATAATTTGTTATAAGGTATTCAAATCTGGCATATTTTGATATAAGATGCATATTTTTATCAAATATAATGAAATGTTAGTTTACAATAATTGAAGATACAACAAATTTTGAGAATCAGATTTTTTTTATTTTCCTTTTTTTGTGGAACTTAGCAAATTAATGGAAACATGGTTTACTACATTATTTGACTGCGAGGAAGCCCATAAAGGGAGAAAAACATGCTTCAGAAAATCAATTATAGAAAAAAAGGGTCAGGCATTAGACAAAATATTTTTACACAACTTCTACCCAACTACTCCTTTTTTATTCTTTGTTTTATCAACTTATATAGATTACCGTCCTGGCGGCGTTTAGCATTAGGTATTCAACCACTCAAACAGGCCGTTTACACAAAGACTATATCCTACAACATTGCTACCTGCAGCAGCTGAGACTCGAACTCAGAAGTGGTACAGTAACTATCCGTGTTGCCTCTTACACAACTCAACATTAAAGACGCCACTAAACATCCATACCCTAGCCAGAATTCAAACTCGAAACTCCTCGAGTTCATTAATAAAACACCCTTCCGGAGACTTCCATTGAAAATCTAGATTAAGCCCACTAAAAGCAAATTTTCGGTTTCCTCTATTACTGACCGATTTTTTATTAAATGTATTTTATAATCCACTATTTTCCCCTCATGGAAATTTTTCGACATGGACTTTATTTACGATATTTGACCCTACGAGTACTAACATTAAATTGACTGTACAAGAACTGTGAATGAAGTTTTTCTGAAAAATCGTGTCGTATTATTTTATAACTGCTATAAAACACAAGGCTTTAGGAATGGCACAACGTACGAAAGAAGGGGTTTCATAACAACCTGCACAGCTTCGTTACCCAAAGAAATTTTCTTTGATATCAATTATGAGAAAAGAAGTTTGCTAAAAGGTCTCTGTTGTTGACATTTTCCACGGCAAGCTTTATTAATAAGTGAGTAACGACCTCGTATTACGTGAAAGGGTTGAGAAAATAGCTTTAACCCTCGGATGCCACCCCCACGGGACTTGCGTGTAGCCTGTAATAACACATTCTGTTCCCTTTAATAACACTTTCATTACCTTAGGCTAGACGGACATCGCATGCCGTTATAATAAAACCGACGTACAATTTCTTTGAAGATAACATTTACAGGTCTTAGTTGGTTTCGATCTCGACTCTGATAAAAGTAACTTGTAACAATAAAAAGGAATCTACACGGTGCCTGAAGTGATTTAGATATGGTTGAAAATATTACATAGTATGTTAGGTGATGTAAAAACTAATATAAAAATATCTGTGCGATTTTAAATAAGTTAATTTTGAAAAGGTGAGTGCTAACAAGTATATTAATGAACACTCTTCAAAATCACTCATACCATCTAGAGTCGTTAGTTTTTTAAATTTATAACCTAATATACAGCGTATCGTCAAAAGAAGCTGCCCGAAGATTAAAAAAAAATAAAAATTCGAATCGACGGCCGCCACTTAATAAAATATTTTAATAATACCGGTAGTGTTCAGAAACAAATTCTAGAGGATCTGACCATCAGAGGCAGCCTAATGATCTCGCTATTTTGGCATATTTTGACGAAAACCCTCGTTCAAGGGATACAAATTGTCTTTATTATACAGGGTGTCTCACCGGGAACTGAATCGATCGATATTGAGAAAAGTACGCATCAAAAAATTTTGAAAATTTGGATAATCACTAATGTTGGTGTGGCCAATTCAACTAAAATAATCACAAGCAGCTGGCACTTCCGCTTATACCGAAGTCGATACCAACTTGCTTATTTCAAATGGAACACCCTATATATTTTAGGGTTTTCGAAAAGAAATTAAAATTCTGAGTCGAAAATATGTAGCATATCCTATACCTAAACTTAGCCGTTTCAGAGATATTTGACATTTTATAGAAAATTTGACAGGTGCAACGGTTTACAAGGACCTTTATAACTTTCTTCGTCTAAAAGATCCTCATTTGCTACTTGTCACATAAAGAGAACATAAGGAGAACTACGTTCTACAGGTGAAATAAATTCAATAATATCATACCAAGTGTTCCGTTTTCGCGTTACATTTTGTCAACTTCCAACCACGAAAACTTGATAGGTCAAATAAAACACCCTGTATTTTTTTACGTCAAGTTGTGTAAAATTGAATTCCCTTTTTTCTGATATTAGCATTGTCGGGGTTAAAGTTACAACTTTTTCAAATAATTGCGATTATATTAGAAATTCATGAATTGTTGTAATCATTTCATCAAAATAGCAATGATTAGAAATAATCAGTCATTATCTTATGTCAAAAAATGCCAGCACGTTTAAATTACACCCACGAAGACTTTTTAAGTTTGTTTATTATTTATGGAGAATGTGATAAAGTAATATCAAGAACTTGCAGCACATTTGCTACTCGATATCCAGAATAACGGAAACCGTCACCAAACGCTGTAAAACGCATACTGGAAAATTTTAAAAATTATGGCTCTGTCAAGGCAAAAATGCAAAGAAGAAAGCCTATTGTTGATAACGAAAACATTGAAATAGTCATTCTGGGATATTTTCATGCATTTCCAAGGATGTCATTAACACAAGCTACTCTGGAATCGGTACTGTACAAGGATTCAATTCACAGAATCTTATTAAAACATTTCACCCGTTTTCATTCCATATAGTTCAAAGGTTAAAAGAAACAGATTTCCTAAGAGAATTTTTGTGAGTTTATTCTAATAAGGTCCGAGGGTCACGATTCTTATTTGGGAAATATTATATGGACAGATGAAGCAAAATTTACTAAAAATGGACTTTTTAATAGACACAATTCGCATTATTGGAGCGACTCAAATCCTCATATGTTCAGAGAGCGAAACTTTCAGGAAAGTTGGCAGTTCAATGTTTACTTGCCATAAGAAACAATAGAGTGGTGGCATTACAATTTTATCAGGAGAATTTAAACGGTAAATTAAATTTTCTCTTCCGCTAATATGTATAGGTAAATTTTTGTGTTTTCTTTAGGTGAAAAATATATGAATATCTTACAAAATTTGAATAATAACTATTTAGGAAATTTACCTCTCGCCGAACATAGAAACATTTTTTATCAGGACGACTGTGCTCCCCTACATAACGCATATTTAATTAATAATTATTTACAAGAAACTTTTTATGATCAATGAATTGCCAATAATGGACCTTTCTCCTCGCCTCCTCGCTCGCCCGATTTATCAGTTCTGGATTATTTAATTTGGGGAACTATTAAAAATAAAGTTTATGAGAGCCCATTAATAATCATTGAATATTGTATGCAAAGAGTAAGAAATGCATTTCAAAACATATCACAGGATTCAATTAGAAGAGCTACCCATGAGGAACTAATCCGAAGGTGCGAAAAATGTGTCGAGATTCGGGGGCGGAATTTTGAGCAATTATTAAATTAAAATGAAATCATATTTTAAACTGATCTTATCTCTGCTATTTTAGTTCATGCCATATCTTC
Source organism: Leptura quadrifasciata (assembly GCA_963675555.1). Classification (NCBI taxonomy): domain Eukaryota; kingdom Metazoa; phylum Arthropoda; class Insecta; order Coleoptera; family Cerambycidae; genus Leptura; species Leptura quadrifasciata. The sequence continues at coordinate 1,128,917 of OY776678.1, read as the reverse complement.
AATTCGATTAATACGCATGTTACAGTGTTAGTGTTATTTTGCGTTTTTGTGGATATCGAGTAGCAAATGTGCTGCAAATTCTTGATATTACTTTATCACATTCTCCATAAATAATAAACAAATTTAAAAAGTTTTCGTTGGTATAATTTAAACGTGCTGGCATTTTTTGACATAAGATAATGACTGATTGCTTCTAATCATGGCTATTTTGATGAAATGATTACAACAATTCATGAATTTCTAATAAAATCGCAAATATTTCAAAAAGTTATAACTTTAACCCCCCCAATGCTATCAGAAAAAAGGGAATTCAATTTTACACAACTTGACGTAAAAAAGGGTGTTCCATTTGACCTAAACAAGTTTTCGCGGTTTGAAGTTGACAAAATGTAACGTGAAAAACGGAATACTTGATATGATAGTATTGAATATATTTCAGTTGTAGAACGTAGTGCTCCTTGTGTTCTTTTTACATGACAAGAAGCAAATGAGGATCTTTTACACGAAGAAAGTTATAACGGTTCTTGCAAACCGTTGCACCTGTCAAATTTTCTATAAAATGTCAAATATCTCTGAAACGGCTAGGTTTAGGTATAAGATATGCTACATATTTTTGACTCAGAATTTTATGCTCTTTTCGAAAACCCTAAAATATATAGGATATGCCATTTGAAATAAGCAAGTTGGTATCTACTTCCGGTATAAGCGGCAGTGCCAGCTGCTTGTAATTTTGGTTAGATTGACCATACCGACATTAGTAATTATCTAAATTTTCAAATTTTTCTGATGCGAACTTCTCTCTATATCGATCGATTCATCGCGCTATTATGTTTTGTAAAATTTAATATAACACAAAGATGCGCCTTTCAAAGATCTTATTTAAAATATATATATATCTAAATCCTAGATTAAATAAACTTTTAATTTGGGTGGTTCCAAGCAAAATGGGACACGCTGTATATCACTGATGTGGTCTTAATATGTCTAGCCGCAAACGATCGTTACAATTCGCGTTGGATACTTATGCAAGTCAGAATCGTACAAGTTTCCTTAAACTAGAGCATATACTTTTCGTAAAATACAATATAGGAATGTAGTGAATACGGCCTGAGCTTACTTGATATTGATTTCCGCATCTTTAAGGCCGCCTAGGGGTTCTCCTGCGGCTCTCTAACCCAACATTGATTGCAACCTTTGTGCCACAAAATACTCGCAATTAGCTCTTCATTTTCTTTACTTTGTTCCTCCTCGTTCTGTGTTCCAGGAAAACAATAACAGTGCTTAAATTGCACTGCACAATTCTACGGTTGTGCGAGTGGATGTCATGAAAAGGGAACGATATGCACATGCAGCCCGCAGAGAGTTAGATAATTTTCCTGAAGTTGGAAATGTTATTAAAGGTCTGTCAGATAATGGTAGTGCTGAACCATATGTTTCGGACTATCACTGAAAGGTAATCTGTTATGATTTAGATAAGATTCAATGCATTTTTCCAAAAAGAGCTAATGCCGGGTGATACAGGAGACATGTAACAATCAGTAACTTTACTATTTAAAAAGTTAAAATTTTGAATTTTGGGAAAGGTGTGTATTATATAATTGTCCTTGTTTTGAATCTATCAAACATTTTCTTCAACTTCCTGTTTAAGCGGAAGTGACTCGAACTTTGTTATTTTAAATGGTACCGTGTATATTTTTATTACTTATCTGATTCGTCTTTAAATTCTCTTTTCAACCATGTATATCAACATGACATTTGTTTTTAAAATGACAGTTAATAGCCATTTTATTTTATTAAGTCTAGGTGTTCATGATATAAACCTTGGTAGATATTAATGCTTAGTGTGCCGTAATCCTTCGGTACGCAACTTTGTGTCTTATATTTTTTTGGGCATAATCAGTAACTGAGCAACCTAACTAGATTCTTCTTAATTTTAAGAAAAATCTCTAAGCAACCCACGATGTCATAAAAACCAAGATAGGAAACCCAGTTTTTTAACTGCCCCATTTAAATGATACTCATTTATCTTTTGTTTTTATCCAATACCATTTCTGTACCTATCCTTTTTACCGGTAGTTAATGGCAGTCGTCTAGACACTATGTTAGCCTGTTAAGGCTATGCTGTAGGCGGTTAATAGCTTTCAGTACTCCTTAGCACTGTAAAGAACTTTAAATCATCCGCATATAGCAGACAGCAAACGTCTAAAATATCCACTATTTCATTAATGAACATATTGAATAGTAAGGGACCTAACACCTAGCCCTGAGGGACACCTGATAACGCCAAGAATTCGACAGACTTAACTCCATTATGCGCGACATATTGTATTCGATTTGACAGATAAGATCTAAATAACTGTAGCAATGAATAGACAATCATATTCCATGTAACTTCCGAAGTAGAATTTTCAGTTCTGCTATTAAATATTTAACTGAACTACCAAATTTTTATAAACTAAATCTCTGCTTGCAGTCGGCATCTTCTTTATGGAATAAAGGAGATACCGACTGTAAACTGACATCTTCTTTATAGGATAAAGGAGATATCGACTGTAAGTCGAGTTTTAGTTTTTATTCTGTCTCATACTATACCAGCCTTTTGGTGTATATTCCTTATCTATTGAACACGTCATGCATTTAATATAATGCCAATAAATGCTTAAAATAATACTTTTACCCACCCCCGTACTATAAAAAAGTAATTGGATATTCCATTAGCATTTAAACAAACTTTTCGTGGAAACTTCGTGAAGACCATTACAAAACATAATATTACGATAAACCTCATTATTTCTGTTTATATTACATTTAAGTGTATATTATACATCCCCACGTAAAGTCATTATCGCTAATAAAATATTCAACTTTGACATTCCGGTGGTTAAACAACCTCCAAACTTTATTTTGGACGAGAATAATTCATAACTGGTTATTACTTCGTTTATTCTGGGTTATGTAATAAAAATTTTATTATGCCCTTTGGGAATAAAAGCAGGTGGTGTGTTCGTAACCAGGGGTGACTATGTCACGGCTGCTTTATCAGCAGGAAGTAAGTGTATGTGACTGCTTCTGTATTAGCCTCTAATAATTATATCACTGTATGTACATGTGTAGAAACACTTGATGTTTACGTCTAATATTTAGTACTGGTGCTATTTTTCTCGTATTACACAAATATCTAGTCAAGCAATGGTTGTCCTGCTGTTGTTAGTGATTATATAAAGTGGCCTGAGATATCGTAAAAGTGTCGAAGAATAACTCACAAAACTGTTTTAAATAATAGAAACCTTTTACAAATAATACTAACTTGGCCAGAAAAGCTTAGTAAAGGATCAAAGTTAATACCAAAATTATTTTCGCAATTGGTTGATGTAATGATCTCTTTATTTATTTGAACGTTCAGTTCCACACGACTGAGTAAACTATTGAGAAGTTCCAAAAACCATATTTTTACTTTTGTTAGTGTTTGGTACAAGAGTATTTTGGAGTGTACATTGGTATACAGGGTGTCTCACCGGGAACTGAATCGATCGATATAGAGAAAAGTACGCATCAGAAAATTTTGAAGATTTAGATAATTACTAATGTCGGTGTGGCCAATCCAACTAAAATAATTACAAGCAGCTGGCACTTCCGCTTATACCGGAAGTCGATACCAACTTGCTTATTTCAAATGGAACACCTTATATATTTTAAGGTTTTCGAAAAGAGCATAAAATTCTGAGTCGAAAATATGTAGCATCCTATACCTAAACCTAGCCGTTTCAGAGATATTTGACATTTTATAGAAAATTTGACAGGTGCAACGGTTTGCAAGAACCGTTATAACTTTCTTCGTGTAAACGATCCTCATTTGCTTCTTGTCACGTAAAAAGAACACAAGGAGAACTACGTGTTCCGTTTTTCGCGTTATATTTTGTCAACTTCAAACCGCGAAAACTTGTTTAGGTCAAATAGAACACCCCCCTGTATTTTTTTACGTCAAGTTGTGTAAAATTGAATTCCTTTTGTTCTGATATTAGCATTGTGGGGGTTAAAGTTACAACTTTTTGAAATATTTGCGATTTTATTAGAAATTCATGAATTGTTGTAATCATTTCATCAAAATAGCCATGATTAGAAACAATCAGTCATTATCTTATGTCAAAAATGCCAGCACGTTTAAATTATACCAACGAAAACTTTTTAAATTTGTTTATTATTTACGGAGAATGTGATAAAGTAATATCAAGAACTTGCAGCACATTTGCTACTCGATATCCACAAAAACGCAAAATAACACTAACACTGTAACATGCGTATTAATCGAATTGAAGATATGACATGAACTAAAATAGCAGAGATAAGATCAATTTAAAATATGATTTCATTTTAATTTAATAATTGCTCAAAATTCCGCCCTCGAACCTCGACACATTTTTCGCCCCTTCGTATTAGTTCCTCATGGGTAGCTCTTCTAATTGAATCCTGTGATATGTTTTCAAATGCATTTCTTACTCTTTGCATACAATCTTCAATGGTTAATGGGCTCTCATAAACTTTATTTTTAATAGTTCCCCAAATGAAACTATCCAGAACTGATAAATCGGGCGAGCGAGGAGGCCATAAGAAAGGTCCATTATTGGCAATCCATTGATCATAAAAAGTTTCTTGTAAATAATTATTAATTAAATATGCGTTATGTGGGGGAGCACCGTCGTGCTGATAAAAAATATTTCTATGTTCGGCGAGAGGTAAATTTTCTAAGTAGTTATTATTCAAATTTTGTAAGATATTCAGATATCTTTCACCTATAAAAAAAACAAAAATTTACCTATACATATTAGCAGAAGAGAAAATTTAATTTACCGTTTAAATTTTCCTGATAAAATTGTAATGCCACCACTCTATCGTTTCTTATGGCACAGTAAACATTGAACTGCCAACTTTCCTGAAAGTTTCGCTTTCTGAACAAATGAGGATTTTGCTTCATCTATTCTGTCCATATAATATTTCCCAAATAAGAATCGTGACCCTCAGACCCTATTAGAATAAACTCCGGTTTCCGTTTTTCTGGATATCGAGTAGCAAATGTGCTGCAAGTTCTTGATATCACTTTATCACATTCTCCATAAATAATAAACAAATTTTAAAAGTCTTCGTGGGTGTATTTTAAACGTGCTGGCATTTTTTGACATAAGAAGAATCTGACTAAACGGTACGCAAGAAAAAATGTTCTGTACAAGACCCTATTTTGTAGTTTGAGCTGTCCGAGAGTACTTTTGCTACCCGCCATTTCCCGAACCTACATACCTCATTGTTAATTTTAAAAAAACGCTTAGGACGTCAAAAAAGGTTTAGCCAAAATACTCCACCTGGTTGCCTGGTTTCAGCTGAAATTCGATCCCAAAATCGGCAACAAAGTGTCTGATTATAATCCGCCTCAAGACTGAAATTAAAATGATAAATAGAAAGTATACTTAAGCAGTCTGTACCAGTTCAAAGCTTCTAACAGACCTGTTATTTAATTAGAGATATCTTTAACTGCAGTTTGTTTGACAGTTTTTTGGCACGGCATTAAACGGCGGCAAAAAGTGAGCAACTCTATTTATTTTGATGCACGTTACCAGCCGCCGACCATCAGGTGGGCGGTCATCCATTGCATCTTATTATAGATTATAAAGACACAATTTTAGTACAGGATCGGATTCAGGAATAGGGAACGTGTATCTCCCACGTCAGGCGTTTATTTTCTATGTCCAAATAATATTGTCAAAATCTGATACATTGGTACCTCTTCTGAAGGCTTTAATATTTACACATACTTATAAAAGAATAATAAGGTTTCTTATGTTTTCAGAAAATAAGAAACTACGAGAGAAAGCGTTTGTGATGATGTTAACCAATAATAATAACTTTCCGAAACGCTTGATAATTTTTTACCTTCTTCAGAATCATCATCTACTTCACTCAGTGATTTTGCGTTTTCATCCCTTTCTTCTTCATTGGCGTGAATAATACTTTCAACATTTAATGGTGTTGGGTTTCCTTTGAACCACGGTGGTCTCAATTTCTTATCATTTATAACCAACCTTCAGTTTTCATAATTGAAATTGATACAATTTGCTCGGTGGCATTTTGCCATATTGTATTCGTATAAATCTACACATTCTTGTTAAATTTACATCTGTACAATTTGTTTCTAACAGAAAAAAACTAACGTATCCAGATTTCGAACAGGCTTCAGTACTTCTACACTACTAAGTAATATAACTCACGAAATTTTGCGAGCCATTGACAACACAAAAGTCACTTCTTTGACATTACTGGATTACTGGAGCTTTTGACTCTTCAGATATTCTCTAATTGCAAAATAAAGTTATTATGGCATATCTGGAAATACTTTTCTGGTTCCAAAATTATCTAAATGGCAGACATCTCGAGACTTCCACTATGTTTAAAACTGTATAAGTACGCTAACGATATTCAGCTAATATATATTTTTTCTCCTTCTGAATTTCAAATGGCAGAATTTTATACAGGGTGTCTAACCGGGAACTGAATCGATCGATATAGAGAAAAGTACGCATCAGAAAATTTTGAAAATTTAGATAATTGCTAATGTCAGTGTGGCCAATTCAACTAAAATAATTACAAGCAGCTGGCACTTCCGCTTATACCGGAAGTCGATAGTAACTTGCTTATTTCAAATGGAACACCCTATATATTTTAGGGTTTTCGAAAAGAGCATAAAATTCCGAATCGAGAATATGTAACATATCCTATACATAAACCTAGCCGTTTCAGAGATTCAGAAAGAGCCGTTTGACATTTTACAGAAAATTTGACAGGTGCAACGGTTTGCAAGAACCGTTATAACTTTCTTCGTGTAAAAGATCCTCATTTGCTTCTTCATGAATTCATTCATGAATATCTAATAAAATCGCAAATATTTCAAAAAGTTGTAACTTTAACCCGCACAATGCTAATATCAGAAGAAAGGGAATTCAATTTTACATAACTTGACGTAAAAAAATATAGGGTGTTCCATTTGACCTAAACAAGTTTTCGCGGTTTGAAGTTGACAAAATGTAACGCGAAAAACGGAATACTTGGTATGATATTATTGAATTTATTTCAGTTGTAGAACGTAGTTCTCTTTGTGTTCTTTTTACGTGACAAGAAGCAAATGAGGATCTTTTACATGAAGAAAGTTATAACGGTTTTTGCAAACCATTGCACCTGCCAAATATTCTATAAAATGTCACACATCTCTGAAACGGCTAGGTTTAGGTGTAGGATATGCTACATATTTTCGACTCAGAATTTTATGCTCTTTTCGAGAACCCTAAAATATATAGGGTGTTCCATTTGAAATAAGAAAGTTGGTATCGTCTTCCGGTATACGCGGAAGTGTCAGCTGCTTGTAATTATTTTAGTTGGATTGGCCACACCGACATTAGTAATTATCTAAATTTTCAAAATTTTCTGATGCGTACTTTTCTCTATATCGATCGATTCAGTTCCTGGTGAGACACCCTGTATACCAATGGACACTCCAAAATACTCTTGTACTTAGCTAGCAAAAGTTAAAATATCGTTTTTGGAACGAGTTACACAATTTTACAGAGCCGAATGTTTAAATCAATAATGAGATCATTATATCAACTAATAGCATAAGAAATCGTGGCACTAACTTTGATCCTTTACTAAGCTTTTCTGGTCACGTTAGTATTATTTGTAATAAAAGCTTTCTATTGTTTAAAACAGTTATATATCTTTAAAAAGTATCTGGATACAAATACTAAAATACTCCTTTCGGAAGCTATGGTTCTATCGCACTTACAAAAAAATTGAAAACTGCTGTGTAAGATATTTTACAACTGTACCCCAATATGGTCATATTACTCCACATTTCAATCAAACTAGAAGAACAGGGTTTTTCTGCGCAACTACTTTCTTTCTTCCGCTCATACTTGCCAATACGCGATTACCTCAGGAGTTCCACAAGGATCTAACCGGGGTCCTCTATTTTTTTGTCTTTTCATTAATGACCTGAGTAATGTAATTGAGTGCCATAAATTGTTTTTCGCAGATGACTTAAAAATATGTTCATCAATTAAATCAGCTGAAGACTGTTGTAATCTACAGCAAGACCAGCCAGGGTGGCATATTGGTGTAACAAAAATCGATTTAATTTCAATTCATTAGAATGTAGGAGAAATTTTTACGGATTCAAGTTTTTACACTTGCTATTACATAATAGGGTTGACTCTCCGAAATATTAAGTTAATTAAATTTTTTGGTGCCAAGGTTTAATAATCGCCTCTGCTACATTTTACAACCCATTAACAATCAAACACAAATGCATTGTTAAGATCCCCCATAAATATGATTTGCTCTAATTACAATACAATAGCAGATATTTGTGATATATTTAGCTGTTCACCTAAAAGTCTGTATGCGTCATTCAAGAATACAAATAATTTCTAATCTTCTATTAATAGGTAATTCCTTATTACTCAGCTTGTTTTATACTCTATTAACTGAATACATCCAAATTTATTTAGGATGGATAGTCTTCATTGACATGTACTGTATTATAGCAACGTTTCCAATGCCGCATCCCATTAAATTATATAATACTGAAACCTGGTTTCCCTAGCAAGTGCGAAAACAGCTGAGCCCGGTTCTGTCGTTTACCGCATCTTAATATAGAGGCACAATCACAATCATATGGATGTAAGTGCCAGACGATTTATAGGAACAGGATTCTATTAATTTGCTAAACTAACTCAATATTTCAAGGACGTGCCAATATTTAAATAGATTTATTCTCAGAATTGTCATTGATGCTTGAATCGTTTTTAAAGTGACGGAAAATCTAGCTTTAATTGAAGATGTAATTCGACTAACGAGACTAGATTGAATCAGCATAGAGAAATAACGAACGAATTAATTGAATTGGTACGTAATTTAATAAATATGTTGTAGGAATTTTAATTGTAAATACTTCTCTATGGTAAATAGAAATGAACTCATCTTTAAAAATCATTTTGACTGAAGAAAATTCGAGTCCAACAGTACTAAGCTCTGAACTTCACATTCTTAATGCGAGTACAAATAGTATTCTGATTGATAGGGAAATGGAACTAAATAACTGAGAAGGTACAACCATTCAGGGAAAAGAACCCGCGATAGAGGGAAAATGTATACGATTTGGACGAAGTTCTGTTGTATGTGAATGATAGTGTCCAAAGTATAGAACAATGGGGACAGTAGTATTGTAAAAATTTCAAAATTCCATCAGAAACATGGAATGAAATTAATAATCCATTAGTCGGGATATTTTATATTGACAAAATAGATAGGAGGCAATATATTGTTATTTTATTTTATTATTTAGTGATACAATACCTAAACAGAGAAACCCCAATTACAGAGTTGGAAAATTACATACATTACGCAAATTGCAGTTAAAAATATTAATATTCCTCGTAATATTGTCATAAACGGTAGACATAACATAAAGAGAAAGTCTCAAAGCATTTTTCGAGGCACAAGTACATACAAAAGCGAATGTATATGTGTACGTGGCCAAGTTATGACCAAAAACTGAATGTATAGTCATTTGCAATTTTACTCTGTAGATAAAAAGGCAACAAAAACATTACGGGTTCATTATTAACGCCGTTGAACCATTCGGTATGGTGTCATCAAACAAGTCGACGTATTAAAAACCTATAAAGGTAAGTTACTCAATTTACCGATGAAATAGTACAGAGAGTAACAGTGTTTTAATGCGGTCGTAAAGGCTTTGTTGCCTTTTTTATCTGCAGAGTAAAATGACAGTATTGTGTGTAAAATTGTAAATGATCATAACAAGTGGTTACGAAAATGATACGGAGTAAATATTCTACAGATACAGAAAGAAATAATAATGAAGTCAAATTGGTGTACAAAAAAATGGTGGACTTTAGAAATTAAAGAAGAAATAGATAAAAGCGATAACTAATACAAAAGGAAGTAGTTAGAAGGGAAGAACAAGACTGGACAAAATATAAACGTCAAAAAAATAAAGTAGTATCTGTAGTAAGAAAACAAAAGCAAGAATATTACGAAAGAAAAATAGATGAGGTAAAAAATAATCCAACAGAGATGTGGAAAACTATAAAAGATATTGCCAAAGGAAAGAAAAAGAGTAGAAAAGAGGGTATCGTATTTAACTCCAATGATTGTAAAGAATTTAGACCAGTTAATATGATGCCTACATATTACGAAAAAGTTGTACAACTTGCTGCAAGTGAGCAAATTGTGGATTATATAGAAAAAGTAATAATATTTTAACAAAACATAATAATAATAATAATAATAAAGGTCTTTATTAATCTTTAGGTACAGAACAATTTTCGATATATGTATAAAAAGAAAAAAAATAGATTAATTCGGGCGAGGTTCAGTTCAGCAACCTGAACCACAGACGATTCAGGTGACTGTCTGTTCTTCCACATAACCCTGAAAAAGTCTACAGACAGCACTGGTTGGTAATGGCAAAAAGAATAAACTAGTATTATTGTTATTTATAATACGGTGTGCTTAAAACTTAATAATAAAAAAAACAAGAATCATAGCAATATTAATACATACTAGAGACAATTTTATAATTCCACAAAATAATTATTAATTCAATTGTTTGTTTTTACAAATTTAATTACTTCCTTCCTAAATTTAAATGTGTTGAAGTTCTGTAAGTTGGAGGGTAAGTCATCCAACTTCAAGCTGGTTTTCGTAAACAATACTCCTGTGAAAGTGCTCTACAATCAATATTGGCTCAATGGAAAAATGGATTTAGTAATAAATAATAATAATAAACGGAAAAAATCAGTTTTTTGCTAATATCTCGAAAAATAATAAAACAAAAACTGATAACACCACGTGAAAGAATGAGAAATTCTACAAAAAAAAATGGTATAAAAGTTTTTTTAATACATTTTTCTCTTATCATGAGAAATTATTGCAGTTCGCTCAATATTTCCGATATTTCAAACGCGTCGCAAAGGGAAATGAAGCATTTCTCGACCGCCGCTGCATAATAAAGACAATCTGCACCCATTAAAAACGAAAACAAATAAAAAGGTAGTATTTTAAAGAGGAAGAATTCAGCTTTCCGATGGTATACTTACTTTTAATTTTTATTTCTTATAAATCGCACGTGAAATTTAAGGTTTATCATTTTTTTCCACTCTATATTAAAACATAAATATTAAATAAAATACTATTTTTAAAAAATCCTTACAGATATAGCTTGTTTATACCTTAAACTTCAATCTAAAATAAATTTTTATGCTCTAAAGTATCCAGAGTAAAAAAAATTAACTTTAAAATCATCGGTATCTTTTCCATTTTTTAGGATTAGGAAATGTTCACTTGAAAACTTGTCTAAAACGGTCAAAAAAGGCTTGTAGGTAAAAAAAATAATTTTTTCATCAAAATTAGTCTCTGACAACTGGGCTATGTATTAAAACTAGAAAATATGGGACACACAAATGATGTATTAAAATGAATAACTGATTATTTCGAAAATCGGACTCAAAAAACGAAATATAATGACATCACTTCAGATAAAAAATATACTCAATATGGTGTACCTCAAGGGGCTGTTTTAGGTCCATGTTTATTTATATTATATATAAAGGATATAGTTAAACATGTGAAAGATTGTAATATCCAACTTTTTCCTGATGATACCCTACTATACATAAATGTGACTAGTGTTGGTAATATATTAAAACTCTAAACAGTGCGGTAGAAAGTCTATGTAAATGGCTCAGTAAGAATAATTTAAATTGAAACATTGATAAAACTAAATTTATGATCATAAAAGTAGTTATAATGTGACAGCTATGAGTAATAACTTAAAAGTAACAATTGACGGCAAAAAAATTGAAGAAGTTAGTGCATTCAAACATCTTGGAGTTCTTATTGATGAGCACTTAAAATTTTCTAGCCACGCAACATATATTATTACATGTACAAGTAAACTTTTAGGTAGAATAGGCTCAGAGCTCAGTCAGTGGACGAAGGCAACTATATACAAATGTATTATCCAACCGTATTTTAATTACTGTTCAACAATACTTTTTTTACTAAACACCGAACTGTCAACATTACAAAAAAACAGAACCAAGCTCTACGTATTATATTGAAAAGGGACAGATATACAAATATAAGACAGCTATTATCTCATACGAACTTCATCAGCGTCAAACAAACTGTTATCTTTAACACATTAATATTGGTCTGCAAAATACTACATAAGTTACTTCCAAATCAGTTATTAGAAAATTGTACATACACAACCATTTTACAAGATCAAGAGATCAAGAAAGGGTCAGTCTTTCGGCTGGTGTTCGTTGCAATCGAAGCATTAGCGTTTTGATGGTAATATGCAATTATTACACTTAACGCGCCAGACTTGTAACTTGTAATTCAGCGCTCGGCGGGGCACATAGCCCGGAGAGTAGCTGTCGGTTGCAGTCTGGTTACGTTCCTTATAGTACAATAAGGATTGTGTAGAGGAGTTTGCGACTAAAAATATTATGTTTAATATTCCGCCTTCTAAAAGCACATTTTTTTTCTATATACTTATATTTCTTAATTTCGTTGCATTTTTTGAAAACATTTAGCTCCATCTATATTTGCACAACTTTATTTAACTTTATTCGGAATGCAATTACCTACCTACATGCAAATTTCTGTCCATTTCGGGAATTATTAATTAAATGTGTTATTTTTTCTCTGGCATGACAGCTAGATTAATTTCCTTCCTAGTTACACAAATAACTATTTTTTAATGCGTTCTTTTTTTTTTCGAGTGAATACGTATCTACTTGATGTAAACATGATAAAGAGCATGTTTCGACGGTTACCTTGTTTTTAAAAATAATCACGCAGCCATTTCCTTGCATTTGCAAAAGTCTTTAATTATATAGTCTGCCCGAAGTCTGGATATTCTAGCGATACTGGTGTATTTTTAACGTCTGTAACTTCACATGCTATTTTTACGCTTATTCACATTTCTTAATAATTTATTTTTTTAGCGCAATTCTCTTTTAAAAGAAATGGAAGAGGAAACATTAAATCAAAATTGTGCTAGTTCCATAGACTAAACAACTCACTTTGTAAGTTGATTACAAAGAAAACAATTTGTATATTATTTGCACTTAGGTTTTTCATACTTTGTAGCTATCTGTGGGGTCAGATTTAATTCTGTTTGTCGCAAATATAGCTCATAATAACTACACATTGATTATGCAAGCATAGAGCCCCATACCGCAACGTTATTTTCTGATAAAGTCGTACTAGATACTTATTAGAGTTATTTATCAAATCTGTACTTCAGATGGTTGTAGATATTGTAAATAAAACAATGAGAACATTTTAGAAGCTTTGTCCAATGCAAAGCATATTTTTAATTAATACGCGGTAAAAATAGCAGTTTTCCTAAAAGCGCGGGATAACTTGACATGTTATAGAGTAATTTAGGTAAGAGTAACAAAGCTTCAAGCTCCAAGACCTTCTGTAATCTGTCTAAAAGACTGCGCTGTAAAAACTTTGCAAGGTAAACTGCCCAATTATTCAGTGCATTTCAATTTTAAAAATTCACCCTAAATAAACTCGGATATATTTTTACAAAAAAATGCAAAACGCGTCAAAAATAAATAATAGGATACACTTTCTTACGAATATTATTTCCTATTATTTGGGTTTTCTACCACATGTATTATTGTCCTCTTCAAAAACAAATCACCGAATCTACATAATAATAGAATTATTGGAAAAAAGCCTCTGCGCCCGTGACGTTTACGCCAAAGGAATAGTCAGAGGTTATGTTTTGCAAATAATATAAATCGGAATAAACACAGAAATAATGCATTTTGCTGACGTTTCAGAAAATAATCTTTCCGTTTTCAAAGCTTTTTTTAGAAGAACTCTTATTTTGCTGTGTATGTCAAATACACAGCTTTAAGATTCTGTTTATGTTATTTCCATAGATACTTACTACTTACACAGAATATAGAACTGATGATATTTTCTTTTAGATAATGTTGAGTTTGTTAAGTTCTTCTTTTACCATTGATAGCCAGGTTGTACAAATATCTACAGAACAATTCGATACGCACTTGTCTTCATTTAATAAGATTATTACTGACTCTTCAATTTTTCTTTTTTTGGTATCTGCTTCTTTTGTTAAAATTTTTGCCGAGTCCCAGTTTATTCTATGTCCGTTTTACCAAGCATGTTCACAAATCTTTGATTTCTGAATTTCATTAATTGTTACGAAATCCAAAGTTGAAAAAGCCGGACGGAAATATTGAAGATGACCAAAGCAACGAACAAAGGACAACGATTTGGGAATATACTCCTGGAACGTTCGCACACTTTACGAACCTGGAAACCTGCGAAAATTAGGCGATATAATTACACAGTACAAAACACATCATAGCTATTCAGGAGGTAAGATGGACAGAACAAGGAGTCATCCAGAAAAAGCAGTTCGATGTATATTACAGTTGCCACAAAAGTAGACACGAGTATGGTACCACCTTCATATTCAATAAAAACGTAAAACATCTGGTCATAGACTATAAACCGATAAGCCCAAGAATGATTTGCTTAAGACTGAGGGGTAAATTCTTCAACCAAATAATAGTAATAGGAAAAAGGACGATATGAGGTCTCAAAATATAAATATTTCTAAAAAACTTACAGTAAAAAGAGATTTATTAAAAACTATCAAAGAACATAATTTTAAAAAAGAATATGGTGTATACTATATCTGCGAAACACACGGCCATAGTCGTCACGTTTACCGCCATATTACTCCACATATAATCCAATAGAATTGATCGAGACAGCGTAAAATGCAATCAGAAACCGACTTTAGACAAAACCGACATATGGAAAAAATCCGTGGATCACGTTATAAACAAAGAAAAAGAGTATCCCATTTTGCCGCCCGTAGAGCCTATTGTCAATGTTCCACATCATCTTCTTGAATCAATACCTGATGCACAGTTTCTTTTTACAGAATTGTTGAGAAATGTTAATTCTCCATCACATTCTTTCTATCTTGCATCGACTGATGCAAATGAAATTGAAAATATCAAGAATTTAAAAAATACCAACAGTGCAGACATATAGTTTTAATACAAAAACTATAAAATTTATAAAAGAAAATTTGATACCCATCCTATCATTTTTATTTAGTAAATGTATTGAACAAAAATATTTCCGGATGTTCTCAAACAAGCAAAAGTGGTTCCCATTCCTAAAACTGGAAACATAGAGGATATTAACAACTTTAGGCCGATTTCTGTGTTACCAATTTTATCTTATACCTTGTGCGATCTCTTAGACTTGAGTAAGGCTTTTGATTGTGTTCGCCATGATTATCTCATACAAAAACTCGAATTTTATGGAATAAGAGGAAATGGATTGAAACTAGTACAATCCTATTTAGATAACAGAAGATAAGTTGTAGTCGGTTCCTCTGGTGAACCATCATTAGCGTTGCCTATTCAAATGGGCCTCCCCAAGGGTCAATTCTAGGCCCAAATTTCTTCTTAGTTTTCATTAATGACTTCTTCTGCAACGCACAATCAGAAATAATAACTATGTATGCTGATGATGTCACTCTTGTTAATGCAGGATTAACAATAAGGGAATTGGGAGCGAAAAATCAAAAATCACATGTCAACTAACCATGCTGTCAGTTGGTATAACTCAAATAAATTAAAAAAGCAATCCCGAGAAAACACATGTTATATTTTCTCCAAGTGTAGAGTAGAACATTTCTGGGTATATATAGACTCTAAATTAAATTGGCAGAGCTATATTGAATATTTAGCTAATAAATTAAATAAAACTATCTACTAAATTAGAAAACTAATGAAACTAACAACATTAGATACAACTATCACGTTCTATAATAGTAACTTTTATAGTCTGAATACCTACGGAATCTTGATTTGAGGTGATTCAGTGGGATTTGACAGAATTTTCAGAATACAGAAAAGATATATTAGAATAATAGCTTCAGTAGATGATAGGAAACATTGTAGACCTATGTTAAAAAATCTGGAAATAATTACTTTGTATGGTATTTTTAAATATCAATATGTCCTATACGTAAAGAGCAACTGTATTATTATAACACATTCAAGTTTTCATAGCATAACACCAGAAATAAACACAAGCCGGCCATTCCGTATCATCGATTATTAAAAATTCAACAACCGTTGAACTATTTAGCTATAAAATTATTTAATAAACTACCAGATTATACCAAAGAACTGGCAGTCAACAAATAAAAAAAAAAAAAATTTTAATTGAACAGCCTTTCTATAGTATTGCTGAATTTTTTAACTATGAATTTTGATCTTTTTAACTTCTACTTTTATATTAGGCATTTAAAATTTTGTATGTGTGATGTGTACCCATAAATATACATGTATGTTTGTGTATATTTTGTACCTATGTTATATTTTTATATATTTTTTGTGCTTATATTTATATTATTTAAATTTAGATTATTATTAGCCGTTACTCGAGTCCGAGTATAAAAATGTTACAGTCGATAAATTTTGTACAATAAGAAACAAGTAAAAGGTGTAGTCTATTGTAATTCCCATTCATCTACGGTGCACACGACTATGGCTATAGAGGCCAATTCGGGAGAGCACATGTCGACCGCAGTCAGGACAAACATAGACCTGGTTAGGTCTTGGATTCGGCCTTCTTGCAGCAACATTTCCTTGATAGCTGGCCACAACCCCTCGCCATTCGGTTCTGTCCGCTGCAAGTTGTTCCCATTGCTCGTCTGCAATACCGCAGGATTTTAGATTTTCATGGAGAGCATCTTTGAACCTCTTTCGTTGACCGCCACGCCTTCTTCTACCGCTTAGCAATTCACCATAAAGTGTACATTTAGGAAGGCGGTTATCATGCATACGATGAACGTGACCTGCCCATCTTAGGCGTGCTCTTGAAATAAGCACCTCAATTGGAAGGCTGTTTGCTCTCCTGAGTACTTCCACGTTTGATATGTGATGGAACCAACGGATTTTCATCATACTTCTGAGGTGTCTTTGCTGAAAACGTTCTAATTCTTTCACATGACGACGGTAAGTGACCCAGCTTTCACATCCATATAGCAGTGTTGGAATGACAACTGCCCTGTAGACAGCCATTTTCGTTGACAAAGCAAGGTCGTGGTTGTCAAATACTCTCTCTCTAAGTCCCCAGAGTGCTCTAGATGCAGCGTTAATTCTATTGCGAATCTCGCTGTCCATGTTTGCTTTGTCATTAACAACGTTGCCTAAGTAATTGAACTGATCCACCACTTCAAGAGAATTTCCGTTAAGTGTAATGTCTATTTGGTTCACTTGATGAGGAGTTGACATAATCTTAGTCTTTCCAATGTTGATTTTAAGTCCCAAGGAATCATAGCTCTGGGCATACACATCTAAAAGCTCTTGAAGCTCTTCCGGCGTAGAGGCTAAAAGTGCACAGTCATCCGCATACTGGAGATCACAAATGAATCGTGTGCGTGTCTTCGTGAAAGCTCTAAAGCGCCCTATGTTAAAGAAACCGCCATCAAAACGGTATCTGAGACCTATTCCTCTGACTGTCAGTTTGTTGTCAACAATAATTGTTAGAGCAGTGGTAAACAAATTAAAGAGTAGGGGTGCCAGGACACATCCCTGCCTAACTCCAGTGAGGGTTTGGAAAGGTTCGGTTGCCTCATTATTATACATAACCTGGGCGTTATTGTTTGTATGTAGACTGCGACATACTTCCACAAATTTTCTAGGGATACCTAAGCGGAACATAATTTTCCAGAGCACTTCCCTGTCCACCGAGTCAAACGCCTTGGTTAAATCAATGAAGGCCATGTGAATTTCTCCTTGATGTTCGAGTGCTTTTTCTTGAAGCTGTTTAAGTGTGAAGATTAAATCCGATGTGCCTCGGTTTGGTCTAAAGCCACTCTGTGTTTCAGGAAGTAACTTTTCCATAACAGGTGTTAGCCTATTTGCCATCGCTTTAGTGAGTATCTTCCCTCCAACAGCCAGGAGAGCTATACCCCTGTAATTTCCACAGTCCGCAGCGCTCCCTTTGTTTTTGAAAAGGTTGATTAAAAGTGTATCACGAAACTCCTGCGGAGCTTGACCACTTTCCCACACGACATCAAACAGTTTTTTGAGGTAGGGTATGAGCTCTGACGACACAGCTTTAAAGATCTCAGCTGGGAGTGAGTCGGCGCCGGGAGATTTGTTATTTTTTAGCTGCCCAATGGCGGTTAAGATCTCTTCCGTTGTTAGTGGTTTATCTAAGTCTTCGAAGGTGTCATATTGAGGGATAAGATTTATAATATCATGATCGGCTTGACTTTGCTGGTTAAGAATGTTAGAGTAGTGTTCTTTCCATCGGGCTCTTATTTCCTGGTCTTCTTTGAGGAGATTTCCATTTAAATCTTTAATAGGGCACATATTTTTCCGACTGGGGCCGTACACTGCTTTTACTCCTTGAAAGAAATTCCTGTAGTCGTGTGAATCGGCGTACCTTTGAATTTCTCTAGCCTTGCTTGCCCACCACTCGTTCTTTATTCTTCTGATTTCGCGTTGCGTTTCATACTTAGATTGGGTAAAAGCTTCTGCTTTTGATGAGTCGTTGGGGTGGTTGATAGCGTTTTGGAAGGCAGTATGTTTGCGGTCAAGAAGTTCTTGTATAAAAGCTTCATTATCATTGAACCAGTCCTCCTGTTTTTTACTTGCTGCAGTGCCAAGAATTTCCTCACTCGCACTTTTTAAACTGTCTTTAATTTGTGTCCAGGTAACAGCGACATCTACAGAATTAGTTTCTTCTAGTGCACTCAAATTCTCTTGAACTTTTTGCTTTAGCTGTTCGACGGTTTGTTGGTCACGCAATTTACTAATACAGAGACGGAGTCTACGTTTTACTTGAGTTCTTCGGTGTTTGGGTCTCATAACAATTTTCATTTTAGAGACAACAGGACGATGATCGGTCCAACATTCGCTATCAATGCGCGCCTTTGTAATTTGGACGTCCTTGAGATGCTTCCTACGTACGATAACATAGTCCAGTAGATGCCAGTGACCTGATCTGGGGTGACGCCAGGTGCCTTTAAATTTATCCTTTTGTCGGAAAATGGTGTTTGTTATAACTAGATCATGTTCGGCGCATTTAGTTAGGAGTAGTTGACCGTTAGCGTTCATGTTGCCCAAACCGTTCTTGCCTATGATGCCTGGCCAGGTGTCTGCATCTCTCCCTACTCTAGCGTTAAAATCGCCAAGAATAACGAGTCGTTCCGTTTTAGGTATTCTACAGAGGGTTTCTTCCAGCTGGTGATAGAAGCTTTCCTTGGTTTCGTGACTTGCATCCAGAGTGGGAGCGTAGGCGCTTATTAGATTTACCGCGTTGCCATCTGATAGCTCATAGCGTAGCAGCATTAGACGCTCGGATAGGCCTTGTGGTACTTGTGTTAAGTTGGATACAAGTTGATTCCGAACGGCAAATCCTACTCCATGTTGTCTTCTTGAATTGGTGGGAAGACCTTTCCAATAGAAGGTGTAGTACTTTTCTGTGAGAGAGCCTTCCTCCAAAAATCGAGTTTCGCTGAGAGCTGCAACGTCAACATTGAGTCGGTGAAGTTCTCTATCTATGAGAGCAGTTCTTCTTTCAGGCCGATCGGTGCGAGTGCTGTCGTTCAAAGTACGAACATTCCAAGCGCCGTAGATGAAAGAATTAGTTTTGTTGGATTTAACTTGTCGGTGTTTTTTCGACATTCGATGAGGTGTCCCTGTGGGCACCCTCCCCCGGAGATCCGATCGGGAGGGTATTTTACCTCCGGATGATTTTGTCCCACTTGAACGCTCCATCATTTTTTTAAAGCCTTAATCGACTGAAAACGAAGCTGCATTTGAAGTTTTAGCTGGAGCAGGTATGCAACTGACCAGCTCGGTTGCGGAAGGCGAGTGGTGTGGTTCCATGGCACAGAAGGAGACTGCGACGATGGGGTAACCAAACGATTCCAAAAGCAACCTTAGATAGATCTCAAAGTGTTTCCAAATTATTATCATTCAGGAAACTAGAACTAAATTAAGTGTAAATAGCATAATGGAACTTTTAACAATGTGTATAAAAACAACCCATTTTCAATTGGAAAATGAGTTCTATCAGCAGGATTTTAGTATGGCGATGGGGTCTCCATTATCACCAATTTTAAGCGACATATTTATGGAGAACACACATGTTCAAAATTGTATAAACAAACCGGTTGTCTGGTGGAGATATGTTGACGACATCTTTGCAATTTGGCCTCATGGTGTCGATTTACTAGATAGTTTTTTAGAAAATATAAATAGTAAGGAACCGTCTATTAAATTCACATTAGAAGTAGAAAGTAGGAATGAACTACCGTTTTTAGATGTTTTAATTAAAAGGGTAAATAATACAATTGAAACAAGCAACCAACACATACTAATAGATATTTAAATTTTAACTCAAATCAGTCAATAAATGTTAAAAGGGGTGTTGTAAAATGTTTATACGATAGGGCCAAAATAATTTCATCTAATAGTGAAATATTAAATAACGAGAAAAAAATGTATCAAAGAGGTTCTAGTACAAAATCAATACCCTGAAGCCTTTGCTGATAGAGTTTTCATAAATGTTGAAAATAGGGACAATCAGGTACAACAAAATCCTGAACGTCATTATACAGCAACAATTCCTTATATATACGGACTATCGGAGAAGCTACGCCGTATAGGTGACAAATTTGATGTTAGGACGGTATTTCAAACGGGGAACACTTGAGATCTACTTTAACAAAAATAAAACCGATAAACCGGGAGCAGAATTCAAAAAACTGTATTTACAATATTCCGTGCGAATGTGATAAATGTTATGTGGGTGAGTCATCCAGACCTTTCAGTGTGAGGTTGGAAGAGCACAAGAATTACATTAGAAAGAATGAAATTCAGAAACCAAAGATTTGTGAACATAATATTATTAAATGAAGATGAATCCGTATCGAATTGTTCTGTAGATATTTGTACAACCTGGTTACCAATGTTAAAAGAAGAACTTAACAAACTCAACATTATCTAAAAGAAAATAACATCAGTTCTGTGTAAGTAGTAGGTATCTATGGAAATAACATAAACAAAAAAGCTTTGAAAACGGAGACTACTTTCCGAAACGTCAGCAAAATACATTATTTCTGTGTTTATTCCGATTTATATTATAACTTCTGACTATTGCTTTGACATAAACGTCACAGGCGCAGAGACTTTTTTCCAATAATTCTATTATTTCGTAGATTCGTTGATTTGTTTTTGAAGAGGACAATACATGTGGTAGAAAACAAAACCCAAATAAATGGAAAGAATATTCAAATAACTTTCAGATAATATTTAAATATCATAATTATGTTATTAATGTTATCACTATTATCAGGTTTGTTAAGTTTATTCTAACGTCCTACCTTACTAATATTATATACCTTCCCTCTTCCCATCCTGGCAAGAACTACTCACACCTTCCTGTGAATTTTTGCTGGACGGTGGCATTTTCTATAATATCAAGTTTTTCTAGTCCCCTACCTTAAGAATCAATGAAAATGTTTACGTTCTGTCATTAACTAAGTGAGTAAAGTTTGTTGTTAATCTATATAAAGGTATATAAGGCATTATTAATTATAATCCTTAATACCTAAGATTTGAGATTCTTTAACAAGTAAATTGATTGAATTAATGTAATGTAGAATAAATACTACCCAGTTTCTTAACTAATTATCATTACTCATAAAACAAGAATGACTACAAAATTAATTGATCTAATGTCTCAAGGATCGAGCTGGACAATCTGTTTCCCGGTACACACAATTCAAAGTAGGGGTTTAAATGGAGGCACTTTTTACTCAAGGGGTAATTCGTTAAGTAAGTAACAGGGAGCAAGTGAGCAGGTTTTCGCCCCATTTACCACCCTGTCACGGTGGTGAGTTCGGTTTGCATGTACGTGAGTAATCTTAGGGGGAACTCGACTGATATTTGGGAGATAATCTTTACAACTTCAAAACTAAAAGAGAAATTATTTTCAAGCTATATGTGCCTCGATTATTAACTAAATTGATAATCAAAAGTGTGGAAACAATTGACGGGTTGAATGAATATCATTAATATAAAAAGTATCGCAGACTAGCTTACAGTGATCTGTTCTAGGAAAATGAGAAAGCTAATCGCCTATTCTTTCTACGCCAAGAAATTTATTATCCTAACGTGATAATCCCAAGGCCATATAAAAAATGCTCATTCAGTACAACTTGCTTAGGCAAACAATTGATCGACATTTAACTACATTGATATTTTATGTCTTTTCTCAAAGTATATGATCGTATTTCTCGATTGTATCGGTTTGCAGCTGTAAAAATTCATGACGCTGTTATTTTGTGCAGTTCACTGAACCTCATCCCTAACCTTACGCAATGCCATTTTACGTAGCCACGTAGGTAGATAGGTACAAGTCCAGGATTGTTCGTATTGCATATGAAAATTGAAGGCGCTCGGTGCGAGGAAGAGCTTACGTGGAAGTTCCATTACGCCCATCTAGAGTATAATCACAATTGGCAAAAACGTCTCGGTGACCTCTCTCCTCATTCGAGTAATGCAACTCGTGATGTAACGTGCGTCTGGACGTCCGCGACGCCTCAACATGTAACTGTGACAATGTCCGCTAGTCTCGATGGCGTCCGCCGAGAAATTTATTGCGGCGCTTCTTTCAGTCATGTGGGCGCCGCCAACTTTTGTTGTTTCTGTTCAACCCGCACGACGTCTCGGTTTTTCTCATTTTCGTGCATGCCCGAAATTTTCATACAGCTGTAATCGGGATCTGATGTAACAATCGAAAAACTTTCACTTGTCTATAAAGTTTAATGCGGGCAAATATGATAGATTTTTCATTAGAGTAGATTTATTATCATCGCTCGTGATTTCATGCATACGCATACAAAGTAGGGAGCACAAGGGTTTATGTGAGGATAATTTTATTTATGGAAACTGAATTTATTCATAAAGTTTTATATCTGCCTGCTATTAGCACTCGCCGTAAACCCCATTTTATTGTTATGAGACTACCGAGCAAAAAAGTCTACTGTTTGGATACGGGTGGTATTTACAAAAATTTTAATATTTGCGTAAAATACTCCTCGAAAGCATTTACGTTCATTTCGTGATAGTCACCTGTATTCGGATGAGAGCAAACCTTCATCCACAAAACCGTGACTATTAAGCGTTTTCCTCTTCCTGAAGGTGCCTTCAGTCCTGTTGACAGTCCTTCCAAAATGCGTGTCGAGAACTTTTCACATTCTCCTCTTGCCATACTTTTGACACAGTACATCCCTTGTTCACCCAAGTTTCTTCCTCATGGAACTTTCGAATTGTTCTTATAAGCTCTTCATTAACAAATAACTTCGTCTTTGTCGATACTGACTTTCTGTTTTGCTTTTCCCAGCAAATATTTAGCTCCCTTAGGACCTTCCAAAATGTGTTCTTGCTATATGTGATAAATCATTGTCTTTTGAAAGTCAGTGGTCTCTTCTAGATTTCTTATTGAAATATGCGGATTGTTTTAAACTATAATTCCAGAAGTCTCAGTTTCAATGTTCAACACTTTTGGTAATAAAATAAAAACTATTTGGGATATCATAAACGACCTTCAGGGACAAAACTCTGATAGGCAAGAACATATAGTGCTGTTTGAGAATACAATAGTAAAAAATTCTTATCAAGTTGCCACTAAATTTATTGAGTTTTTTGTGGCCATTGCTGAGGCACTAACATCTGATTTACAAAGCGTACACTCTGCCGAATACTGTATTAATAAGATAAACAAAAATATCCTGGGCTCTCTGTACTTTATGCCGGTTAAAATGAAGTAATTGAAATTGTTAATCAGTTAAAACCCATCCCATTTTAATGGGACGAAATTCCAATTACATTAATAAAAGAAAACATTTCAGTTTTAAAGAAACCATTAACCAATATCGTAAACTTATCACTTTTCCATAGAATATTTCGAGGTACATTTAAAATAGCAACTATTAAGCAGTTTTTTAAAAAAGGCGACAAATATAATATTTCAAATTATAGACCTATTTCATTTTTGCCAACAATTTCTAAAATATTAGAGGCAGTAGTAAAAAAATAGTTAGTAAACTATTTAGAAAAATTTTAAATTTTAATACCATTTCAGTTTGTATTCAAAAAAGATCATAGCACATCTGACGCTGCATTTAAACTAATAAATTATACTAATAATCTAGAAAATAAACATATTCCTATAGGTATCTTCTGCGATTTATCTAAGGCTTTTAACTGTGTAGATCATACTCTGGAAGATAGATCTTACATCTTACTACGGATACTCAATTACTACGGAATACGCGGTACACCACTTCTGTGGTTTACTTCATATTTAAAACAAATATCTGCACATGTCAGACTTCTGTTCTATCTGTTATTACGGAAGCAAAATATATCAAATTTGGAGTACCACAGGGGTCCCTATTAGGTCCAGTATTATTTTTAATATATAAATAATCTTGTTGATAAGTTTCCTTCGTTACAATGTTCATTGTTGGTTGATGATACCAGTACCATAGTGAATGATGATAATTTGGACGATCTTAAAGTTAAAAGTGAAGAGGCAATTAATGGTATTACAAACTGATTTCATGCTAATAAACTGCTGTTAAATGTTGAAAAACAATGACTATAACATTTGAAGAATCCCAAGCACCAATCTTAGATATGAATATTCAAACTGATCTAGGACAAATAATATCAGTAACTGATTTTTAGGAATATATATTGATAAATCGTTAAATTGGTCGACGCATTCTGATTTAAATAAAAGACTTGGACGTGCAATTTATGCAATAAAGAATATCAAAGAAAGTATCAGATTCGCATATTTTCAAAGCATACATGGTGTAGAATTTTGGCGAAACTTGTCTTCAAAAAATTTTAGTTATACAAAAACGTGCTGTGCAAGAAATCTGTGGCATTCGCCCGAGAGAATCCTATACAACGGCGTTTAAAAACTGTAGTTAATCTTTATATATATAATTTAGCTGATATTCATGATTGCAATACCAGATCTAATTTAAAACTAATTGCGCCAAATTATAGATATGTCACAAATAGGAAAGGTCCTTTCTACTCCGAAGTAAAAATTTATAATCACCTACCAAATTCTATTACTTGCATAAACAACGAAAACTTATTCAAAATTAGGCTAAAGAAAGTTTTAAATAATTACGTGTTCTATTATAACCCAGAAGAATACTTCACTACAAAATTTCATCCATAAAAAGTTTTCAATGGTTTTACTTTCAAAATGTTTTTTCTATGCATTGTATGTTTGTAATGTCTGAATTTATTTAAGTAAGTGCATTGTATATTTATTATAATTCATTCATTCTGATTTCTAGAAGAAACCATTGCAATATTTCTTGTTTTGTTGGATATTATATGAAACCATAATCAGACAAAAGCAAAAAATACGAAACAAGAAAGTACGTGTTTTACCCACCCAATGTTGTGTATGTATATTGTATTTATTTATTTTATCGCCTTATTTAGAATACCGCCTTGTCGGAGTTTAGCATTAGCTATTCCATTACTGAACCATAATACATACACACAGACAATTACACAAGTACCATTCGCTGTGACATTGCCATCTGCCGCAGCTAAGACTCGAACTCAGAAGGTGGTACAGCGACTCGCCGTGTTGCTTCTCACACAACCGCTTTTAATGTACTGTTACCAACTCGGTAACACTAAACATTCATCCCCAGGCAGGATTCGAACCCCAGATCCCTTGGTCTCAAACCTAACTCGTAAGCATTGAGCCACTTCCTAGCTTCTCATTGGAATGAAAATTCTGTTGGGTTTGTAAAATTAAACGAATAAATAAACTATTCTTATATTTTCTGGTTCACCGTATACATTTGGGTTGCTTCTTATTGCACCATATTTTCACATATGCGCAATTCAAAAGCAAAAATAACGATTATAACATTTCAGTTGGTTTCCCGGAGAGAAGACGACCTTAAAGATCCATAACGATTTTCTCGGAAAATTATATTCATAAAAACAGACAACAAAACAAAAGTACGATCGACATACAAAACAAAATCATCTGCCAACCGTGAAAAGTAAATAAGTTTTATATAATTTTAGCTAAAGTTAACTGACCTGGAATTCGGATCCACTGTAACGAGTTCCTGTAGAGAGGTTTGGAACAATGAACGTATGTCAGTAATCTAATATTACAATAGAGCAATCCCTATCTGCAGAGGGTTCTATGACAGACAGTTCGTCTCCGATACACCGACGCATTTTGCCACTTGTTCGCTAGACGGTGCGTCACCAGCTTTGGCTATTAATACATGCATACTATGTCTACTCAAAAACAATGCTAGTGTCTCGTGTCACCTTTGTGGAGAGAAAGATAATCATTAAAAATAGCACGTATCGTTTTGTTAGCTGTAGCTTTAACTGTAACTGAACTGGTCAACAAATTCGATGAACCGCTGCGAGATTTGAAAAATACTTAGAATCTTTACGAATCGTCAACTTTTTGACCGACTTTGGAAAACGAAAAAATGGACGAGCTTTGCAATTGGACTTCGTATCTTTCTTATTTGTTCACCTACTATTCTAGACTGACGGTGTCTATGATTTTTTTCACTTCATCTTTAAAGCAACTCGATGAATCCATGGATATAACGGCATCTCTCATGCAGGAATCTGGTCGATCAAGTGATCCCAATCCGAAGAAAAGTGTTCTTTTCTCAACTAGATCTCCACATTTAATCTCAGAACTTTCTGTAAATATGGTAAAAGAAGAACATAGCGTTCTTCTAATTCATACAGTCTGTCTATTATCTTAATATCTATTGCACAAGAATAAAGTTTTAGAAATAGTAGAACAAATCTCAAGGTAGGCCATGACACTATTAATTCCGTTTATTTTTTCTCTTTCCAACGACATAAAACATTAGCGTTTTGATGGTAATATGCAATTATTACACTTAACGCGCCAGACTTGTAACTTGTAATTCAGCGCTCGGCGGGGCACATAGCCCGGAGAGTAGCTGTTGGTTGCAGTCTGGTTACGTTCCTTATAGTAAAATAAGGATTTATAGAGGAGTTTGCGACTAAAAATATTATGTTTAATATTCCGCCCTCTAAAAGCACATTTGATCTATGCTAAGCCAAGTCAGGCTATTTATTTTTCGATTGCAACAGACACTGGACCGCTGAATGGCGCCTGCTGGCTGTTTTACATGTCGGTATTGTAAAAATACCGGGATGTACTATAGTCAAAGGATTCTCATGTCGGTCGTCGCATACCTACCTTGCACTGACGAGAGCCAACAGCTCGAAACTGCAGTCTGCAAGTGGTGTGTGACGACTGGCAAGGGAGCTCCTTTAAGTAGGATCAGTCTTTCGGCTGGTGTTTGTTGCAATCGAAGCATTAGCGCCAGACTTGTAACTTGTAATTCAGCGCTCGGCGGGGCACATAGCCCGGAGAGTAGCTGTTGGTTGCAGTCTGATTACGTTCCTTATAGTAAAATAAGGATTTATAGAGGAGTTTGCGACTAAAAATATTATGTTTAATATTCCGCCCTCTAAAAGCACATTTGATCTCGACATAAAACATGTCACAAAAATTATAACTGATTGTGTCAATATTTAATATTTTACAAAAACCACAATTCATATTGAATCGTTAAAATACGCTATGCCATGATTAGTGAAAAACAATGTATACACAGTTATTAACAAATTTGACAGATTGTCACCATTGTATGTTGCGTTGTCGAGTTCGAAGACAAGTTTTATATCAGTAATTATGGTGTACTGCCGTGAGCAGAAAAAAATAGGACAACTTTTTTTTCTAATGTAAATCTGTCTCTATTTGAATATGTAATGAGTAGCCGAAATAAAACAGATCACTTTTAATTTATTTTTTATTTTAATGTTGTAGTTGTTGCTATAGTAAATGATGGATGGTTAATGAGACAATGCACTGCGTTATAACATTAACAAAAATTTGGTGTGTAACATGTGTGTGTGCAACAATCGTATACAACCAAATAAAAATTATCCAACTATATTTCTTGAGCCGGTGACTGAAAGTGAAATATTTAATATCATTATGGAGCTAAAATCCGCCAATTCAAGCGGTGTTGATAATATTAGTTCGAATATGCTCAAATCTATAGTTTTTTATATTGTTCGCCCTTTAACATACCTGATAAACAAGTCACTTGATGAGGGTAATTTTCCAGATATGCTCAAATTGGCGAAGGTCATTCCCGTATATAAAAGAGGGGAACACAAAAGCATTGACAATTATAGACCTATTTCACTGTTGTCATCAATTTCGAAAATATTGGAAAGGGTGATCTTCAACAAAATGATTAAATTCATCTCAAAGTTCAAGATCTTATCTGACTCTCAACATGGCTTCCGGGAAGGTAGATCGACTCAATCGGCCATCCTTAATCTCCTTGATAATCTATATGATAATTTAAACAATAACAAAAAATGCTTTGGAATATTTATGGATCTTAGCAAGGCATTTGATCTTGTTGATCATGAGATATTGATTAACAAATTGCATGGATATGGATTTAGAGGTAAATGTGGTGGCTGGTTGAAGTCGTATCTAACCAATCGGACACAAAAGTTTCAATAAATGGACACCAGTCTAGCATACTGAATATATCATATGGCGTTCCCCAAGGTTCTGTACTGGGACCGTTATTGTTTTTATTGTTTGCTAATGACTTGTCAGAAAGTTCAAATGGTAAAAATTTAACTTTGTTTGCAGACGACACTTCCTACTTAAGTACTTGCAACAATATAGTAGATTTAAGGAACTCTACGCAGAATGTACTGAATGAGCTTACGTCTTGGTTTTACAATAACAGATTGGTAGTAAATCAAAATAAAACAGTATTTATACATTTTACACCAAGATTAGTACAATGCAACGAAAATCATCTTTTAAAAATCGAAAAATCCCTTGAACAATTTCTGTCAAGAAAATTCTTAGGTATATATATATAGATAATTCTTTAAGTTGGGAATGTCACATAGACGTACTCTGTAAAAGGCTGTCCTCAGTTTGTTTTGCGTTATATCGGCTAAGGGATATTGTAAATAAATCTGTAATTTTATCATATTACTATGCACAGTTTTATGCTAGGATTGTGCATGGCATAATTTTTGGGGCTCTTCACATCATATTGATAGGGTACTTATAATGCAAAAACGGGCAATTCGCAATATCATTGGCTTAAGTAAATATTCTACTTGTAGAAACGTATTTAAAGAACTTAAAATTTTACCTGTAACATGCGTTTATATTCTTGAAATTGTCTCCTTTGTAAGAATTCATCAAGATGAGTTTTTGAAAAACAATAATTATCATAATTATGTAACCCGTAATCTGAATGATTTATTAGTTCCCATTCACACTTTATCTATATATAAGAGAAGTCCTAGATACATGGGTATAAAATTGTTTAATAAATTACCAGACCACATTAAAGCAATCACGACCATTAAATCATTTAAAGATTCTGTAAAACTTTTACTGCTTGATCATTGTTTTTATAATATAAGTGAATTTTTAAATTATGTCTTTTAACTGTTTTTATCCTGTAATTAACTTGTATTAGTTTGTTTTTACAAAATTTGTTCGTGCTATTTTATTTTTATTGTAGTTTTATTTTTATTTTATTGTTTGTAATTTATATTGTAACTTTATATTGGCATTATTTTATACACTATTGTTCGTATTTGACTTGTCCTATGTCATTTTCTTGTATGATCTAATGGACAATAAAGATTATTATTATTATTATTATTATTTTAAGAAAGTGGAGAATAAACGATACGATTAGTAGAAATCCTGGATCAAAGGACAAAGGATATCCTACTTAACAAGAAAGTAACTATTAATATTTCGTTATTGCACCATTTCTATTTATAACTTCTATAAGTCTGTTTGGCATAGAATTAAATAACCTTATACAATAATCATTAGTAATAATATTTTCCTATGCATTATTTACTATTTCCAGTAATTCTTCGGCATTCCGTGGTGTCACATTTCGTTTCTGGATACTTCTTACGAGTAGTCCCCATACTTCTTCCACAGGGTTAAGATCTGGACTATGACTGGGCCAGTTAAGAACATTGATGTTGTTATCTTGAAACCAGTTAATTACGGTATGAGCAGTATGAACGGAACAATTGTCTTGTTGAAATATTAACTCATTATTAGGAAATAATTGTGACACAGAAGGGAGCATAATATTGTCTAAAATCCTAATATACGTTTCACTATTAAATCGTTTCTCAATATGCCACAAAACACCAGGACCACGTGCCGATATCCAAGCCCACATATTGACGGAAGATCTACCACTTTTATCATTGTTAGATATATATTTCTCATCGAATAGAGTATTCGGAGGGCGGTAAACACGAATACCACCGCTCTGTCTTGACTGGAAAGTTTTTTCGTCTGTAAAGATTACATTGTTCCAAAAATTTACAACATGCGCTAAAAATTCAAATGCAAATCCTACTCGAGCTTCTTTATGTTCAGCTTTAAGTAAGTATTTCTGTGCTGCTGCGATTCTCTTACTCGTCGACGACCAGTACTACTCGATCTAGGAAAATTCGTTTCTTCAGCAGCCTGAATAACTGAGTAAAATGGATTTTCTACTAAAGCATTTACCAATTGCAAATCTTGTTGTTGAGTTGATATCCTTCGTCGCCCTGATCCAGGATTTCTACTAATCGTACCATTTATTCCCCACTTTCTTAATATGTTACACACCGAATTTTTGTCAATATTATAACGCAGTGCAATTTGTCTCATTGACCATCCATCTTCTGCTTTAGCAATAACTCCAGATTTAACTAAATCGCTTATACGAGGCACATTAGTTTTTTGCACACTTGCAATAAATTATGACAACTAACTGACAATGTCACAAAAATGAAAGTTAGATGTACACAACTAGATTTTAGCAAAATACCGTTATAAGGCTTGTCCTTTTTTTGCTCACGACCGTACACCAATAAAAACAAATTCGATATGATCAGCATTTATTATCAGTGCAATTTTGACGCTTATATGATCACGGCTTACGGAGATAGATTTCTAGATGCTCCGCAGCCAAATCGAACTATGTTTAGGAAGTTGGTTCAAAATCTGCAAAAATGCACGGTTCGCAAGTGATTATTGCCTTAATACCAGTTTGAGATGACACACCGCGGCTCCCACAAAATGCAAAGAGAAACTGTGAGGGTAAAGTTTAAGGAATTTTTTTCTTTAAAACAATTTTAATTAAATTTAACCCGTGGTTACTCCACTCTGGAGTAGCATAAATATTTTCTCCTAGAAATGCTTGAAGCACCGTTCTGTTCCCTGCTCTTAAAACTCGTAAAATATATGCATAAAATCTAGTCTGTCGGAAATTTGACGAACATTAAGTCACGAATATCTGAAAAGTTCCTATATGGGACGATAATATCGCAGATTAAATCACCCGGCTATAAATCCCAAGAAGTAGTTGTCCTACATATGAGTTAAAAAGCTCCATCACACTGATTTTATCGCGAAGGAAAGTATCCCTTAATGCATTTCCTTGTCAAAAGACAAAAGTGGAAACGGAATTATATGGTGAATTGTTACCTCCTTTCTCTTATTATTTATTTTTGAGAAAGAATTGAGGCAACATGTGCGGACGACTAGCTGGTTTAAGCCGGAGCAGAGAGCCGTGGGTCCAGAGCATTCGTAAGAGTGGAGAAACTTACCCTTTCTGACATGTACAGCATAAGCGACAGATTTCTGTTTATTTCGAGAAAAGGAGACAAAGAAAAATTGATGTTAAATTGGGCACCATCCATAGTGAAATAAGCAAAATCGTCTCTTTTTCTCGAATAACCAGTCTGCTATAGATCAGACTGAAATTGTTGGTAAGAGAAATAAAAAGATAGTTTAAAATGAATGACAAAATATATTACATAAAAAAATTAGACAAATCGGTTTTAGACAAATTGAAATGTAAGAAAAAATATATATATATATATATAAAAGTCAAATTGATATGTAAAAAAAATATATATATAAAAGGCAAATTGATACCAGTATCCTAGATGGTTTATGGTTCAGGTGGCTGGTTCTGGGACAGCAATCCAGACCCAGAATTGTCTCTTGTTGCAAGAATTCTAAATTTTCCTTGGCAATTTAGGTCTCTCAATGAATGGGGTGAAAATTGTAGGAAATTTAACCAACTATGTGGTTTAACGAAAAGATAACCAAAGTTTATCTATGGAAGATAAACTGTGCAAAAATTATGCAGGAATGTAGAATAAGTATCTCAAAGTTTAAATATCGAAGAATATAAGCACATACAAAATTTATGCAAGTTAGTTATGCAAAATTTAAGCAATGTTAGCTATGCAAATATATTTAAATTAGCTGCACGAAATATTAAGCTAGCTGTACAAAAGCTGCAGGAAATTAATTTAAGCTATACAAAAGTAAGCTGATTAGCAGTACAAAAGTAAGCTGATTTCTTAGAAACTATAAATTGCCAAAAAAATGAAAAGGAAAGAGAAAAATATTTTTAAAACCATGTGGTACATATAGTATTTTAACTACTTATTAAATTAAAAAGAATTGACTTTGAATTCAAAATTTATTTTAAAAATAATTGAAATTATATCAACGGCAAAATTTGAAGATTAATTACATTTTAAATAAGTATAATGAAATTACCTGTATGTTAAACACTTTGTAACGGGGATATAAAAATTGTAATATAAATTACTGAAGTCCGCAGTTAAAAATTATCAACGTATGAATCAGTACAAAGGCTGCAAGCAAATGACTTCCTGGTGAGTTTTACTGATAAGGTAAACTTATTGTCCTGTTTACTGGAAAACAACGCTACCAACAAAATGTGAGAAATCTAATTCCCTATTGAAATTGAAAGCTATAAAATATAAAAATAGTACCAGTATGGCCATCTGTCAGTGGTTGCGTTAAGCGTACCAACTTGCCTTGTAGATTCCCGTACTCAACTAAAGTAGTGGCATATAATCTATAAAAGTAATCTATAATAATAGTTTATTTTATTATTTCCAAACCAGCTGATTTGCCTTTGCAATTTCTATTTTATACATAACCACAAATATTAACAGATGTAAAAAAGTAGTAAAACATATTGATAAATCAGTAAATATATTACATCTTATAGGATATACTATATATAGAATGAGAAAAGGTAAGGAAAATAACTATATGTACTCCATAGTAAACAAAAATATAAAAATTGAAAAATAGATAGGTATCTGATGTAAATAAATGTTGTAGACAAATTGTTAAATGTTTGTTTCCTGGGATGCTGTCTTACAACGGAAATGAGATACATAATAGTGTAGAAAAGAGTTCCTAAGATATAAAATTAAGTACATAAAACAGTGTGACATGGTTTAGCAGTTATACATGTAAAATTCTGTTAGTTGAAAACAGTTTCACCTGCAAAAACTGAATCCAAAAAATATACAGGTCGTGCTAACTATCCATAAAACACTAGTTTTTAAATAAAACTGTTAAATGGACATAGGCCATGTAACAGAATGCGACATGAATACATTAAGATGCTAATTAATCCTGGTGCCCATTTTGAAACAAAGGTGTCAGCAGTAATGCGTAATTAACATTTTGCAGTAAAACTTTCATTCATAAACATTTTTTGTGTCAACGTTGCTAATCTGTTATTATGAAACGATGTTGATAATTTACTATTGATCGACTTTAAATCATTTTATTTTTGCGGAACAGCTAATGACACCCTACAAAATATTAGATTGATATTATAGAGCTTTATTGGCTGTGCAAATTTTAATATTAGACAATTAGACAAATCAATGCAATAAGTCTGAAGCAAACATAAATCCTTTTTTCATTTAACATAAATATTCTGTTATGCGAAAAAATATGACATCGGATGCAAATTATTGATACTAACTACACGGCGTTTGAAAGATAATGTGCTTGAAAATCCTTGTTAGATGTTACATACCTACTGCATGCTTAATAAGATTTAGACGTGAAAATATCGGATATCCATAGCACCGGACAGTTATAATAAAAAATGTATAAGCTGTGTTTGAACAACGGACGAAAGACATGTTAGATCACAGCGGCAAATATTTATTCGCTGTTACTTCTCAATCGTGTTTAACTAAACCCGCTGTTTACACTTAACAACAAAAAATACATTCCGTGCCCAAGTACTACAACTAGCCGACGCTTATTTTTAATATATGATGAGATATGTTTGGAGATGTTGACATAAAAATAGACCTTTCTCTATTTTTAAAAATACCATACGATTCATAAGTCATTAAGTTGCGCGATTGTAGAAATAGAATTTATTCACTTTACCATCATCAATATTGAAGAGAATAATTGGGCTAATGCTCTGTCATTAATTTTGAAATTATAAGTCGGATTTTGTAATGTAATGAATTAAGCTCTGGTAATTTATAGAACAGTAGAAAGTTGACATTTTAAATCGATTTTCAGGAAGTTCATGACCCCTGTAAATAATATATAATGCCTGTGAACATGCCCCTATCTTTTGTGTGTATTTAGTTTTCTGACCACCGATGTCAATTATATCAACTCTTCAAACAAATTAAAATGCGCTTTAATTAATTTCTTCGGCTATTAGTGAGGAGAGCCTAATAGAGTGAGTGGGGTGATAGCACACCAGAAGCTGAGGATTGCGGTAAAATCCGGAAAAGTCAGGGAATTATGCGTTATGTAAAGAGGTCACGAACCCTTATGATTTATTTCTGTTTGATCAGGCAGCCCCAGTTATTCGTGTGTGACATAAAAATTATCATATGTTCGTGTTGACTTCTATAGCGACTGCATTTTGAGTCATATTTTATAAAAAAATAAAATGCTTACATGTTTTAATGAAATTTTAAAAAGTGAGAAAACAAATGAGAAACTAAAACCTTGGTGCGCTACGTCCTTGAGACATTACTAAAAATATTGGTAACATTGATTTGATTTATTTATCAATCTATTAACTTACACTAATTAATCTTTATAATTACAACACTAATCACTACTTTTAACTACTATAATCAGTACTTTTTAATAGTCTGTTCACTTGGTTGTTTCTCTTGATCTGATCACTTTACTCTTTAAACTAGAACTACTGTAGTGCTTTGATTCCGCTTCTTTTATACAAAGCGACTCTTATTGCAGATTTTTATCTCTTTGTATGTTTAATGATTCTAGAATAAAACTATAACTTCTTGAAATCTCTAGCTATCACATCTATTTGTCATAATTTTGCAAATTTCCAATCGTTAAGTTCTTGAACCAAGTGAATTTTATATGGTACGCTAAGAACTGTCAGAAATAGAGTCATAATTAAGTTCTTTATTTTTACTCCATATTTTTAAAACACTAACAACAATTTTACGATAACAACAACCTGTGTATCATGTAACGATTTCAGTAGTAAATCCAGTAATTATTATGAAGCAATAAAGTTCTAGTAGTAAGCTCTGCTCTACTTGGTTTTATGATCATCCTAATTTATGTGTATTATTGTTCGCGTTAAATGTAAGCCGCTTTTATGTTTCGAATTCGTGGTTTGCAAAATAGTTTGGGTGACATATATTTCTGTTTTATAAAATAGTATTATGACGCGTCGATCTGTCTTTTGAGCTACTACTGTTGGACAAATCACGATCGCTCAGGAAATTAGAATAAAGGGAATTGTCACTGTGCAATTTATTTGTGCTTTATGAATATATATAATAATAATAATAATCCCGTATTTAGCACTTTGCTATACAATACATTTTACAAAATACTACCAAAAGAGTAAAGAAAAAATAATATAAATTTACATAATTTGGACTTAAAATAACTAACACAGTTTCTTACTACTGTATTGTATGTATATATTTTTAATTATTTTTTGGAAGAAGTTATGTTACGAGCCTCCTTAGCCTCTGTATTAAGGTTATTGTATGTGTGTAATCCTTTGGCGAAGAATCTTTTTTACTGAGGTTGTATTTACATGTTGTAGAACAAAATTATTTCTACCTCTTGTGTGATAATCATGCAAATCTTCAAATATTTGCACATTGTCTCGCAAATAAGGGGGTACTACATTAATCATTAATCTCTACATCTTATGTATGAAAATCAGTACATTGAATTCAACATAATTTCGTAATTCATCCAGTCTAAAACTTTTAGCATATCATTCACTCTAGCATAAATACCGCATCTCAATATAACCCTCATGGCCCTATTTTGCAACTTTTGCAAACGATCCAAATCACCGTCGATTGCAAAATGCAGAACAGGGCTACAATAATTAAAATGAGGTAATATAATAGTATTATATATACCAATTTTCTACGTGAAGCAGATGAAGCAGACAAGTCCAGCTGACTCTTTTTAATACACCATTTTTTTAAGTTATTTTCTTACACACTAAATATAAGTTTATCATCTATGGTTGCACCTATGTATTTAATTTCATTATCAATCTAAATTGCTGTTACATGGCCTATGTCCATTTAACAGTTTTATATAAAAACTAGTGTTTTATTGTATGACTGGTGGTCGAGAGGTGAGCGCACTTGCCTCTCACCCAAAAGTTCCGGGTTCGATCCCCGGTCGTGGCAGTGGAAAATACTGTGAGAGGGATTTTTCCACTATACACGGATATTGGGTGTGTGTCCCTTGTCTCTAAATGTGTAGCCCCCTCCCACACAAGGCTCTTCGAGAGCCTTTCGGGATGAAGGGGGTCGTAATTACCTGTGGTGTTATTTATTTATTTTATTTATTATTTATATTTAGCACGATCTGTGTAACATTTTGATTCAATTTTTGTAAGTGAAACTGTTCTCAACTAACAGAATTTACTTGTATAACTGCTAAACCATTTCACACTGTTTTATGTACATATTTTTATATCTTAGGAATTCAGCCATGTTCTATTAACTATTGTGTATCTCTGTACTTATAGCATCCCAGGAAACAATTGTCTACAAAACATTTATTTGCATCAGATACCTATATTTAAATTTTTATATTTTTGTTTACTATGAAGTACATATGGTTATTTTCTTTACCTTTCTCGTTACTAGGTATATATAGTATATCCTATAAGATGTAATATATTTACTGAGTTCTCACAATAGTCACGATACGTTTTACTATTTGTTACAGCTGTTCATATTTGTGGTTATGTATAAAATAGAAATTACAAATTGTGAGGCAAAGGCAAATCAGCTGTGGTATGGAAATAATAAAAACTCTTATTATAGATTCCTTTTATCGATCATATGCCACTATTTTAGTTGTGAGTACAGGAAATTGTAGAATTTGCGACCTGCAAGTTGTTGCGCTTGACTCAACCATTGACAGATGGCCATACCTGTACTATTTCTGTATTTTATAGCTTTCAACTCAATTAAGGAATTAGATGTCTCAAGTTTATTTGGTAGCATTATTTTCCAGTAAGTAGGACAAAAAAAGTTTACCTTATCAGTAAAACTCACCAGGAAATCATTTGCTTGCAGCCTTTGTACTGATTCGAACGTATATAAATTTTAACTGTGGACTTGATAATTGATATTACATTTTTATATCCCCGTTAACAATAACATCCAGTTTACGAAATCAGCTTAAATTCTTAAATATTCTATATAGATACTTAGATATTTATATACTTATATTCTATATATATGCTTTTATATATTTATATATTTCGATATATTTATATGTACTTATATGTTTTTGCACATATATACTTATACGTTTCTGTATACGTTTCAGCATAGCTTCTTCATTCCTGCATAGCTTTTGTACAGCTTATCTTTCATATAGATAAAATTTCGTTCATAAACCACCTAGTCGGTTAATTTTCCTACGATTTTCACTCCATTTCATTAAGAGACGTAAATTGCCAAGGAAACTTTAGAATCCATTCTCGCAACAAGAGACAATTGTGGGCCTGGATTGCTGTTCCAGAACCAGTCACCTCAACAATAGTCAATCTAGGATCCTGGTATAAATTTGTTATATATATATATATATATATATATATATATATATATATATATATTTTAAATTTCAATTAGTCTTTACAAACCGATTTGTCTATTATTCATGTAATATATTTTAACATTCATTTTAAACAATCTTTTTATTTCTCTTACCAACAATTTCAGTCTGATCTATAGTAGACTGGTTATTCGAGAACAAGAGACAATTCTATTTATTTTCACTATAGATGGTGCCCAATTTAACATCAATTTTTCTTTGTCTCCTTTTCTCGAAATAAACAAAAATCTGTCGCTTATGCTGTACATATCAAAAAAGGGTAAGTTTCTCCACTCTTACGAATACTCTGTATCCACGGCTCTCTGCTCGACTTAAACCAGCTAGTGGTCCGCATATGTTGTCTCAATTCCTTCTCAAAAATAAATAATAAGGGACAGGAGGTAACATTGCTTCAGCACAAATTCTAAATTCTAATGCCTCCTGTCCTACTTCACCTTTAATTTTCTTTTTTCCTACAATCATACCTTTTGTTTTAGATACGTTCAGTTTAAATTTATTTACTTCTAACCAATCACTGACTTCTTTCAAGACTTTATTCATTCGACTCGCCAATAACGTACTATTTTCGTCTGTTATATAAATAACTGCATATCTGCAAGTAAGTGATAACCGCAGTTATTAAACAGAGTTGCAATGTCGTTAATATATAAAATAAATAAAAGCGGACCTAAAATACTTCCTTGCGGTATTCCTACATTTATACTCTTTGTACTAAATACATACTCATCATGATTTACTTTTTACATTCTACCACTAGTGAAATAGTTACTTATCCACCATATGTACCACTCCTCCAACCCATATCCTTTCAATTTATCTAACAATCTATTTCTATCTACGGTTTCAAAAGCTCTCTTAAGATCCAAGAAGATTATACAACGTTACTTTGCTTATATCAATTGCCTTTTTCCATTCGTTAATAACATATTGTAAAATGCTTTCACAACTATATCCTTCTCTGAAACCTAATTGGAACTTGCATAGTAATTTGTTTAACTTCACAAACTCTAGAATTTGTACACGTTGAAAGCATTTCGCGAAATTTTCAGCTTTATTGGTTTTAGCAACTTTTCTCAATACAACAATAGTTGAGACTTTCAATACATCAGGAACAATACCAATTTTCAACGAGGTATTAATGATATTTAGTAGAGGATCAGCCAATATATGGAAAAAATCTTTGTAAATACACATAGCAATGTCATCTGGACTACTTTTGCTTGTTAATGAAAGCACTATATTTTTAAGCTTGTTTTTTTGCAATAATTTGAAACTAGAGAATTTGCTATGATTATGCTTTAATTGGTATTGTCTATTATTTCTAGGTATACCATTGACTATTTCACTCACACCATTTATATAAAATTCATTAAATTTTTCTACTATAGCATTCATATTCTCTAACAACTACTTACCAAACATTATCTCACTCACAACCTCCTTATCTTTACAAGATATTATATTTTTATATTATATTACAATTATACAATTACAATCTTATTTATAATACCATGTTATCGATTTAAAATATGACGTAAACCTACTTGATGAAAATAATGAAAACATTGTGTAGTGTGTAGTTTTTAGTCAAGTTTTCATCATTAAATACCTCGAAAACAGTTGATTTTAGTGACAGGTACACATCTATTTTCCTTAGAATTATTTATTGCAACATAATTTCAAATAAAAATTCCAAACCACTGTGTTTGAAATAAAATAGAACACATTATTTTCATTTAATGTATTATATTTGATGCGCCGTATAGCCGAAGTCAGAATTAATATGAAATCACGATTTGCCACTCCAAGAATTCTATTTTAGAGCCTGAAACGATAACTAGTTTTTAAATTGCATTGGAAATATTTTACTCAAGTTCAAATGTTGACTAAAATAGTCTCACCCCATAAATGTAAATATAAATATTCTAAAATCTTGTCGTTTTTCCTCCTTGTAAATAACACCCGCAAAAAAATTGCACAATTATATAGTTCCCTTCCTTTATTTGAAACGGTAGTTCCCACTACAAGACCTTTGATGTGAAAACCATTTGGTGACATTCTAAGAGGAAAGAAAACTTAATTAGACTACTAATAGCAACTTATATGAGGTGCGATGATGTGTAAAATGGGTTTGGACAGGGGCCATTTGCGAGACAGCTGCCTGGCTGGGTGTCAACATACATCAGTCGCATGAGTCTGTGTTGTCTATACCGTGTGCCGCTGGTTTTAATTTACTTCCACAGCGGAAATTAATGGTACAGTATGCTCGTATACATATACCTTTGCAAAGCAGGACTGTTATATTTTCGTACGAAAAACACATTCGGACTGAGGCGCGCTTCTATTTCATATCTGATGGGAAAGGAAATTTATAGAATCCTTATTAAAGTAACCGTTGAATTTGGTGGAATATGAGAAATTTGGAAAATGAAAGTGCTTATTATATTTGTTAAGGTGAGCATATCCAAGAGATAGAGAGATCCGATAAGGAAATATTTATTATTTTGGTCATAACTTTTTTTTAATACATATATTGGTAAAAAAAGTATAGGACTACCTAAGTAGTACTATAACATGTGTAGTGATATGAATTTTCACTCAATAATTTCAGTTGTTTGCGAAATAGTTAGATTTAATTTTAAAAATTATGTCAATTTTCGTATTTTCTAAATTTAAATCTATGTCGCTTATGTTTGAAATTATTGAGTGAAAATTTATAACACTACTCTTTTTATAGTTCTACTTAGGTAGTCTCATAGTTTGTTTGCAATATGTGTTTTAGAATAAGAAGTTATGGTCAAAAACAGTAAATATTTCTCCACTGGGCTTCTCTCTCTTGGATATTCTCACCTTAAATTAGGCATTGGTTAATCTTCAAAATGAATTTCGTTTTAACAAATTTCAGTGACGTTTAATTTTAAACATACTTTGTTTTGTCTGTTCCCCACGGAAATAATTCTAATCTGTCTCACAGAGCAGACTTGTAATTTTGAATTTGATACAAGCATAAAACCTGAGTTAAATGATTATCGTTATTTCTTTAAAAGATTGAGACTTAAAAGCATTTGTGTGCTACTGTCATTTAAGTTGTCGTTTTTAGTAGTTGCAGCCAGTATTAAAAATTGTCTTTTATAAGGAAGGCATTTAAAAGCTTTAGTTTTCAATCAAATTTCGTTATATAAGTAAAACATTTTCGAAAATCCAATCATTTTCGAGATATTTTAGTTATGTTGTAATCTTTTGAAAACTAAAACTTGTGTAACTATTTTAAAATAAATTTTAGACGATAGGTCACTGGGATTGAGAAGTTAATGAAAGCGAATCATCATAATTAAACAAAATTTATAACTTTCGATTTAACCGAAGATTACTTTGACTTTTGACAACAATTGTTTAACGAGTTTGGTGGGTGTTGGGATCAACGTTTTGTCAAAAAACACAATTTTTTATTTGTCTACGTTTCGTTTATTATTATAAACATCCTCAGGACAATTTAATTTGTGTTTTGATGTCATATAAAATATATAACTTCTGGGACATCACTTGATACCAGTTCTTAAAAACATTCAATATTGTAAATGGAAAAGTTTAATAGTAAAAATGGTCTTATACATACACGTTTAACTTGAATACAGCTTTTTTTTCTGTGTATTTATAATGTAATGTAGCCGACTCAGTGACACAATGCTTAAGCGTTAGGCTTGCAGCCAAGGAGTCCCGGATTTGAATCCTGGCTGGGGAATGGATGTCTAGTGGCGTTTTTCATTTGTTGACAACAATATAAGTATTTCGGGCTAATCACCCTATAGATAATAAACGAACCATAATTTAAAAGTCTATTTACAACGGTCGATGGTTTATGAATTTTGTTAACAATCAAAGAAACTGCATCAAGATTATACATGTCGTTCCGAAATTGCAGCAATCCAAATATAACCAGCCCATTATTTAGGTAATATCCTAATACTTTATCTCCTCCTCCTAATAAAATAAAGTAAGTTGTTTATGTTACATTTACTTAAAATAATTATTAGTAATCAAATTTAGTGATCCAAAATTTATAATTGTTTGACGAATTCGGTGGGTGTTGGGATCAACGTTTTGTCAAAAAACACAATTTTTAATTTGTCGACGTTTCGTTTATTATTAGAAACATCCTTAGGACAATTTAATTTGTGTTTTGATGTCATATAAAATACATAACTTCTGGGACATTACTAGATACCAGTTCTTAAAAACATTCGATATTGTAAATGGAAAAGTATAATAGTAAAAATGGTCCTATACATACACGTTTAACTTGAATACTGAATACAGTACAGTGACACAATGCTTAAGTGTTAGGCTTGCAACCAAGGAGTCCCGGATTCGAATCCTGGCTGGGGAATGGATGTCTAGTGGCGTTTTTCATTTGTTACAGAATTGATAACAGTAGACTAGACGAGGCTGTGTGAGAGACAACACGACTAGTCGCTATGCCACTCCTGAGTTCGAGTCTCAGCTGCGACAGATGGCAGTGTCGTAGGGAATGGTCGTTGTATAATTATTGTCTATGTGAAATGTGAAAAAAAATACAGCCCTGTAGTTGGGAACATCATTCCTGTACAGTGATGATTAATAAATAAATAAAAGAAAGGATAATAATACAATTTATTTTTTAGGGTTTCTTCTTATCGCAAAACTGGTTACTTTGATCTTTCTGATTTAATAAGTATCTCAAATTAAAGGCATTTGTGCTGACTTGATAAATTACCAAT
This sequence comes from Leptura quadrifasciata, assembly GCA_963675555.1. NCBI lineage: Eukaryota > Metazoa > Arthropoda > Insecta > Coleoptera > Cerambycidae > Leptura > Leptura quadrifasciata. The sequence goes on along the minus strand of OY776678.1, from coordinate 1,085,820 downwards.
TAAAAGTAAATAATAATAAATCGGCAACAATATACTGGTAATATATTCAAAGATTTGATACAATAGAAAGTTCATTCCAGTCACAATCTAGAATTGAATTCCTAATAAGCCACGGAAGATCCTAATCCGAAGAGAATCTGTAGGTAATTTTTTTTCGAGGAACAGAAAATACCTCGTTAATAAATAAATAACACATCTACTCGATGTTTACAGATTCGCTAAAGCTCTCATTGAATTTAATCACGGGCTTAAATATCGACTCTAATCCATTGCCATACAGTCTATTCAAACTGTTAAAACAATTTGGAATGAGGGTGCATAAAATAATGATAGCGTTCGAACGAGGATTACATCAATAATCCATGAGGATCCATCATCTCCCCCAAAGATCACGCGCATATTTAACGGACAATACACTCTTACTGTCGCGAACACCTCAAAGTTTGTGTTACTCCACTCCGACTCGGGCTGTTCTTTATCATTTTCACTTTCTATAAGTTCATTTTTATTACAGGTTTCGTTCACGTCATCAATTTATGTACCTATCAACGACATGCGATATTTCTATCTTTGCATAGGATATCAATAACAGAAAGGTCACGTCTGCGTTTTGCAAATGAATATTACATGCGTTAATCGTAGCCGCAATCAACGTTCAGCATTTTGTCAGTTCACTGTCAATTCAGTAGCGTACAGTGTATAAAAGACAGAATGCAGTAGCCAAAGACATGGTGGTGAAATTAAATGAGTACTTTAATCAGGGAAAACGAAACGGATGCTCCTTTTTACCTTTGCAAGAAATTCATAAGGTGAATTGTGAAATTATATGCGGCAACGATGTTAAAATTCATTGTATCACATACTATTATTGTCCATATATTTTCATTACAAAATACTTGTGTTTTGCACACATTGATACACCCATACGTGCCATTCTGTGTAACCTTGAGTTGATTTGTTTCGGAAATTAAAGAAGGATGACGTAATGGAAAACATTCATGACTTCAACTATACCTTACGTATAGTAAGTACAATAGAAGTTTATGGTCTGCTACAAACAGCTACAATAAAATTGTTTAAAATGCGTCTGCTATTTAACTATTGTTGTCGAGGCCAAAAAAGGCCCTTTAAAACAGTTAAAATTAATCAAAAAGTCACAATTTGTAGCTTAGCATCATTATCCATTCATATCTCAGCTCTAATAAAATACAACGCAATAAACGCGCTTAGGGTATATCGACGTTTAGATTCCCGTCCGCCTCGGCATGACTGGGCGGGTCCGACACGACGCAGCAGGCGGCCCCAGCCGCTCATTCGGCACACAGCGTTCCAAACGCCAGCCGACCTAACGTTCGGAGCTCCGTCCGCCCCGATGTCTACAGGATCGCGGCGGGGTTTCAGCAGCGGCAGTTCACTCCGAGCCTTAGCACGCGCTACAACTACCAGTTCACTCCGAGCAGCCAACGAGTCAACATCAGTAAGCAGTCCAGTCCACTACATCTACAAGCTTCCAGAACTTCAGCATACCTGACGAACCAAAACCAGTACGGCGTCGTAGTTGCCAGTGCATCTACACCCTACAGCGTGGAGGAGAAAGGCCAGCCTACTTCAACATTAACCTACAATCGTGCCGCGACTTTTAACCCGTTTCGAGATAACCAGTGTTAGCTCAGTATTGTTAGGGACTAAATTAATTAAAACAAATTGTGCATCAACCAGCGCAAGAGTTCTGCTTAGAGTTACATATTTTTTGGTATCTTTGGCTTTTATTTCTCATCAACGACTCTTACCAGGCAACAGCGCCTGTCTACATACTCAAAAGTTGGGGTACCTGGCACCAAAAGCGGTGCTTGTGTATGTGAGCCGGCGAGACAATAAAGGGGGTAGTAGCTGTACCCACCGATACTTTAAAAAATCGTTAACCAGTCTACAAATTCCAAAAATCGGCCCTGAGAGCTCGTTCAACCACCAGAGCTACGAGAACACCACCATCGAGGCTGCTGGCGCCCATCAACTTCAAAAATTTGCAGTCTCCGAATGAAAACATTTTTATTTTTCACAAACTCACCCTTGTTTTCGTAGACACTATGATCGTGCTGCAATTATTTTAAAATTTTGTAGTTGGATAAGTAGAAAAATAATCAGTTCTTCTATTTCCTCAAGTACGAACGCGACCTGGCATAACAGTTATCCAGAATAGTGTAAGTAATTGGAATTACACGAGTTTTATGGCTACTAGGGAACAACATGGCTTCCATAGGAAGGGGAGACTACACACACCCCGGCGATGTCCTTGGAAGCGGTATTTCTCGAAAAAAAAAAAAAATCATATCTAATTGGTCACCTCGGTCTCCCGACCTTACTCCGCTTTACTTGCCTGTAGAAACGCCTAAAAAGTAAAGTGCACCAGCCGAATGTGTTTAAATATTCTTGTCAAGGTCCAGATTGTCGAAGTGTTAAGATTTCGATTCCAATGTGTTTTTGGTGAATATTAAAATATATATATATATCACATGACTTGCCACTAATTTGTCTTTCATTTCACTCAGCGATATGGTCATACAGTGCGGTAAATTCACAGATTTATTTGCCGAATCTCAACAACCCCTGTAATTAAATTTCGTTGTAATTAATTGGCCAACAAAAAGGAGTTTCGCAACCGACACGATATTGTGACAACTGTGCGATTCAATTTATTCCATTTGCCTCCTAAATGGGATTCTGAAATGGATTAATTTAAGTCTAAATTGAATTATTCAAAAGAGTGCACAATTTAATTATGAAGTAATGAATATTATGCCACTTCCAACGGTTCCATTTAATATATTGGGATACGGAGCCAGAAACTTTTAATAACGTTTAACGCCGAGTGTTACATTATACAACTGGATAATTTAGGTAATTGGGAAAAGAATGATTCGAAATTTCGTTCAGATACAGACGACGACATGTTAATTATATAAGTATTTTATGCAGACGTTGTTTATGTTGTTTACAAGAATTTTACACAGAATGTTGTGTGTTACCTTTTCTATCGCTACGACTTTGTTTCTGTCAGAGATTGGTTTTGGCATTATTTTTTATTAGAAACTTGTATTATTCATGTCAATAAACTTGTTTCTATTATTTGTCACCTACAGGTGATTTATCTAGGCTGATTACTGGAAAACTAAAGCGAAATATTTAATAGACGATGTTAATGTTATTAACATGGAGGATATTTCTGATCACTCAATGGTTGATTGCACCGTTAAACTCAAAAGGGTTAAACAGCAACAACTATTCCACACTTATAGAGATTTTTCAAAATTTAATTATGATATGTTTCTTATAGATTTATTTAGAGTAAACTGGCCCCTGATATTTAATTTAGAATCAATAGATGACATGGTAGAGTTCTGGAACCAAAACATAACTGTAGTCTTTGACATGCACGCGCCATATAGAACTGTTAGAATCTCAAAATTACCTGCGCCGTGGCTAACTGACAACCTTAAGCTAATGATGAAACTCAGAGACAAAGGATATAGTAAGTACAAAAAAAATAAAACTGATGCTAGCTGGAACCATTACAAAGAACTTAGAAATTTCGTCAATATGTCAGTGAAATTAGAGAAAAAAGCATATTTAATTGACAAATCTAAGAAAGATCCTAAAGAATTTTGGAAATGCCTAGAATATTTAAATATTAACTCTAAAACCAAAGGTGTCAATTCGGACTTTGCAAATGCAAATTCTTTCAATGATTTTTTCATTAACAGTGTACCCAATACCTCTAATGTAAATTCTGATATTATTTTAAACAAATATTCGACCCCACTTGTGCACGATACTGCGTTCAGTTTCTCAGAAGTTTCTATCCATAAGGTTGAAAGTATATTTCGTACCATAAAATCCAATGCAAAAGGGACTGATGGAATAAATTTAAAAATGTTATCGCTGGTACTCCCACATTTAAATGAATATTTGACTTTTATAATCAATAAATGTCTCTCAGAAAATTACTTCCCCACCGCTTGGAAATTGTCAAATATAATTCCTACTCCGAAGGTCAATAACCCCTCGAATATATGTCATTTTAGACCTATCAGCATTCTGCCTACTATATCGAAAATTTTAGAAAAAATAGTTGAAGAACAATTAAATCTATTTATATCTAAATATAATATTTTGCCCCATACACAATCCGGTTTTCGCGCAGGTCATAGCACGACTACAGCATTATTGCAAGTAACGGATGACATTTACGCAGCAAATGATAAGAATAAAAATACCTGTTTAATTTTGTTGGACTTCAGCAAAGCGTTTGATACTTTGGATCATACCACTTTATGCAAAAAACTTAAATATTTTAATTTTAGTGACTGCGCAATAAATTTTTTTCAAAGTTACTTACTTAACAGACGTCAAAGGGTAGTTTTTAATGGGAATGTTTCAGAATATCAGGATAATATAGAAGGTGTACCACAAGGTAGTATTTTGGGGCCCTTATTATTTTCTTTGTATACAGCCGATTTTCATGCATTTTTAACATCTTGTTCCACACATCAATATGCCGATGATACGCAAATATACTTCTCATTTTTTTCACATGAAGTTGATGCGGCAACTGCAGCAATTAACTCAGATTTGGAAAAAATAGCGACTGTCTCAAAAGCTCATGGTCTTGTTTTAAATGAATCGAAGACAGAAGTTTTAATATTTGGGAAGAATAGGATGGACTTAAAAGCTCATAACGATTTTAAAATTACACTTAATAATCAGGATTTAAAATTTAGTGACAACTGCAAAAATCTTGGGATTTACATTGATGAAGACTTAAAACATACAAAACACGTCAGTCATCTGCTTCAAAAGTCGTACGCAAAATTAAAGTTATTATATATGAACAAAGATATTTTGTCAAGCGAATTAAAACTAAAATTATGTGATAGTTTAATTTTGTCCGCACTATCTTATTGTGATACTGTAGATCAAGTAAGTCTACAAAAGGTTCAAAACTCATGCTTAAGGTTCAGCTTCAATTTGAGAAAATTTGATCATATATCGGGCCCACTTCATGACAGTAAATGGCTTACTCTAGATGAACGCTATCAGCTTCATATGGCTTGTCTTGTTTACAAAATAGTTAAAAATCAAAGTCCAAAGTATTTATTCGAGAAATTAGTCAGAGGTATAGATATACATAATTGTCTCACACGGTCGCGCTACTTATTTAGTGTTCCAAAGCATACGACTGCCCAATTTGAAAAGTCTTTTTCTTACAACTCGGTGAAAATATTTAATAATTTACCATCACATATCAAATCCCTTCCCAGTATTGCCTCTTTCAGAAAGCAGGTTAGATCCCAAATATTTGCAAACAGACAATAAATTAAATAATAATTTAATTTTTCTGCGTCATTGCCAATGTATATATGTATTATTATTACTTTTTTGTTCAATTTTTGTATTCAAATTTCTTTTCATTGTTGTGTGGGGGTTGCGTGGAAGAGCAACCTGGTTGAACGTCGCCCCCCCCCTATAATATATGTTTTAAAGTTGTATATTAGTAGAAAAATAAAGACACATTATTATTATTATTATTATTATTATATTCACTTCCTCTAACCACTTATGAAGACCATATTTTGAAATTTCATCCTAAAGTATATCTTGCTCATCATTTGTATCCTGAAGATCCACAGAGAAGAACTTATTTTCTGTCCCATTTATTAGTACTGTATGAAGAAAATACTACATTACCACGCAATATTCTATGGAGCCATTAAATTGACTTTCATAATAATGATGAAAAAAAGGTCCGTAAATGGAAATCTGGTGGATTTTATGATATCTATAACTGATGCTTTGGCAAATGATAATCAGATGAATGTAATCTATACTGACTTTGGCAGAGCATTTTATAAATTCGATCACTACATATTGTTAAATAAGCTTAGAAACTTCTCCATCTCTACTAATTTAATAACAATTATATCTACCTACCTGATAAATCGGCAACAGTATGTAATGATAAATAATTTCTAGTCGGATTAATACATATCAAATTCAGGAGTTCCCCGGGGTTCAAATCTAGGCCTACTTTTGCTTTAATTTTCATAAATGATATTGCAGATATCGTAAGATGTTCTAAACGGCCAAATGCCAAAAAAAACTAAAACCAACAGGGTTGCCACCCAAATTTTCGAGTGAAACTCTCTGACTTTTCCAGGTTTTTCTCTGACCAAACTAATATTTTTCCATACCCGCTAAAAACGCAAATATTTTAGTCCTGTAGGGGTCTGGAACCTTCGATGTGACGCTGTCTCTCAAGACGTAGTTTCCACAGACATCAAACATTTGAATACAACACTCAAATACTATTATTCGACGCGCGTTTCGACAACCATGTTGTCCTCCTCTCCAGATGATGACAACTTGGTTGTCGAAACGCGTGTCAAGTCATTGTATTCAAGTGTTTTGATGTTTGTGGAAACTACTTCTTCAGAGGCAAGTAGTTTATGCTCAAGAAATTTCAGTACTGCCTTGAAAAGTAAAGCATAGGTAGTAGGTATAGATTTTATTTTCGATTGTATAAATAACTGTTATTCAAAGTTGGAAGGAACACAAAGAAAGAAAAATATTCTCATTACTACAAAATATTGTAGTTAATACAAGTAAATTATGTCTTTTAATTTGTTCTCGTAATTTTATCAGCTCTCTGTCAATTTCAGCCTTTTCAAAATCTGTACAATCTGTGATCTTCCGTTTCTTAATCTCAAGAGTTTTGATCTCCGCAATTGCACATTGTTTTCGTTTTCGGAGCAGCTGTTCTTCTGTAGTTCTTTGCATAGAGTTTCTTTATAATCATTGTTTGATCTTCTTGTGTATCGGCGAAGTTTTTCATTGATTTCCACGTTTAATGGTCCCCTAGAATTTTTAATGCTGTCATAAACCAAACGCATTAATGACAGAATTTTCGTGAAGATTTTACACTAAAAGCTCTTTGTTTATTGAAAACCCAGACTCTACAGCTTCATTGCCATGGGAAATGATTAATATTAATTTAATTACGGACCATAAATCTATATAATCATTATTTTTCATGAATAGTTTAACATATAAATCCCCCAAATTAAATTTTTCTTCAGTCTTCTTCAACTCGTTAATCATAGCTTCGTTTTACAGGAACTCTTGGTACTGCTATTGACTCCTCTCGGCCACGAGGCTATCAATTTTGCCTATCTCATGAAGCTCTTGTAACAATGTTTTAAATCTAGTAAAAGCGTCTTTTCCACTGAACAATGTTGAATTGGGATTACATTCCTTTGACAATCGTGTATTTTAAGCAACATCGTTCCAAGATTTTCTGTAACAGTAATCAGCATTTTGTGCAAGCAACAAGGATAGCTATTCGAATCTTAAAACATCAATCCAAATTTAAAAACCGCGTGTTAGGTATAGTAAATATATCCAATTTTTACAAATTATAAAGAATTTGTAGATGAAAAGAAATTCCCCGACTCTCCAATAAATTCCCTGACTTTTACAGATTTTTAGCATTTTTCCCTGATTTTTCGCTGACATTTTAAGAAAGGCGACATTCCCTGACTTTTCCAGGGTCTCCAGGTTTTCCAAATCAGTGGCAACCCTGACCAACAATCAAACTGTTTTGTATCAACGTATGGTGTGGCATTTAAAATAGTAAATGCCCATATAACCGTACTTATACAGGGTTACTGGTAATTCGATATATTCCTTTGGAGATGTGATGGGGCATGAGCTAAGGAGTAAATCTAGCCCTAACATACATTATGTAAAACTCAATAGTTTTTGAGATATTTAAATGTTTTGTTTTTCTCAAAAAAGTAGATCTTAATGTCTTAAAAGTTAATTTCCGAAAAATCTACTTGACATTTTTAATTTTTTTTTACTGGATTACTTGTCCAATATTATAGATATCCGTATGGAATGAAAAATATCCGGAAACATTTCGATCATGTGAACATTTAAAATAAAAACTTGTAAATTTTTTTTTTTTTAAATCAGATGAAATTTACCTATTAGGTTTTTTCAAAAAAATATTAATGTAGCACGCGTACAAATTATTATAAAAACTTCCTTATTTCAATAGCTATCTAATTAGGTAGAAATGTTTAATGTACCCTTGATAGTTCTAATGAAAAATTTGTAAAGATAATGCTGGTGGCGGAATTTATTAAACGATTAATCGTTCATTTTCATTTAAGTCAGTCAGTCCTTGACTTTGACGTTTGTGCATATATGTCATTAACTGCCATTCTTATCTCCGTGTCCCTTAAGTTTGTTGGTCTTGTTAAATTAGTTATCGAAGATTTTGATTTTGCTCGTAGTTGTTGTTATTAGTTGTTGTTATTGTATTTTCTGTGCCATGGTCGCGTATGCCAACACAGAATACGCTGATATCTTGTTTGTCTATGGATACTGTGGCGGCAACGCTGCTGAAGCTCGCCGAGAATATGGTCTTTGGTACCCTAACCGCCGCTTACCAAATGCACGTGTATTCAGTACGGCATATCGAAATATCGCTGAAACTGGCTCCGTGAAATTTAGAAGAAGTGACGCTGGTGGTCCTCCCGTTTATGAACCAGATGATGAGGAAGAAATATTGAGGTATTTTGAGGAAGACCCAACTATTTCAACTAATAAAGTCGCAAGACTAACCGGAGCGCGAAAGTTTGGTCTACGATACGTAGAGTTGGATGTCATCCTTACCACTATACCCCTGTCCAAGGCTTGGAGGAAGGTGATCCTGGAAGGAGAGTGGAATTCTGCCGCTTTATGTTAAATTCAGATGCAGAAAGTGCAAATTTTTTAACAAGTATTTTATGGACGGACGAGTCGAAATTTAATCGCGAGGGTATAACAAATTTCCACAACCTACATTATTGGGCAGAGGAAAGTTAACACGTGAAACTAGTTTCCAAATGAAGTTTTCTGTTAATGTGTGGATGGGAGTCATTGGCCACTATTTAATATGGCCACACTTTCTTCCTCAAAATTTAAACGGGGAAATCTATGAAAATTTTTTAGGAAATGATCTGGCGGTGATTTTAGAAGATGTTCCTCTCGCCGTCAGACAGCGAATGATATTTCAGAACGACGGTTGTCCAGCACATTATCGGCTGACAGTACGACAGTTACTTGATCAACGTTTCCCTAACCGTTGGATTGGAAAAGCGGGCCCAATACCTTGGCGCCAGCGGGAAACCCTGACTTAACACCCCTTGATTTTTACGTATGGGGTCATATGAAGGAGATGGTCTATGCCACACCAGTCAATACTATAGAAAACCTTAGACAAAGGATAGTCGATGCTGCCCAACACATAAGGCATAATCTGACAACCAGAGTAACAAGGACGGAAATAAGAAGACGCTGCCGTGTCTGTATACGGAATAGGGGCTCCCATTTTGAGCAAGACATATAAAAAATAAAGTACAACTTTGAAATTAATGAAGAATTAAACTACTTTTAAAATGTTTTTTACTGTTTATCTAAAAATAAAATTTGTACTACTTGTGTTATTTTTACTAGTATTTTCTTATAACTATTAAGGGTACATTGAACATTTTCTACTTTCAGACATAGTGTATACTTTCAAAGTATAAAACTGTTAGTGTAAAAGCTCGAAAAAGTACGCCATGGTGAGGAATGTAGATAATAGTAGTTTACACTTCCTTGTTAGATAGCTATTGAAATAAGGCAGTTTTTATAATAATTTATGCGCGTGTTACGTTAATATTTTTTTGAAAAAACCTAATAGGTAAATCTCATAGCCGATTTAAAAAAAAAAAATTTAAAGTTTTTATTTTAAATGTTCACATGATCGAAATGTTTCCGGATATTTTTGATTCCAAACCGATATCTATAATATTGGACAAGTAATCCAGTAAAAAAAAATTTAAATATGTCAAATAGATTTTTCGAAAATTAACTTTTAGGGCATTAAGATCTACTTTTTGAGAAAAACAAAAAAAATTAAATATCTCAAAAACTATTGAGTTTTGCATAATATATGTTAGGGCTAAATTTACTTCTTAGATTATGCCCCATCACATCTCCAAAGGAATGTATCGAATTACCAGTAACCCTGTATAACAAATTGAATAGCCAGCGTCACCTATACTTTCCGATTTTATTGGAAGGTGTTTCAATCAATGTGCGGTGTAAATTCCACATTTGATATGTTTTGTGCTTCTGCAACACTGTTTGCAGTAGTTATACTAAGGTAGTGTATTTATCCATTTAACAATTAGAACTTTTTTTCAATTCTTTTAATTATATCTCCCAATTAAACTGCCTTACCGTGCATATATATTGCTGGCATCATCAATTAACTTGATCATAATGGTTACGAAAGTATACACATACGATATGCTTTTATGAATGGTCAGTTTAATGACATCATAAATCATAAACATATATTGGCTATTAATAAGGGCCAATAGAAAAATAAATCGGCTCTGTATAGTGGCAAAATGTCCTACAAGCTTTACAGGCATTTCTTATGGAAACATTGGTAACAAAATGAACAAATAAAATGAAAAATGACAACCAGCGTTATTTTTGAGATACCTACTATTACAGGTGATACTATAGGCCTCATTTAAAATGTGAGAACAATTGAGTACAAGAAATAATTAAACACAAATAAGGAAACCTCGTTCATTTTATATAATTCCATAAACACACGTAGACAATAAGACACGCAACTTAATTAATTCACATGTATCGAACAAAAAAAGTCAATTTATATTTATTATATATATATTTCCAAGTATTGCTTCACATATTCCACTATTTGTGGGATAATAGTAATTTATTGGGAGGGTGAATGAATTTTGTATGTAAGCAAAACTTTAGGAATGTGTACAAAACACTTATGATTTGTTTACAGGAACGGATTGTTTGCACCATTTATGTAATTTTCTATGATATGCGACGCAATAGGGGTTGTAAGGAAACTTTTTCTTCAAATGTTGAATTGAAAATGTTTAATTTGAATTTTGAAAAAGTGCGTCCTCAAAGTTTTCCAAAAATTCTAGGAAATAGCAAAATAATAATAATAATACCTTTATTGCCCAACAGGCAACACCAAATAACAGGACAATTTTTTAACAATGTCCCACAAAAGAAATTCCTAATATAATAACATTACATTAAATAACAATAAAAAGTCCAGAAACAAAAAAATACTTATTCAGACAAATGCATTTGAATAATAACAATAATAAACCACAAAAGAATGTATTAAAGAAATAAAAAGATAGGAAATTAATAAATATTTAAAAAGGAAACAGATAGAACACAGTACTAATTACAGTGCACAATTTAGAATTCAATAATGTTTGGTTGAGGTTAAGGTTAAAGATTATTTACAGCCGTATGTAAGATTACTTTTGAACAATTATTAATATCACATAAATGACAAATTTGGTTAAAATTACTACACATCGTATATGTGGGCGATTTCAAAAAGAGATTACACCTGGCATGAGGACAGTAAAATGTGTAATTCTGCTTAGTGGGATAATTTGGTACGTTAAAGCATAACTGAGCCAATAAATCAGGACAGTCAATATTGTTATTTAGTAAATTGTGTAGAAAAGAAATAGAACTGCACTTTATTCTTAATTCCAAGCTGTTCATTTCAAACCTAGATAAGAGTATGCTTTGTTCAATACCTCTTTCAGGGTAAATTGCATCAATTTTAAATGACAAAAATTTAAGAAACTTTCTCTGCACATTTTCTAAAGCCAATTTATGATTTATGTAGTAGTGGTACCAGATAAGTGAACCATACTCAAGTTTAGACCTCGCATAGGAAAAGTAAAGGATTTTTAGAGATTTAATGCTGGTAAACATTTTGCAGTTCCTGATTATGAAGCCAATCATTTTAGTAGCTTTATTCACCTTTAAATGAATGTGATCAATGAATGATAATCTAGAATCAAATATGACTCCAAGATCTTTCGTAGAATTGGATCTAGTTAATGACATTCCATCGATATAGTAAAGATTTTCAATACTGGAGAGCTTCTTAGTAAATGTGACAACTTTACATTTAGAGGCATTTAGATCTAATCTATTACTCATACACCAGTTTTGAACCTTAATATCATTTTGCAGCAAAACACAATCTTTCTGACATGTTATTTTCTTATATATCTTAAGATCATCAGCAAATAATAGCCTACTACTATTGTCAATAATTGAGGTAATATCATCAATAAAAAGTAGAAATAGAAGAGGTCCCAAGTTAGAGCCCTGGGGAACCCCTGATGTAGCTATAAACGGCTCAGAGTTATAACCGTTATAAGAAACAAATTGTTCACGGTTGGTAAGGTATGATTGCATAAATTATAGTAATGAAGAACTTAAGCCCCAGTTGCCTAATTTAGTAAATAAGGTACTGTGATCAATTCGATCGAAGGCCTAAGAAATGTTAAATGCATACAAGGATTAAATATAATTTCGAAGTTTCAAGCAAAAGGCATTCCCAAAAATTTTAAGAAGGAAGAGACAAATATACTAAGAAGTATAAAATTCATATGACTAATCCTATACCTTTGTATTTGGCTTTTAGAAAATAATTAAATATTATTATTATTATTAAAGTTGCTTTTGGAGAACATCAGAAATATTATTTCCATTTTCTAATTCCGCGACAAGACGCGAAAGGTGGAAATCCTTCACATTTGCAGACGGTACGTAGATGATTGTGTCTAAAATGATGTAAATAGTGTCCAAAAACCATTCATCTGTTCCACTGGTACTTCCTTCGACACTTGAGACTTCAATACATTCTCAAACATCTGATAAAATACTCTGGAGGGACAACAAATCACAGTTTGTTCAATTGCTCACTGCCAGGTACATTAATACATTGCATGACGTGTACGTTTCATTTTAATATCAATAACTGGTATTTACTGTATACGTTAAACAAATGTTAAAATTGATTTCGTCTGATGTGTACTATTGACATTCAACATTTGCGTGCGGTGGTACAAGTCCAGATTACTCTTTTATTTTGTTCTTCAAAATCCTATCTTCAGCGCTCGTTCCCATGGATCTTTAAAAAAGCCTATTTTCTATGGTGGCTGTAGAAGAAAATATACAAATCTATCTCGAAATAAGTATACAAATAATGCGCACTTAATATATTATTAATATATATAATATATATTTATATATAATAAAATAAAAAAATCCTGAATTAATTATCTACACAACAAGAACTGTTCGTTGAGCTGAGAACACAGATCGTGAATTGATTTTAGGAATAAAAAAAACAGCACTTCTGAATAAGAAATAATAATTTATTTTACATACATATATACATATTATTTCGAATGGTCAAATACTAAGAAAGAAGAAAGTTACACTATTCCTCGAACACTTGTAATTTGTTACACGTATTTAAAACAGACTACCAAATTTCGACTAAAATGATAAAGGGGGTTTTTTAAATTTTCCTACATTTGAATAAGGTAATTTATTTTGCTGCATTTTTCGAGCTTAAACATTAATAAATGCAAAGCAATTGTTTCCAGTGAACCATAAATGAGTTTGATAAGATTCTGGTAGATCTATCAAGTCCTCATAATATACACAAGAGATTTTAAAAACAGCGTACGTAATACCGCTTTTTCTTTACTTTAATCTTTCGACAAAATAGTGAACTTCTTAAAATGACATTTTCGCTTCAAAGACACGTATTTCATTCTCGTACTGATGACTTGCAATTCAGGATAATTTTTCCTATTTCGTAAAGGATCAATATTTTGGATTTTTTGTGCGAGATTCTTTCATGACAACCACATACATTTTTTGAATAAAAAATCTTTAACAGCTGCCTCAGTGCGTGTGGTCAAACTTCATATAAATATCTGTAACGTCTGCTAAGTGTTATTATGATTAATAAGTATTAAAACATAAGTTCTCCGATATGCAATACTCGGAATTAATATACATTATATTAAAATGCTTTATGCTATAAATTATTCAAGCACGAGCGTAAAATTTGATAGCTGCTAAGTTTCTGAGAAGATCTGAAATGGACGTCATAATATAATTTGTACTGTCGTGAGTAGAAAAAAATAGGACAACTTTTTTTTTCTAATGTAAATCTGTCTCTATTTGAATATGTAATGAGTAGCCGAAATAAAACAGATGCTGTAGTTATTGCTATAGTAAAGGACAAAGGATATCCTACTTAACAAGAAACTAACTATTAATATTTCGTTATTGCACCATTTCTATTTATAATTTCTATAAGTCCGTTTGGCATAGAATTAAATAACCTTATTCAATAATTAGTAATATTTTCCTATGCATTATTTCCAGTAATTCTTCGGCATTCCGTGGTCTCACATTTCGTTTTTGGATACTTCTTACGAGTAGTCCCCATACTTCTTCCACAGGGTTAAAATCTGGACTATGACTGGGCCAGTTAAGAACATTGATGTTGTTATCTTTAAACCAGTTAATTACGGTATGAGCAGTATGAACAGAACAATTGTCTTGTTGAAATATGAACTCATTATTAGGAAATAATTGTGACACAGAAGGGAGCATAATATTGTCTAAAATCCTAATACACGTTTCACTATTAAATCGTTCCTCAATATGCCACAAAACACCAGAACCACGTGCCGATATCCAAGCCCACATATTGACGGAAAATCTACCACTTTTACCATTGTTAGATATATATTTCTCATCGAATCGAGTATTCGGAGGGCGGTAAACACGAATACGACCGCTGTGTGTTGACTGGAAAGTTTTATCGTCTGTAAAGATTACATTGTTCCAAAAATTTACATCATGCGCTAAAAATTCAAGCGCAAATCCTACTCGAGCTTCTTTATACTCAGCTTTAAGTAAGTATTTCTGTGCTGCTGCATGACAGCGTAGCTCCGATTCTCTTACTCGCGGGCGACCAGTACTACCCGATCCAGGAAATTCGTTTCTTCAGCAGCCTGAATAACTGAGTAAAATGGATTTTCTACTAAAGCATTTACCAAATGCAAATCTTGTTGTTGAGTTGATATACTTCGTCGCCCTGATCCAGGATTTCTACTAATCGTACCGTTTATTCTCCACTTTCTTGAAATGTTACACACCGAATTTTTGTCAATATTATAACGCAGTGCAATTTGTCTCATTGACCATCCATCTTCTGCTTTAGCAATAACTCCAAATTTAACTAAATCGCCTATGTGAGACATATTAGTTTTTTGCACACTTGCAATAAATTATGACAACTAACTGACAATGTCACAAAAATTAAAGTTAGATGTACACAACTAGATTTTGGCAAAATACCGTTATAAGACTTGTCCTATTTTTTTTCTCACGACCGTACTTAGAACTGAAGGCTCTGGTCTCGGCATATTTTTTAAACATATTTTATTTCATATTGTGACAAAATTGTTCATAATTTAGATTAGTAAAGTAGTAGGGTAGGATACCAAGAACGCTAATTTAATGATGCTTTGTAAAAATCTTTTAATACACCTGCTGTGAAAATTGATCTTTCCACGCCATGTTCTATGTTAATAACATCTCCTTGCCTAAAATCGTATGGCAAAGTATTTTCAACCTAGTATAGTACATATTATGGATATATAATAAATTTAAGCATTTTTGAAATTCATGCATCTTCCTCATTCTCTACGTAGTCCTTAGAGACAGTTGTAGACTTCCATCCTCTGTTTTTTTTTTTTTTTTGGTGGTTGAGTCAGTACCAACGTTCACTAATGTTACCGAAGATCGATAGAAGCAGTATCCCAGTGTATTGAGAAGGATTTGGTAATTTTAAATAATTGAAAATACTTTCAGGAATTTTTTCGAACATAGCAATACCTCCGTGTTGTTTTATGCACTTGCCTTCATTGTATAGTAAAAATAATCGATTTAGAATTGCATTTGCAGGCCTCAGAGCCTCTTATTCAACATTTTCATTAATGATATAGCCTCTTCGATGGAATCATGTTTCCTTACACTATTTGCTGATGATACATCCGCCCTCATAACATCTGATACAGTCTCAAGACTAAGCACAGTTGCCAACTCCTGTGTTCAGAGTATGTCATCTTGGTGTCAATCAAATGACCTTATATTAAATAGTTCTAAAACAAACTTCTTGCTATTTAGACCAGTTGGTACTAACATCGATTACAGTGTTTTAGTAAAATCAGAAAATGGAAGTATAAAACAGCAACACGAAGTGAAATTTTTAGGGTTATGGATGGATAGTCACCTATCTTGGGAAGTTCAGGTTAATTATCTCTCAAAGACATTGGCTAGTAAAAACTATTTAATTAGGCAACTTAGATCGAGTGTAAGTACCTCCACATTAAAAACATTATATTTTGGGACAGTTCAATCAATACTGTCATATGGTCTTGTATGCTGGGGTAATTGCTCTGGTATTTCTAAAATATTTGTCTTACAAAAAAGAATTATCCGCTCTATGTTTAATATACCCTCCTTGAGCTCATGCCGTCCTATTTTTAAAAACAACAGAATATTAACCATACATTGTGTATATATATACCAGTGTTTATGCTATGTAAAAAAAAATGTAAATCAACTTGTTAAATGTAAGGATGTCAATAATTACCGTACGCGGCAGGCCAACGATATTTACCTTCCTCCTTACAGACTGTCACAGGTGGGTAATGGACCACTAATTACCGCTGGTAGGATCTATAATCACCTTCCAAATAAATTCAAGGCGTTAACTAGCTTCAACCAATTTAAGATGCTAGTTAAAAATTTTCTAATAGAACAGACTTTTTATTCTCTGGAAGAATATTTTAAATATAAATAACGTAAGATAAATTTATTTATCTGTGATGTTTGTTGTTTGTTATTATGTTATGTCTATATACTCTTATATGTTTTATTTTGTATCCACTTGTATATTTATCTATGTACCTGTTTGTCTGACGAAACTTTTAAATATTGTATTATAAAGCTAATTGTTTTTTCTAAATATTTTTGACATTATCCAAACACTTGTATGAGTCTATATGGAAATAAATTATTATTATTATTATGTACGTTCTGTAAAGTAAAAAATTTAGTCCTTGATTAGTGAGTCTCGCTGTCACTGTAAATTGTCTTTGAACTTTGGTTATTGAGTACGGTATATTTGTAATTTTTTGATTTTACATTTTTTATTGTCAACGGAATTGTCAACAACATCGTTTGAACTTCAAAATGCATCTAGAAAAATCCTTTACTGATGTTCACAGGAATTGAATGTGCCTTTTAGTTTCCCAGTAGTTGGTCTGGAGAGTATTAACTGAATCACCCTGTTACATGTACAGGGTGATTACAAAAAAATAATGAAAATGACAAACTCCAAAGTATGTTAAAAAATTATACTTTTACATTCGCACATCTCAGAGCTTCTTTGGGGTATACAAAAGGTATGCAAAAAAATAGTTTATATTATTTTTACTGAAAGAACAATTACGACTTTGAGACAGATAATTTCAACACTTACTATGCAAATAACTATTTCATGGTTGATCGATTTTTAACAATTGGACAAGGTACTATAAAATCATCAAAAATGTATACATGTACATTACGGAAGCTTCCGTGCTAGAAACAGCAATTTAGTTTTATGACTAGATGGCGTATATTTTATGTTACCTCTACAGAGAACCACTAATTGAAAGAGTTTATGCTATTACAATTTCAACATTGTGGATCAATATTACCTAATCAATACGAGTTTATTATTAGGCATACCTAAAATACAACATGAACAGTGTAAAGTCTGGAAATTAATTGAAATATGAATTAGTATCGTAAAATCAATAGTTTTAATATGTGTATGGTATCTAACACAAAAAAGAAATCTAAAGGATCTGTTCAACGTTAACGGGGTTTTGTTAATATCGTTAATATATTCGGTTTGATATATAATGTCATGCATTATGAACCATTGAAAAACAATCCTGATGTCTGAGAAAAAAAAGTTCATTAGACAAAAAATGCAAAATCCATTAGATATGATGTTAAGTAAATTCTAAAGGTAGAGCAAAATGTTATTACGAAACTACAGGTTTCAGGAACTAGTAATTTGTAGGTAGATCATACTGAACTCTAAACTACCTTTGCATTTTAAAACATAAACAAAATAATCGAAATGACAGCTCCCTAATTGAAACGTTCAGCATGTATACAAATAATGAGAAAGTTGGCATGCTTCTTATTTACGGGGAATGTCATAAAAATGGAAAGCGTGCACACGAAATATATAGTGAAAGATTACCGGAAAGAATCACGACATTATTTTAAGAAACTGGAAATGAAAATGCGGCGGGAAGTAAGAGTGCACAACCCAACGTTCGTAGTAAGTGAGGAAATGGAAATTAATGTGCTAGGCAATAGTAAACTATGATCCAATTGCTTCTACGAGACAAATTACAGGGAAATTGGATTCAAATAAGGAGACTGTAAGACGCATATTAAAAAAACACTATTACCATTCTTTTAAATACAACTTACACCAGCAACTTTATGAAGGTGATACTGATCGAAGGGTATAAATACTGTGAGTGGTTTATTTTTATATATTTATTTAACGTCGGCCTATTTCCGCTACTGAGGCCTAACACCGACGCCTGTAGACGAGCTACCCCCAACCAGAAATTTTGCCGAACCTCTTCCCTTAAGAAGAGTAGGAATCTTTTACTTGCCTAATATTTAATAAACAAGGGACCAACGTCTTTACATCCCCTCCCAAGGATGGTATATCCCCTATACAACCCTCGCCTACAGTTGTATAGCTTCCGCGCATACACTGATATACAAGCCGCTGGAAGATGTGTGAGGCGAGGCCGCGGTATTCGTTGGATTGGTCACTCATCCAACTACTAACGGCACCTGACTTTGCTTTACATCGCATATCGAAGTATGTACATAGTAAAGACGCACCTACGCTCGCCCCTTACTTAGTAAATTTGAACAAGAAATTTTTAGAATCTAAATTCACGAATAATGGAATGTTTAATCGACAGAACACTATATTGGTCTCAAGAAAATCACCGATTAGTCAGAGCCAACAATTTCCAAGAACGTTTTGGCATGTATGGGCTGGAATTTATGGACACCGCATAGTTGGGCCTACTCTGTTTCAAGGAACATTAACAGGTAAAAGATACCTCGAGTTTCTACAAAATGAGATATGGGATGAAGCTTCGAAGTTGCCATTAGCTCAATTTAGAAACTTGCACTTTCAACAAGATGGTGTTCTTCCGCACAATATCAGAATTGTTTCAAACCATCTCACTGAGACGTATGGTGAACAAGTGATAGCAACTCATGGTCACATAAGTTGGCCTGCCAGGGCCCCAAATTTAACTTATTTGGATTTTTATTTATGGGGATATCTTAAGGATAAAGTGTACGGGACACAAGTTTTTGCATTAGGAAATCTAAAAAAAGCTGCATTCAATACTATAACACCTGAAATGTTGGAAAACATCATTCGAGAGACAGTACATCGAGCAAGGGAGTTCATGGGGGAGGCCACCTTGAACAATACTTGTAGTTTTGTTAATTTTGTTTTTTTTTTTTTATTTAAAATGCGAAGGTAACTTGATGCGAAACTTTTTGATAGCCGTATAATAATAACCGTAGATTTAAAATACTACGAATACATATCAATAGATTCGTAAAAAAGGCAATTTAATGGACACAAGGAGCCAGAGCCATCATCGTCCCATTTGAAAAAAAAAACGCAGATATTTCAAAAAATAGTATATTGTGTATCCAGTAGTAAAATAGATTCCCGAACGACGATGTAAATTGCTGGCTGAGGCCAACAAGTATTGAAATCCGGGAATGTACTTTTACTTCTAGGTACACATACTATTTTTTCTGAAATCGCAATTCAAATCGTTAACAGTCACTGTTTGTTTATTGTTGTGAGATTCAGTATTTATTTCACTTTAATACCTACATATCGCTAAAGAATATTTAAAATGGACAGTGATGATGATGTCCAGGTGTCCGGGACACCACCGGAGTTAGTAGAAGCTGCTAAAAATGTCACTTAATTTATTGCCAAATAAGTCCAAGGCAAAATATGAACTGCTTATAAAAAAAAAGACGACCTCCCGATCTGAGAATGTCGCGATTGCATACTTTTCCGTTTGTCTACAAAGTTGAAGGCATCCGCACGCTATGGTCAAATTGTACCATGCTGAGAGCTACACTTGGAAGGAAAGAAGAAACTGGCATAACTAATTTTATATTCAATTTTTACAAATAATAACTTCTATTGCCAATACCTTTAAGAAATTTTGTCTATATAAAAATTGGAAAACGTATGTATTAATAAAACCAATCGGTTTTGTTACGCGATTACGTTGCGCAAAGCTTTCTTTAGTAATGTCTGTATTTTTGTGGATTTACGGTGAAGGACATCGATTGGCAGACATGTAATATATAATTTAGAATCAAAGCTAAATGTACCTCCTAACGTATCGCTTACAACTGCTCCTTAAAATGTCGATAAATAGGCAAGGAAATTGGATTAGACTTGTAGTGGAGGAGACCGTTCATTTAATACTTTCTTAACCTAGCGTAGGGCGAGGGATGATAAAGGGGCTTTCGCACTTCACTTCCAGTGACACTCCAGATAATATCTGATATCGATGCGGACAAAAAGATAATTTCCTCCTTTTTGTAATACTCGTAGAAGTTGTCAGATGCCACGAGTGATTAAAGGAAAAGAAATCTGATTGCTGGTTGCATATACGGGCTGTCCATTTTATTAAGGCGCTCGAGACTGTTGGAAAAGAAGCGTGACTGTTTATTTATTAGTTGAGTAAAATCTGTTTTCCTTTCCTGAACATGCGCTTCTTAAGATCTCGGTTAAATTCTACCGTAAATAAATGTGATACGTCTCAAATTAAAGGTTATTGAATAAACCTTCTACACTGTGTCCAAAATTGGCGTTAATGCATCCCTCATGTGGCACACAGTGTAGTTATTTTTCGATCAGGAGCACTTCGCTCGTGCTTATCTGCTTGTACCTTTCAATTAATTTATTTATTTAGGTACACCACCCCACAGTAAAAACTAATTACGGGGTGGGAAAAATACAAAATAAGATCAAAACAATATAAGCTCAGTGTGTTAAAGCGTCTGGCTAGCGAAGTGGGTTCGATTCCCGCAGGGCGAAACAATTTTTCATTAAAAAAATTGCCCCAAGAGTGGTTCCGAGTCCACATTAAACTGTAGAGCCTCGTCTCTCTTTGCCTAGCACAAGATTCTTGAGATCTTCCAGGGGGTTACTTCGGTAACTTGAGAGGCGGTTAAGAAAACATTTAAGACACATTTAATAAGTTCATTACAATATGAGAACAGCAGATTCGGTACTAGAAGAGGTATAATATACAATATAAAGGTAATAATATATATAGACACAAGGGATTAAGGACTGCATTAAGATTTATACTGAGATGGCTAGGAAAAAATACTTTTAATATTCGCTATATTAGAGTGAAATATATCAAGCTGATCCTCTATAAACATGTAATTTTTGCACATAATTTACAAAGGTGAGAACTTCAGTACATTTGTCCGAGGGGTGGGAAGATAAAAGGTATTATGATTACGTGTTTCAAATGCAGGGGCATGAAAATTTAGCATACATAAGATATTTGGGCAGTCAACTAGACCATAAATCAATTTGTGTGAAAATAAGAGAGAAGAGTTTCCTACGGTCGAGTAAGCTACAAAAGCCGAATCTATTTAGGCAACTGACCATGGTCCAAACCCTATCGCGGGATATATATCGTCCAATTTGTATGATACAAATTGTAGATAGCGACGTTGAATATTCTCGAGACTATTACAATATTTACTATAACCGGGATTCCAAATAAGTGAAGCATATTCTAGTCTAGATTTAACAAATGCAGTATATAACAGATTCAACAAATTAACGTCATAAAAATCACTTGAATTTCTAATCATAAAACCCAAGTCTTTATACACAGACAGAACAATATTTTCTGTTTGTTAAAATTTACTTTCGAGTCAAAAAGAACACCCAGATCCTTGAATTCATCTAATCTGTTCAGGACAATACCGTCCAGCTTATAATCGAATATTAATGACTGCTTCTTCCTGCTGAAAGACAAGACGTTACATTTGATGTGTAAAGGCAAATTATTACGACAGCACCAATCATTCACTTCATTTAGATTCCTTTGGAGAAACATGCAATCCTCGACGGTATCAGCAGTACAGAACAATTTCATGTCATCGGCGTAGAGCAGACGGTTGACATCAACACTTATAACTACATCGTTAATAAACAAATTAAATAAGAAAGGTCACAGTATTGAGCCTTGGTGCACTCCAGATGTAGTCGGGAATTTCTCAGGCTTAAAACTATGGTACCCTACATATTGATTCCTGCTAATTAAAAAAGAGAAAAGCAAGGAGGTTAACAAATTCCAAAAATCAAATTCTTTAAGCTTATGAAAAAGGATATATATCATGGTCAAGCCTAATTGGCGTATATAGTGTCAACTTGTTTTTTTCAATAATTAATTTGCAATCTTTCAATCCTATTTGACTTATCTTGTTTTAGGTATATTCGTTCGTCGCTTAAAGGTACTCTCCCAATGGAAGCGACCGGACGCCGAGACATGTAGACATGCGAGGGCTACTCTAGTTAGTAGCCCTCGCTGTCGTGGTGTCGTTGGGCTACTCTAGTTAGTAGCCCTCCCTGTCGTTGGTCTCTGCTTGTCACGTGGTACATGTCTCGGCCTCCGGCCGCTGTCGTTTGCATCTGGAGAGCACCTTAAGATGGAATCAAATGCTTTTGGAATCTAATAAAATTGAAGCTCAAATTTTGCCCTCGACCATGAGAAATTAATATCGTTTAAAGATTTAATATTTGAGTATCCATCCTTTTCATATAAAATTACAAGCCGTTTAACCAGAAGCTAATAATAGCTTCAACTTCAACTAACATTAATAAAAAGCTTTTACTTTAACCAAAGTCGGCTTGATAATTTATTAATACAAAAACTCTAACAACGACCTAGACCTTTAGTGTTCAAATACAATGTTGGTATTATTATCACTATATGTATTAAATTACGATTATCTATAAAATCAATGTTGTAGCGAAGTGGGTTAACATATTTCGAGGAGAATACAGGGTAGCCCACACAAACAATAGGTATCTATTGTTTTGTTTGACATTTACCCTCTAATTACGAGTTAAACCTGCATTGATAAACCGTACCTAAATATGACTTGTCAGAATCGATAAATTTTAGATCTGTCATGGTCATGGCAATATTTGATATTGACTGAATATTGCTGTGATGTTTCATTGCTATTTGTTATAAAATTATATCTTAATGAATATCATACTAGTACTGTAGTAAATATCTAATAAAACGATTAGTATGTGAGTAGAAAAAATAAATTCAAAAATTGCACACGTTAGTAACTAATTTGTTTCTGATGATACATCGTAAAAAACAGAATTAGGAGCACTATTGATCTATCAATCAGTTATGCTTAGAACATAAAAAATATGAAACATTTTAAGAATAAAATGTTTTTTCAATTTTCCTAATTGATTCAATCAATTCTCCTACTCTGTGTATAGAAAACCAACCCACACCAACTGTTACCTTAACTCAAAATCACACTACCATCCATCATAAATAAATAAATTCCGTTGTCAACACTGTTGTAACCAGATCCCTCAGACTAACAGACAATCACAACAGACAATTCGAACTACAAACATTAGAAGAAGCACTTCTACAAAATGGTTACGATAAAGGACATATAACGCGATCCATACACAAAGCACAAAATCCTTCCCAAATTCAACAGACAGAAACTCTTCCTCAGCAAAAAGCCTTCCTACCCTACATCAAAGGTGTCACAGACAAAATTTCAAAAGTCCTGAAATCCAATAACATAAAAACCATATTCACAACACACCAAACAATTTCCAATTTAATCAGAACCCCAAAAGACCAAATACCTAATGATTCCTACGGTGTATACGAAATAGCTTGCTCAAACTGTCCCCAAACCTACATTGGACAAACCAATAGACGGATTAACAATAGAATATATGAACATCGTCTTGCAGTTAGAAAATCCGATCCCACATCATCACTTGCCCAACACCGTCTCCTAACAGGCCATAATATAGACTTCGATAACACCAAAACCATAGCACCCTCATTTTTCCAGAAACCCCGAATCATCCGCGAAGCAATTGAGATTGAAAAACGTCCCAATTGTCTGAAGAAAAGGGATGGCGGTCATCGTCTTCCAGTCGCTTGGAAATCATTGATTTCCGGGCTAGCCCCACAATCTTCATCCACACCTCATAATCCTGATAGCAGCCCTCCCACCCACAGACAGCTTTCGTATAAATAACACTTCGTCAGATACTGCCAGCGATTTCGCTCTAAGGAGTAGGCAGATTGAGCCCCCGGAATCGAACCAGTTCCACGAACTCCTAGCCTTATTTTCTTTGACAATTTTTTTCTTGACTCCCTTTTTCTCTTGAAAATGGCTCCAAAACGGAAGCCGAAACGTCGAGACATTAACAATATTAATATATATACAGGGTTACTGGTAATTCGATACATTCCTTTGGAGACGTGATGGGGCGTGAGCTAAGGAGTAAATCTAGCCCTAACATACATTATGCAAAACTCAATAGTTTTTGAGATATTTCAATTTTTTTGTTTTTCTCAAAAAGTAGACCTTAATGTCTTAAAAGTTAATTTCCGAAAAATCTACTTGACATTTTTATTTATTTTTTACTGGATTACTTGTCCAATATTATAGATATCCGTTTGGAATGAAAAATATCCGGATACATTTCGATCATGTGAACATTTAAAATAAAAACTTGTAAAAAATTTTCAGTTATGAAATTTACCTATTAGGTTTTTTCAAAAAAATATAATGTAGCACGCGTACAAATTATTATAAAAACTTCCTTATTTCAATAGCTATCTAACTAGGTAGAAATGTTTAATGTACCCTTGATAGTTCTAATAACAAATTAGTAAAGATAATGCTGGTGGCGGAATTTATTAAACGACTAATCGTTCATTTTCATTTAAGTCAGTCAGTCCTTGACTTTGACGTTTGTGCATATATGTCATTAACTGACATTCTTATCTCCGTGTCCCTTAAGTTTGTTGGTCTTGTTAAATTAGTTATCGAAGATTTTGATTTTGCTCGTAGTTGTTGTTATTAGTTGTTATTATTGTATTTTCTGTGCCATGGCCGCGTATGCCAACGCAGAATACGCTGATATCTTGTTTGTCTATGGATACTGTGGCGGCAACGCTGCTGAAGCTCGCCGAGAATATGGTCTTTGGTACCCTAACCGCCGCTTACCAAATGCACGTGCATTCAGTACGGCATATCGAAATATCGCTGAAACTGGCTCCGTGAAATGTAGAAGAAGTGACGCTGGTGCTCCTCCCGTTTATGAACCAGATGATGAGGAAGAAATATTGAGGTATTTTGAGGAAGACCCAACTATTTCAATAAAGTCGCAAGACTAACCGGAGCGTCACAATGGAAAGTTTGGTCTACGATACGTAGAGTTGGATGTCATCCTTACCACTATACCCCTGTCCAAGGCTTGGAGGAAGGTGATCCTGGAAGGAGAGTGGAATTCTGCCGCTTTATATTAAATTCAGATGCAGAAAGTGCAAATTTTTTAACAAGTATTTTATGGACGGACGAGTCGAAATTTAATCGCGAGGGTATAACAAATTTCCACAACCTACATTATTGGGCAGAGGAAAATCCCAAGTTAACACGTGAAACTAGTTTCCAAATGAAGTTTTCTATTAATGTGTGGATGGGAGTCATTGGCCACTATTTAATAGGGCCACACTTTCTTCCTTAAAATTTAAACGGGGAAATCTATGAAAATTTTTTAAGGAAATGATCTGGCGGTGATTTTAGAAGATGTTCCTCTCGCCGTCTGACAGCGAATGATGTTTCAGAACGACGGTTGTCCAGCACATTATCGGCTGACAGTACGACAGTTACTTGATCAACGTCTTCCTAACCGTTGGATTGGAAGAGCGGGCCCAATACCTTGGCCAGCGCGAAGCCTGACTTAACACCCCTTGATTATTACGTATGGGGTCATATGAAGGAGATGGTCTATGCCACACCAGTCAATACTATAGAAAATCTTAGACAAAGGATAGTCGATGCTGCCCAACACATAAGGCATAGCCTGACAACCAGAGTAACAAGGACGGAAATAAGAAGACGCTGCCGTATCTGTATACGGAATAGGGGCTCCCATTTTGAGCAAGACATATAAAAAATAAAGTACAACTTTGAAATTAATGAAGAATTAAACTTTACTTTTAAAATGTTTTTTACTGTTTATCTAAAAATACTACTACTTGTGTTATTTTTACTAGTATTTTCTTAGAACTATTAAGGGTACATTGAATATTGGTACCTTGTTAGATAGCTATTGAAATAAGGCAGTTTTTATAATAATTTATACGCGTGTTACGTTAATATTTTTTTGAAAAAATCTAATAGGTAAATTTCATAGCTGATTTAAAAAAAATTTAAAGTTTTCATTTCAGTTGTTCACATGATCAAAATGTTTCCAGATATTTTTCATTCCAAACGGATATCTATAATATTGGACAAGTAATCCAGTAAAAAAAAATTAAAAATGTCAAATAGATTTTTCGAAAATTAACTTTTAGGACATTAAGATCTACTTTTTGAGAAAAACAAAAAAAAATTAAATATCTCAAAAACTATTGAGTTTTGCATAATATATGTTAGGGCTAAATTTACTTCTTAGATCATGCCCCATCACATCTCCAAAGGAATGTATCGAATTACCAGTAACCCTGTATATGAAAAAACTGCGAAGAGTATCCTATATTAAAACTCATGAGGAAAATAATGTTTATATCTACTGCTCCATTAAATTTTTTCAAATCGAGTCTCATTTGGCGTTATCAAAATCATCGTATTTTAAAATAAACTTCAGTAAGTAATATATCTTAAAATGTTTTTTTAAAGTAATATATCTACAGATCAATTTTTTACCGATAGTTGCGCCAAAGTCAAATGACTATTTTGTTTCCAAGGTCCAAGATCTCCGGATCGATTAAAAACAGAATAAATAGTGGACACTGGTGAACATGTAAATATTTAACAGGTTTGTCCATAAAAATTCACTACATTAATTACCTAAGGTAATTTCTTCGAATCAATATTAAGAAGACGGGCGCATATATGTTCGAGGAGTAAATTATTCACAGGCGCTTTTGATCAAATCGTAGAAGTGTTTGCATTTCGAAAGATTTATGGGATAAATATTTAAAATAACCTATCAAAAGACGTGCTTATCGTCGAACGGCCAAACGCGCCGTCAAAATCCTAAAGCCAAATGCAAATATTTGCAGTTCAATGTAAATTACTCATATACAGCTAGTGGGTATATGTTTAAAACACATTATAAAATCCATTAGTAGAAAGGTAAAGTGAGTATATTGGAATTCTTTCAATAGCACGCGATAATCTCTTCGATCACTAGAAATAGACCTGGGCCAAACCGTTTAAAATATCGTAATAGACGATAAATTCTTAGCAGTATACGAATGGTCGGAAAATGTAGTTAATGATGTAAATAATTAAGGAAAAATCGTCCAGACTGAGTAAAAGTTCGGGAAGGGGGGTTGGGGTGGTAATATATACGTTTTTAGGGGTTGGTACTCGTTTTTTGCGATTTGCGGCTAAACTATGCATCCTATCGAAAAATGTTGAATATAAAAGTTGTAGATAATGAAAAAATCTAAAACTTTCTAATTGATCATTATTGACCATAACCTCAAAATTATCGAGAAAAATGCAAAAAACCGTCGCAAAAATGTTTATATTTTCATGAAAATTGGTGAAAATGTTCTCCTTTGTGTTTCAAACAAGCCCAAAGTGAAATATTTAATATTCGATGTTTTATGAAGAAACTAAAGAAAAAAGACCTAATTTTCAATCGAAAAATTTGGTTAGCAAATTTTCGATTAATGAACTTTACTAGTGCTCATTTTTTTCGTTGAAATCTCAACTTTAATATAGAATTAAAATATAATATTGTTTATATACAAAAATATCGTTAAAAAAGCGAAAAACTGAAAAACTACTTTTTAAAAATCGAGTTTTCGGTGAAGATCATGAATTTCTTTTTCTTTATTGTAAATAAACGTTTACATTCATAAAAAGCGCTAATTCTCATACAATACTATGTTATACAAGTAATGTACATGTATCTAACTGAGGCGAGACTGTTACAATTGATCCATTACTATTATTTCAAAGAATTTCGCGAAATAGCAGCAGGACAGATGATGTGAAAAATTATTTACAGTACGAGCTTGCTCCATTTCCTGTGTCGTTGTTTACAGAGAATGGCTTCAGAAAAAATGTTAAGTCACATTTATATACAGAATTTGCGAGCATCGATTCGTTACCAACTTCGAACAATATTGTACACGTTGTTGATGGCGGGTTTCTCTTACACAAAGTAATCTGGCAAAAAAACGATACAATTAATGAAATAACACAAAAATATTTACATTATGTACAAAACAACTACGCAAAAAATAGTTATATGAAGAAGATGCAAATTCCCTAATTATCAAAATACATCCCTTGAAATAGCAAAAAACTCCGATAAAATAGTGGTAGTTGTTGGTCAAGACATAGATCTTCTAGTTCTTTTAAATCAATTCAGTTCACATGAATTGAATATCTATTTCCACAAACCTGATGCAGGAAATATTAATGATACTTATTACACCTCTAATAGTTTTAAACATAAATCACATAAACATATTGCAGCATTTTTGCATTGTTTTTCTGGCTGCGATACAACTTCCAGTTTTGCTGGTAAAGGAAAAAAAAACAATTATAAAATCATTATTGGCCGATAAACATTTACCTAATCTTGCAGAAATTTTTTACAATACAAATGCAGACAAACAAACGATTACCGAAAATGGATTAAAAATAATAGCTTCTATTTACAAAAGATATGAACTCTACCGAACGGCTACTGTTAAATCCTCATTTCATTTGAAAAAATTACCTCCAACTGAAGGGGCAGCTAAGCAACATTATTACAGGGTGTATTTTCAAATACGAAGTTGGCTTGGTAATCACTTAACAGCTACAGATTGGGGTTGGAAACATCACGTTAATGGCATCGTACCTATATTTACAGAACAAGAATTAATTCCTGAAAATTTATTGAAAATTATCTGTTGCAGCTGCGAAACAGGATGCGGTAATAGCAATTGTGGATATCGCAAGCATGGCTTAAAGTGCACAAATTTGTGCCCAAATTGTCACGGTTCTGATAAATGTTCTAATGCCGAAAAATCGTTGTACGAATAAAATTGTAGTCTCGAGGACATCGAAGACGAAGACAGTACCCACTGCCTAATAAATAATAATAAAAATAATGATACTGAATTCTGGCGATGAAGAATTGCCCACGAAGAAAAAAAGATTTCAATAAAATTATTTTACTATTAATTTATATATTTTATAATCAAATATAAGACTTTGACGTGATAATTTGTAAATACTTACGAATCACGAGAAATAATTAACAAATTTTCTTAGTTCACAGGCTTTGTGTTTTTTGAATTTTTACCTATTTAATTGCAGTTTAAATAATGTTTCCGGAACTTTGAAAGCCGAGAATAGTTAGGTACATGTACATTACTTGTATAACATAGTATTGTATGAGAATTAACGCTTTTTATGAATGTAAACGTTTATTTACAATAAAGAAAAAGAAATTCATGATTTTCACCGAAAACTCGATTTTTAAAAAGTAGTTTTTCAGTTTTTCGCTTTCTTAACGATATTTTTGCATATAAACTATATTATATTTTAATTCTATATTAAAGTTGAAATTTCAACGAAAAAAATGAGCACTAGTAAAGTTCATTAATCGAAAATTTGCTAACCAAATTTTTCGATTGAAAATTAGGTCTTTTTTCTTTATTTTCTTCATAAAACATCGAAAATTAAATATTTCGCTTTGAAAAAATTTGGGCTTGTTTGAAACACAAAAGAGAACATTTTCACCAATTTTCATGAAAATATAAATATTTTTGCGATAGTTGTAAATTAAAAACCGAAAAAACGGTTTTTTGCATTTTTCTCGATAATTTTGAGGTTATGACCAATAATGATCAATTAGAAAGTTTTAGATTTTTTCATTATCTACAACTTTTATATTCAACATTTTTCGATAGGATGCATAGTTTAGCCGCAAATCGCAAGAAACGAGTACCAACCCCTAAAAATGTATATATTACCACCCCAACACCCCTTCCCGAACTTTTACTCAGTCTGGACGATTTTTCCTTAATTATTTACACCATTAACTACATTTTCCGATCATTCGTATACTGCTAAGAATTTTTATGGCCTTAAACAGGATTGGCCCTGGTCTAAAAGAATTATGTCATGTAAAACAAATAGGTATATAAAGAATGTTAACTAATAACTTCTAATTTTTAATACATCTCGGTGTTTTTAAAGGGCAGCTTATCATTTTAACAACAGATACTCCGAGGTAAGATGTGATTGATATAACCCAATTTACTACAATACAATAAGTTCAGGCTCATGACACTAAGATGTGTGCAGGTTCAAAGTCGACCCGGAGAAACATTTTATTGCGACATTTAGGAATCAAAATTTGCAAGATTCATTTCCAGAAATTTAAATAAGCAATCTTTCCCAACCAATTTTTTCCCCAGCTATTTTGACATCAAAAAAGCGTGCCTAGATATTCAGGAACGAAATCATAGGAGAAAATAAAAAAACAGGTGCGCTTTTTTTCATTGCAACTGTAACGTAAGGTCGCCATATCAAGAGGGAGAGAGAGAGATATCCGATAGGGAAATATTTATTGTTTTTGACCATAACTTCTTATTCTAAAACACATATTGCAAACAAATTATAAGACTACCTAAGTAGAACCATAACAAGAGTAGTGTTATAAAGTTTCATAACATATGCGAAATAGTTAGATTTAAATGTAGGAAATACGAAGGTCGATATGATTTTTAAAATTAAATTTAACTATTACAACAACTGAAATTATTGAGTGAAAATTCATTCACTACACCTGTCATAGTACTACTTAATAGTAGTCCTATACTTGTTTTACCAATATATGTATTTAAAAAAAGTTATGGCCGAAAACAATAAATATTTCCTTATCGGATCTCTCTCTCTCTCTCTCTCTCTCTCTCTCTCTCGGATATGCCCACCTAAAGAAGTATATAATAGATACCATCAACAATCAACTTATTAATTTTCACGATAAATCCATTGATACTCTCAAATCGAAACCTAACCTAACTTACCCCCAATCGAGTTATTCAATAAAATACCTTATCTTGCCGAGATATTGCTTGGTTTTTATGTATGCCATGTAAACAAATGACAATTCTAACAATTTTCTTAAAATATGTTTTCTTCAAGGGTAGTAGGCTTTGCAAATAATCGCTTAATTTGAATGTTTATTAAAAAATCTTATTGTAATAACAAATAATAAGAAACTGACAACAAATGAAGAGATTAACAGAATAATATATTTCAATACAAATGGTCAATGTGTGTACGGTTTTCATTGAGACAAAGTTTACAATACGCTCCTGAGCAGACTGCGTTGCTCTCCGAATTTCGAAAGGTTCCAAATCATCACAAGCTCCAACTATCCTTATTCTCAAGTCTACATAATTTAAAATTGTATTTGTGTACACTAATACCCCATACATAAAAATCTAAAGGATTAAGACCCGGAGATCGGGTGGGCCAAAGTGACGGACCTCTGTTTCCCACCAACGATCTTCAAAGAGTTCCGTTAATTTGACATCTACGGCTCTGGTCGAAAGTGCTGGAGCTCCGTTCATCAGATACCAACAATTAATAAGTCGATTGAGTGGCATATTATCCAGGTAGTTTTCCGCAATTTCTCTAGAGATTCTCAAATAATCCTCGCCATTCAAGTTTTCATCGTACATGAAATATCGCACTTCACTGCCCATTAACAGACAGAAAACATTAATACGAAATTGAATATCCATTACAATACGAGGATTTCCGTGAGCCCAAAAGTGTCAAATTTTTCGATTAAATACCCCTTGTTGACAAAATTTTGCTTCGTCTGCCCAGATGATTTTTTGTAAAAAAATTTCGGTCATGAATTCTTGGCAAAAGTTGATCCTACGGATGTAGCCCCGGGATGTAGTTTTTGTAGCCTTATAAATTTATAAGGATGTAATTTATGACAACAAAGAATTCTTTGCAACGAGGTATAAGAAATTCCCAAATCAGCAGATGCTGTTCTGATGGAAGCACGTGGATATGCTTCAAAATATCTCAGAGCGTTAATTTCAATACCGTCATTTCCTGTTATAGGCTTAATTCTCACAAGATGCTTAACTACCTCCCCATGATCAAAAAAATTATTTTTCAGTCTAAGTTTACCTTTTGTCATTTGCAGTAGATACTTGAAATTGAACGTGCGGCATGTCCTGTCAACTATTCTGTTATTTTCACCATAAATTACAAACAAATCAAAGACAACGTCAATCGGATAATGTTCTATGATGAAACTTGCACGAATTAATTGAAACGATAAGATACCAATGACACAATAGTGGCTAGGTTTGACATTTGGCATTATTTCCAAAGCCTACTACAAAAAATGCCAATATCTCAAGATATGCATACATATTTTTAGGTAAATTGTTAGAATTGTCATTTGTTTCCATGGCATACTTGAATCAAGCAATATCTTGACATGATAAGGTATTTCTTGATTTTTATTGAATAACTCGATTGGGGGTGAAGTTAGGTATAGGGAATGCTTAAGTAACTCACCCTAAAATTCAATTTTCTCTCGAATGATGTCAAAAAAATAGTAGGTGCCATTTGAAAAAATCAACTTTTTGACGATTTTTCATTGCGACATTTGAATATCGCCTGCGCCCATATTTTCAAAAAATTGACGTTTCAAAACCTATAATAGATAGATTGGAAGGCCAATCGAACCATATGAAAAAAAAATGTAGGTTTCCAGTTGATACCTACTTTTGGCACACCCTGTACAGCTGGAGGACTCGAAATATTATCGATTATGGCATCATACCAAGTTTCAAGTTTGTAATCCAATTGCAAGTTGAAGAACTTCTAACAAACGGCCTACGTGAATCACCCTGTGTAGTTATATTGACTGGAAATGACTTCACCAGGTATCACGCCTCTTTGTTGTCCACGACTTTTGGAACATACTGTATATCGAATTCGAATATAACTATAATTGCAACAATTTGCTGGCGAATTTTAACTGTTTGAACTTGATGTTTCTTGGCTCACACCATAGAGTTGGCAGCCAGTTGTGAAGTAATTCCATACGATGTGTAAGATTAAATCAGATAGCGCTATATATATTTCGCCCTCCGCGACTGCAGACTATTTGTCTGGTTTACGGCCGAATTTTCTCGGTTTTCGCGAGGTGTTTCCAGGATACTGCCGTACGTATTTGCTTTAAGTTGGGGTCGGTGGCTCGTATCGCCGCCCTTTCTTGACATAATGTCCATCATCGTGTTTCATTACGCGAGGGACAATATCATTTCACTATTACATACGAACCCTTTATTGTCCCTTTTCTTGTGTGACGTTATATTTTATGGTATGATAAATTACGGAGATGACACTAATACGTACTTGAGAATTTTTAATATGCATTTTATTATAAGTCGTAAATCATATAAAGACTGGAACAACATTTAAAATCACTTTTCATTCTCGTATATGTACATCACGGGCGTGGCTCGAGGGAGTTCACCGTTTTTTCGCATCGACACTGAAAAACGATCACGGAAGGCGAACGCTTATAATTCATTATGGAAAAAATAGCGACGTTTATAGCTAAATGTAATGTATTCACGGCTAGATCTTGATGCAATATAGTATGTGCTTCGATATAACCGAACGTTTTATTTCTTAAATGTTCTCAAACCTTTTGGACGCTGCAGGGGTGGAATTTCTTCTAGTAGTCAATAAAAAAACGTCTAAAAACTCGTAATGTGCCACGATTCAACTAAAAATCAGAGCCAAGTGCGACTTCATATCAGTAAAACTAGGTCACAGCAATTACACCGTCACAGAAAGTGTTCCATATCAAAAACCAGAACATACTCCTATTTGACAAAAAGAGGTTTTTGAGATATTGATCATTTATTTATTAGAATCTCTTTGATAAATTCTTTGTCACTGTTTCATATTTCAAATTATTTTAGCTCTATTATAAAAGCATGTTGTGACACTCTTTAAAATATGCATTGATGATTGCTTTATAGGAGTCCAATGCCAACAATTTTTCTTCAAAAATAATTCTTAGCAGTATATGGATGCTCGGAAAATTTAGGATTATTGGTATATAAATGGGAAATTATTATTATTATTATTATTATTAGCCGTTACTCGAGTCCGAGTATAAAAAAAATGTTACAGTCGATAAATTGTGTACAATAAAAAACAAGTAAAAGTTGTAGTCTATTGTAATTCCCATTCATCTACGGTGCACACGACTATGGCTATAGAGGCCAATTCGAGAGAGCACATGTCGACCGCAGTTAGGACAAACATAGACCTGGTTGTGGTTAGGTCTTGGATTCGGCCTTCTTGCAGCAACATTTCCTTGATAGCTGGCCACAACCCCTCGCCATTCGGTTCTATCCGCTGCAAGTTGTTCCCATTGCTCGTCTGCAATACCGCAGGATTTTAGATTTTCATGGAGAACGTCTTTGAACCTCTTTCGTTGACCGCCACGCCTTCTTCTACCGCTTAGCAATTCACCATAAAGTGTACATTTAGGAAGGCGGTTATCATGCATACGATGAACGTGACCTGCCCATCTTAGGCGTGCTCTTGAAATAAGCACCTCAATTGGAAGGCTGTTTGCTCTCATGAGTACTTCCACGTTTGATATGTGATGGAACCAACGGATTTTCATCATACTTCTGAGGTGTCTTTGCTGAAAACGTTCTAATTCTTTCACATGACGACGGTAAGTGACCCAGCTTTCACATCCATATAGCAGTGTTGGGATGACAACTGCTCTGTAGACAGCCATTTTCGTTGACAAAGCAAGGTCGTGGTTGTCAAATACTCTCTCTCTCTAAGTCCCCAGAGTGCTCTAGATGCAGCGTTAATTCTATTGCGAATCTCGCTGTCCATGTTTGCTCTGTCATTAACAACGTTGCCTAAGTAATTGAACTGATCCACCACTTCAAGAGAATTTCCGTTAAGTGTAATGTCTATTTGGTTCACTTGATGAGGAGTTGACATAATCTTAGTCTTTCCAATGTTGATTTTAAGTCCCAAGGAATCATAGCTCTGGGCATACACATCTAAAAGTTCTTGAAGCTTTTCCGGCGTAGAGGCTAAAAGTGCACAG
This sequence comes from Leptura quadrifasciata, assembly GCA_963675555.1. Lineage (NCBI taxonomy): Eukaryota > Metazoa > Arthropoda > Insecta > Coleoptera > Cerambycidae > Leptura > Leptura quadrifasciata. Next base: position 1,050,209 of record OY776678.1, on the reverse strand, counting down.
TCATCCGCATACTGGAGATCACAAATGAATCGTGTGCGTGTCTTCGTGAAAGCTCTAAAGCGCCCTATGTTAAAGAGACCGCCATCAGAACGGTATCTGAGACCTATTCCTCTGACTGTCAGTTTGTTATCGTCAACAATAATTGTTAGAGCAGTGGTAAACAAATTAAAAAGTAGGGGTGCCAGGACACATCCCTGCCTAACTCCAGTGAGGGTTTGGAAAGGTTCGGTTGCCTCATTATTATACATAACCTGGGCGTTGTTGTTTGTATGTAGACTGCGACATACTTCCACAAATTTTCTAGGGATACCTAAGCGGAGCATAATTTTCCAGAGCACTTCCCTGTCCACCGAGTCAAACGCCTTGGTTAAATCAATGAAGGCCATGTGAATTTCTCCTTGATGTTCGAGTGCTTTTTCTTGGAGCTGTTTAAATGTGAAGATTAGATCCGATGTGCCTCGGTTTGGTCTAAAGCCACTCTGTGTTTCAGGAAGTAACTTTTCCATAACAGGTGTTAGCCTATTTGCCATCGCTTTAGTGAGTAACTTCCCTCCAACAGCCAGGAGAGCTATACCCCTGTAATTTCCACAGTCCGCAGCGCTCCCTTTGTTTTTGAAGAGGTTGATTGAAAGTGTATCACGAAACTCCTGCGGAGCTTGACCACTTTCCCACACGACATCAAACAGTTTTTTGAGGTAGGGTATGAGCTCTGACGACACAGCTTTAAAGATCTCAGCTGGGAGTGAGTCGGCGCCGGGAGATTTGTTATTTTTTAGCTGCCCAATGGCGGTTAAGATCTCTTCCGTTGTTAGTGGTTTATCTAAGTCTTCGAAGGTGTCATATTGAGGGATAAGATTTATAATATCGTGATCGGCTTGACTTTGCTGGTTAAGAATGTTAGAGTAGTGTTCTTTCCATCGGGCTCTTATTTCCTGGTCTTCTTTGAGGAGATTTCCATTTAAATCTTTAATAGGGCACATATTTTTCTGACTGGGGCCGTACACTGCTTTTACTCCTTGAAAGAAATTCCTGTAGTCGCGTGAATCGGCGTACCTTTGAATTTCTCTGGCATTGCTTGCCCACCACTCGTTCTTTATTCTTCTGATTTCGCGTTGCGTTTCATACTTAGATTGGGTAAAAGCTTCTGCTTTTGATGAGTCGTTGGGGTGGTTGATAGCGTCTTGGAAGGCAATATGTTTGCGGTCAAGAAGTTCTTGTATAAAAGCTTCATTATCATTGAACCAGTCCTCCTGTTTTTTACTTGCTGCAGTGCCAAGAATTTCCTCACTCGCACCTTTTAAACTGTCTTTAATTTGTGTCCAGGTAGTAGCGACATCTACAGAATTGGTTTCTTCTAGTGCACTCAAATTCTCTTGAACTTTTTGCTTTAGCTGTTCGACGGTTTGTTGGTCACGCAATTTACTAATACAGAGACGGTGTCTACGTTTTACTTGAGTTCTTCGGTGTTTGGGTCTCATAACAATTTTCATTTTAGAGACAACAGGACGATGATCGGTCCAACATTCGCTATCAATGCGCGCCTTTGTAATTTGGATGTCCTTGAGATGCTTCCTACGTACGATAACATAGTCCAGTAGATGCCAGTGAACTGATCTGGGGTGACGCCAGGTGCCTTTAAATTTATCCTTTTGTCGGAAAATGGTGTTTGTTATAACTAGATCATGTTCGGCGCATTTAGTTAGGAGTAGTTGACCGTTAGCGTTCATGTTGCCCAAACCGTTCTTGCCTATGATGCCATCAAATAAGGGAACTTTGATTAACCGTTTAAGGTTCGGGTTGTTGAAAAGTAAATTGTTTAAACAATCATTTTACATAAAGAAATTGCTAAAAATGACCGTTTTTGTGCAAGAAAATTTTTTTTTATGCTTCATTGACTAAAATAAATTGAAAATAAGTTTATTAAAACAAATATTTTAAGAATATTCTTTGCCCTCGTTCTATTACCAATTTTTGGCAATTGAAGTACGGATACCAGATTATAGCAGCATGTTCAAGCCTGGACCGGATATACATCAAATATAAGATCTTTAACGCCTCAATATTAGTGAATTTCTTACAATTTTTTACAACAAAACCATACAATTTTTAGCTTCAGACACTTTTAAAGTCATATGGTCACTAATAGAAAGCTTAGAATCAAATATTACACCTAGGTTTTTATAGGAACTACATCTGGATAATGTTTTATTATCGATATTATAAGCATATTCATAAGTTACCGGTTTCCGTGTGAAGCTCAAGGTTTTGCATTTGGAGATATTAAGATGTAATCTATTTTCTATACACCAACACTGAATATGATCCAGTTCATTTTGCATCTTCCTACAATCATCAATACAAGTTATAGCAGAAAATATCTTCAAATCATCCGTATAGAAAAGTTTAGAGCAGTCAATTACATCATCTAAGTCATTGATATATAAAAGAAATATCAGAGGGCCCAGGTTGGACCCTTGGGGAACACCAGGGGTAATGACATAATGAGAGGACTGGAAACCATTGTACGCAACATATTGCTGTCTCTTACATAAGTAGAATTTAACAATTCAATAGCTTGAATGAAAGCCAAATTTTGTCAGATAATTTTTAAGCAAACTTTTATCGCACTGTCTCTTATCCCGAAACAAAGTAGTTTTTTCAGTAATATTTCATGATTTACAGTTAAAGCTTTTGCCTTACAAAAATTATACTATTATTAGTGATGGAATAATTGCTGATATACTGCCATATCCAGAAATAGCGCACTGGGTAAAGTATTTATTGATCTAAATTCAGGACACTTATTTTGTAATGACAATTTTTTCTGTTGAAATTATTGTGTTTTTCATTTGGAATTTTACTCGTTTCTAAGGATCTGTTTATGAAGTGGAACCAGGCATGATCAATCATATCAAAGCTACTTTTTAAAGATTCTCTTACATAAAGCTTCCACTCGGGATTCATTATTTTTAGTATGACTTGTCACCCAATTAACTCTTGTCTATACATTTAAAGTCGCTTAAAGGGTTACTATACTCGTCTATATTACACTCAAATTCTACATCATAAATGGTATTAATTACATCTTGTATACTACATAGAAAATAACTATCAAATCAGCTATTTCATTATTGTTCCTCACAAGAAAAACCTATCCCTGGGTTTTAAATTGTAATATCTTGTTACAAAATATATTACAGTTTTACTTTTTTAGCGTCGTCAGTGGCTACGGAAAAAATAAACCTGAGATGCTATTTTTCTAGGAAAATACTATAGAACCTGGAATAAGTCGTTAATTATAGGGCCATATCCATTCTCTCAAATTATTCTATATGATCGCATATACTTATCTGTTCATAATCAGATATCAACTCATCAACATGGATTCATGAGTAACAGATCAACCGTTGCTAATTTAGCTGTTTTTACTCAATATACTTCAAATATTTTGGATGAGAAGGGACAAGTGGACGTCATTTATATAGACTTTTCAAAGGCTTTTGATAGAATAGACCATGATGTCTTGCTTAATAAACTGACTAAATTTGGCTTTCATTCCCAAGTCATTGAATTTGTTAAATTCTACTTATGTAAAAGACAGCAATATGTTGTGTACAATGGTTTCCAGTCCTCTCATTATGTTGTTACCCCTGGTGTTCCCCAAGGGTCCAACCTGGGCCCTCTGCTATTTTCTTTATTTATCAATGACTTAGATGATGTAATTGACTGCTCTAAACTTTTCTATGCTGATGATTTAAAGATATTTTCTGCTATAACATGTATTGATGATTGTAGGAAGATGCAAGATGAACTGGATAATAATCAGTGTTGGTGTATAGAAAATAGATTACATCTTAATATCTCGAAATGCAAAACCTTGAGCTTCATATGGTGTTACCTCCTTTCTCTTATTATTTATTTTTGAGAAAGAATTGAGGCAACATGTGCGGACGACTAGCTGGTTTAAGCCGGAGCAGAGAGCCGTGGGTCCAGAGCATTCGTAAGAGTGGAGAAACTTACCCTTTCTGACATGTACAGCATAAGCGACAGATTTCTGTTTATTTCGAGAAAAGGAGACAAAGAAAAATTGATGTTAAATTGGGCACCATCTATAGTGAAATAAGCAAAATAGTCTCTTTTTCTCGAATAACCAGTCTGCTATAGATCGGACTGAAATTGTTGGTAAGAGAAATAAAAAGATAGTTTAAAATGAATGACAAAATATATTACAAAAAATTAGACAAATCGGTTTGAGACAAATTGAAATGTAAAAAATATATATATATAAAAAACAAATTGATACCAGTATCCTAGGTGGTTTATGGGTCAGGTGGCTGGTTCTGGGACAGCAATCCAGGCCCACAATTGTCTCTTATTGCAAGAATTCTAAATTTTTCTTGGCAATTTACGTCTCTCAATGAATGGGGTGAAAATTGTAGGAAATTTAACCAAATATAAGCACATACAAAATTTATGCAAGTTATTTATGCAAAATTTAAGCAATGTTAGCTATGCAAATATAAGCTAGTTAGCTGTACAAAATATATTTGAATTAGCTGCACGAAACATTAAGCTAGCTATACAAAACTGCAGGAAATTAATTTAAGCTATACAAAAGTAATCTGATTAGCAGTACAAAAGTAATTTTAGCTATGCAATAGTAATTATTAGCTATGCACGAGTTATTATTAGCTATGCACGTGTAATTATTAGCTATGCACGAGTAATTATTAGCTATGCACGAGTAAGCTGATTTCTTAGACTATAAATTGCCAAAAAATTAAAAGGAAAGAGAAAAATATTTTTAAAACCATGTGGTACATATAGCATTTTAACTACTTATTAAATTAAAAAGAATTGACTTTGAATTCAAAATTTATTTTAAAAATAATTGAAATTATATCAAAGGCAAAATTTGAAGATTAATTAAAATATTTTAATGAGTATAATGAAATGAAATTACCTGTATGTTCAACACTTTGTAACTGGGATATAAAAATTGTAATATCAATTACTGAAGTCCACAGTTAAAAATTATAATGTTTGAATCAGTACAAAGGCTGCAAGCAAATGACTTCCTGGTGAGTTTTACTGATAAGGTAAACTTTTTATCCTGTTTACTGGAAAACAACGCTACCAAAAAAATGTGAGAAATCTAATTCCCTATTGAAATTGAAAGCTATAAAATATAAAAATCGTACAAGTATGGCCATCTGTCAGTGGTTAATTTAAGCGCACCAACTTGCCTTGTAGATTCCCATACTCAACTAAAGTAGTGGCATATAATCGATAAAAGGAATCTATAATAATAGTTTATTTTCCATGCCAGCTGATTTGCCTTTGCAATTTCTATTTTATACATAACAACAAATATTAACAGATGTAAATAAGTAGTAAAACGTATTGATATTATTGATAAATCAGTAACATATTACATGTTATAGGATTTACTATATATAGAATGAGAGAAGGTAAGGAAAATAACCATATGTACTCCATAGTAAACAAAAATATAAAAATTGAAAAATAGATATCTGATGTAACTAAATTTTGTAGACAAATTGTTTCCTGGGATAATAATGCTGTATTACAACGGATATGAGATACATAATAGTGTTAATAGAAAAACAGGACTAAGTTCCTAAGATATAAAATTAAGTACATAAAACAGTGTGACATGGTTTAGCAGTTATACATGTAAAATTCTGTTAGTTGAAAACAGTTTCACCTGCAAGAACTGAATCCAAAAAATATACAGGTCGTGCTAACTATCCACAAAACACTAGTTTTTAAATAAACTGTTAAATGGACATAGGCCATGTAACAGAATGCCTCCCTTCTGGCGAAAAAAAATTTTTTTAAGGTACGTATAAAAATTTTTGCTTTGCTTTACTCGTAAACATATTATGAAAGTAAACAATACTTTAATATTATTAATTCCTCGTAGGAAACATAAAATACAAAATTGAGAAAGCGAGCGAAGGATGAGTGACAAAATACATTCTCTACCAGAAGTTCTACGTACAGGGAGCAAGTGTTTGACCTAAACTGGAGAAATCTTCGGAACTAAGTAATGAAAAAAAAATGTGAAAAGTTGTGTTGTGAAATTTAAAAATTGACAAAAAAATGGATAAAATTAATTTTAAGGAAGACGACTTAATGTCGAAATCCTACAGACATTATAACGCCTGAGCAACTCTGTAGTTGTTGCCAGTACTAAAATTGGTAGAGTTTTATAAAACTAATACCACGATACATATAATGTAATATTATATGCCAATATAGGTTAGCAAGAAGTGAAAACTTGTGGTATTGTTAACCTATAATTCAAGTGTATAGCCGTTGAGTGCTAAAACTGATAGTTCAAAACAAATCAGATAGTACATGTAAGATGTACTATAGTTAAATGAGAAAAATTGTTCTCAAAAATCAAAGTTAAAATCGTGATGCAAAGTAGAGAAGCTAGAAAAAAATTAAATTTACCTATGTAGGAGAATTTTATTAATTACGGTAAATAGAAGAAACATAAACAAGAAAGAAAAGAAAGAGGAAAGTACTGAATACCCATAAGGCTGGTTTTCAGAAAGGTGATTAAAATAATCTAGTAAAAATATAAAACTTATGGTTTTAAACTTTTAGTTGTCAAAGTTTTGAGGTTATGGCTTCTTATCCAAGGTGGTAGGAAAAGATTAAACCAAATTGAAGTAAAGAATCGTATAGGGATTCACAGAAAGCACAAAAAGAAAGAAGAAAAATACAAACACAAAAGAAGAGAAGAGACGGTGTTGTTGTCTATCGTTATGAGAATCCACAAGTAAAATTATAAGTAGAGGTAAGTACTCCTGTTCAGAAAGTTGAACAAAGGAAAAAGAAATAATTATAATATTTTTACATTTGTAGGTTCTCATCATCTGGTAACGTAAGCTACCGGATGTTATTTTGTTCCCACCCCTGAACCTTCGTGGATCTGAAGAAAGTAGAAATAGAAAGTTATAGATCCAGCCGGAAAATACATAAAAAACAAATAACATTTTACTAAAGTTACCGCTGTACGATAATAATGAACACTGTACGCTATGCAAAAGATTGACGCGTATTCTCATTGGAGAAAAAGTCTGGCTAGCAAGCGATGGTGAAGAAACGTACTTATTAAAGGTTAGTATTTGAGAAAATTTTCTCAACGTTAAAGAAATATTTACATAATAACAATTTAGAGCAGTGTATCTCACAAGTAAGATAACTTATAGGTAAGATATGAAAAAGAAATCTTTTTGATAAACAGATCTCAAAAAATTGTTAATGGAAGAAATATTTTTAGAAAATATTTCCAGAAAAATATAGCTAAATATTTTTACTAATTTACAACTTAATTAAACTAATATTTACAATAATATGTACAGTACTTAAGCAATGAATGATAAACATATGTGATATATGATATAATTCAGTGATACTTAAATTAAGGAGTGCATGAATTATTAGTGAATAAAATGCACGAAGGACTAAATGAATAATGCATCAAGGACTTAAAGAGTAATGGATAGGGGACTTAACTTAATAATGCTTAAAGGACTTAAAGAAATAATGGCCATTTTATATACAAAATTTACAAGAGAATCATCCTCGAAAGAGGAGCGGGAGGAAATTTTTTTAATTTCCGGATGAGTGAAACAATTCACTCAAAAAAATGAAGTATGTAGAAATGGTAGCATGCCATGTCTACAGATATAGTTAACCTTGAAAGTTAATCCAATACATCCCTTCGTTAGAGATTTACGAAGAAAAAAAATATCGACACGCGATGGTACGTACTAGTACCAAAAAGAAATTGCGTAAGCTTTGCTTACTGGTATACCAAAAAAATGTTTTTGGTGGCTTTGCACCAAAAAAATTATTATACTTATTGTATAATTTAAGGAAATTTGCCAAAAATAGACACTCAAAAAAATCAAGAGACATAAAATAGCTATTTAAGTGAATCGTTATATTTATCTAGTTTTGATGATCCGATTTTAAGAAAAACATTCATTTCCTTATTCTGTTATCACTGAAATACTAGAGTTTGAACCAAAGTATGGTTTCAACTTTGAAATTTGAGAAAATATGTCTATTTGAGTCATTTCTGGAATGCTTTTTATACTTAGAATTAAAAATTACTCGGCCTCTAGGGTTATTTTTCTGCTGTGGGCCTGATAAAACAGCAGAAAACCTTTCTAGTTTTTTGGATTGCACACTGGGCAAGTCTTAGAAGTAAAATTAGGTTTTCCACATCGGAAACAAAACCTATTTCGAGCTTGTCTACACTCGTGAAAGCTATGACCTTTCCTTTGACAATTCCAACAAGAAATAGAAAATTTATTATTATTTGATGTACCCGGAACAGCATTTTCTTGATTCAAATTATTATTTAGACTAATATTTTTGTTACTTTTGCTTTTAGAATTGAAATTATTTTTATTTTTAGGTGATGGAGGATTTTCTACATATGCCAAGTCAGTTTCGAGGACACATGCTTTAGGAGTTGGAGAATAATAATTATTTTTCATTTGTGTGGCCAAATCTATTTTCTTGCATAAAGTTAATAGTTCGGCTGTATTTTTAATATCTGTTAAAGCTAATGCATGAATATATTTAGGCAAAATGTTACGTCTAATTATTTTTAACTTCTCCTCTTCACTTAAAACAGTATCTAAACGATTAAATAAATTTTGCATTGTAGCAACAAAAATATTTATGGACTCTGACTGTCCCTGTCTACGAGATTTTATCTCATCTAACAATTTTTCATCATAATCGCATACTAAAAAAAGCGATTTTAAGCTGTTCTTCAAGCTCTTGCCAATTGGATACAATAGATCTGATTGACCGATAAACAATTAAGGCCTTGTCAGTAAATAAATCAATACTAGACTCAAATAATTGTTGTTCCGATACATTCCTAGCGGCAGCAAGTTCCTTGACTCGTTCGAGAAAAGCTTTTAAATTTGACTTTCCGTCAAACTGAATTCCCCATTTATAAACTGGGACATATTTCTTGTCAATTGGGTAATTAATAGGTGAAATATTTTCTAATTTAGGAATAATTTTAATTTCTAACCTTGCATCAATTTCCTCGCAAGATGCGACTGAGTCATCTTTAAATTCCTGCAGGTTAATATTTAACTCTGTTGGTTCTTCCGGAACCACGAATCTATGCACTCGATTTGTTAGGCATATTAAACGATTTGAAATTATTAAATAGGATGTGTCCTCTTTGCATGCTGAAAAATCGTGAACTAAAGCAAGTAGTTCAGCGATAGTGTTGGTGATTTCAGTTTTTTCTGTTTCAACATCGAAGCTAGGATCTTTTAATGATTGAAATTCGCGTTTTTGCTTTTTTAATAAATTGTCTAATATCATCCGTTTTGTATCTAAAGTTTTATTAGATGCCTTAACATTTCGAATACGTAGTTCATAATCTACCTCAGATTCCGTTAAATATCTTACACAAAATGGAAGTTCCATGTTAACAAGAAATTTAAAGAAATAAATTAAAAGTTTTTATTAATAACCCAACTGGCAATAAATTGTATGTTTAAAATAGCAAATGAATGTAGTCTTATCTGTTGTCAAGAGATAAAAAAAAACACAAACAATTTTATCTATCAAATAAAAAAACTGTTGTTTCAATTTTAACTTTCCAGAAATAAATCAAATTAAACACTTTAAGCAGCAAAATAATATTTCAGGTAGGTATAATTCCACAACTTCACTTTCACTAATAAAGAATATTTTAAGAAAATATTTGGACTTGTAAAATATTTGATATTTAAGGACGCAAATTTTCTGTATACTATAGAATTCAATTGTTGTAAGCAAAGATATATGCAAAAATATATAATAAAAATTTTTAGACAAAATGAAATATAAGCAAAAATATGACTCGACTTAAGAAAAAATTATTTTCTTACCAAAAATTTAAAAATTTGTCTCACATGCAATACATTCAAAAATTGGGGTTTCACCTCTCTTACTACTCTTACTATATAAATATGTTTATTGAATTGAGCCCTACACATTTGTCGTCAATTATATTGTTTCGGGCCCCACACGTTGGTCGCCAATTATGTTACCTCCTTTCTCTTATTATTTATTTTTGAGAAAGAATTGAGGCAACATGTGCGGACGACTAGCTGGTTTAAGCCGGAGCAGAGAGCCGTGGGTCCAGAGCATTCGTAAGAGTGGAGAAACTTACCCTTTCTGACATGTACAGCATAAGCGACAGATTTCTGTTTATTTCGAGAAAAGGAGACAAAGAAAAATTGATGTTAAATTGGGCACCATCTATAGTGAAATAAGCAAAATAGTCTCTTTTTCTCGAATAACCAGTCTGCTATAGATCGGACTGAAATTGTTGGTAAGAGAAATAAAAAGATAGTTTAAAATGAATGACAAAATATATTACAAAAAATTAGACAAATCGGTTTGAGACAAATTGAAATGTAAAAAATATATATATATAAAAAACAAATTGATACCAGTATCCTAGGTGGTTTATGGGTCAGGTGGCTGGTTCTGGGACAGCAATCCAGGCCCACAATTGTCTCTTATTGCAAGAATTCTAAATTTTTCTTGGCAATTTACGTCTCTCAATGAATGGGGTGAAAATTGTAGGAAATTTAACCAAATATAAGCACATACAAAATTTATGCAAGTTATTTATGCAAAATTTAAGCAATGTTAGCTATGCAAATATAAGCTAGTTAGCTGTACAAAATATATTTGAATTAGCTGCACGAAACATTAAGCTAGCTATACAAAACTGCAGGAAATTAATTTAAGCTATACAAAAGTAATCTGATTAGCAGTACAAAAGTAATTTTAGCTATGCAATAGTAATTATTAGCTATGCACGAGTTATTATTAGCTATGCACGTGTAATTATTAGCTATGCACGAGTAATTATTAGCTATGCACGAGTAAGCTGATTTCTTAGACTATAAATTGCCAAAAAATTAAAAGGAAAGAGAAAAATATTTTTAAAACCATGTGGTACATATAGCATTTTAACTACTTATTAAATTAAAAAGAATTGACTTTGAATTCAAAATTTATTTTAAAAATAATTGAAATTATATCAAAGGCAAAATTTGAAGATTAATTAAAATATTTTAATGAGTATAATGAAATGAAATTACCTGTATGTTCAACACTTTGTAACTGGGATATAAAAATTGTAATATCAATTACTGAAGTCCACAGTTAAAAATTATAATGTTTGAATCAGTACAAAGGCTGCAAGCAAATGACTTCCTGGTGAGTTTTACTGATAAGGTAAACTTTTTATCCTGTTTACTGGAAAACAACGCTACCAAAAAAAATGTGAGAAATCTAATTCCCTATTGAAATTGAAAGCTATAAAATATAAAAATCGTACAAGTATGGCCATCTGTCAGTGGTTAATTTAAGCGCACCAACTTGCCTTGTAGATTCCCATACTCAACTAAAGTAGTGGCATATAATCGATAAAAGGAATCTATAATAATAGTTTATTTTCCATGCCAGCTGATTTGCCTTTGCAATTTCTATTTTATACATAACAACAAATATTAACAGATGTAAATAAGTAGTAAAACGTATTGATATTATTGATAAATCAGTAACATATTACATGTTATAGGATTTACTATATATAGAATGAGAGAAGGTAAGGAAAATAACCATATGTACTCCATAGTAAACAAAAATATAAAAATTGAAAAATAGATATCTGATGTAACTAAATTTTGTAGACAAATTGTTTCCTGGGATAATAATGCTGTATTACAACGGATATGAGATACATAATAGTGTTAATAGAAAAACAGGACTAAGTTCCTAAGATATAAAATTAAGTACATAAAACAGTGTGACATGGTTTAGCAGTTATACATGTAAAATTCTGTTAGTTGAAAACAGTTTCACCTGCAAGAACTGAATCCAAAAAATATACAGGTCGTGCTAACTATCCACAAAACACTAGTTTTTAAATAAACTGTTAAATGGACATAGGCCATGTAACAATGGAAACCGGTAACGTACGAATATGCTTATAATATCGATAATAAAACATTATCCAGATGTAGTTCCTATAAAAACCTAGGTGTAATATTTGATTCTAAGCTTTCTATTAGTGACCATATGACTTTAAAAGTGTCTGAAGCTAAAAATTGTATGGTTTTGTTGTAAAAAATTGTAAGAAATTCACTAATATTGAGGCGTTAAAGATCTTATATTTGATGTATATCCGGTCCAGGCTTGAACATGCTGCTCTAATCTGGTATCAGTACTACAATTGTCAAAAACTGATAATAGAAAGAGTGCAAAGAAGATTCTTAAAATATTTAGCATTTAAAACAGATGGTATTTACCCCGAAATGGGAATAAGTTAACGAATAGATTTAATATCATCAGCCTAGATCAAAAAAGGACTTGCATGTCACTAATATTTCTACATAAGCTATTACATAATATGATTGATTGCTCGGACTTACTTCGCTATATTCATTTTAATGTACCTAGAATTAACATGAGGCATAGTCTAACATTTAGATGTAAAACTCCTAGAACGAATATCCTCTCGAAATCACCTCTGCATGTTATGTGTCAAAACTTTAATAATATATGTCGCATATGCGACATTCACCACAGCTCATTGAATAATTCAATAGAAGTTGCTATGCAACATCTCGATGTTAGACACGTCCAAAATACCTTGTAAGCTCTAAAATGTAAAGCACAGATTACCATATGCGGACTATACAATCTTATGTCTCTGTTGGACAATAAAGCTATTATTTATTTATTTATTTAGTTATTTTGGCGTATGTCACTATCAAAGTTACTCCTTGTCCAATGAACCAAAAACCAAACAAGTTGCACATAAATATTCTCAATAGGAACTATTTCCAATAAAATTCCTTTGGACTGTATATTTTTTTGATACTGTATGCGGTTAAGCTAGCTCGTATTTCTTGGAGTTTTTAGGATCACTGTACAGTTCACAGGGAATAATAGAATTTGTTCATAGCGCCACCGCAGAGCCTGTAACATTAACCCTAACAATAATTGTAAATCTAACAGAGCAATTATTACATGTTATTAAATATTTATGTCTGCATTAGCTATAGAAGGAAATGCTCATACAATAAAATTCGTCCAGTGCTGGAATAATAAAATCAAAGAGCCTAGCGTGCCAAGATAAATGAATAACGTCCATAAACGTCTACAAACTGGATAAGAAATCGATAGGGCGCCAACAACCAAACAACGAATTGCAAAACTTTGGCTAAAAGTTTCTTCTACTTGAATGTGGCGTGATTATTTTAACCAGCTCAGCATTCGATGAAGGTATGCATTAAATTACGCGATTAAACAATTACCTAGTTTTAAACTAAACTGCCGAATTTGCAAGAAAAATGACATATATAATTAATTGTTGCATCGAGTAACGCGATTTATCTCGGGTATTCAGATAATGTCAAGAAATTATAGAAAAATAATTTAATTAAAAAGTTGACAATCCTTTTTTAGAAAAAAATTAGATGTAAACGTTATTCATCAATTTATTGCAGTTTTTAATTATTAAATATTCTACGGTATACTCTTTGCAGTTGTTTAAAAACAAATTAATTTTTTGGTAAATACTAATTTGAAATTCCTGATGTTGCCAGCACAAATCAATACCTTTCTCGCCTAAAAACTACTTCCACAAAACACTAAAACATTTTAACGCTATATACAAACACTACTCAATGAGATTTTCAGTTTTAGTCATCTCATGATGATGCTGACATAGTTAGCGAGAACGTGCGTCGCGTAGTATATTTGAGAGCAGTGTTCAAATGTTTTGGCGTTTTAGTCGTTATTTACGTAACTAGTTATGAAAAGACTAATTTTATTTGACGAAAGTATATTTGCCAAAACGAGAGAGCGAACGTATATGATTTATCTTCATTGGAACAATGTATTCTTAACAATGCTCAAACTCGCACACTAGTAGATTATATATCTGCAGTAAATTCTCCAGGTTTTAATTTAAAATCGCTGAGTGATGAACAAATTGAAGGTGTGGAAAATAAAAAATCAATTATCCAAAAAGATTAAATACGTATTACAGAAAGTTAAATTTGCAAATTCGCAAGATGAGATTTGGTGTGATGTTTCTAATTCCAAATTTCGATCTTATATATCCGGCGAAATGAGACGCGCTACTTTTGAAATTTTTGATAATTTAACTCAGTCAGGAATTCGAGCAACTAAAAAATTAATTGACAGTAAATATTTCTGGCCTAAAATGAATACAGGCTGCACCTTATCGACAAAGCATGTATTAATTGTCAGACAGCTAAAATAAATAAATATACAAAAACTAATTGGTAAGTCGCTAGACGTTTTGAACATCTTCACATACATATTGTAGGTCCATTATCTCCTTCCTGAGGGTTGCTCTTACATTATTTCTGTAGTTGAACATTTTACTCGGTGGCCAGTGGCATATCCTTTGTGTAACACTACAGCAGAAACAGGTGCTGAAATATTATTCCGACAATATATATGTCGTTTGGTGTCCCGCTTCACATAACTACAGATCAGGGCGATCAATTTGAACTTAGGTTTCCACAATTTTCAAAATCCTAGGATTTCATAGAATACATACTACTGCATATCATCCTCAAAGTAATGGATTAGTTGAAAGATTTCACATAACTCTAAAAACAACGTTGATTTCTAATTCCAGGAATTGGAAGAGTGAACTTCCAATCATTTTATTCGGTTTATCGGTTTACGGTTTAGTGCCAAAAGAGGATTTACAATGTTCTTCTGCGGAACTTATTTTTGGTGAACCGTTACGTCATCCTGGGAAATTTTTTATTAACTCTCACGATTATTCAGATCTACCGATTTTTATAGCAAAATTATTTGTCAATCCTGACATACAAACATGTGATATATTTTTATTATGGAGGAAAAATTAAAACCTTCTTTATCGCCGATGTACGAAGAACCTTTTAAGGTGGTATCTTGTACTGATAAAGTTATTTGTATAAATAAATAAGCGTTAAGTTTGAGTTTGTTTACCGCAAATACTCTTCAATTTTGACTAGTTCATTATTCATCCTCAGTACGGCATCATCCAAATTATTATCAATCTACAGCAAGCAATTAAGGTATCGTCTGCAAATAGATTTAAAAAGTCACAAGATGTAAATTTAACAATATCATTTAAATAGATCATAAACAATAGAGGTCCGAGGACACTACCCTGTGGCACCCTAAATTTATTTTGACGAGAATTAGAAAATTTATTGTTCATTTTTGTATTTTGATATCAGTTACTCAGGTAGTCCTCAAGCCAGTTTAATACTATGCCATATATACCATAATACTATCGATTACTGATTAATAAATTATTCTTATTAAAATATTCAGAGAGTTGTATACGTACTGCTATTTCTATGATTTTTTCTATAGCTGCCAAAGTATTAAAAAAGAGCCGAGCAGGCGTTGTAATTAGAACGCGTTGAGCGATCGTGGTACACCACCACGAATTATACAACAACCATTCCCTACGATATAGACATTGCCATCTGCCGCAGCTGAGACTCGAATTTAGGAGTGATACAGCAACTAGCCGTGTTGTCTCTCACACAACCTCGTCTAGTCCATTGCTACTAACTCGGTAGTACATGAAAAAACACCACTAAACATCCATACCCTAGCCAGGATTCGAATTCGGGACACGTAAGCTTTGAGCCACTAAGCCAGTAAGGGTTTGGGGTACTAATTAACAGAAATGAACTTCAAGCAAATATCGAATCACCCTCGAGTTCACCCCCAAATATCAATCGACATACACGACTTATTATGATAAATGAACATACATACGCATTGTCGCACTACCGGCACAGTAGCGTAGCGTGCTAAAACGTGTTGTATGGCGAGCGTGATTAGTCAACTCTCTATTGTGTTCTGAGTTCAATCACCTATCACCAACACTGGCAACGTCGATGGGTAATGGATGTTTTCTCAGTTTTTTTCGAACGTGTAAATGCCGTTGCTCATAGCCTTTGCTTTGAATCTGGGAGGTTGTCTACAATGTGTAATGTGTTTATAGTAATAAAATCAGCTGTTGAAAAGACTGTTTAGTCTGTTTTGTACTGATGATGATTAATAAATCAGAAATCAATCCGCAAATTGGCCGCGAGCATAGGAGTTCCCTATTTGCTGCCATACTGCAATTATCGATTTTAAATCGTGTTTACGTATTGATGTTATTTAATACAATTCTTATGTCATATCTTTACTCACCACTTCTGCTTTCCAAGAAAATGTGCCGTAAAAAATAATCATTGATTATTACGGCCAAACATTGACCGTCTGGAAAGTAAGAGATAAAAATAAATTTGATTCAATGCTGATAATGTATCCAATCTTGATCCGAAATTCGTATGATAAGTCTCAATTAACCTCTTTCCATATTGTGAATTCAAATCACTTCTATAAATATCTACATAACAAATTTTATCAGCCGAAAGGGATACTTGCCGAGTCAAAGACTTAATGTTAGTCACGTAAAGTCTAGATCGACTATCATGATTTACGACTACAAAAATGTTAGACTAAATAAAATACGAGATAACTTAACATTGGACTGAAATAGTGTCATTTTTTTTTCCCTTATAAAAGTAAATATTTTATTTCAAATTATAATTTTTATAAAGTATGTTTCCTATGTGCCAAGTTACAGGATCTTATCCTAAGAAAAAAGTTTGTGTGTACGCACGTACTAAGACACTTCATTTCGAGGTAAGTAAGTCTTTCTAAATAAGACATTTCTGTTTTATTTAATTTTTTTCTCTACAGATTGGGGTAGATAAAATGGATCAAGTAACTGAATTGGAGAAAAACTGTGTAGAAATTCCATCGCTGTTGCTACGGACATCCATAAGGGGCCTAGCCGAGCAAGATAGTGAAACTGGCAGGAACTGAATCAAATTTAAAGTATTTAAAATGCCGTTTAAATACTGCGTAAACCTTATGATTCGCATTCCTCTTGGTCCAAGGGTGTAAAATTTTTAATTCTCAACCTCTTGTTTAAAAACATCTATCTGATATGCTCTTGACGATTAGGATGTTTTATTCTGTATATTTTGGCGCAAGGAGAATCTCAACGCTACCGCATATAAACAGTGATATTAAAGGAAATCTCGATAAGTGTTTCCCGAGCGTTAATTACACATCTTTCTATCGCGTTGTTTATTTTTCATTTCTATTTAAAATCATTTGTAGTGTTATACAGTGTAGTAGACAGTATCAAGGTGTGTTTATTTAAAGTACATTTTATTTGTGCGATGAGGATCAATGCCAAGAAGTATTTAAAAGTCACCACCTGTGTAAAAATGAGGTGCAGAGTGTTATTAATAATGTATTGCATTTGGATGTGTACCTACTATTTTTTTATATTAATAAAAATAAGTATTGCTCGTATACTTATTTTAGCCGGTGTTTAGTCATCAATGGTGATCGGACGGTCTGACAAAAATAATCCACTATACCTTATTGTGGTAAAATAGATCTGTATACAATTTTTCATAATTAAATAAAGATGTGTTAGGTAATAACAAAATTGTTACATAAAATTTTGTGATCTGCCATACCATAGGCTGGTACCAAAGCGGATTTTGAAGGCTAAATGAAAGGAAAATTATTAACAGGCAAAGACCAGCCGCAACATTTAATTAAGGTTATAATTTAAAGAAAAAACAAAAATTAAACACGAGATAAAGTGAAATTATAAAATGGGGGTGCTATTTAGAGGTTGAAAGTGGTTTTTTGCGGTTTTCGGCGAAACGTGACCTCTTAGCGGAAAATGTCCTTCACAAGGGTTGTAGGTAATAAAAAAATCTAAAACTTTCATATCAGGCATTTTTCAACATAACCTCACATTTTCCGAAAAAATGGCGGATTTGGTCCTTCAAAAAAATGATTCCAGTAAACTATCACTTTTTAGACCAGTTGCCAATTATATAACACATGAAAAATGCCATCCTTGTCCTATTCAGTATTCGAACTCGAAACTCCGTGGTCTCAAATCTAACACATAAGCAGTGAGCTACTGAGCCATCACAAAATGATTCTTCACGGTATTAGAGTGGAAAATAACGATTTGATAGGTCTAAGACGGAAAGTCGTTTTCCAAAATGGGTCCATAAAAAGGTACACAAACGCGTTGCCAGGCAACTACTCGATACACTGACAAGGGTTTTAAACAATTCTATAGCGAACTTTGGCATAGACAATAGGCAACTTCTTTACGGTGCCTTTTTTTGGAACATCATGTTGCTGCTACTCCGAAATTTTTCGGTAGGTTTAAATGCATTTCAGTAGATTTAATGTTTTGGAATACATCTGATTAATACGTATACTCTAGTCATCAGGGCAATATCATAATAGTAGCCATTGTTTTGAATCTTACAATTTACAATCCAGTGCTTTCATCAAGTTTTAGATATTACCTATCAAGTTGGAATTCTTCAGATACGAGGATGTTGTAAGTTTGATCCTTCTCACGGTACAGCATTTACAATATTCTATACTCTATTTACTGAATAGAAATAGTTACGCCACTCGCCATTGATTTATGTTTACTTTGACCAATGTATGCAATGACCAGTTTTACACACGTCAAATTAATAAAAGCGGGAAAATTCAAAGACGATGTAATTTGATGTAATATTTTTTGAGGAATTAAGGTGATAAAAAAGTTTTAATCAAATATTAAAAAAAAAAAATTCTTTATTATTTCTAACAAAACACAAATATATAATATGGTTATACTTAATTTTTGTATTTCTATATATAAAATGACATGATACATTTGTATGATATAGGGTGAAATAATAAACATTTATTTTATTTTATTTATTTCATCCAAAATATATACTAATACAATTTCTACATAATTATTATTCACAATTATACCATGTCATCCAGCTGTTAGTTCATTTCTGAATCAGATGAAGAAGAAGGGTCACTTCTCAAATGAATTATCAGTGGCACTAGGTACCACGATGTCCATTGTAATGTCAACCTGTCCCACACTTTTTCCTATCATTTCGCGCATAATGGCCTTAGGCGAAGATCTTTCATTTTAAACGTGGCATTATTCCTGGCGACTTCTCCTTTTATTTGATATTTTATTTTTAGAATTGAATTCACAATAATATGGTGGTAATCGTAAAACTGTGTGACCTTATTCTTTTGCCATTCCATCTACATATTTTGAAACAATGAGACACTGGACCGCTAGATGGCGCCTGCTGACTATTTTACATGTCGCTATTGTAAAAATACCGGGATGTACCAAGTAGTCAAAGGATCCTCGTGCCGGTCGTCGCATGCCTACCTTGCACTGACGAGAGCCAACAGCTCGAAACTGCAGTCTGCAAGTGGTGTGTGACGACTGGCAAGAGAGCTCCTTTAAGTACGATCAGTCTTTCGGCTGGTGTTTGTTGCAATCGAAGCACTAGCGTTTTGATGGTAATATGCAATTATTACACTTAACGCGCCAGACTTGTAATTTTGATTGCAGTCTGGTTACTTTCCTTATAGCAAAATAAGGATTTATAGAGGAGTTTGCGACTAAAAATATTATGTTCAATGAGAGACTGTTTGACAAGATGCAGGAATTCGGCTCTCACCATATCTGCTTCGTAAATAATCGACTAACTTGTGAATCAGGCTTGTACATCTGCCTTTTCGTGCGTGCCAGAATTCAGAATCTTCTCCGTTGTTCTACTGTGATAAGGAAGCGTTGTCCTTCACAACCACAGAATGTTCGGTCAAGCGTCCCAGAATTTGGGCAAAACAATTTTTGAAATCTTCCTCATTAATTTCTTCGTGGTCGGTGATACACTTTCCGTGTCTGGAATATACGTGTTTCTTGATATTCACGAAGAATTTTGATGTACTAATTAGCATGCCTCTATAATACCTAGATGAAAATTACCTGCTGCATTTATAGTAAACTCGACGTTTTGTGTCTTAGAGTTATCCGGATTCTCTCCAACATAAGATATTTAAAACACGTTGCTTATCTTTAAAAATGACTGGCTCTTTCTTTTTTCGGTGGAGAAAGAGCTGCTTGGTCCATAATTAATATGAAACGAAAGAATTTCTAACCTCAAAAAAGTGGTTCTGACATTTAATCAATTTTAATTATTTTCATTACGTACCTTAATATGCACAAATGTACATCAAAGTATTTAAAAATACTGTTTTATTAGATGAATGGGAATAACAGATAACAGCAAATCATCTGGTTGAGTGTAAGAGTAGTCTTTCTGACTGAACTCCGCCAAATAAAGTCAATATTATTATTATTATTAAGATAACGAATAAGTTAACAGCAATTTTTAACAAACGCCAAAAACTGAACAACATCAAAAACATAAAATGGTTGGTTGTTTATGGGATTTAAAAAGTCAACCGTTAGAACAATTCTATTTAAATATGGCGTACTTTTTTGGAGCTTAACTACTTCTATTCAGCAAATAGAGTATAGTATATATTTAATGATTAATTAAATTTTACAGTACAATGTATATCCATTCAAATTTCAAACATTACTCCGCCTGATTGGAAATCTCCAGATACGGGAACGTGGTGAGTTTAATAATGGTCAATAATACAACACATCATATGCAAACGAAAATTGCAACATTTTCGATATCTACAAATTTATAAATATATGTTTGTCTTTAGGTACATTCATCTTATAACTTACATTGATATGCAACGATCGCACACTATTTTGCTATTATGGTATAATAACTATTTAAGGATATTGTCACCATCTATAAATAAAATTGTTATTCAATTTAATAAAGATGTTTCTGGAACATTTTGGAATGTTTTAATTGTCTTATTTTTTTATTCTCATTGCATCAGACTGGAGAACTATGTCACTTAACCGAAAGCGATTTAATTCATTAATTTATCGTTAGTGAGGCAGGCATTTTTGTTCAAGATCTAATTGAGTTATTTCATCGCAGGCTTTTGGGATTGTAGTGTACGAGGTCGGGAGCAACATTCACATAGGCCAAGCTTACTTGAGAATTTGGAGCAACATGTAAGGGCTGTGCCGTATACGTAGGCTCTTAACCTTTTTTAAGAATCCTTGTATTTGCTTGTGCTGTATTTTGTGCATTTTCTTAAAGCTACGATTAGCTTTTGACCAACTTCCAGAGAGATGGAATTTGGTGCACAGGTGCGGCTCATTAAACTTTGGAAAAAAAAAATACTTTTTTCCAGTACCCATTCCTTTATTACATTTAGTATGGGTAATGGGCCTTTTCAGTGAATTTTTTTTATTGCTTTATGTGATAGTATTTTATAAAACATTTCGCCGTATTTGTTTATATTTTTTTTTTGAGCACGATTTCTATCGGAAAAACATATCAATAGTGCGGAAATAAAGCGCGGGCTTTGAACGTGACGTCACGCACCCATCTTAGTGACGTCAAAGAGCCTACGACCTTGAACAGGTCATTCGGGTGTATTAGTACTATATTGCAAAGTTGGTTACCTGCTTTTTGATAGTTGACGTTAAAATTGACTTTGATACTTTGACAGTCCTTCTCTTGGATTTTTGTGTTTGGAAAATGTTTAAAGAGTGCTTTGTTCCAATATCTACAAATAATAACATAAATTGTCCAAGCAAAATATTCCTTTACGTTCCACGAGATGAAAGCAGACGAAAATCATGGTTTAAAATTGCCAAAGTTGAGAAGAAGTTGACCAAAACCAGGAACACGCACCACAGAACATAACCACAAAACTAA
Organism: Leptura quadrifasciata; assembly: GCA_963675555.1. Lineage (NCBI taxonomy): Eukaryota > Metazoa > Arthropoda > Insecta > Coleoptera > Cerambycidae > Leptura > Leptura quadrifasciata. Next base: position 1,028,346 of record OY776678.1, on the reverse strand, counting down.
ATGTAAACATGTGTCAGCTGTGGTGTGATGTCAGAGGCTCATAAGGCGTTCTGGCAAATGCTGCCAATATAATTCCGGGCGTGTGACGTCACTAAGTCCAAGGTCAAATGCGTGTTCAAATTTCCGTAATAATTGTCTATTTTTTTATTAAACACTGTGAGATTCATATTCGAAACAGAGTTGCACAAAGTGAATATCTATCAGTTAGCTTTCGAATAAACATTTTCGTTTTGAGGTTTAAGAATTTAGCGAAAAGGCCCATTTGCTCGAAAAGTCTAGGTGAATGAATTCAAATTAATTTTATCTGTAGCTCTCAAACTATTCACTTCAGACTCCCACATTTATACATTTTTGTAACAAACTTTTAACGAATATCGCGTTGAGGATGATTTAAAGAAACCTCAACTCGTTGTGGACGTACCCAGTTTCCACAAAAAGTTAACGCGTGGGCTGGAAATGTTGGAATTACCACTGCATTATTCGGTAATAGTGAGTAATTATTTAAACGAAATTTTTCCACACAGATGAATTGAATTGGTAGGCGCGGATTAGTAGTATAACCAGCTAGATCTCCGGACCTAACCGCATTGGATTATTTTTTATGGGGTTATCTAAAATCCAAAGTTTATTTTAATAGATCGACCAATGTTGAGGACTTAAAATACAGAATTAGTTGTAAAATTGGAAGACGTGTGTGAGTTCAACCACAATAAAAGAATTATTCATAAGAATATTTGGTATAATTTATTGTATTCAAATAAGTACAATATTATATAATTATGTATGTATATCAATCTTGAAATAGCATTCCTCTGTCATAGATACATTACCCGTGGCCCTAGATACCAAAGGTATCTTTTTTAATATAAAAATAATAACAATAACTAGTAATAGTAGTAGATACGCCACAATACTTCCCCTCTTAAAAGGAAGCAGTCAGACGTTCAAACAATCAGTGGCGAATCTAACTCTTTTTTTAGAAATTGAATTACCCACATCTGCCTTAACAACATTTAAAATATAAGCAGGTTTTACTCTGTCTAATGTCAACAACACAAAGGCAATGATTTTGACTATGAAATTTAAATATAATAGCATTAACGTAAATAACATAAATATACTGCTAGAAAATAATAAGTTGGAACTTGTTAAAGAATTTAAATATCTCGGAGTAATAATTGATAATACTCTAACATTTAAAAATCATTTCTTATATATGCAAAAGAAAATAACAAAAAAGTATACTTTTTTTTCAAGAATATCCAACCAACTCTCTTTTGCTACAAATGTTTTAAATAAATATTTTATACCTTTCAGACAACAATATTTTTGATCAAATGTGCTTTTAGAGGGCGGAATATTAAACATAATATTTTTAGTCGCAAACTCCTCTATAAATCCTTATTTTACTATAAGGAACGTAACCAGACTGCAACCAACAGCTACTCTCCGGGCTATGTGCCCCGCCGAGCGCTGAATTACAAGTTACAAGTCTGGCGCGACGACCGACATGAGAATCCTTTGACTATAGTACATCCCGGTATTTTTACAATAGCGACATGTAAAACAGCCAGCAGGCGCATACCTACCTTGCACTGACGAGAGCCAACAGCTCGAAACTGCAGTCTGTAAGTGGTGTGTGACGACTGGCAAGGGAGCTCCTTTAAGTAGGATCAGTCTTTCGGCTGGTGTTTGTTGCAATCGAAGCATTAGCGTTTTGATGGTAATATGCAATTATTACACTTAACGCGCCAGACTTGTAACTTGTAATTCAGCGCTCGGCGGGGCACATAGCCCGGAGAGTAGCTGTTGGTTGCAGTCTGGTTACGTTCCTTATAGTAAAATAAGGATTTATAGAGGAGTTTGCGACTAAAAATATTATGTTTAACAATATTTTTAATATACCGGGTGACACAGGAGACATGTAACACCCCGTAGCATGTTTATTTAAAAAGATATTATTTTGAAATTTGGTACACTTATATAATGCGTGATTGTCCTTTTTTAAGTACAAAATATTTTCCCCCCATTTCCGGTTTCACCGGAAGTAACATCTACTCTGTTATTTTAAATGGCACCCTTGTATTTTTTTATCTTTTCAACCATATATCGGAGCACGGCATTTGTTTTTAAAATGGCACTTAATATCAATTTTAATTTGTTAAGTCTAGGTGGCCCTGATATGAACCTTGGCAGATATTGATGCGTAGTGTGCCGTGATATCGAAAGACCTCTGGTATGCGACTTTGTGCCTCATATTTTTTTGGGAATAACCAGTAGCTGAACAGACTAATAAGATCTAACTTATTTAAAAAAAATATCTTTAAACAACTCACGATATCATAAAAACCAAGATAGGAACCCCATTTTTTTATTTCACCTAGTTAAAAAATACTTATTTATCCAATACAATTGCTGTGCCTATCCTATTTTACTTTCTTCATTAAAATTAGTATCGAATGTTATTGCATAGTAATGAAAATTGTACTTCAACAAAAATATTTAGTAAGCAGGCGGTGGAAACAAAATAAAAGTAGGTAAAATGATTTTTTTAATAAATAAGAAACATCAGTAAAACACATTTGAACAAAATTGATGAAAAACCATTACACTATGTAATACATTTTTACAACGAATGAATGAAATTAAAATGAAATATTTACTGAAGTACTACATACAAAAGCATTTTTTACTGCGGATGCTCAAAATGTTGTTCGTTATTATCTCTGCACAATCGTGTTTTTGTGACGGTAGCATTAAGCACGTTATCTAACTGTAATTCAGTAATCCCATCGATTGCTCTTCTGACTCTCATTTCCATGTCTTCTCTGTTTGTTGGTGGAGTTCTATAAACGTTTTCCTTGAGGTGGCCCCATACAAAAAAATCAAGCGGCGTAAGTCTGGTGACCTTGCAGGCCATCGAACGGGCCCATTTGTTCCCATCCAGTTTTCTCCAAACCTTTCATTTAAATAATTCACCACAACTCTGCTGTTATGTGGTGGAGCCCCATCGTGTTGAAAAATTATTGGGTTAACATTAGGTGGCAGTTCTTCCAAAAAATCTTGTATCTGGCTTTGCAAAAATCCCAAATATCTTTCTCCATTTAATGGACCACCAAAAATTATTGGCCCAATAATTCTTCTGCCAATTACTCCTAACCATACATTAAAACTAAATCGCTCCTGATATGCACTTTCTCTTATTTCTGGGATTTTCTTGTGCCCAATAACGGTTGCTGTTACGATTAAATAATCCCAAATTAGCGAACCTAGACTCATCGGAAAATAAAATTTGTTCATGAAAATTATTGTCCAAATTTTATCTCTTCAGAAACCAATTGCAATAGTTCAATCTTCTTTGAAAATCATTTCCGTATAAATGCTGGTGTATTTGGTACTTGTATGATTTAAATTTGTGTTTTTTCAAAATGCGTCGAGCTGATTCCCGATTTATACGGGTTTGGTCCTCAATCTGTCTTATCTAAATCGCGGGATCTGCCTCGACAATTGCAAGTACATTGATTTCCGGCTCTTCATCGATAATGAAATTATTTTCCGGTACATCTAGTTCACTTCTGAATTGCTGTTCAACTCTTATAAATAGTGGTTTGGTGGATGAATTCTTTCGGGAAATCTTTCTTGATATAAGTCAGCAGCCCGTCTGCTATTTTTCTTACATTTGCCATAGATTAGTAGCTTATCTACTTTTTCATTTCGTGAATACATGGCAAAACAGAGTTAAAAACGTGATAACTTAGGTATAATTTAATGAAAAATACTTAAATTGCTGCCAAGTAAACAATTCTTAATTGTCAAATCAAAATGACTCCTCGTTTTACCTTCTTATGTTTCCACCGCCTGCTTACTATTTTTGTATTTTTGTTGCAGTACAATATTCATTACTATGCAATAACATTCGATACTAACTTTAATGAAGAAAGTAAAATAGGATAGGCACAGCAATTGTATTGGACAAAAATAAAAGATAAATAAGTATTTTTTAACTAGGTGAAATAAAATGGGGTTTCTATTTTGGTTTTTATGATATCGTGGGTTGTTTAAAGATATTTTTTATAAATAAGTTAGATCTTATTAGTCTGTTCAGCTACTGGTTATTCCCAAAAAATATGAGGCACAAAGTCGCATGCCAGAGGTCTTTCGATATCACGGCACACTACGCATCAATATCTGCCAAGGTTCATATCAGGGCCACCTAGACTTAACAAATTAAAATTGATATTAACTGTCATTTTAAAAACAAATGCCGTGTTCCGATACATGGTTGAAAAGAGAATCTAGAGACGAATCAGATAGGTAAAAGAAATATAAGGGTGCCATTTAAAATAACAGAGTAGATGTCACTTCCGGTTTCACCGGAAGTGCTGAGAAAAAAAATTTGTACTTAAAAAAGGACAATCACGCATTATATAAGTGTACCAAATTTCAAAATAATACTTTTTTAAATAAACATGCTACGGGGTGTTATATGTCTCCTGTGTCACCCGGGGTATAAACACAACAGATATTAGACAACCCCCAATTCCAGATGCTTGTGCGGAAGGGGGTTACACATTGAAAAACGCGGAGATACAACCATATCTTCCGACAGTGCCAGCCCCGGAGCAGGGGCTCGAACCCAGTGGCGCGATACCCGTTTGATTAATCGTCATTGCCACCTCGCGCCTTAACCATGCGACTATCGGCTAGAAAATGAATGAATTCAATGAACGCTTTACAAAAGTTACAAAAAAGTGGCATGGGGATCGTTCTGAAACGCAGCAGATACTCTCCAATTAGTTTAATGTCAGATGTTCTTCAGTGGATGACAGTTTCCACTAGACTAGTTTATTTTTCGAGGATATTTATTTATAAAATAAATCACAACTTACTTCCAGCTTATCTGAACCGATTTATAACACTAAATAGGGAAATTCATAATTATCAAACAAGAAAAAAATAACAATTTCCACGTACAAAGAACTAATTTGAAGAAATCGATCAATGAATTTCCCGTTTCAAAAAGGTCTTAAACAATTTAATGAGTTCTGATGGCATCAGAAAGGGCCCACTGTGTATCGTTAGATTATCAAGTAACTTGAAGAAAAATTAAGCATCAAAAGAAAATTCCCTGGCAATGGCAGAAAATGATTCATTTTCCAAGGCCAAATAAATAATCCTGACCATTCAAATATATTCAACATTATACCCTGCTATGTATCGCCGTAATTACTTATCAGTGTACTATAGAAATTGTTTACAAAACAGAATCCAGAGATTCACACTGTGAACGTAATGAGAAAATTCTGTAGTAACGCTCTAATGCTCGTAATTGGACAAATTTAAAGTAAATACTATACGTTTACAAAACCCTCAATTGGAGTTGATTGTCTAGACAATATAGAAATCAAGAAAATACGCTTGCCATTACGCTATGATTTTAATTTAAATTATTATATGTCTACTTAATATTCATTTTATGCGTCGCAAAAACAACCGGCGCGGCGGAAAAAATATTTTCAATTTTTTGCATATGGACTTGAAATGTAGAGGGAAAAAACTGCTTTCGATACATTCACCTCTTATTCATTACATTAACGAACATGGAACAAAAAAATGGAACATAAAAGGACAACTAAGAAAATGTACCTTAAATGAATGGGAATTAACCAATGGAAATTCATAAGCTTCTAATGATTGGAAAAATCGACAAGTATAGAGTTTTCTTCTTGTATTTAGCTGCAACTACTCTGTACCTCAATATAGTTTAATTTTTTGTTTTATTTTTCTACGGAATAGATACGGCTATAGAGATCGCAATTCTTGGTGAAAATATGTACGGTCGTGAGCAAAAAAAAAATAGGACGTCTTATAACGGTATTTTGCTAAAATCTAATTGTGTACATCTAATTTTAATTTTTGTGACATTGTCAGCTAGTTGTCATAATTTATTGCAAGTGTGCAAAAAACTAATATGCCTCATATAAGCGATTTAGTTAAATCTGGAGTTATTCCTAAAGCAGAAGATGGGTGGTCAATGAGACAAATTGCACTGCGTTATAATATTGACAAAAATTCGGTGTGTAACATTTTAAAAAAGTGGAGAATAAACGGTACGATTAGTAGAAATTCTGGATCAGGGCGACGAAGGATATCAACTCAACAACAAGATTTGCAATTGGTAAATGCTTTAGTAGAAAATCCATTTTACTCAGTTATTCAGGCTGCTGAAGAAACGAATTTTCCTGGATCGAGTAGTACTGGTCGCCGGCGAGCAAGAGAACCACAGCTACGCTGTCATGCAGCAGCACAGAAATACTTACTTAAAGCTGAACATAAAGAAGCTCGAGTAGGATTTGCGCTTGAATTTTTAGCGCATGATGTAAATTTTTTGAACAATGTAATCTTTACAGACGAAAAAACTTTCCAGTCGGCACACAGCGGTCGTATTCGTGTTTACCGCCCTCCGAATAGTCGATTCGATGAGGAATATATATCTAACAATGATAAAAGTGGTAGATTTTCCGTCAATATGTGAGCTTGGATATCGGCACGTGGTCCTGGTGTTTTGTGGCATATTGAGGAACGATTTAATAGTGAAACATATATTAGGATTTTAGACAATATTATGCTTCCTTATGTGTCACAATTATTTCCTAATAATGAGTTCATATTTCAACAAGACAATTGTTCCGTTCATGCTGCTCATACCTAACTAACTGGTTTCAAGATAACAACATCAATGTTCTTAACTGCCCCAGTCATAGTCCAGATCTTAACCCTGTGGAAGAAGTATGGGGACTACTCGTAAGAAGTATCCAAGAACGAAATGTGAGACCACGGAATGCCGAAGAATTACTGGAAATAGTAAATAATCCATGAGAAAATATTATTACTAAAGATTATTGTATAAGGTTATTTAATTCTATGCCAAACAGACTTATAGAAATTATAAATAGAAATGGTGCAGTAACGAAATATTAATAGTTAGTTTCTTGTTAAGTAGGATATCCTTTGTCCTTTGATCCAGGATTTCTACTAATCGTACCTTTTACTCTCCACTTTCTTAAAATGTTACACACCAAATTTCTGTTAATATTATAACTCAGTGCAATTTGTCTCATTAACCGTCCAAGATTTACTATAGCAATTACAGCATTAAAATAAAAATTAAATTAAAAGTGATATCTGTTTTATTTCGGCTACCCATTACATATTCAAATAGAGACAGATTTACATTAGAAAAAAAAGTTGTCCTATTTTTTTTCTGCTCACGACGGTATAATGTAAATGTTTTTAAACGTTAACCGCTATTTAATATGGTGTAGGCATATTTTGACCCAAGCTAAGAACTCGGTTGGTGGTAGCTGATGCAAACCATGTAGGTTTAGGTGCTGTCGTTATTCAATTTGATAATAATCAAACTCCAAAAGCTATATCTTTTGCTAGTAAAAGCCTATCAGAAGTAGAACGGAAAATAGGAAAAGAAGAAATTTGGCACCTGTCTGGGCAGTGGAAAGATTATATTTTTGTCTAGCAGAAATTTATGAAATCAGTAACTTTAGCTTTAGTGGGGAACGGTAGCTAAAGCGTCTGGCTAGCAAACTGAGTATGCCTAACGAAGTGGGTTCGAGGTCCGCAAAGCGAAACAATTTTTCAGTAAAAAATTGGCCCAAGAGTGGTTCGGACTTCACAATAAACTGTAGAGCGTCATCTCTCTTGCCTAGCACAAGATCCCTGAGACCTTCTAGGGGGTTACTTCGGTAAATTGAGAGGCAGTTAAGAAAATATTTTAGCAAGTATCCGTCATCTTAGGAGAATGATCTCAAGGCTAGGAATCCTATCCTCGTCAACACTTTATGCTACTCTGGAATGTTGTCAATGAAACGCACACATTGAACACTATTATTATAATTAATAATCAAAATACATGTATTTATATTCATCTGGACATAACGAATGTTGTTATGTGGCTAACTTTAATAAAGATATTAGCATAGTAAGCAATTCACTATTCCCTAATCATCAGTTGGTTTCTACAGATATTATTTTTGTTCTGTTTTGTCATGAAATTTGTTTTCCAGATATTCTGAATGAATATTAGATAAATACAGTTCTGTTTTGCTTGTCTGAATTTAATGGATTTTGATATAAATAGTTTAGTACCTCATCCACTCTGTGCTTTTCATTTTTAAATTGCAAATGCAATCTCGATATAAATTCAACACGCGAGAACATTTTCCTGTTCAATATATACCTGAAGGCATATATTTCTGCATATTCGCCATGCCAGTCTAGATTGTTTCGGGGTTGGCCATATATGAATAACACATCAGTTTTCTCTCTATATATGCTCATTTTCAAGTACAATAACAGTAATATTTATTTACAAAAATTATACTGAATACAATACAATTTTTATAAATCAAAGAGAAAGACATCGTCTAATCGGTAAGTGTGGTGTTTTGTTCATATTTTTTCATCTCCTTATGAGTTTTTTCTACCGCATGTATCTGGAAAAATAATCTCTACGTATATGACGTTTATATCAAAGGAATAGCCAGAGGCTATGTGACAACCAATACAAATTGTAACAAAAATCTTCAAAGTTATGAAAACAATTCTTGTTTGCGGTGTATGTTAAATACATTGCCTTAAGATCGTGTTTATGTCATATCCGTGGATACTAACTACTTACATAGAACTGTTGATATTCTAAATGATATTTCGTTTGTTCAGTTCCTCTTTTAACAGTAATAACTATCTATATGACTGATGGTCGAGAGGTAAGCCCACTTGCCTCTCACCGAAAACTTCTGGGTTAGATTCCCGGTCGTGGCAGTGGAAAATACTGTGAGAGGGATTTTTCCACTATACACGGATATGGGTGTGTGTCTCTTGTCGCTAAATGTATAACCCCCTCCCACGCAAGGCTCTTCTAGAGTCTTCCGGGATAAAGGGGGTCGTAATTACCTGTGGTGTTATTTATGTTGTGGAAAAATAATATTATCGCGGGTTCTTTAATTTTTCTTTTTTATCTGCCTTTTTTATTAGAATCTTTGTCAAGTCCCACTATATTCTGTATCCGTTTTCCCAAGTGCGTTCACAAATATCCGAATTTCATTATTTCTAGACGACTTACCTACATAATTTTGTATAATCGCACGGAATATTGTAAATGTAGTTTACTGAATTTTGCTCTTGGTTTAAAAGTTTTTTTTTTTTGTCAAAATAGAAATAGGTTTTTGCTATGTAGTAAACAAAAAGAAAAAGAATGTATGTCGTAGTCACTGTGGCTTAAGGTGACACTAAAATAAATTAATTTGAGCATATTATCTAGTAAAATGACGCTTACATAAAGAGGAAGAATTGAAATTCTCATTATGATTAGATGTGGAGATAAAATGCAAACGCAAGAGCACAAAATAGAGAAAAGGTTTAGACAGACTGGTGGTGTTAAAGATCTTCCTAAAAGTGATAGAAATCAAACTTGCGAAGATAAGAAACTGGATGTTTTACTTACGTTTCAAGAGAATCCTCACATAAGCTCAACGCAAGTAGGTTTGATAATATGGATCATACGACGGTTCTAAAAATATTAAAGAAAAAAAATGACATTCGTACAAAGTGCGTCTCGTTAGAACATCTAAATGATAATTTTGATCGTAGAGTCGAGTTTTGTGAAAATATAATGGAGAAATGTTGTGACAAATACTATTTTTTAAGACGTCTCGATATTGGACAAGTGAAAATTCCCAGTGGATGCAAGAACACCACACTCAGTACCCCCAAAAGTCAATGTTTGGACTGGAATTGTCGGTAACGCAACTATAGGATCATCGTTTTTTTTTTAGAAAAGCCTAACAGGCACTCGTTATCTACAATTTCTACAAGAATTTCTATTACCAACTATAAGCAGACTATTTCTAAATAGATTTGACCTATGATTTTAGCAAGATGAAGCGGAGCTACTTGCTACTGCTATAAAAAATTACCAAAATGTTTATTTTCATGATCGATGGATAGGTCGAAGAGGATCAATTAAATGGCCACCTAGGCCTCCAGATTTAATTCCATTCGATTTTTTTCTATGGGGATATACAAAAGCAAAGTTTATGTAAATAGACCGCAAATTTCATTCATTAATTTCTAGGGGTGATTCTATATACAAAAATATGAAAAGAAGTTCATATAAACATGGATTCGGGAATCCCTCCTAAGCGCGCTGCGGGCCTCTGAAGTGGGCACCCAAAATTGACATTTTATTTAAAATCTCAGGAATCCTTTGAGCTACAGTGACTAGTTGTTTTTGCAGGTGATTCGATATCAATAAAGGTCATTATTTGATGTTATCTATCAAAGGTAAAATCAATCAGAGGTGGGTGGAGGGGACTTACTTCTAATTTAAGAGATTTCTTGGAGGATGTGCCGTATGAGACCAAGACAATGTGGTCATGCACGACGGTGCGCCTCCCTCCCATTTTGGAAGTAGGTTGCCCGCACCCCTCCCCCCCCTCCCAATCCTCGACCTACGTCCTCTTCACTATTTTGTCTGGACTTATTTGAAAAGCCTTGTCTACTCAACTCCTGTGACAAATCTTGAAGAGTTACGTGTAGCAATAGCGTGCGAAATTATGGAACATTTTTCAACGGGTCTTTACTTCAATGAATCATCGTCTAGCAGTTGTGTGGAAATGAATGGTGTCCATTTTGAACATTTAATTTAATCTGTCAGTCTTTAAAACCGGTTGGGTCCTTTAATTAAGTAATCATTTGTTATTTTTCTTTAGTTTATTCAAGAAAATAATAAATGCAATTTCACTAATTTGTTCTTTTTTTATTGATACGTTGACAGCTAACCCTATTGGTATAGTTGAAGTAATCAGTTCCCGCCACATAAAAAAGCAACAAAAACTTTACGACCTCATTGAAATACCGGTACTCTCTGTACTGCTGTTCGCAAATTGACTCGCTTACCTTTACAGGTTTTAATGTGCGTCGGGTCGTTTGATGACAGGCATGCCGCCATAACCCGCGGCGGTCATAATTATGTCGTAAAGTTTTTGTTGCGTTTTTTTGAGTGCAGGGATGTCCTTACTTGGATTATACTTCTCTGTGTCACGAACGTAATACAGATTTGTTATTTTAGAAAATTGACCTCCTATGGTTTTTATTTTTATTAAATGATGCAGAAGAACGAGAAATCATTATCTTTTTTTTGAATTCTAGGCAATACATGCGATTTTTTAGGTTCAAATTTCTCGAAACCGGTTGATCCTAGGGCGTTATATACAACAAGATAACCTTTTTTGTGTATTTATAGCCAAGGAATCGTATTCCGATGAGACAATCATAGAATATTCACGTTAAAAATTTTGGAGGAGGAGTAAGTCACTCCTTTCCAATTTTGTGCTCCCCTGGTTGAATTTACCCTTGACGGATAACATCAGATAATGACCTTTATTGATATCGAATCACATGCAAAAACTAGTCACTGCAGCTAGAAGGGTTCCTGAGGTATTAAATAAAATATCAATTTTGGGTGTCCCTTTCAGAGGCCCGCAGCGCGCTTGCTAGGGATTTCTAGACCCATATTTATATGAACTTTTTTTCATATCTTGTTATGTAGAATCACCCCTAGAAATTAATGACCGCACACCTGAAACACCCTGTATACCAGGAGATGGGCATTTTTTTTAAACCATGTGCCTATGATATAATGATTTTTTTCTTTACATTCCCACCATACTTTATGACACTTCCAAAAACTATTGAATACCGACGTTCCTTGAAGTGATCCCGCTTTGCTTAAGAAAATAATTCGAAGGAGATGTCGACGAGAATGATAATTTCACTGTAAAAATAAAATCGGTGAAAAATTGCGGCACAAAATTTTACCTAGGCACCTCGTGATAAAAGATCATTAATTACTTTCCTCGAACACGAAACAAATATTTAATCGAGCATTAAATTGCTTAACTTAAGACAATTTTCGTGACAGTTTATTTGTTTAAGAATTAGGGGTTGCTTTTAGAAAATATTCAGGGCCGTCAGAATAATGATTAATTACATTTTATCGTTAACAAAACTAACATATCCACCATTTGAGTAATGCGAGTTTTACTTTGTAATTTTTTATGAGATACATTTGCAGGTAGGTGTAGGTAGTAGTAACTCATGTGGGCATAAGTGTCTTTTATGGATGTAGTTAAAAAGACCATTTCTCTAGCTTCCGTATTTTACATTATTAATAGTAGGCCAAAATAATTTGTTCTAATAATGAATATTAAATAATTACAAATAATTTATCACAAAGGCTCCAATAAACAACCAACAAATATTGAAAATGGACTTGTTGGAAAGTCAGGTATGACTTAGAAACAGTTATCCCATTTTTGGTGGGCTATATTTCAGTAAAAAGAAATTTGAAATCCATAGTCTACTTTGTGAGATATATTACAAAAAGCTGAAAAATAGGAAAACCACAAACAGTTATAGCTTCCTTGTTTGAGGAGATACGAAAAAAGTTAAAGGATGAGAGTTGACGGCAAAGACGATAAGAATAATAATAAAAAACTCGAAGAACGTAGTTGGCTTTGACATACGCTCTTGTGCAAAAATGAAAAGAACAAGTCTCAAAATAGATCATGACACCATTAATTCCGTTTATTTTTTCTCTTTCCAACGATATAAAACATGTCACAAATATTTTAACTGATAGTGTCAATGTTTAATATTTTATGAAAACCACAATTCATGTCATTGAATCGTAAAAATCAGGTATGCCATGATTAACTAAACTAACTAAAACCGAAATGTCATTAAGAGAGTATAGAGAACTGCGTAATTTTGTAAATATGGCAGAAAAAAACGAAAAAAAAGCTTTCTTGCATCAAAGATTTAACTGATCCTAAAGGTTTCTGGCGTACTCTGAGATGGCTTAATGTTGGAAAATCTGAAAGTCCTGTTGTAAATTTTGGCGATCCTGACGAATTCAATGATTACTTTGTTAACAGCGTTCCAAAAGTTAATGTTATTAACAATGACCCTCTATTAGACTCTTATACAAACGCAACTAGTTCAAATGTTAGAAACACTTTTGATTTTTCAGAAGTTACAACTGAAAAGGTTGAAAAAATTCTACATAGTATTAGATCTAACGCAAAAGGGGCCGACGGATTAGATTTAAAAATGATTATGTTTATTATTCCTCATCTAAGTACTCATTTAACGTTTATTATCAACAAATGTCTTTTAAATTCTGCCTTTCCTTCTAGTTGGAAAATTGCTAATGTCATCCCTATTCCGAAGAACAATTCACCGTCTCTGTTTTCACATTATAGACCTATCAGTATACTACCCACCTTATCTAAAATTCTTGAAAAAATAGTTCACGAGCAGCTAAGTCAATTTTTATTATTCAATGAGATCTTTCCACCCACACAATCTGGTTTTAGACCACACTTTAGTACAACTACTGCTTTGTTAAGTGTGACTGATGATTTATTAAGGGCATTTGATGATAACAAAAGTACTTGCTTAATTCTCTTAGACTTTAGTAAAGCCTTTGTTACTTTAAATCATCCCATACTGTGTACAAAATTACGTTACTTTGGACTTAGCAAAGCAGCCGTACTATTTTTTCAAAATTATCTAACTGAAAGAAAACAAAGGGTAGTGATAAACAATTGTCTTTCGGAGTCTATCGATATTGAGCAAGGAGTACCGCTAGGTAGTTTTTTTGGGACCATTGTTATTTTCTCTTTATACTGCTGATTTTTATAAACATTTGAACTTCTGCAAGTCCCACCAATATGCTGATGACACTCAAATATACTACTCCTTTTATCTAACAGACATAAATCTTGCTGTAGAGAGAATCAACTCTGATCTTGACGCAATTTCTGGTGTCTAAATCTCATGGTCTTATTTTGAATGAAAATAAAACGCAATTGTTACTTTTAAGCAAAAATAAGAACTCAATTCTGGAAGATGATAATTTTAAAATAATTGTTAATAATTTAATTTTACAACATAGTGATAATTGCAAAAACTTGGGTATATTCATTGATGCTGAGTTAAGATTTTCTCAACATGTTTCTCATCTAATTCAAAAGTCCTTTGCCAAACTAAAAACACTTTACATTCACAAAGATTTCTTAAGTACTAACGTTAAATTAAGATTATGTGATTCGCTTATTTTATCCCACTTGGCTTACTGTGATACTGTCTATTGGCCAGCTCTATTACAGAGCGATAAAGACAGTCTCCAAAAAGTTCAAAATTGCTGTTTAAGGTTTTGTTTTAATTTACGCAAGTTTGATCACATCTCGGCCAAATTTAAAGAATCAAACTGGCTTAATCTTAATGAAAGGTTCCAGGTACACCTAGGTTGCTTAATTTTCAAAGCTAACCTCGCTCATTTGCCACAATATTTATTGAGTAAACTCGTTAAAGGCAGTGATGTTCATACTCGTCCTACTAGCCATCGTAATCTTTATAATATACCTAAGCATAATACGGCTCTATTTCAACGTTCATTTAGTTTTAACGCCGCCAAAATTGACAACTCTTTGCCTAATGACCTAAAAAATCTGTCCTCTGTTGCCTCATTTAGGAGACATATCAAGGCCCACACATTTGGTAAAAGAAATGATATTTAATTTTATATTGTATTGTATTTTGATTATGATATGATTATTATACTGTTTATTGTAGTTGTTCTTTTTTTTTTTATACATTTATTTAACGTCGGCCTATTTCCGCTACTGAGGCCTAACACCGACGCCTGTAGACGAGCTACCCCCAACCAGGAATTTTGCCGAACCTCTTCCCTTAAGAAGAGTAGGGATCTTTTACTTGCCTAACATTTAATAGACAAGGGACCGACGGCTTTACATCCCCTCCGAAGGATGGTATATCTCCTATACAACCCTCGCCTAAGGTTGTATAGCTTCCGCGCATACACTGATATACAAGCCGCTGGAAGATGTGTGAGGCGAGAACGCGGTTTCCGTTGGAATGGTCACCCATCCAAGTACTAACTGCGCCCGTCGTTGCTTTACATCGCATACCGAAGTATGTACATAGTAAAGACGCACCTACGCTCGTCCCTTCTACAATAGATATTAAGCAAAAATTTGGCATGGCCCTCGAAAAATAGACAGTCTGTATATTTACGAAAATGTACATTTCTTTGACCACTTCTAACTAAATACACATGCTATATGTGAATAAATAGGTACGGCTTTGCAAGCGCATTTTGTATAAAATGGTGGAGTTGCCAGTGATAAGCATAATCATCTTTCTAAGGACCAAATTATTAATAAGCTTTTAAGGTATTTGATAAAGATATCTCCCTTAAAAATGATAAATACCCTGTTAGAGGTAACTAGAAGATAAAATAGTGCTAACATGAACATTATTTATCAGCCGGTTCATCTGGCTGTTTGCATCTAATCTGCAGGTCAATGTTAATATGATATTAACAAAATGTATCTACCTGCTAACTAACAGTTATTTTAAAAACCTATTAATAATTTGGCCCTAAGAAATTTAAAAATTACACATGTGAATGATTTGGTGAATGGTGAACTCCTGCCATCGAATGTATTAATTAAGTACTCTTGTTTTAATCACAAGAAACCATAGATTCCTTTCAATTGACATAGAGAAACAAACGTTATATTTAATATCTGAACGAATGTAATAAAATATATATTATAATTTCTAATGGCTATTTCAAAATCATATATCTCCGATGTTACATGAGTTTCAGTTAAGCACATAACCAATGGATTATTTACAGATACAAAATATTGTATTTCATCGTAATGTTTAATCAGACTTTGCAAAGTTAAGACAAAAACGCATCCTTCTAATTCAAGCAAGCATCACTTTGTACTGAAATAGAAAATGTCCTCAAGCAATGATTGTAAATTTTGAACAGGACGTCGCCGTTGCCCCAGACAACTAATTCTTCTAGTTCAATTTCTTTTGATCGCACCGCTCCGCCGGAACATTTAGAATCGTTGAAGTCTTCTTATTGTCATGTCAAGCTGTCGCCGTTAATTCGCCGGTCCCAAAACTCCGGACAAAAAGTCGATGTATGTCTTTTGAATAAACATTCTCTTTTTTTTTTTTTTTTTCGAAGGATGAATCAGCACACGCGGTGCTCCAGACTCATTAATAAATTTTCAAAATTCCGTACCAATTACATCACCCAGGACTACGAAACGTCCGTATAGGTTGTTGGTAGGACAAAAAAGCGGTTTCTCTTGTCATCAGGCCACTATCGCGAACACCAATAAACATCCAGCGAGTTCAGACGGACCACAGACGCATTGCAAAAAGTAGCGGTGATCCGCAAAACGCAGTTTTAACATTGCTGAATATTTCATCATCCACGTCCCATGTCCGGTACGCGAACAAAGCGATATAGAATGGAATTAAATATATATTTCGGACGCTAAAACGACCGCCAGCTCTATCGATTAAATAACTTAGAAGGATTAAAATTGCGTGAATTTTTCAATGCAACTTATGTACAACGTCTTTCAGAAAAGGCATATTGTAGATCATCAAGAAATTAGTTTATGTACTTACAAAATTTAAAAAAAAAAATTGCCTATATTTTTTAGTAATTGTTTTGTTTATATTGTTACCAAATAACTTGATAAAGAATTCTTTCTTTCTAGCAAGCAATCAGCGAATGTTCATTTAAAGAATAGCAATTTTTATTTGTTAATAACTTTTTAAGTTTGAACTTAAAATGTTTTATTTGCATATGTTTGTACTTGGCAGGTAAATGATTATATGCTTCTGCACTCAGGTATTTTGAACTTTGTTCGTATTTTGCTAATCTATGTATCTATGTATTTCTGGTGTTATGTGAATGATAATTATTGAAAGTATTCGTGTTCAGTTCGGTTTTAGCATACACTAACAGATTCAATAATAAAGTGCAGTGTAATCGGTAATCCCAGTTGCTTAAACACAGTTTTACAGCTACCTCGTTTATTAAATTCAGCAAAAGACCTCACCGCCCTTTTTGCAACTTGAAAACCATATTGCTATCGCTTGCAGTTCCCCAGGTAATTATGGCATATAAAATTATAGAATGATAGTATATGATCAAGGCTGATTTATCAACAATATTGCGTATTTGATTGATACAATAGCAAACTCGAGCAAATACTAAAACATAGTATTTTAATCGCAAACTCTTCTATAGAATCCTTATTGTACTATAAGGAACGTAACCAGACTGCAACCAATAGTTACTCTCCGGGCTATGTGCCCCGCCGAGCGCTGAATTACAACGTATGAGGGAAGCTGCTACAGAATTTGATAATCCGTATCTAGATCGACCCCCAATAGACCATGTAAAATTTGGCGAATTAATAATAATTTCAATAGAACGGGCAAAGTGTGCAACAAACAAGAACAACATGTAAAGGATCATGTTAGAGATGCAGAAATTCTTCAGTTTCTGAGAGAAAATCCTAGGTGTAGCCACGATTTTAAATGTATCCAAGGATACGATTTGGCGATGCTTCCGTCGACATAAATTACGTCCCTTCAAGCCTGTATTCTTACGCACATTGGAAGAAAGAGACGAAGAAAGGCGGCTGAAAATTGCTGTTGGTGTCAAGGAGAGTTTTTGAACAACCCTATTTTTTTTTAAAATGTTTTATTCTCACATCAAACGACATTTACAACTAATAGCACAGTTAACTCTCAAAATAGTAGATATTGGTCCGTTGAAAACCCTCATTGGGTTGTAAACTGTTGATGCCAGTATTCAGAAAAGGTGAACGTGTGGTGCGGTATTTTGAATGAACAAACAATTGGGCCATATTTCTTTGGGGGAAATTTGAATGCGGAACGTTTTCTATTTTTTTGCAAACCGAAGTTTCAATCGGAATTGAAAACTTGCCCCTTATTGCATATTTATGTGATATTTCAACTTGATGGAGCCCCAATCAACAATGCGATGGTAGTACGGAATTGGCTAAACGACAACTTTCCCCGGAGGTGGATTGGAAGAAATAGCTCCTTTTTTAATTGGCCTCCGAGGCCACCTGACCTCACGCCCTTGGGCTTTTTATGGGGGTTTCTAAAGAATGATGCCTACAAAAGAATGGAGAACCGGATTAGGCAAGCTTGCGCTGAAATTACGCCTGCAACCCTCTAAAAAGTTATGAACAATAACAGAAAGCCAATTGAGGCATGCATTAGGGCTGGTGGAGATTTGATAGAACATAATATTTAATTCTTTTGGTTGTATTTAATATTCATTTGTGTAAATTGTTGCAAAAAAATTAATTTAGAAATAAACTTTATTAAAATGCCTAAAATGATTTTTTTCATCAAAATCTCATTTTTTTAGAATAACTCCTAAACTTCGGATTCAGGGTTTTAAATGATTTCGAACAAGATTTGTTAATAAACATTTTTTATTACAAAATGCCTAATATTATTCTTTTCTTTTAAAAAATGGAAACTGATTTTGTGGTCTTAAATGAACCTTGGGGACCTCTATCTTTTGAGATCAGTTTGATTTCAATCGGACAAAAACAAAAGAATTATTACGCTCTTACCTTCTTGAGTGAGACACACTGTAGATCTCGATATAGGTATACATAATTCTTCTCATTTGTGAAATACAAAGTGTTTGGAATGTACAGGTCTATATTTTGATTTCGTAAATTGAAAAAATATGAAAAATAGTGATACCATTATTTTCCAAGGCCCAAAAATGCAGATTCACTACAAATGTTTTTCCCTTTATAAGCTGTAAAATTTATTATACACTCACATGCAAAAAAACGCAACAAGTTAATATTTGGTAAAATTTGAGGTCTTATAATTTTTTTATTTTTAGTTCAATTTTGATAAATTTTTAGCAAACTGTAGATGAAATGACTAATTTCAACTTGCATATCCAGTCTTTTGTTAAATGCTGGTGTATTAGTCATTATACAGGGTTAATTAAAAGTTCGTTGTATAACCCTAACTTTAAAACACCCTGTGGAATAATTTCGTTGCCAAATTCTTACAAAATACCAATTTTTGTTAAGAATCATTCCTTTCCTACATTTCGTTTTTTGGTTCATGTCTTTAGGTGCACTGGTTCATTTTTAAAAGCGAAATGAACTTGCCACCAACAGTTTATTTTGAGAAATGTTATTTTTTGACGAGCCGGCTTTGCTCGTTGTTGCTCTAATGTCATATTGACAGTAATTTTTGTTACGCAAGACCTGTTATACTGCTACTATGGTTTTAAGTGCGGAAAATTGCGCAAAAGCTGTTGCTCTTGTTGAAGATGGACGTATTATGAATATGTTGCAAGAACCCTTCATGTTCATCGCTCTACCATCAAAAGAGTAGTCGAACGTTTTAGACAAACTGGCAGAAATAAACGTAGGGCAGGTTGTGGCAGAAAACGAAAAACTACTGTTATGGATGACAGATTTCTTCACATTAACACTCTGCGGGATCGTCATTTAACATAAATGCAGACAAGAAATCAACTCCAAGAGGTCCGAGGTACTAATGTTAGTGTGTGGACAGTTCGCCGAAGATTGAAGGA
The DNA here is from genome assembly GCA_963675555.1 of Leptura quadrifasciata. NCBI lineage: Eukaryota > Metazoa > Arthropoda > Insecta > Coleoptera > Cerambycidae > Leptura > Leptura quadrifasciata. Next base: position 1,008,755 of record OY776678.1, on the reverse strand, counting down.
GTTTGGTTTGAAAGCTTGCAGACCAGCAACTGGACCTAAAATGCTTCCTCGTCACCGAGTAGCTAGACTGCAATTTGCCACTGAACATTTACCTTGGAACTTAGGGCAATGGAACAATGTTCTTTTTACTGACGAATCCAGATTCTGCTTACATTCTCCAGATGGACGGAAAAGAGTATGGAGAAGAGCCGGAGAATGACTTGCAAAGTGCACGTTCAGTCCCCGTCTAAGCTATGGAGGAGGTTCGGTAATGGTGTGGGCAGGAATAACCCGGGAGGCCTGCACCGATTTGGTGGTCATCGATGGATCCTTGACGGCCCACCGATATATTGAGGAGATATTAAGCAATTACGTTGTACCTTTTAGTGGATTTATCGGCGATGGCTTTATCCTAATGCAGGATAATGCGCGGCCACATTCAGCATTGCGTGTTACACAATACCTCGCGGAAGTTAGTATTAACAAAATCAACTGGCCAGCATGTTCGCCCGATCTTAACCCCATAGAGCATGTGTCGGACATGCTTGGTAGGCGGATCAGAGATCGCGAAGTAGCTTCGGCTACGGTAAATGAGCTTCGTTTAGCCCTTCAGGAGGAATGGCAAAATATACCTCAAGATACTATTCGTAACCTTATTGACAGTATGAACCGACATATGCAGGCAGTTATAAGGGCTAGAGGTGATAATACAAAATATTAAGTTAAATTTGTTGTAAAAAGTACGTTTTTTTAGGTTAATTAAGTTACAGTTGAATTGTTTTGATTTTGAATTGTTTGCATAAATAAATTTTCTAAAGTTGTAATAACTAAACAATATATTGTTGCTATTTCATTACTAGACTCATAAATTAAGCTGTCAAACTGACGTTAGAGCAACAACCAGCAAAGCGGTCTCGTCATTAAGTAAACTGTTGTTGACAAGTTCATTTCGCTCTTAAAAATGAACCAGTGCACCTAAAGACATGAACCAAAAAACAAAGTGTAGAAAAGAAACAGCTCTTAACAAAAATTGGTATTTTGAAAGAATTTGACTACGAAATCATTCCACAGGGTGTTTTAAAATTAGGATTATAAAACGAACTTTTAATTAACCCTGTATAATGCCTAATACGCCAGCATTTAACAAAAGACTGGATATGCAAGTTGAAATTAGTCCTTTCATCTACAGTTTGTCAAAAATTTAAGAAAATTGAACTAAAAATAAAAAAATTATAAGACCTCAAATCTTACCAAATATTAACTTGTTGCGTTTTTTTTGCATGTGAGTGTATATTATAGATATACAAAAGGGCCATACGGCTAAGACGGACCTGAACTTTCTTATATTCAATAGTTTCAATCTGTGGACACCGCTAAAAATTAGAGACTGATACACATTTTCTGATAACAATTTAAAAATCATGTAATTAAAACTATTTTTAAATTTTTGAGATCCTTTACTCTCTAGTATTTGGAGTACACGAGTAATTTAAGTTTTGACCCAGGTCCTGGTTAGAATCAACAGTTTTGTTTGAAAATGTTGAATGGTACAATACTTTGGTAGTTTAGAAAAATATTCAGATTTAATTTTACCCAAGAACCATTCAAGAGGGAAATTTTTAAAATTTGTAAGCTGATCAACGACCATAAGCCGGGACTGAAGTTTTTTACATTTAAAGCCATCAGAAAGTCGATCAATCTAAACGAAAAAATAGTAATAACGTCCAATAATTTCGCATGAGAGACTTTCTACACACTACTACAATATCTTACACGTACTGCATATATTTTAGAAGTTTTTAAATCAATAATTAACTAGGAACTATTTGGGTAGGCAGGACGTCCTCTCTTGTAACATTGGCGCAAACTGAAATTTACCAGTATATCCCTCTTGGTTAATTATTAAAAACTAACCAAGTAGACAGAAGTACGGTCTACTGTAACTTCTCCCTAAGCTTCAACTTTTTCTATGTTTGTATTTTAAAAGAACAGTTCAAATTTTGACATCGCTCGTTAAAAACTTCGAATTTCCACGAACCGGTTTAAACTTGATGCAATATGTTGTATTGAGTGAAATTTAAGTAAAAAAATACATCGAGCGATTAAAAATGATTAGGTTCCTGAAAAAAAGGACGAAAATTGGAGTCTTACCTGAGGCGAGCCACAGCAGGGTGGTCCAAATCGTAATCAAAAAGGCCATGGCCTATTTCACCGGCCCACTAGAAAAATTGTTAACCCGAGGGAGAACCCCCGGTTTTACGGCCCATTTTTTGGAGCCGCACCAATCACACACGTGCGTAAATCACTCGATCGTCTATCGGTGTCGGTTGGTAACACACATGGTTACTAGAAGAAGGCCAAAATGATGAAAAAGCACGCGCGCACTTCTACTGTCTGGTAGACACTGAACGGCATAAAACGGCCGACGTCGACAGGCGAAGGATATGCCGGGTTAGGTGCGCAGACGCCCGCGGCGCTAGAAACCTTCTGTCGTCGAGACGTCGCTGTACTGCAGATATACAGGATTGTTACGCGAAGTCGTTTCTTGCTGTGTTCGGCCTGATGGAGCTCCACTCATTCGAAATAATCAATTCCTTTCACATTACTCTAAATTTGCTTTGCGGAACGGACGTGGGGAGGAGGAATCGACGACTCGGAGGGATTTTTTCTCTTTGAATTCGCAAGACAAATCGTTGGCCTAGATAGCAGGAATAAATCGGTAAAGACCCTGCCAGTTCAAGTCTTAAAAAAAATATTGTCATTTATATACAAGTTCTTGCAGACAATTTATGTTTTCTTTGAACGAAGCAGGGAAAATGTAAATGATATTTCTGTGGATCGAACATTTGTAACAACGTTAAGAGTTTCTGACGAAACATAACTGTTATTAAAACAAAAAAAATGTGCAACAAAAGCAAGAAATTGGAGTGAAAATTCGCCCCTGCATCTGTGTACAAGTGTAAAACACATTTTGTACTGAAGTTTTTATATATTTATTTATTTATTTATACAGTAAGGTCCACAAGTAAAGGATAAATTCATTGTCTACGTAATTAACAATTTATGAGTAAAATCCTAAAACACGTCAATTTTTAATTCTAAAATTACATTTTTTGAGCATAATTTTATACTTCCCTCTTCAACCCCCAATAACAGCTACCCCTTTAAAATGTATAAATGGAATGAGGGTGCGTGTGATAGCTCATTTGAAAGGGTTTTTAATTCTCTATCCAGCGACATAAGATTTTTTGAATTTTGTATATTTTTTATCAAGAAAATTAAATTTGAAAATTTTGAAATGTATACAATCAAGTGTATCCTAAACTATTTTATATACCAAATATCTATCAAATCTGACTTTATAATTAATATTGTGTCATAACATTCAATTTAAATGTATCGTTTTTAATTAAAAAAATATATATAATTTGTTTATTTGCTACATCTGTCCAAACTTATGATTCTAGTTATGTATCGATAATTGTCAAGTTTATCATTATATTCTTTCCCTTTATTTGGGTTTTCTATCACATGTATTTGTCATCTTCAAGAACAAATCACCGAGTCTAAAAAATAATAGAATTTGAGGGAAAAAAGTTAAATTAACTCCAATAAATATCACAAAAAATTGAATTTTTAATAATTTATTGTTTAAAGTTTTAATACCTTTATGTTTTTCTTTAAATTTTTGATTAATTCAATATATTTTTTTATTTTAACTTTTTTTTTTATATTAAAATTTAGGTTTAGATTTTTAATTTTAAATTTATCTTATTATTGGAAAAAGCCTCTGCGCTTGTGACGTTTATCTCAAAGGAACAGTCAGAGGTTATTTCTTACAAATAATCGGAATAAACACAGAAAAAATGTATTTTGTTGACGTTCCGGAAGGTCCGTTTTCAAAGCTTTTTTGAAGAACTCTTATTTGTTGTGTATGATAAATACACAGCTTTAAGATTATGTTTATGTTATTTCCATAGATACTTACTACTTACACAGAACTGATGATATTTCCTTTTAGATAATGTTGAGTTTGTTAAGTTCTTCTTTTAATATTGGTAGCCAGGTTGTACAAATATCTTCATTCAATAAGATTATTGCTGATTTTTTAATATTTATTTTTTTTGTTATCTGCCTCTTTTGTTAAAATTTTTGCCGAGTCCCAGTTTATTCTATGTCCGTTTTACCAAGCATGTTCACAAATCTTTGATTTATGAATTTCATTTTTTCTAATATAATTGTTGTGCCAACCTCACACTGAAAGGTCTGGATGACTCACCCACATAACATTTATCTCATTCGCATGGGATATTGTAAATACAGTTCTTTGAGTTCTGCTCCCGGTTTATGGGTTTTGTTTTTATTAAAATAGATCTCAATGTGTTACCTGTTTGAAATACCATCCTAACATCAAATTTGTCATCTATATGGTGTAGCGTCCCTATTTTCAACATTTATGAAAACTCTATCAACAAAGGCTTCAGGATATTGATTTTGTACTAGAACCTCTTTGATAAATTTTTTCTCGTTATTTCTCGTTATTATTTATTATTATTATTATTTCTCGTTATTTCATTATTAGATGAAATTATTTTGACCCGATCGTATAAACATTTTACAACACCCCTTTTAATATTTGTTGACTGATTAGAGTTAAAATTTAGATATCTATTAGTATGTGTTGGTTTTCTATAAATGCTTGTTTCAAATGTATTATTTACCCTTCTAATTAAAACATCTAAAAACGGTAGTTCATTCCTACTTTCTACTTCTAATGTGAATTTAATAGACGGTTCCTTACTATTTATATTTTCCAAAAAACTATCTAGTAAATCGACACCATGAGGCCAAATTGCAAAGATGTCGTCAACATATCTCTACCAGACAACCGGTTTGTTTATACAATTTTGAACATGTGTGTTCTCAATGTTCTCCATAAATATGTTGCTTAAAATTGGTGATAATGCAGACCCCATAGCCCTACCAAAATCCTGCTGATAGAACTCATTTTCCAATTGAAAATAGGTTGTTTTTATACACATTGTTAATAGTTCCATTATGCTATTTACACTTAATTTAGTTTTAGTTTCCAAATTATTATCATTCAGCAACCGGAACATTGGTAAAAAGACTAACTACATCAAAACTAACCATCAGGTGTGATTCATTGAAATATCGGTATTTCCAGATAACGGATCAATAATTTTAGATAATAATTTTGCCAAATTATGACATGGTGAATTAATAGAACTAATTGGCCTTAAAGGAATATTTTGTTTTTGTATCTTTGGTAAGCCATAAAAATTAGGAGGCTTACTATGATGTGGTGTAAGGTTCTGTAAATTTTGCTGTCTATTGATTTTGTTGCATCTTTGTTTAGTTTGAGTCATTTTTGTGTCATATATATCTTTATCTATAATGACTGTGGCATTACCTTTGCTGATAATATTTCTATACTTTCATCGCGATTTAAGGAATTTATCGATGGCTTTTCTTCTGGTGTTAAATTATCTTTAATTTTGTATTGCTTCTCTAAAGCAATTTTTGCCCGTATGCAATATTCATTCCCATTATCTGTTGGTAAATTTTGTGCCGTTTTTTCTATTGGCGCTGTTGTATCAAATTTTGGAACAGATTTCGGGTTTATTGCAAAATTTAAACCTTTTGATAAGACAAGCCTCTCTGAAATGGACAAAATTCTGTTTGACATATTAATGACACTAATGACATTAATGAGTTCAAGAACTTAACGACGATGACCCTGATCGCCAATTGGAATGTTGAGAAATCATGGCAAATAGATGCCAAAATGATCCGTTATTTATAAAAAAACATTTTTTTTCTGATGAAGCAATATTCGTCTTAAATGGAACAGTCAATACACAGAACTGTAGATACTGGAGTACAAAAAATCCACATTGGATGGTATTTTTAAATGAAACGAGAGTGCCTCTGATAGCTCATTTGAAAGGGATTTTAATTCTCTAGCCAACAATATAAGATTTTTGAATTTCTCTAATTTATTATATTGCATTTTAACCTCTCCACAATAAAATTGTGAGAGGTTACTAAAATTGGTTCAAAAACGAAAATTGAGATAACATAAAATCTTTACGTTTTGAGGTCCTAGGAAACCAAAAAAGTGGTTTTTGAAAAATGTCTGTGTGTGTATGTGTGCATGTGTGTTAGCACTATAGCGCCGAAACTACTGAACGGATTTGAATGAAACTTTGCGTGTGCGTTTCTTTAGTGCCCCAGAAGATCTGAAAAGGTTTTGGTTGGAATCGGATTACGTTTAGTGCCATTTTGACGCAACAAGTTGTTTATTTTATAATTACTTTCAATTTCCATTGAAAAGCAGTTAAAATTCTGATTTCAACGACATATCACACTTCCACCCTTTCGATTTGGTTTCCGTGAAAAAATTAAAAACAAAGCAAATATGAAGCATAGATTGCATTTCGCATGACATGATCGATGCGCGTAGCCGTTACGTCGTGAAACTCGTTACATCACGTGTCAATTCACGTGTGAGGGTTTCTTCACTGCTCTAGAAGTCGAGCGGATTACGTTTAGTGCCGTTTTTAAATATATATACAGACAAATCGAAGAATTAAACTACAAATATTCCTCTAAAATTTAGTAAAATTACTGAAATGCTAATGTTTTATTTAACAAAGACAGCCGCAAGCGATCGGATTGCAATGAGCAAATTTTGATGATTGTCATTGTCATCGTTTGTCATCCGATAACGTTGGTGTCATGTCATGTTAATAAGATTTCGGCATATTTGTAACTTTTAGTGGATTGTCACAAACTTTAAAGGTAGATGTAACAATATCAATATCATATCTTTCTGTACCTTCGTTGGTGAATTTATTATAGATTATCACTTTACCAATTTTCAGTTTGTTGCTTTACAAATCGGTAGTATTTAGGATAACTAGACTTTCTTAGTCGTTCAAGTGATGTTAAAGTTGTTAATATCCAAATAGTATATTATTCAACGAGCAATAATGTAGGTAATAACTCGCATAGATGATTGTAAATTCATTAAGTTGAAAGTTTTTTTAGTGCCTCAGCAGATCTGAAAAGGTTTTGGATGAGATCGGATTACGTTTAGTGGCATTTTGTCACACAATTTAATGCTCTTTTCGGCTTCAAAGATCCACCGAGTGGGGAGGTTCCAGCCGCTTCCAGTAGCTGCCGATTTTTAATATTACAAAGGAAACAAAAGAACATGAAACAATTTAAATCAAATGTTCAAACTGGGCACCCGTAGCTTCTTCACCAATGGAGGCGTTGCTGAAATTCTTCTAAAACATTTTGTATCGTTTCGGAGGGGATTTGATTAATTTCTTGCCATATTCTATCTTTTAAATCATCGACGATATTTGCTCTATTGAAATAGACTTTCGATTTTGAGTAACCGCATAAAAAATTGTCAATCGGGGTCAAATCGGGAGGTCGAGCAGGCCACACCGCGTCTACCGATCCACCTGTTAGGAATACTTGATTGAGATAGGCTTTTACTTCCAATGCAAAATGTGATGTAGTTCCGTCCTGCTGATACCAAATATTTCTATCAATTTCATTAGGGTTGTCAACATCTGGGAAAAGTGTTCTTAACTCTGGAACTAAGATATTTTGCAAGAAATTCAAGTAACGTGCGCCAGTTAATGTGCCATCAAAGAAATACGGTCCGATAATTTGAGAATTTATAATTCCAACACAAACGTTCACCTTCTCACAGAGTCCGCTGTAGGCGCGGGCAACCCGGACACTTGTCCGGAGCGCCAAAATTTGGGGGTGGCATTTTGGCTGTAAAGGTGAGAAAAATATTGATGTGTTAAATACCCAATTAATAGAAACCTAGAATTAAACAATATAATTCGCGAACACTCTATATTCCATGGAGTGACATTAGATGGGAGAGTAGAATAGAGGCCTTAAAGCCTTTGAGATTCCATTCCTTCTGAAGCATTTAGGAAATCCAAAAAATTAATAATCTAATAAGAGGCGGGGCCTGGGGTTTATTAAATTTTATTAAGCAATTTAAGTTTTTGTGTTCATTACTTATTTGGTATAAGAGATTAAATTTGCATTAATCCAAAAGCAAGTTGATGCAAACAACATATTTTGATCTAGCCTCTGCATCTTTTACTGCAAAATATTTTTCAGGAATTTTCGATCGGATTCGTCCTTTGATGAAAATATTATTGATGAAAATGAACTTGCTACGGAAATAGATGTGGAGGCTAATTTTGGATTAAAAATATAATAATACGACACCGCGTAGGAAGAAGAAAAAGGAACTTCTCATACGAAGTACGAGATGAACCGATCAAAGATCCAAAAGAAAAATGTAAAATAGGTTTTTTTTTATTTTACAATCAATTAAGCACTAAATGCCCTAGATGCTATATTTGAACAACTTAGTAATTATAGTAACTATTTTCAACTCTTATATAATATATACGATTTAAATACCATGTCCAAAGAAATGCTACCAAACACTGTAAGAATTTAGAATGTATTTTAACTAATGGTGATTCTGTTGACATAAATGGGGTAGAATTAGCAGAGGAAATTTCAGCAGTATCTGCGCTTTTGGGCAAAAAAGAATGCCTAAGCAATGTACTGAGCTTAATTACAAAGTTAAATTTGGCCCCAAATCTTACTATTGCTTTAAGAATATTGCTAACTATACCAATAACTGTAACAAGTGGCGAAAGGAGTTTCTCTAGTTAAAATAAATTAGAACTTTTTACGTTCGACTACTACACAAAATCGTCTTCATGGTTTGGTCATTTTGGCAACTGAGCATGAAATTGCTAATCAATTAAATTTAAAAGATGCAATAAAAAAGTTTGCAGAACTGAACGTGAGAATAAAAAGTTCATGATGTTAGCGTAGGTAGTTGATGTTACCTTATTTTATTTTCAAAATAATGGTATTTTGATTGATTGTGCAAAATGCACATTGTTAATAGCATTCATTCATTTACATTCACCATAAAGCATATTGTATAATTTACATATATTGTCCTAGATCTTCAAAGTGAAAATTATACTTATTAACTTCTTTTCCACGTTATGCATTTGAGTTATGAGTACAAGGTATCCAACAAACACTTTGATTTTCATTGCATCTCAGCTCAGAAATACAACTTTACAGGTTTTCTTGTTTACCACTTGCATTTGCAGTTCTAATTTATTTAATTGTAATACATAGTGGTAGATAACTTTCATATTATTATTAGTTAGACACCTACAGTAGAACGCCATTAAAACAGCAGATGTTAAGGACACAATAGTGATGCAGGGTTCGTACGTACGCGTACGTGGTGAATTACAGGTGGTGTCTTTGGTGCGCTGAACCATAACGTATACACATTAAATAATACGTATTGTTACATTTTATTTGAAATTTTACAGAGATTATCAGAGAGAAAATAACAGTTGTTGCACGTAAAATATAGAACTGCTGTTTCACAAACCAAATCACAAATAAGATCTTATTTTACTATGAAAAAAGAAAAATATTCTTCGCCAGTCCATTACAATTAAAATTATTTATGTGTGACCCGGAACAAATTAACATTCGAATTGGACCAGTACAGATTGTTAGCTTTAAAGGCATACTAAGACTCCCCATGGCTCCGTTTTTCAAAACACCCTTAAATTCTGTCCGCTATCTTGAATTTTGTGTTTTTGTATTAAAAAATCCTGATAACTTAAGACTATTAAGAATTCAAAAAAGTATGTAATTTAATGATTTGTTGTCAATTAATTTATGAATCTTTTGGTGCCAAAAATACTATTATACCTTTAACAATTTTCGAGATACAGCTAATTTTACTGAATAATAAAATTCCAATTGGTATAATTCAACTATTTTATCAATAGAAAATATAAAATTGTCTTTATCATTAGAAAAGTATAAAATCTACTAATTCGGTCCGCCATCTTGAATTTTGGGACTGATTCAAAATAATCCCTTATATTTCGAAAACTGTTACAAATTAAAAAAAAAAAAGACAACAGACAAAAATTAAAGTACTTGGAAATCTGCATTAAATGTTGACGTTTATCATACCTCTCTTTATTTAGTAAGAAATTGAGGGCGGTTACATATTATTGATTTTAAAGTTTTATAAGCCGAAATATAAATTTATACTTTAATTAATAGACAACATACTGATACGTATTATTACAGAATTGAATTCAAATTAATTTAGGGTTCAAGTAATTGGTGCATTGTGTTAATGTGTTTCTACTCATGGTAAGTATAAATAATTTTGTTCATTTTTTAAACATAGGTACAGTAATAATATCTTTTATATGTTTTGGTAAAAAGTTGTATAATCTAGCTGAATTATGTTGATACCCACTTTGTCCTATTGTCTTAGAAGATAAGATAGTTTGAAACTGGACATTGCTTTTGTTTCATGTTGAGTAATTATGATCCACATACATATACAAGAGTTTATTTTTATATTGAGTTATAACGATTTTATAAAAATAAATTTGTCTCAAATCCAGAACTTGTGTTTCTGCAAATAATAAATCTGTGGGATAGGTAGTGCTTTTATTAATCATTAGTTTTAAAAATTTCTTTTGCATAACTTCTAATTTTTGTAGGTGACAGTTGGCAGCTCCACCCCAACCTACTATTCCATATGAGAGACGAGATTCGACTAAAACGTAGTACAATATTTTTATTTGAGGTACATCTAGTATTTTAGTTAAGTATTTGTATTTATACAGTATACTACGAAGAGTTTTTATAACATTACTTACATGTACATTCCATCTCATATGTTTATCGAAGATTATTCCCAGATATTTCACGTGATCTGCTATTTGTATTTTGATATTATTACCATGATTGTTTATGGTTAGACAGCTATATGTAGGTACTGTCGTGAGCAGAAAAAAAATAGGACAGTTTTTTTTTTTCTAATGTAAATCTGTCTCTATTTGAATATGTAATGAGTAGCCGAAATAAACCAGATATCACTTTTAATTTATTTTCTATTTTAATGCTGTAGTTATTGCTATAGTAAATGATGGATGGTTAATGAAACAAATTGCACTGCGTTATAACATTAACAAAAATTTGGTGTGTAACATTTTATGAAAGTGGAGAATAAACGGTACGATTAGTAGAAATCCTGGATCAAAGGACAAAGGATATCCTACTTAACAAGAAACTAACTATTAATATTTCGTTATTGCACCATTTCTATTTATAACTTCTATAAGTCTGTTTGGCACAGAATTAAATAACCTTATGCAATAATCATTAGTAATAGTATTTTCCCATGCATTATTTACAATTTCCAGTAATTCGTCGGCATTCCGTGGTCTCACATTTTGTTTTTGGAGACTTCTTACGACTAGTCCCCATACTTCTTCCACAGGGTTAAGATCTGGACTATGATTGGGCCAGTTAAGAACATTGATATTGTTATCTTGGAACCAGTTAGTTACGGTATGAGCAGTACGAACGGAACAATTGTCTTGTTGAAATATGAACTCATTATTAGGAAATAATTGTGACACAGAAGGGAGCATAATATTGTCTAAAATCCTAATATACGTTTCACTATTAAATCGTTCCTCAATTTGCCACAAAACACCAGGACCAAGTGCCGATGTCCAAGCCCACATATTGACGGAAAATCTACCACTTTTATCATTGTTAGATATATATTTCACATCGAATCGAGTATTCGGAGGGCGGTAAACACGAATACGACCGCTGTGTGTTGTCTGAAAAGTTTTTTCGTCTGTATATATTACATTGTTCCAAAAATTAACATCATGCGCTAAAAATTCAAGCGCAAATCCTACTCGAGCTACTTTATTTACAGCTTTAAGTAAGTATTTCTGTGCTGCTGCATGACAGCGTAGCTCCGATTCTCTTACTCGCCGGCGACCAGTACTACTCGATCCAAGAAAATTCATCTCTTCAGCAGCCTGAATAACTGAGTAAAATGGATTTTGTACTAAAGCATTTACCAATTGCAAATCTTGTTGTTGAGTTGATATCCTTCGTCGCCCTAATCCAGGATTTCTACTAATCGTACCGTTTATTCTCCACTTTCTTAAAATGTTACACACCGAATTTTTGTCAATATTATAACGCAGTGCAATTTGACACATTGACCATCCATCTTCTGCTTTAGCAATAACTCCAGATTTAACTAAATCGCTTATGTGAGGCATATTAATTTTTTGCACACTTGCAATAAATTATGACAACTAACTGACAATGTCACAAAAATTAAAGTTAGATGTACACAACTATATTTTAGCAAAATACCGCTATAAGACTTGTCCTATTTTTTTTTGCTCACGACCCTACATTATTTGCGTAACAGCTAAAAGGAGGAAAATAAGTTTTATTAAAATTTATGATTAAAAGTCTATTATTGAAGTAATCGATAGTTGTATTCATATTTTTCTCGACATTTTGCTTCAATTTGCCCCAAGAGGAAGCACTCTAAAAAATGACAGTATCGTCCGCAAAACTTGAAATCGTTCCTGTAGATTCCAAACAAAGCAACCTGTTGATATAAATTATAAATAACATCGACCCAAGGACAGTTCCTTAAGGTACGCCATATTCTACAATTCTTTTTTCATTATTGTAAAGTACAAAATGTTCCATTAAAATAAAAAACATGTATAATTTTTGCGTGGGGTGGTTTTTACTATATTTTTATCAATAGATACCAATAACATATTTATAACAATTGATATCAAGCACCCCACGCCTTTTACAATAATTTTTTTTGTCAATAATATTTAAACATTATTTTTTACTTTTTAGTTCGTTTTGCTATTAAACCGCGTTTAAGTTTTTTTTGAACTATAATTTTTTAGGTTTAACTGCGATGCTTCTATTTAATTGCCCTCTGAAGATGACATCTTGGTTGTCGAAAACACTCTTAATGTACATTATTTTTTCTTAAAATATTTCATAACTTATTCACTCATCTTTTTTCCAAAACATTAAATTTCTTCCTCTATTTGTTGTTGTTTGATAAAGTAAAATAGTACCAATTGAAGCCCCTTTTTTTGTCGCGCCCTGTAGCGCACTGCCAAAAATTGGGCGACATTCTGCCTGCAATAACTAACACTTACATATAACAAATTTGTGACATGAATTCAATAGCAGCCGCTGTGTAGTTAGTGCAACTAACACTGTATTACATTCCCGGATATTATTTGGGTGGGTATTGTTTCATACAAATTGATTCAAGTGGAGGAGATAGGATTGTCAGTGTGGAATTTCAGTGGCACTATTCCAAATTAATGTCACAGTGAATATGCTTTTAATTGTAAATCATCGCGGTCTGCTACAATAGATGTACAAGTCTGGAACTCTGGAATAATTGTAATTAAAATTATGTATAGTCCACTTGCTATGGACGCCGACATATACCGAAAGATTAGCCACTAGATCAGAGGAGCATTTATAAAATTATGCTTTGGATTCGGCCAATGTAATGTAATTATCTGGGAATATAAAAGAATTTGTCCAAGAATGCCAAGATGTTATTTTTCAACTGTAGTAAATTTCTGTTAATTTGAGGCTTATCACATCCATTTTAAAGACCTTGTTTTCCATCTGAAGAAGTCAAATTATGCTCAAATACAATGCATCCTATGTCAAAAATAGTATTATGTATAGAGTAGCGAATCTGAGACCTCACATCTTTATTCGAAGACATGGTCACAGGTTTCGAAAGTTCATGAAAATTCAATGTGGTTAATGCGTTAATGCATACAATCAAAAAGTGAATGAAATCTTTTTGATGAAGAATTTTGTGTAGTTTTTTAAATTGTGTTAATAGTAATAATAATTTTGTCATGCGACAAGATAAGACCACTCATTTTTGCATACATGGCAAATTGCTTAACCAGTCGAAATTCAATTCTAATGATTAATAAAGAAATTGATAGGAAAGCTTTTGTAATGTTTTTGTCATGGAGTTTTCAGATGGAAGACCCTCGATGTACCTAATAATATAACGTAAAGAAAAATAGCTTTTAAGTAACCCCAAAGTTTTTTAGATGATGTTTTGGAATACGCATATCATTTTCTTAATTAAATAGTTGTTCCCAATTCTAGTGTGATCCCCTGAAAAATATAGGCGTGTCAAAATTATTCTGAAAGGATTCGTCTAGAAAATCCTGACTATGAACCATCTTAGAAGCGTCGTAGTGTCGATTTCACTCATCGATTCAAACCTTTTAAAATTCCGTCACAAATGCTGTGCGATTAGTAAATTATGGTAAGAAATATCAATAACACGGCACATATGGCACGACGGCACGTGTTAAGTCCAAAGAAGCCGTTATCAATTACAAGAAAAGGAAGGTATCTTTTGCATAGTTGAGTGATCATTTTCAGACAGGTGGCACACACCGAGGGTTGTCCAGATGGTCGGAGATCGCTGGAGTGCATCACACCATATTGTTCTAATACTTCCTCCTATACGGGGGCTATGTTTGTTTTGTACGCCCAAAGATTAGAGAATTCTTGGACGGTATAGGAGCTTCAGTCACTTCTCTTCGCATTTAATTTTTTGGAAAATAATTACCTATATAGAAATAAATTTATTCATTTAGTTAAGTAAATTACAATATCCACTAGGACTAAGGTGCAATTATTATGGAATGGAGAACCATAACCCAACTCAAGCAAAGTACACATTAAAATATTTGCTAAATACTCTGTATATAGATTGATTACAGTAGATTGTAAATTTGCTGTGAAATGAATTAATATATATATATATATATTATATATATGATTTGCAGGAAACAAAGCGGGCAAATACCCCGACCTGCATTGAATTACACCTTACAAATCATTAAAGAATGGTAACCAATATCATTTGTCAACTCCCTGACCAGACATAGACCGGTTTCGAACTTATTAGTTCTCATCAGTATGCCATAGGTCATGGAGCAGACAAATGATAGTGGCCAACCTGCTAGTTTTATACAAACTATAGTAAATTGAGTAGTGGTGAGAGGTAAGTGAAACCTGATATTGGTTACCATTCTTTAGTGATTTGTAAGGTGTAATTCAATGCAGGTCGGGGTATTTGCCCGCTGAGTAGTTGTTTCCTGCAAATCATATATTATAACAGTAGGTTAAGTCCACCTAGGACTGAAAGGTCGCCGCTCTCAGGTACTTGCAGAATCGCAAGTCGCTATACGCCCATAGAGACATCTATGGTGTATAGTAGCAATTGACCATTTGAGAGGTTTCACTTACCTCTCACCACTACTCAATATATATATATATATATATATATATATATATATATATATATATATATATATATATATTATGGATTAACGACAAGAAACAGATAATTCTTTCCTATTATTTGGGTTTTCTACTACATGTATTATTATCCTCTTCAAAACAAATCACCGAATCTACAAAATAATAGAATTATTAGAAAAAAGCAAAGGAATAGGAATAGTCAGAGGTTATGTTTTGCAAATAATATAAATCGGAATAAACACAGAAATAATGTATGTTGCTGACGTTTCGGAAAGTAATCTCTTTCCGTTTTCAAAGCTTTTTTGGAAGAACTCTTATTTTGCTGTGTATGTCAAATACACATTACATTTATCACATTCGCACGGGATATTGTAAATACAGTTTTTTGAATTCTGCTCCCTGTTTATCGGTTTGGTTTTTGTTAAAATAGATCTTAAAGTGTTCCCCGTTTGAAATATCGTCCTAACATCAAATTTGTCACCTATACGGCGTAGCTTTTCCGATAATCCGTATACATAAGGAATTATTGCTGTATAATGACGTTCAGGTTTTCGTCCTACCTGATTGTCCCTATTTTCAACATTTATGAAAACTCTATCAACAAAGGCTTCAGGATATTGATTTTGTACTACCTCTTTGATAAATTTTTTCTCGTTATTTAATATTTCATTACTAGATGAAATTATTTTGGCCCTATCGTATAAACATTTTACAACACCCCTTTTAACATTTATTGACTGATTTGAGTTAAAATTTAGATATCTATTAGTATGTGTTGGTTTTCTATAAACGCTTGTTTCAGTTGTATTATTTACCCTTCTAATTAAAACATCTAAAAGCAATATGAATTTAATAGACGGTTCCTTACTATTTATATTTTCCAAAAAACTATCTAGTAAATCGACACCATGAGGCCAAATTGCAAAGATGTCGTCAACATATCTCCACCAGACAACCGGTTTGTTTATACAATTTTGAACATATGTGTTTTCAAAGTTCTCCATAAATATGTTGCTTAAAATTGGTGATAATGCAGACCCCATAGCCATATCAAAATCCTGCTGATAGAACTCATTGTCCAATTGAAAGTAGGTTGTTTTTATACACATTGTTAAGAGTTCCATTATGCTATTTACACTTAATTTAGTTCTAGTTTCCAAATTATTATCATTTAGCAACCTGTCTTTAACTATTTTTAAGGTCTCATCTACCGGAACATTGGTAAAAAGACTAACTACATCAAAACTAACCATCAGGTGTGTTTTCATAATTTTTTTCTATAAAATGTTTACTATTTTTAATATATGAATCGGTATTTCCAGTGCAATTTGTAATACTGTTTGCGTTTCTGTTGACAGTTGACGTTTCTATTGACAGTTAACCTTTCACGTTTCGCCGTTGCAGTGGTAAAAGAAATAGACATATAGACACAAATAAACCTAATTTATAGGTGTAGAAAAAGTATAGTCTGTAATTCGTTTGGAATGGCATTCCAAACTTATTACAGAATATACTATTAATTTCTCTAATTTCTTTCGGTATCGAAAACATTATATTTTGAATGCTCACTGTTACTATTACTAAGTAAACAAAAGAACATGAAATAGTTTAAATCAAATATTCAAACTGGACGCCCTTAACTTTTTGACAATAATGAAGGCGTTGCTAAAATTCTTCTAAAACATTTTGTATCGTTTCCGGGTAATTTGATTAATTTCTTGCCTCTTATCCTCTCATTTAAATCATCGACGTTGTTTGATCTGTTGAAGTAGACTTTCGATTTTATTTAACCCCATAAAAAATAGTCAAGCGGGGTCAAATCTGGACAACGGACAGGCCACTCAATTTCACTGCGTCTACCGATCCACCTATTGGGAAAAACTGATTGAGATAGGCTCTTACTTCCAATGCAAAATGTGGTGTAACTTCGTCCTGCTGATACCAAATATTTCTATCATTTTCATTTAGGTTATCATCACCTGGGAAAAGTATTATTAACTCAGGATAAATAACTAGAATCATAAGTTTGCGTTTGCATAGAAGTAGCAAATAGAGAAATAATATTTTTAGTTTAAGTTTTTATAGTACCTAAAAAATGACTGATTGCTAGAAGGAATTGATTAGGTCTAAAAGAATATGAAAATAATACCACCTTACCAGTGCTTTTTGAAAGTCATAGCATCAAAATATTTTAGAATTCGAGCCATTTTGTTAATTTCAACGTATTTAGGGCGTCAAGTTGAGTTTCAGCGAGATCGGCGTATTGTTTATTTGTTTTCCATCGGGTTTTTTTAAATATCTTAAGATCTATAAGCTCTACTAGTCGTTATATGTGTTTTTGCTCCTTGTATAACATCGGTAGTGACAAAAAGGGTTTAATTGTGTCTATTTCCGCAAACATGAGGACCAGTTGTTGCTAGAACTTTAATATCTTTCGGCGAAATAATCGAAATAGGAAATTATAACAGATACAAGCAAAACCACTACCTGGCTAGGATGGATGTATCAAATTTCATTTCTCATTGACATTTTTATGATCATTTCGTAAGGACGCAACACATCGCAAAAGCAGCCGCACGTGCCATATGTGCGTGAAATTTGACTCTGGATATTAAATGATGTGTTGAAGTGGCGACGACGCTACTGTAGAGTCATAGTACCATATGTACAGGGTGTACCGTTTCCTTTGCTTCTAACTTAGATAGCCATGTCAAAGTGCTACAGCGGAGTATCTTCGAGGTCATTTTTTTTTTATGAAACACTATATATTTTTATATTTATGAATTCAGTGTAAAATTACCTTTCCAACGACCTCTAGATTTTTGATTTTTGATGTGGCGTCGCCGAGTTATTCGAAAAAATATGAAAATTTTGGTGGGAACAAGGTTTAACAAATTAATTCTCTGTGTGTGCATTGCTATTAATTAAGAAGATTTAATTTGCAATTATGCCAAATCTCCGAAATCCGAAGTACGGCTCCGATCTTCTTGAAAATTTAGAATTAAATTCGCAAAGTGTGCTTTTTGTTTTTAAGGGGTGCAAACTACCCCTTAAATTGAAAACTAATAAATTAACACAGTGATGAGCCATAATTATGTTCAAATATGTTAAATATCAATTGTTTTTAATCATGGATCTAATATTTCAATATTTTACTATTTAACTACCCTTAAAAACAACCTCTTACACGAAAATTAATAAAGAAATATGTTTAAAAAGCATGAAACCTTTTTATTTTGGATCGTAATAGGAGAATTTTTCCCTTTAAGTATAAGAAATCTGATACTTCATTTTTTTAATGATGCAACCCCCAAAAGCCACCCCTAACAATAAAACTTAGGAAAAATTGAAAACTAATAGATGGAAGCAGTGATAGGTTATCATTATGTTCAAATATGTTAAATATTTGTTGTTTTTTATAATGTAACTAATATTTCGATATTTTATTATGCAACTACCCTTAAAAACTACCCTCACACAATTATTAAAAAAACGGTTTAAAAAGCATAAAATCTTTTTATTTTGGATCTTGAATAGAAAAAATATATTCTTTAAGTGTAAACGACCTGATACATCATTTTTCAATATGATTCAACCCCTAAAAACTACCCCTTACAATAAAAATTAGGGAAAAACTCCTTTTGAAATCTCGAAGTAGTGGAATACGTAAAAAAATGAAAATAAATTGCTGCTTATGATATAATGAAATTTTTCTAAAATTTTCATCCCTTAAAAACATCCCTTTCAGGGAATTTTAAAGTTGAAGGGCTAAAAAGAGGTTTCCTTCGCATAGAAATCAAAGCTTTAAATGCCCATATCTCGCTTAATTTTTAAGCTACATGAATTTAAAAAAGCAATATTTTCAGTAAAAAGAAAGCTAAATTTTTGTTGAGAACACTTATTTTCGTAAAACTATTATTTTTTGAGTTATTTTGAAAAAACAACTCATTTTTTGAAAAATTGAAAACAAAAATTTACTTACAACTTTTTTCAAAATGTACATTCTCTAAACCATTCAAACTTTTAGAACGTGTTATTGGGACGTAAATAAAGTAATTTTTCATGGGCTACGATTAATTTTAATTTTTCCGCTCATGGCGTCAATTTTATTTTCAATTTTTTTTCAAAAATTCCAGAGACCTAACTTATTTTCGTCATAACTTCCTTAATTTTCATGCTAGAGGCTCTTATAGAAGCTTATTTTAAAGGTCTAATAAAGCACTTTAAAAAAGGTTATGAACATTTTCTCTGAAAAATTACTCATTTTTCCGTTATTTGAGTTTAAATCTTTAGATACATTTACGACAAACAAAATTCGTTTTCAATGACTCATAAGTCGCTTAATATGACCTGAAACATTAAAGAAAGACCAACGAATCGCTTTGTTATTTTATAAGCTTCAATTTTGATAAGAATAGTTTTTTCCAGAAATCGTTTAATTTTTGAATTATTCACGAAGAACTGTTGAAAAACGTGTTTTCTATTGGAATTTTCAATCGCGAATAACTCAGAAATTATTAGGTTGTGGAAAAATTTTCTTCTTAAAATTTGAATGTTTAAATTTCTACTTCTATCCTGGGGGTGAATGCCACCACCCCCAGGATAGAAGTACATATCGGCACTAAGTCAGATTTGTTATTTGCATCATTTTTGAGCTACTGTCAAAATTTCAAACAAATCGGTTGAGTTGATCAGATTTCTATACTTATCGTCTTTTAAAACCTTCTCCTCCTAAGAACACGATGACTCGTTTGTTAAATACACCATAAATCTTATTAGCTTTTAATATACGTGAATGAATATTAAAACCTCTTAATAGTGGGGTCGATCTGGGTTTCGAAACGGCAGTGTTTTTTTCCAATTTTTTTTGTCAGGCTCCCTCTATTATCTGGTCATGTTTGCGGGTGCGAAGGGGGTGGTAGAGGGGGGAAATTTATTTAGGTAAAGATATGAAAAAATCGTTTTTCGCACATAACTCGCTTAGTTTCATTCGGATCGAAAAAGTGTAGACAATAGACATAAAATGAAGGGCTCGCGAATGCGCAACTCTGAAAAAAATCGTCCTGTTTGGATTTTTTTTTTGCGGCTCCTATAAGCCGAGCACAACTTTATCAGCCTAAAAACCAAAGCTGTTAAACCCTCATTTGACAGTTTGACTGGTATTGAAGTGAAATACTGGCAGTAATACTGATCGTGTAAAATATAGAAAAATATGATTGAATATTGAAGTACCAATATTAATATTGACAATACTATTGATCGTGTAAGGTACCTTATTGTTGATGCTTAGGGAATATACTAATTTCGTATACATTATACATATGATACCTTGACCAGTGGTTTGGCTATGGAAAATATTACGTTCAAAGTGTTAACACACATGTGCGCTGCAGTGTACAATCTGAACGCACTCCTAAACTAACATCTGGTAAATTACTGTAAATGTTGTTGAACAGTGATGGTGGATGGTGTTTATCTTGGTTTGAATTAACCAAGAAATACTTAAAATTGTTGATTAAAGTACTTAATTGAGATAGTTCGGACAGTTTATGTCAATCAAGCTCATCCTGCTGTGTAACTATTCGCAAGTTATTATAACCTAATTTTTCTGAGCAAATTAATGGGAATTATAGAAGATGAGCTTTCTGAAGTTAAAAAACTGTGCGAGCATGTCGTCCCAGGTACGAGACTTGTGTCCTGTGTTAAAACAATGGTCCGAGCAGAAATAAAAAGGACAGATTTTAAGAAGCTCGTAGTGTGTATTCAGTTCCCAGAAGATTACCCGAAGACACTGCTGCTGATTGAATTAAAAAGTAAAACTTTGTCAGACAAATTATTGCAAAGATTAACGAATGTCTGTGAGCAAGAAATAAAAAAAAGTCTAGGGAAACCACAAGTTTTAAATACTATCAAATTTTTAAGAAATTTTGTCGATGAAAATCCATTGTCATGCTGTTACGATGAAATAACGTCATTAAAACAAACTCTCAGCGGGGATGATGAGCTTAAACTGAAGCAGAAAAGTTCGAGCTTAATTTTGAAGGTTTTTAACTCTAAATATTATTTAAATTGTAGGATATTGGTCCCAGACAATTATCCTTTAACCGCCGTGGAGTAAGTTTGAACTTTGCTTAATCTCATATATGCAAAAATTTTATTTTTAGTATACAAGATGTCGACACAAATTTTACATCTGCTTTCCACCGACATATGGTCTATCAAGCCAAAGAGATAGCGAGGAAATGTGTCGAGCCACCTTTGAAGAAAAAACTGAATGATCCTCCATTTCAAGCTAGTCCCTCATTGAAGAAATCAGCGGAATTCTTGATCGACTGTGTCAAGAGGCTGCCTAATGAAGACTGCCAGTTCTGCAAGAAACTTTGCTTCCCTCCAGATCCGAAGGTAATAATGATTTATGTATTTATGGATTAAAATTTCGCCCTCTTTCGTTTTGTCCAGTAATTTATTTCATTTGTTTCGTGTGGTAAACAATACCCTAAGCTTTACTCAGAAGCAGGTTGCCTCATAATTTTTGTCTAGTGGGTAAAGAAAAATATTGTGTACCTGTAAACCAATTCCATAAGACTTGCGTGTACAGAGTTACGTGTCTCTTTTTATCCGTCTGTAATCTTCAGTTACGGCATCCTACGTTGTACCGGCCATGCCTGCCTTAAGCAAATATTGATTGTAAGAACGAGGCACGAAAATTTTTGATGTTTTGAGTGAAAAAAGTGTAATGAATTGTGATTAACTAACCTTCATTGGCTATTTTCAAGTGAGGTTATGATATGAGTATTTACAGCGTTCTAATTCTCGTTTATTTTTAGAACCTGGAGAAGGATGAGAATTCCCCGAAACATATCGAGCGAATTTACTGTGGCCACTTGTTCCATCAGGAGTGCTTCTATAATTACATGAAGCTGCCTCCGTTTGGGAACAAGAAATGTGCAGCTTGCGGGAAGAAAATATATCATTTTAAGTGGTCTCTGTCTGACAAGCTTGCGGAGGATCGATGGGCCCATGAACAGGCCAGGGAACGAGAACTCCAAGAAGTAACCGAATTCTTCGAATAACCTTTTATTTAAATATTAATACAATTTTATGTTTAGTTTTGTGAGTAAAATAAATACATTCATATATGCTTACAATAGTTTTCTTTCATTTTTCATTGTGTTAAATGATAATAATGCCAGTAGTTTTTGCAGACGCCGAAATGCTACTCAGTGTGTTTCGCCAATAAAGTTGGTATTATTTGGAGATACAGCTAAGTTTAATTTTAACGGATTTTAGGTTACGCCACTTTAGTTATATGACGACGAACATGAGAATGAAGCATAAAGGTGAATTTATAAACTAGCCGCAGCGGTTACAGTTGCAGTTGCCGCACCTGTAGTGTTTATGAAGAATACGAAACGAATGTTTCCATTTATAAAGTCCGCTGTCGCTGCGGTTGCAGTTCATATTCCGCAGGTAGATAACCAACTTTTATCTTGAACGGCAACCGCTGCGGAATTACCAGCGATAGCCAATGAAATTGTAGTTTTCAACCCATTCGACGTCAACAGCAGCAAGAGTTTATAAATGACGAATTTTCGTGAACTGCAACTGATACTGCTGCGGCAACTCCAACTGCAAGCGCAACTGCAGCGGAATAGTTTATAAATCGAACTTATAGCTTGTCAAATTGTACAAAAATGTAACGTTTCTTTTTATATTTTGAAAAACTTCTCAATTTTACCTGTTAAGTTTAATGTATTAACCAACAGTATTTTTTTTGTGAAAAGTCCCATTATGCACAAAAAAAACAGCATGTCTAGCTTCCTCTCTGTATGTACTTAGTGAAGTGAGTTTGAGCCCCATCTGCTAAATAATTTTTAATAAATTGTGAATTGGTTCATATTCCTCTATAAACTCCTTTACTCAGACTGATTTAGATTTAAGATGTAGGTCAGATTTACTTCAAGTCGATATTCTTTATTCAAATTTAATGAAACATATCTATTTTTGAAAATAACTAAATATTTTTATTGCTCTTAAAGCAAGGGTTAATACGTGTCGGTCAGATATTTATAATTTTATAAATGTGTCGAAAATGTTCATTTTAAACTACATCTGTTGACTTTATATATAAATATGTAAATGTCGATTGTATCTATATCATCCATTTTATAACAAATAAGTGAAAGCTACTCGAAACGCCATTTCCTGAAATTAGTAGAATAATTTCATTTATTCGATCAGTTATAATAAGGAAATACGAACGGGAGTAATACTATTCCCATTCATCAATGTCGTAATACTGGTTGCATAACTATGATGTTAGATTTCAGATAAACAAACATATTTCTGTATCTGTGTTGGGTAAATAATTCGTAATCCTGAATCAACCGAATATTTAGGTATTTCCTCAATTACCGGGTATTAAGGCACAATTAAAACGGCAAATGAATGAAGGTGTTGTGCACATTAATTTAAATTTTTCTATAAAGTCAAAAACATATAGTTAAGCTTTAATATTTAATTTAGTAAAAATTAAGGACCTATAGAAAGGATGCTCATTAAAAATAATCCTATAAATATCTAACAGGTACAACCCGAAGTGACTTTAACATCAGCCAGAGAAATAGAAAACTAATCACTGGAACCGTTTGCATGCACCAGTCAATCGCGAGTTAATTTGTAAGTAATCGAATTACATCATCCTGTCGATAACTCCAAAGCCACACTAGTCTAGGACCGTACGAACTGTAATTACGACGCGATTTTATGTTTATATCTACCAGTTACAACAAATTTTTGCAAAACTTCGGTGACACACAGAACATCTTGAACTATTGTAGGTTGCGCGTATTTAGTTGGCATAAAAGACGAAATATTAGTAAATCACCGAATTTAGCTATCAGGAACACATAAGCACTGTGGTGTAATTTGATATAAGTATAGTTTGAATAATAAATACGTAGGTATTTAGAACATCAGGGAATATACAGACTTTACTCATGTTTGTGTGTAATACTTAAATGTTTATAGTTGTTTAATAAACAGGAAATTAGTGAACCATGTAGAAACTTTTCTATACACCCTTAATAAGGATCTCCAGTATGCGGATGACTGTGCACTTTTAGCCTCTACACCGGAAGAGCTTCAAGAACTTTTAGATGTGTATGCCCAGAGCTATGATTCCTTGGGACTTAAAATCAACATTGGAAAGACTAAGATTATGTCAACTCCTCATCAAGTGAACCAAATAGACATTACACTTAACGGAAATTCTCTTGAAGTGGTGGATCAGTTCAATTACTTAGGCAACGTTGTTAATGACAAAGCAAACATGGACAGCGAGATTCGCAATAGAATTAACGCTGCATCTAGAGCACTCTGGGGACTTAGAGAGAGAGTATTTGACAACCACGACCTTGCTTTGTCAACGAAAATGGCTGTCTACAGAGCAGTTGTCATTCCAACACTGCTATATGGATGTGAAAGCTGGGTCACTTACCGTCGTCATGTGAAAGAATTAGAACGTTTTCAGCAAAGACACCTCAGAAGTATGATGAAAATCCGTTGGTTCCATCACATATCAAACGTGGAAGTACTCAGGAGAGCAAACAGCCTTCCAATTGAGGTGCTTATTTCAAGAGCACGCCTAAGATGGGCAGGTCACGTTCATCGTATGTATGATAACCGCCTTCCTAAATGTACACTTTATGGTGAATTGGTAAGCGGTAGAAGAAGGCGTGGCGGTCAACGAAAGAGGTTCAAAGACGTTCTCCATGAAAATCTGAAATCTTGCGGTATTCCAGACGAGCAATGGGAACAACTTGCAGGGACAGAACCGAATGGCGAGGGGTTGTGGCCAGCTATTAAGGAAATGTTGCTGCAAGAAGGCCGAATCCAAGACCTAACCAGGTCTATGTTTGTCCTGACTGCGGTCGACATGTGCTCTCCCGAATTGGCCTCTATAGCCATAGTCGTGTGCACCGTAGATGAATGGGAATTACAATAGACTACACCTTTTACTTGTTTTTTATTACACACAATCTATCGACTGTAACATTTTTTTATACTCGGACTCGAGTAAAGACTAATAATAATAAGGATCTGTATTCTGTATCACAATGGTAAATAAAAAAAATTACATTTGAGCATTTATCATCTCAAAAACAATGTTTTAGTATTCTGTGATCTAAGAGTGCTATTTTAATTGTCATTTTCGAGGACTAAAGTTTAGAAAGTGGGTTCTGTCCCTCGAGGAGTAAAAGAGATCTGTATACTTGACTCCTTGAAAATGGAACTATTTTGCAGACATCACTTTTACTAAAATTGACAATCATACATTTACAAACTTAATTCCTTCCAAGATTTAATATATTATTCACATATTAATTCCGGAATTGTGCAGTAAGTTTGAATAAAATTGTAGTGTTCTAATATAATGAATACAACTGGTATATGTTTTTAAATTTTTTTATTATAAAATGTTTTAATCATAAAAAATCATAGCAAAATTTCGCGATTTAACTAGTAAAATTACAATTTTCACAAATCGAAAAGCTAAATTAAATGAAAAAATAATATATTAAAAATTGCTTATATTGCATCCTATGGTCTATTTTGTATCGTATATCCTATAATTTTTTAGCGATAGTTTTGAATTAGTTACAATTTATAATGTTATTTACAAAAAATTAGTGGCTATCTGTAGCGGCAGCCTTCATGCACATGATCTTTTTCTTCTCATCTCTTGGGCAACAGGTATCTGGTGAAACACTTATCATACTTACTTATCAAACAACAAATACAGTTAATCGTTTATCAATAATTATATTGAAATGTTACTATCATATTTTATGTGCCTATGTAATTCGTAGATTATTTTTTTATCATATCATAAACATAACGTATACAGGGTGTTGCATCATGAGAGGGACATAGCTTAATAGGAGGTAGAGAACATCAGTGGTAACCGGAACCTCCCATAGAAATGTCTCATTGGGCCTTCATTACGAAGTTACAGGGTGTTAAATAATTTTTGGCAAAACCTGTTTTTTGTCATAACTTTGACAGGGAATGAAATAACGGATTCATATTTGGTACGGCTAATGTACTAACGAGCCCCAAGAGGTACATGTATAAAAAAAATATATCCAGGTCCGGACTCACTATAATTTATGTTTCTTCTTTGCATCAATAAAACATCATCCTGTATATATTTTTTTGAAATTTCGATACGATATTCGAAAAGAGGAAGAAAAAACAAACAAAATGGCCTATTTCATTTTTTTGTTACACCTTCGTGGTTATTTAAATACGTTGTTAAATGTGCAAGAAAATGGATTACAGAACCCTATTAAATGAGAGGCACGTGAAATAAATAGTTTTATAACTAAAATTTGCAAAAATTCTATTGAGCCTAGGTGGTCTGGGTGAATCCTAATTCCGGCACGTTTTAAAGGTCCATTTTGGTAAAAAACTGTGGTCCTAATAAGTAATCGGGTATGAAATAACAAAATTTTTAATCAATCACAGTAGGCTTGTTCAAAGAATAAAAGTGACAGATAATTTAAACCATTTAGGCCTAAGCAACCAGTTACTTTGATCAAGAAAATCATCAACATTTTATACTTAATAAAAATTGGAAAAGAGAACAAACTAAAATCCAAATAAATAAAATATTTTCCATTCAATTAACAATAAATAACAAAACAATAACTAAATTTGTTTAAAAATAAAACGTAATTGACACTAAAGTAAATTTTCAAAATGTCCTCCCCCACATTCTGTGCATTTTCTTGCGCATTTAGAAAGGTCACCAATTGCTCGACGTATCATTTCTGGATTATTCCGTATTTCGTCGCAGGTTGTAACGATGCGCTGGATTAAATGTTGTCTACTTTCAATTTCAATGCTATAAACCTCGTTTTTTAAGTGGCCCCATAAAAGGGTTACAATCAGGAGATCTTGGTGGCCATTCATGTGGACCCCCCCGTCCAATCCATCTATTAGGATACACATTGTTTAAGTGTTCTCTTACTTGAAGGTTAAAATGTGGTGGGGCCCCATCATGCTGAAACAACATGCCTCTTATACCGATATTTTCTAACATATTCGGTAAAATGTTTTGAAGAAAATCAAAGTAAATTTCACCATTCAATCTTTCTTCAAAAAAATGTGGCCCTATCAAATGTCTATTCACAAGTCCGACCCAAACATTTACAGAAAACCTGTGTTGCGAACGGCGTTGGCGTACCGCATGTGGGTTTTCCTGTGCCCATTTATGATTATTTCGTGAATTGTTTACTCCATCCCTTGTAAATTGTGCCTCATCCGTAAATAAGGTTCTGTAAATGACTGGGCGATGGTTAGACAACCAATGACAAAATGCCAGGCGGGGGATATCGTCGCCTTGTTGAAGACGCTGTACCTGCTGGATATGATATGGATAGTAACGTTCTCTTTTTAGGGCTCTCCATACTCGCCAATGAGGAATACCAGTTGCCAAACTGATTCATCTAGTGCTCATATTTGGGTTTTCTTGAACTACGTTTATAATATTGTTTTGTTCCTGCACACCTTGTTGTAAAACACGCTCCACAACTGCAGAAGTAGGAAACTTTCCGTGTTGTCTTGCATACTGGAACACCGTACTAAAGGTTTTATGATTAGGGCATCGACGACCAGGAAAACGCAGCCGATATTCTCTTTCCGCCGACCTACCATTTCCATTACAGAAACCATAGATGAATATTATGTCAGCATATTCCACGTTTGTCAATTTTACTGGCATAGTTAAAATATTTTCACAAGTTTTCACTAACTAAATGCGGATTATTGACACATTAAATTACTAACAAACAATTATTCAACTGTTTAGGAGATTTCTTTTTATTATCTGTCACTTTGAACAAGCCTACTGTGATTGATTAAAAATTTTGTTATTTCATACCCGATTACTTATTAGGACCACAGTTTTTTACCAAAATGGACCTTTAAAACGTGCCGGAATTAGGATTCACCCAGACCACCTAGGCTCAATAGAATTTTGGCAAATTTTAGTTATAAAACTATTTATTTCACGTGCCTCTCATTTAATAGGGTTCTGTAATCCATTTTCTTGCACATTTAACAACGTATTTAAATAACCACGAAGGTGTAACAAAAAAATGAAATAGGCCATTTTGTTTGTTTTTTCTTGCTCTTTTCGAATATCGTATCGAAATTTCAAAAAAATATATACAGGATGATGTTTTATTGATGCAAAGAAGAAACATAAATTATAGTGAGTCCTGACCTGGATATATTTTTTTTTTATACATGTACCTCTTGGGGCTCGTTAGTACATTAGCCGTACCAAATATGAATCCGTTATTTCATTCCCTGTCAAAGTTATGACAAAAAACAGGTTTGGCCAAAAATTATTTAACACCCTGTAACTTCGTAATGAAGGCCCAATGAGACATTTCTATGGGAGGTTCCGGTTACCGCTGATGTTCTCTACCTCCTATTAAGCTATGTCCCTCTCATGATGCAACTGGTAGATCACTATATAAGGTATGATCTGCTTTTGTTATTTATAAAATGGTTTAAATAAATATAAATGAAAGGATAGTATAAGTTTAAATGTTCTTAAGACAATCTTGATACACATTTATACATGAAAAATTCAGTTTTAAAGTCGAGATCATTAATGTATAAACGGTACCTACTTAAAGAATAAACCATATTCAAATTAAAGCTCAGCTTTCATCATCTGCATTGGTGTCAGTATAGTGACCGAACCCCGCGTCGAGTAGAACATTCGAGTGATGCTATCAATTTAAAGTTCAGTTTTAAGCATCCCCAGATGGTGCTAATATGGTGGGCGAAATACGCGTCGAGTAGAGTATTCAAGTGTAGTATTTAAATGTCGTGGTACTTGTGGAAATTGCGTCAGATGCAACGTCACATTTCAATTTTCCAACATTTCATTATCCCTAACCTTAACTTACAATTAGGAAAAGAATTTCTTTAAAAAAATTTCAAAAATTCTTTAATTTAATTCATCAATTATTCGAAATGTTTTATTCAGATTTACACATAATACTCGGCAGATGCAAAAATTCTACGAAAAGTGGACGTATGCCTGCCTAAACAATTAATTTTGATGATAACCCACAACCTGAAATTTCGTGCTATACAAAATCTGAAATTTTGTCCTATGTCTCACCGTTTTCGCAACGTTCGTTCTGGAAGTTAAACCACAGGAAATGTTGCCAATTAGTCTTCAAGCTCTTCATTTTTATTTGAGGAGTGAGCATTGTCAGCAACCTCGCATTTTCCCACCAAATCTCCTAAGTTGATCGATGTATTATGAAAATATCGCATTGGATTTGTTTCATCGTCTATAACACCATCACAGCACTGAAAACCGTAGTAGGTCATGGAAAAATCTGAATGCGACTAACATTATGGGTCCAATCTCATTGTTTTAAATTGAATCTGTTACGAGTTGTTTGTGGTGTGAATTAAATTTTCACATAATATGTAAAGTGACTTTTAACCACGTTTTAATGTAAATTTGGAATCTGTGTTGTGTTGTTCGCATAGGTTTTATATTCTTATTAAGTACCTGCCTGGTGAAATGCATAACTAACGTATTTTTGAAATCATGTAGTGTCAAATATTATGCAGTGTGTGTTTTTTATTTAAGCAATTTTTATTTAAAAAACAATCCAATAACTTATCTCGGGAAATTTTATTGAGAAACATATATTCCTGGTGAATACATTACTCATCTTGTTTTGATTTATCTGATTATTTCGTCATAAATTTTATCATATACTTCTATTTACTTTTGAAATATTTACCAACCTGTTGTCATATTATACGCTTAGATAAATATATACCTGCCATGAAATTTCAATGTTTAGTAGTAAGCCACAATATGGAAATAATTTACCCAAGTCTTTAAAACATGGTTTCCCTATAAACATAATTAGATACATCCAATGAAAATGTTGGTTTGTGATACGTAAATAAAATAAAATTTACGTAGGTAATACAAGAATTAGCAAAATAAAATGCATAAAAGATAATATATAAAGTGTATTTTTTCACTCATGGGATTGCCGATCAGCTCATATTAGGAAAATCTTTTCTAACTGAATCATCCGTTTGTCTAACAAGGTAATTAAAGTTTTTAAACATCCTGTATACGAGAAATTCTATAGATATATAAATTTGGCATTAGATGTAAAGTAAATAATTCACTATAACTACATGTACAAAATTACACGATGTTATGTCGATTTTGTGAACATACGCAAATAAATTGATAAGAGCGACTTTATTTAAACGTCATAATCCGATGCCAATATGCAATCTTCCTTAAACCCCATACTAATTCCTTCTAACACAAATACTTTACACAAACATCAAAACACACTCAATGCCGGTTTAGTCAAACAAGTTGGTATCATTACGAAATGATCAAGATTGATTTAATAACATGGCCAGGCAGTGAGAGTTTTAATGATCATTTCCCAAAAATATTTTATGTGTATATGTAACCTTCACATATGCATTTAAAGCATTTTCTAATAAATTTTATAAGATGTGGATCGGGCCGGTTTAGTGAGAAGCCAATGACCACTTTCAAAGTAAACATGATATTGGAGCTGCTCCAACAAAACATAATAAGACTTGCCGCACTGTATCCAAATGGCGCACCACCGCATATTCGGCAATAGTAATAATTTAAGTGAAATTTTCCTGCGCTAGTAGAGTAGTAGACGGGGATCAGTAAAATGGTCAGCTAGATCTCCGGACCTAACACCATTAGATTATTTTATGAGTTATCTTAAATCCAAAGTTTTATTAATAGATCGTACGGTCGTGAGCAAAAAAAATAGGATGTCTTATAACGGTGTTTTGCTAAAATCTAGTTGTGTACATCTAACTTTAATTTTTGTGACATTGCCAGTTAGTTGTCATAATTTATTGCAAGTGTGCAAAAAACTAATATGCCTCATATAAGCGATTTAGTTAAATCTGGAGCTATTGCTGATGGATGGTCAATGAGACAAATTGCACTGCGTTATAATATATTGACAAAAATTCGATGTGTAACATTTTAAGAAAGTGGAGAATAAACGGTACGATTAGTA
The DNA here is from genome assembly GCA_963675555.1 of Leptura quadrifasciata. Lineage (NCBI taxonomy): Eukaryota > Metazoa > Arthropoda > Insecta > Coleoptera > Cerambycidae > Leptura > Leptura quadrifasciata. The sequence goes on along the minus strand of OY776678.1, from coordinate 977,316 downwards.
GAAATCCTGAATCAGGGCGACGAAGGATATCAACTCAACAACAAGGTTTGCAATTGGTAAATGCTTTAGTAGAAAATCCATCTTACTCAGTTATTCAGGCTACTGAAGAAACGAATTTTCCTGGATCGAGTAGTACTGGTCGCCGGCGAGTAAGAGAATCGGAGCTACGCTGTCATGCAGCAGCACAGAAATACTTATTTAAAGCTGAACATAAAGAAGCTCGAGTAGGATTTGCGCTTGAATTTTTAGCGCATGATTCAAATTTTTGGAACAATGTAATCTTTACAGACGAAAAAACTTTCCAGTCAACACACAGCGGTCGTATTCGTGTTTACCGCCCTCCGAATACTCGATTCGATGTGAAATATATATCTAACAATGATAAAAGTGGTAGATTCTCCGTCAATATGTGGGCTTGGATATCGGCACGTGGTCCGGGTGTTTTGTGGCATATTGAGGCACGATTTAATAGTGAAACGTATATTAGGATTTTAGACAATATTATGCTCCCTTCTTGTCACAATTATTTCCTAATAATGAGTTCATATTTCAACAAGACAATTGTTCCCTTCATACTGCTCATACCGTAACTAACTGTTTTCAAGATAACAACATCAATGTTCTTAATTGGCCCAGTCATAGTCCAGATCTTAACCCTGCGGAAGAAGTATGGGGACTACTCGTAAGAAGTATCCAAAAACGAAATGTGGGACCACGAAATGCCGAAGAATTGCTAGAAATAGTAAATAATGCATGGGAAAATATTATTACTAATGATTATTGTATAAGGTTATGTAATTCTATGCCAAACAGACTTGCAGAAGTTATAAATAGACATGGTGCAATAACGAAATATTAATAGTTAGTTTCTTGTTAAGTAGGATATCCTTTGTCCTTTGATTCAGGATTTCTACTAATCGTACCGTTTATTCTCCACTTAAAATGTTACACACCAAATTTTTGTTAATGTTATAACGCAGTGCAATTTGTCCCATTCATTCCAACCATTCATCATTTACTATAGCAATAACTACAGCATTAAAATAAAACATAAATTAAAAGTGATATCTGTTTTATTTCGGCTACTCATTACATATTCAAATAGAGACAGATTTACATTAGAAAAAAAAATTGTCCTATTTTTTTCTGCTCACAACAGTACAATGTTAGGACGGACCCGTTTTGCGAGAATTTCAGTTTCGGCTTGAACATTGTCAAGAAGCAAAGGGCACGCAATTTGAACATTCGATTTAATTATTTTTTGCGTTGTTTCCAACAAGTTTTTATAAATTTTTTTAGAAATATGTAAAGAAAAAAAAAGATACTGACAGCTACCCCTAAAATTATCCCGTAAACAGAACAGAGGTTTGATCCATAAAATGAAAACACCGCAATTTCATCATTCATTTGACAGTTATTTCAGTCCACCAAATACACCACGCCATGCAACAGTTAATTCGGCAATTTCTAATTTTTTGTTTCTATCAGGAAAAATCCAAAAATACGACTTTTTCAATGAAATTTGGTACAAACACATTTGGGGAGTTGCTGAATTCAGTAGCGCACTCAGATTTGAAATAAAGAAATCGCTAATAAGATTTCGTCATTTTCTGACCCAAAAAAAAATCATAGCAGGCCACTTTATTATGTTTTGTAAAATTTAATATAACTCAAAGATGCGTTTTTTAAATATCTATATTTTAAAAAATATATACAAATCGGACATTAAATAAACTTTTTATAGGGGTGGTTCCAAGCAAAATGGGACACGCTGCATATCCTTTGTCCATTAATTTGAATTGCTCAAACTGTGTACTTTCACATAATTTTAAAACATTTGCTTTGCAACAAATGCTATCCTGTAATAATTCTATAATTATTATACAAAGTTCAAAATGTGGGATGTACACAGCTTAATCGATTAAATTAGATCTGTTCTGGATATAACAGTTTGATTATTTTTCAATTCGCACTAGTTAAATCGCTAGACAGCCGCAGAATTAATTGTTACTAAGTTATATTCATTATAAGAGGAGTACCTAAGGTGAGTAAATGTTGATTTTGCTTAGAGAAACATCTAAGTAGACTAGAGGTCAATTGCTTCCATCCGCGTATTATAAGCGTGTCTGCATAAACAAGCATTTCGAATTCGAATTTTGATGATCAACTATTAAAACTAAGCCCTCGTTCACAGAAAAAAAGCGTGAGCAATATAATATATTGTTTATTTCGGTAAATGTGTCATTAAAATAGACTCAGATAGATAACAATTTTTATCTCTACCTGATAATTCGTATCAAGTGTGCAAACGATTTTTGTACCTTACTGAACTAACATCGTAGTGCGTATGGTGTATCTTAGTTAAATAGACAAAGGGCTGAATGCCAAATTTTTATCTTCAAAATGGACCTAAAATTGACTGTATTGACTTTATTACTGTTAAGTGTTAGTGTTTACGCACAGGAACCCGAAACGAACAACGAACCCGAGCCAGACGCAGAAGAAATCCCCGTGGAAGGAAGTGTGGATGTAGGTCCTGTAATAGAGGATCAGAATGAGCAACCTGGCGATCAGACCGGAGGCGGAGGACAAGCTGATGGCGGAGGATCCAACGATGGAAGCCTCGGAACTTACGGTACCGCATTGCTATTTCAAACAAACTAAATTAACTTAACTAATGCAAAGAATCATAAGTGAGTGAAAACGGCGATGATATTTTCGTCCCGTTTTATTCACTTATATTTGTTAGTAGATGTAAGTAAACACGTTTTTTTTTAATTTTTATAGACGTAGTAGAACCTGTAGAACCCAGTCCTTCTCCAGAAATAACAAACGTTGAAACCGACACTAACACTGATGACGTAATTAGTAATCCTAAGTGGACGCTTCAGAAACTTGGCCGTTCTGGAAAATACGTTACATATTACGGGCCGGATTATGGTTAGTTTAAATTCAATTTTTCCTTATCTAATATGCTTTGTTTAGTGCTTATCGATGATTAATCTGTAGAATTAAAGGCTATACACCTGACGACGCCATATTTGGGCGCGGCAAATATTTCGACATCTAATGATATATTCTAATATACAGGGTGCTTCAGAAGGTCATTTCTCCAGTTATTACACTAATGAAGTTCGTAGAAGCGTGTGCAAAAACGCCGCGTTGTTGTTTATTTCCTTCTTTAATTTCGTTAGAAACTAATGTAATTCAAAAACAAACGGGTAACAGGCCGATATTTTTTGCTATTGTCGTTACAATTTTTTATCAAAATAACTTCAAAACAAGTGTATCAAATATTATTTAAATATAGGTATCTGCATAGTTAATTTTCCAGCAAATGCGTTGTTATAATATGAGGATACTCTCAACATCCCGTATCTCGGCATTGACATGTTTTTGGATACACTTTTACGAGCTTTTTTCTCAAAAATGACTCGAGGATCTGCTGAATTATTGATGTACTTATTAATGCTCTGTATACAGGGCATATTCGGATTCAGTGTGTAAACTTTTGAACAATTTTTTATAGTGAATTTTGTCGTCGATGTTTTCGCGGGACTTAACTCAGAGATGAGTCAAAACAAATCATTTCTTAGGTACTACCCGAATGTTGATATATTTTAAAGCTGCAGTCCGACACATTTTAGTGTTAAACATCATTTACATAACCATTTGTAGTCCTAAAAAAACAATAAATGGCAAGATATTCGTGCTGACTTTTTCACGGCAAGAGAATCGAAAGTCAATTTAATTTTATGACGTAGGGAAAATTTGGTTTATTATAGACATTCGTGAGACATTAAAAATCTTGCATAAGAGAACTCTAAACAATGAAAGGAGGCGTAAAAATATGATTGGCACAAAATTATCAGTAAAAAAATAACGTTACGTACTGTTGTTGTTTTTCATGAAGAGTAATACAATTCTTAATTTACTCTCCTAATCTTTTCAATGTCATCTATTTTCAATAATGCAGTCACAGATTTGTTCACTTTTCTACCCCATTCAATCTCAAAATCAAGACATAACTTTTAAAATAATAATGTGGTGAAGTTTGATTTGAGCTTCAAATTACATTTAAAAGAAGAAAATTGGAATCTTCGGAATGCTAATAATTCTGAAGTAAGCCTCATAAATAGTAAAACATCGGACGCTGCATTCAACACACGTTTCGTCATTCAAGTTGCCATCATCTGGTGATGATTAAAATTAAATTTAGTGTCACAGTGCAACCCTAGGTTTATCAGTTTTTGAAGGTTCCAAAATTTACAAAATTGACTGTAAGGAATGTAATTTATTTACTTGGATATTATACACCGTTTTCTATATTGCACTGGCCTTTTTAGGAAAATGAGGTGTACCACAACTTAGTCGTCAACAACGCCTTGAACCTCGGAATGTAGTCCTTAGGAGAGATTGAATGTCGCTTTTAGTTTCCCAGTAATTAATAAGGCTTGGGGAGTTTTAGCTGAACCACCCTGTATATGCTAAATATTATTGTTCTTAGTTTTCAACTTTCTTCCTTGGCAGTCGTCGGGCCAACTAACTGCTGAATATTATTTTTCCTTCAAATAGTTTTTTAGATACAGCGTAAGTAGATGAACAGACAGATAGTATATTCTGAAGCCTGAGAATTCCGGAGTAGTATAGGTAATGATAGTCCAAGTAAGGACTTGCCTGCTCTAAAAAAAACGCAACAAAAACTTTACGACATAATTATTATCGCCGCGGGTCATGCGGCATGCCTGTCATCAAATGACCCGACGCACATTAAAAACCGATAAAGGTAAGCGAGTCAATTGTGGTGGAGACAGCACAAAGAGGATGGTATTTTAATAGTCTTAATATTTTTGTTGCGTTTTTTATGTGCCCGGAACTGATTACATCCACTATACCTACTTTATTAGGAATTCAAAAAATAAGCTTTTATAAACGTGCAATGAACGATATTTTTCATTATAATTCTCTGAAAACAAAAATAAGGCAGAATTTTTATAGAGGAAGGCCGAGAAATTATTTCTAATGTAGTACCTTCGACATCATCAACAACAGTTCTACAAAATGAAGTGCTTGCTAACGGATTGCATATTTACAATTTACAGTCATATAAATTGTAACATAAATATTATATTTAGCAAGAGGATAGGTTTCTGTTCGTTCATGTTTAAAATTAAAGTTCAATTACAATGTTTTCTGATGTTGACGTTATGTTTCCTATTCTTTAATGACTAAACAATGTATGAGAAACTTCAATCTTTCTGTTTACCTATTCTTCGAAGTCGAGGAACGATCATCTCATGCCGTGATCATCTTAAGTAAATCCTTCACAATTACAATACTTCCCTTTGGTAAACGAAGAAAGCAAAAACAATTAAATTAGAGGGATCCAATAGAGAGAGGGAAGTTTTATATAAGTACTTTTGCAGCTTTTTTAATATACGGCAATACCGTGCAGTTTATATTTTACTAGAAACGCTCCAAATGATGATTGTCTAAAATAAGAAAAAAAGGAAATATATGTTATTTAGTAGGTATTGTTTGTTATATAGATATAGATAATGCTTTGATAATCGAATCGTTATCATACATTATCTTAATACTTTTCTGGGAAGTATTTATTGATAAAATTTTAATTATTATGCGATAGGAATAACCATGATTATACTTTTTCTCTGAATTATTTCCATCCAATTAATAATTTTTCTTATGATCGCACATAATACAGTATTAGTCAATATAAGGTACTATATTTGATTTAAGACATAACTATATCTATAAATGACGACGTTCAGTTGTCAATATCATGGGTTGACTAGTCATTACGTTCGATTTTCTCGGTAATGATTCAGATAAATTTTTTGGTTTCAAAGTTAGTCTGACGTAGTTATTTCTGAGGAATGTTAGAAACGAACAACTGAGCATCAAAGCAAAAGATATGCCTGAAAAACCAATTTAAGACTGCATTTGCACGCACCAGTGAATCGCGAGTAGTAAGTATTCGAAATAAATCGTCCTGTCGATAACACAGAAACCACACTAGTGTAGGCGCCTTACAGGACCGTACGAACTGTAATCGCGACGTGATTTTATGTTTATATGTACCAGTTACAACAAATTTTTGCAAAACCTCGGTGACACAGAGACCATCTTGTTATCTTGAAGTATTGTGGGTTGCGCGTATTCAGTTGGCATAAAAGATGAAATATAGTAAATCACCGATTACCTACCAGTAACACATAAGAGCTGTGGTATAATTTGAAATAAGTATAGTTTGAATAATAAATACGTAGGTATTTAGAACACCCGGAGATGTACAGACTGCATTCATGTTTGTATGTAATACTTAAATGTTTATAGTTATTTAATAAAGAGGAAATTAGTCAGCAATGTAGAAACTTTTCCGTACATCCTTAATAATAATCTGTACCACAATAGAAAATTTAAAAAAATGACTTTTTATTATTTCCCATCTCAAAAACAACGTTTTAGTATTCTGTGGTGTAAGAGCGCTATTTTAATTGTCATTTTCAAAGACTAAAGTGTAGAAGAAAGTGGGTTCCGTCGCTCGAGGAGTTAAAAGAGGCCTGTACTTTAAGCCTTGAAAATAATTATTATAATAACAATAGCGCACTGTTAATACAACTGGTGCATCTTTTGCAATTTTTTTATTACAATATGTTTTAATCATAACAAACATAGAAACTATCTACCATTCTTCAGAGAAACAGGGAAAAAATAAAAAGGTTACTTCATTTGGACAGATTTTTTCGTATTGTGGTAGAGATCAAAGTACTATCAATCTTTAATAAATAAAAAGTAATATGAGCAAATAATTCGGCCAAGTTTTAAACGCAATTTCAAACAATAAAAATGATAAATTATGAGCCCGAGCCTGCTTTATCGTACATGAAGCAATGTCATCGTTATGCTGCTGCCATGTAGTAGCAAAACGCCCAACTATTTTACACGAAATGTAACAAATTCGTATTCGACATTAAACTTTAATAGGAGCAAATATTATACAGACTTTTCACTTTTTTTCATATTATTTTATTTTATACTGCACCGTATTATATTTTATTGGCATATTTATGCCCCTTTGTAGAATATAAAACAATTTATGGCTAATTTGGTACGAATGAGAGGTACGTTCGCGTTGCATAATCAAGGAGGAGAAAATTTTGGAAACTTAATTTTAATTAGGATTACAATATAAAATATAATAGGTCCTTATCTTAAGTTTGCTAATTTACATAAGGAAATCAATTCTGAATTCTGTTGGCTCGTTTTTAAGATTTGTATAAAATAAAAATGAGGATATTTTACTCACTATTTGACATTGGTAACGCACCCTTAAGTGATGAAGGATACTTTTATTGCTCAAAATTTTGTTTGTAAGGGACGGAGGTGAATGATGATTATTTTTCCGACGAAATGTAATAGAATTGACAAGTGTGACATAACTTTGAATTTAAAATTTCATATGCTTTAAAAGTTTTAAATAAAAAAAACAGGTAGATATTTAAGCAAATAAAGTTGATGGCGGCCCCTAAGGAGACGAAACGCGATAATGAAAACTGCAAATTATAGCAAAGTCAATGTATAATAAATCCAATGGCCCTAAGAAACAAACAATTGAGCATCAAAGAAAGTTATGGCCGAAAACAAATTTTATAAAAAAATCAAAATGGCAGATTTTTGTATTTTCTTAATTGACTATTGGGAAGTAAAAAATGTATGTAAATTTTAAATGCCACTTTCAGTTTACACGGAAATTACATTATTACTGACGTTAAGAGTCGATTAACAAAATACAAAAATCTGTCATTTTGATTCTTTTCGGAAAATTGGTTTTTGGGCTCTAATTTTTGTTTGATATTCGATTGTTTGTTTCTTCGTGGCATTAGATTCTTAGGAAAAACACGTCAGACTGACTTTTAAATAAAAAATATATCCTAAACACTATCGAGCAGATTAGTGTAACGCGATAACTGGGACACCCTGTACAAATATTTTGAAAAAATCCCTTAAAGGTTATTATGGATAGCCCTTTTCCGACATTCATCGTGTAGGTTTTCTATCGTGTTTTTCGTTAATTGTCAACTGATGTAATTGCTATGCACCATTAATCGTTTATGTTTAATGGCATACTTTTATATCATTATTATTGGTCGCATATAGTACATTATTTATTTTGGCAACCCAAATCAACAATGCAAATTTGATGTCATTACCGAACACCCTGTAAATGTATAAAATGATTTTAATTTATATTGTAGATCTTAAAAAACTCATATAACCTTATGATTCACATGCCTTTTAAATAAATTGTCTTATCAGCCTGTAACAAATATTAGTTGGGACATTTACCACTAATTATAAATTTGAAGATTTAAATGTGTCGTTAATATTTTTATTGTGTTACAGTGTAACAGTTAAAACAGTTGACATAAAATATTCGGTGTTATTTGTTTAATTTTATCACGTCCTAATTAGAATATCACAAAGTAAATAAGATAAAAATATGTAGGGATATTTTGAAACTAAGCATTAATAAAGATGTTTTATGAAACCAATATATGCAACGCTAAATATAAAAAACCATAAGAAAAATAGCACGTAATTATAATTCCCATATCCACCGTTAAAAATTTTAGGTACCCTTTTCCCAGCATTCTTTAAATTTTGTACCGTCGTTTTTTCACTCAACTTATATTGCAAAAGATGGTGAAATGAAGGTGTCTGAGTGTCAATTTGTACTATCCAAAAGCGCATCTGTTTCGATTCCAATGACCCACCCTGTATGTTAAAATATTAACTATTCGGCAACTGCGCATCGACTTAAACTTAATTACAAATCCATTAGATCCGCGATTAGATTTTACGTTAGAATTATAATCGCCAAGAAGCAATCGGTGCACTCTGATACTCCTTAATTTTTAGATCCCATGATATCAAACATTGCCCCTCAAACGTCCGACCAAAGAGGATTCTCCGGGACCCCGTACACCATTACGGAAACCCGTTTAGCGGAAATCCGAAGACATTTCATGTACCCCTATTACGACAGAGGGGGCAACGCCGATAACGAGGGCGACTACCAAAAAGAAATTCAATCATCCACGCCGCAAGTCCACAAAAACTTAAATTTCCAATTGCCGTTTTTCGGATTCAGATTCAACTACACTCGAGTGTCTCTAAATGGGTACTTGGAGTTCAGCGATCCGCCTCCCAATTACGAATACCCGCTGGTGTTCCCCGTGAAGGACTGGCCCAAAAAGAACGACCCCTCTTTCATCGGAATATTTTTCAGCAAATGCAGAGTGGGCAACTTGAGGGATGGGGATATAGACAAAAGACCTCCCGGAGTTTACTTCAGGATGGAAAGGGATCTTAGGACTAGGCAGGATCAGATGGGGGTGGAAATAAGGGAACGGGTGAAATGGGATATCAGAGAAGGAGTTATTGGCTCGGAGACGTTTGATCCCAAACACGCCATCATAGTCACCTGGAAGAATGTTTCCTTCAATGGAGGCTTTGCCAATGCTTTATACCAGGTAGGAGTAACAAAAATCTCTATTCTCTTGATAAATTATACTGAATCGATCGATATAGAGAAAAGTACGCATCAGAAAATTTTGTAAATTTAGATAATTACTAATGTCGGTGTGGCCAATCCAACTAAAATAATTACAAGCGGCTGGCACTTCCGCTTATACCGAAAGTCGATACCAACTTGCTTATTTCAAATGGAATACCCTACATATTTTAGGGTTTTCGAAAAGCGCATAAAATTCTGAGTCGGAAATATGTGGCATATCCTATACCAAAACCTAGCCGTTTCAGAGCTATTTGACATTTTATAGAAAATTTGACAGGTGCAACGGTTTGCAAGAACCGTTATAACTTTCTTCATGTAAAAGATCCTCATTTGCTTCTTTTCACATAAAAAGAACACAAGGAGAACTACGTTCTACAACTGAAATAAATTCAATAATATCATACCAAGTGTTCCGTCCTTCGCGTTACATTTTGTCAACTTCAAGCCGCGAAAACTTGTTTAGGTCAAATGGAACACCCTGTATTTTTTTACGTCAAATTGTGTAAAATTGAATTCCCTTTTTTCTGATATTAGCATTGTGGGGGTTAAAGTTACAACTTTTTGAAATATTTGCGATTTTATTAGAAATTCATGAATTGTTGTAACCATTTCATCAAAATAGCCATGATTAGAAACAGTCGGTCATTATCTTATGTCAAAAAATGCCAGCACGTTTAAATTACACCCACGAAGACTTTTTAAATTTGTTTATTATTTATGAAGAATGTGATAAACTAATATCAAGAACTTGCAGCACATTTGCTACTCGATATCCAGAAAAACGGAAACCGTCACCAAACACTGTAACCGCATACTGGAAAATTTTAAAAATTATGGCTCTGTCAAGGCAAAAATGCAAAGAAGAAAGCCTATTGTTGATGACGAAAACATTGAAATAGTCAGTCTGGGATATTTTCATGCATTTCCAAGGAAGACAAGCTGCTCTGGAATCGGGACTATGCAAGGATTCAATTCACAGAATCTTATTAAAACATATAAGTTTCACCCGTTTTCATTCCATATGGTTAAAGGATTAAAAGAAACAGATTTTCTAAGAAGACAGAATTTTTGTAAGTTTATTCTAATAAGGTCTGAGGGTCACGATTCTTATTTGGAAAATATTATATGGACAGATGAAGCAAAATTTACTAAAAATGGACTTTTTAATAGACACATTCGCATTATTGGAGTGGCTCAAATCCTCATATGTTCAGAGAGCGAAACTTTCAGGAAAGTTGGCAGTTCAATGTTTACTGTGCCATAAGAAACGATAGAGTGGTGGCATTACAATTTTATCAAGAAAATTTAAACGGTAAATTCAATTTTCTCCTGCTAATATGTATAGGTAAATTTTTGTTGTTTTTTTTAGGTGAAAGATATCTGAATATCTTACAAAATTTGAATAATAACTATTTAGAAAATTTACCTCTCGCCGAACATAGAAACATTATTTATCAGCACGACGGTGCTCCCCCACATAACGCATATTTAATTAATAATTATTTACAAGAAACTTTTTATGATCAATGGATTGCCAATAATGGACCTTTCTTATGGCCTGCTCGCTCGCCCGATTTATCAGTTCTTTATTATTTCATTCATTAAATTAAAAATAAAGTTTATGAGAGCCCATTAACAACCATTGAAGATTGTAAGGAAGGAGTAAGAAATGCGTTTCAAAATATATCACAGGATTCAATTAGAAGAACTAATCTGAAGGTGCGAAAAATGTGTCGAGGTTCGAGGGCGGAATTTTGAGCAATTATTAAATTAAAATGAAATCATATTTTAAATTGATCTTATCTCTGCTATTTTAGTTCATGCCATATCTTCAATTCGATTAATACGCATGTTACAGTGTTAGTGTTATTTTGCGTTTTTGTGGATATCGAGTAGTAAATGTGCTGCAAGTTCTTGATATTACTTTATCACATTCTCCATAAATAATAAACAAATTTAAAATGTTTTCGTTGGTATAATTTAAACGTGCTGGCATTTTTTGACATAAGATAATGACTGATTGTTTCTAATCATGGCTATTTTGATGAAATGATTACAACAATTCATGAATTTCTAATAAAATCGCAAATATTTCAAAAAGTTGTAACTTTGACCCCCACAATGCTAATATCAGAAAAAAGGAAATTCAATTTTACACAACTTGACGTAAAAAAATACAGGGTGTTCCATTTGACCTAAACAAGTTTTCGCGGTTTGAAGTTGACAAAATGTAACGCGAAAAATGGAACACTTGGTATGACATTATTGAAATTATTTCAGTTGTAGAACATAATTCTCCTTGTGTTCTTTTTATGTGACAAAAAGCAAATGAGGATCTTTTACACGAAGAAAGTTATAACGGTTCTTGCAAACCGTTCCACCTGTCAAATTTTCTATGAAATGTCAAATATCTCTGAAACGGCTAGGTTTAGGTATAGGATAAGCTACATATTTTCGACTCAGAATTTTATGCTTTTTTCGAAAATCCTAAATATAGGGTGTTCCATTTGAAATAAGCAAGTTGGTGTCAACTTTCGGTATAAGCGGACGTGCCAGCTGCTCGTAATTATTTTAGTTGGATTGGCCACACCGACATTAGTAATTATCTAAATTTTCAAAATTTTCTGATGCGTACTTTTCTCTATATCAATCGATTCAGTTCCCAGTGAGATACCCTGTATATCAGGTTGAAATAACTTACAGTCCAATATTTAATGTAAAGCATTTAATGGCTGATAACAACAGTGAATAAAATAAAACCTAATTTTCAGACTAATACCTTCCAACTAGTCCTTGCCACCGACGAGGTATATACCTACGCGATGTTCAATTACCTGAACCTCGATTGGACCAGTCACACTGAAGCTGGTGGAGATACACGTAAAGGAGAAGGTGGTATATCGGCTTTCGTGGGATTCAACGGAGGAAACGGAACCAGAAGTTACGAATATACACCCTACAGTCAAGCATCCGTTATTCGGGATCTTACAGCTACTGGTTTCGCCAATGGATTTCAGGGGAGACATCTGTTCCGTATCGACGAAAATATTTTGCTGGGGTCTTGTAACAAGGATATAGGTACATTTTTTCTTTTACTAGTTTTTATAAACTCCAACAAATGTGTAGAGTTCAGAGTTTAGGTTGATTATAAAATAGTGATACAAACGGACGATGACTGTTTCAGATGGTGCAAATTTGCCGTTGATGTTTGCCCCTGAGAGTGGCAATATGTTGGGTGGAACCGTTGTCAACATAACCGGTCCTTGCTTCAAGCCCGACGATCAAGTCAAATGCAAATTCGACGTCGCCGATATAGTCACCGGCTATGTCGTAGACAAAAACAGAGCAATTTGTATTCAACCCCCGCTTATGGTCGAAGGGTATGTTAGATTGGAGATCGCTATCGGCCCAAGTACTTACAAGTGGAAAGGAAAATATTACGTTGGTAAGATTGTAATATTGAGTAAGTTTTGAAAATGTTACTTACATCTTTACATTTTCAGAATCACCATCCACTGCCTCACAAAAAATTTACTTCAAGGACACGAGATACCACGAAAAGTCTCCCAGCGAAATCAGGATAACTTGGGAGAAGCAAAATTTAACCACTAACGAAAATGCAAATATTCGTCTTTCTCTCTGGGGCTACAGGGAAACAACAATCCGGCCGACATTTGTATACATAACCGATCTTGCGGACAACATTCAAAATACTGGAGAATATACTATTGTTCCATCCCAGTACAGAACAAGGGCCAACGAGTTCCTCACTGATATTAAATTTGGTTTTATACAAATCAATTTGACGGAATCTATAAAGGTAAATTAAAAATTGGTCTAGATTTTCTCCCTAAAAACAGTTATATTTTTTCATAGACAGTTTCAATGTAATAGTAAGACAAACAAATGTTGAACAAAGGAGATATAAAATCAAACTGACAAAATCCTTAAAACGCTATTAAAATTTGCAGAGATAAAAAATGCCTGGAAAGGACTATATCATTGGAACTGCCCCAAACTAAGTTATATGATTGATAATTCAGTACCTGCTTCAGAAATATATGAGGCCAAGTCCATTTTTAATGTTATAAAGCTATTTAGTCTTAGACTATTCAATGTGCCGCTACGTCCTTATCGACTGCTATTGTGTATATCTTCCAATGTGCTGAAAATATTCCAACATATAAATGAAGCATACAATATTGTTTCTTTTCCACTCGAAATTTCAGAGCGCGTTTGCGTCCAATTTAAAATACACAGCACAATAACACAGCATACAACATACAACGAACCCCCATGCTAATTTTGTTAAAATATACCATAGAAAATAAATATAAATTAATTTACTGTTATGATAATAATAATAATCTCTTTATTTCCAACAGGAAAGCACCCAATTACAGGAAATACATGAAAACAAATATTATAACGATGAATAAAAAAGAACAATATATTGCCTAGACTATCAAAATTAATATCACGTAGATGGGAGGTTTTATTAAAATTATTTCACTTTACATAAATTGCAGATTTAGCCATAATATTTATTTGCCCTGTAGTTATCGACATAAAAGGTTGTATGATGGCGGATTTCAAGTCTGTGTATGTGGCAATTGATTGTGTTCAACAAATAAGGACAATAGTATTGTGAATTGAATTAAGCTGAATAAATATTTAATGGGAATTATTTCGCGACGAATTTTTGCTAAAGAAACCATTTTAAAACAGTTTGTTAAAATTGACGATTAATTCCTATCGGCGCTGGGGGTAAATGCCGTCCTCCTTAAAAAACAAATATTTTAGGAACTTCCTCTGAACTGATTCAATATTATTCACGTGACATGTATCCCACGGATACGAGACGAGCGCCATATTCTAATCTTGAGTGAATAAATATATGTGTAATATAACAACGTTAGGCTAGAAGTTTTGATAAAACACTCACAGTTTCTTACTATAAAGCCTAGCATTTTATATGAATTTGATACAGCGGTATTAATTTGGGCCCGAAATATTAACTGTCTATAGAAGATAATACACAAATCTTTGATTTCTGTACATCTGATTACACTCTCTGAATCATATTCTTCAGGTTTATCTTTTCGAGAAAGTGCTAATGTAACATTTTTTAACATAATGCATAGACAGTTCGCACCACACCAGTCAGATATGGCTTCAGGACCTTGAAACCATTCCATCTGGATCATTCCACAATCGCTTATCGTCCTTATCTCTGTATAGATTTTCAAATCATCAATGAATTAATTTTAAACAGCAGATAACATCATTAATATCGTTGATGTAAATGAGAAATAGAAGTGGCCCTAAATTGGAGCCTTGTGGTACTCCGGAAGCATTAATGTATTAATCCGAACGAAAACCCTCGTACTCGACAAACTGCCTGCCTGAAGTCAGAATTAATTTCATTATGTAAACTAGCAAACTTAACAATGACCTATTATATTTTATATTGTACCTAGGTAAAATTGACTTTTCAACATTTTCTCCTCCTTGATTATTCGACGCGAACGTACCTGTCATTCGTCCCAAATCGCCATAAATGGTTTTATATTTTACAAAGGGTCTTAAATATTCAAATAAAATATAATACGATGTAGAGTAAAATAAAATAACATGAAAAAAGTGAAGTCTGCATAATATTTGCTCCTATTAAACTTTAATGTCGAATACGAATTTGTTAAATATCGTATAAGTAAAATAGTTTGGCGTTTTGCTACTAGAGGCAGCATCATAGCGATGACATTGCTAGACGTGTGTCAAAGCAGGGTCGGGCTCATAATTTTTTATTTTTAGTGTTTGAAATAACGCTTAAAACTTGATTTAATTATTTGCTCATATTAATATCAAGAAATGATGTTGTCGTTAAAAGTATTGCTGATTATAAAATGTTGGGATTAATTACTTTTTATTTATTAACATTGACAGTAGTCTGATCTCTACCACAATACGAAAAATCTGTCCAAATGAAGTAATCGCTATTTATGTATCCTTTTTATGATTAATTTTTTTTTTAATTGCAAAAAATACATCAGTTGCATTCATTGTATTAGAACGCTGCATAAATTTCACTCAAACTTACTGCACAATTCCCGAATTAATATGTGAACAATATATTAAATCTTGGAAGGTTATAAATTATGTGCGATTTTGTCGATTTTAGTAAAACTGATGTCTGCAAAATAGTTCTAATTTATTTTTGCTCACACATTTTCAGTAACCATCTGTTGGTGTGCTATTAAATATTACTTTATAATAAATTATTGTACCATTTATTGGAAAACACCATGATTATACATACTGTGTACTATAATTATATAGTCGAGGCAAGAATTCAAGTGATGCACGTCACAGATTGATTCTATAAATAAGACAATACTGCTAAGAATCATGAAGCCCCATTAAACTCTACCTATTTCTGAAAAAAGCTTAATAACTGGGTGTCAAGAATTACTTTTTTAACGTAATTAATGATTAAAAATTATGTTAGTATTAAAATTTCTTTAATGAGATCACTCGTGATGTGCATCGCTTGAATTCTTGCCTCGACTTTACCAAGGGACTAAGTGCGTTTTTTATCACCGAGTGTGAAGGATCAATTACAGGAGGAATTAAAAAACACTTTCGCTTTGTGGTATATTGGTACAAACTATTTAATTTTTTTGCACTCCACGGTCTAACAGTGTGCTATTGCAATAATTGTAATAATCATTTTCAAGCAAGGACTAAAGTACAGATCTCTTTTACTCCTCGAGGGGCAGAAACCACTTTCTACACCTTAGTCCTCGAAAATGACAATTAAAATAGCACTCTTAGATCACAGAATACTAAAACATTGTTTTTGAGATGGGAAATGTTCAAAGGTAATTTTTTTTATTTTCTACTGTGGCACATAATACAGATTCTTATTAAGGCTGTACAGAAAAGTTTCTACATGTGTCACTTATTTCTTCTTTGATGATTGATGAGGTATTACACACAAATATGAATAAAGTCTACATTTCCTGGTGTTCTAAATACCTACGCATTTATTACTCAAGCTATACTTATATCAAATTACTCCACAGCACTTGTGTGTTCCTGATAGCTAAATTTGGTGATTTACTAATATTTCGTCTCTTATGCCAACTAAATACGCGCAACCCACAATACTTCAAGATGTTCTGTGTGTCACCGAGGTTTTGTTTGTAACTGGTACATATAAACATAACATCGCGCCACGAGTAGTGTGGCTTCTGTGTTATCGACAGGACAATGTAATTCGGGTTACTTAAAAACTCGCGCGATTGACTGATGCGTGCAAACACAATCTTAAATGAATCAAACCAGGACCGGATTAACACCGGATTAACACGAGCTGGGGCCTTGTGGCAACTTGGCGGGGGGGCCCATTTTAGTGGGGCCCCGAGGCAATGCCTGACTGCCTTGGGGTTAATCCGGCACTGAATCAAACATTGAATTGTTCAGGATAAAAATTGTGTAAAAAATGTACTTTTCAAATTTCTCGTAAGGGTACCAAAGGCGATTCCAAGGGCCCAAAAACTAGTATTCTAATAAAAAAAAATTGAAAATAAAAATTGTTTAGAATGGAGACTTCTATTAAAAAGGTTTTTTGCAAATTTCTCATTAGAGAACCAGGACCGTCTCCAGGGAGACCCTTCGTAGAATCAAAAAAAAAATCTAACAAAACCGTATAGAAAAAAATCGGCAGCTACTGGAAGCGGCTGGAACCTCCCCACTCGGTGGATCTTTGAAGCCGAAAAGAGCATTAAATTGTGTAATCCGATCTCATACAAAACCTTTTCAGATCTTCTGGGGCACTAAAAAAACCCTCAACTTAATGAATGTACAATCATCTACGCGAGTTATTACCTACATTATCGCTCGTTGAATAATATACTATTAGGATATTAACATCACTTGAACGACTAAGAAAGTCTAGTTATCCTAAATACTACAGATTTGTAAAGCAACAAACTGAAAATTGGTAAAGTGATAATCTATAATAAATTCACCAACAAAGGTACAGAAAGCATATGATATTGATATTGTTACAATTACCTTTAAAGTTTATGACAATCCACTAATAGTTGCAAATATGTCGAAATCTTATAACATGACATGACACCAACGTTATCGGATGACAAACGATGACAATGACAATCGTCAAAATTTGCTCATTGCAATCCCATCGCTCGCGGCTGTCTTTGTTAAATGAAACATTAGCATTTCAGTAATTTTACTAGATTTTAGAGGAATATTTGTAGTTTAATTCTTCGATTTATCTGTATATATATTTAAAAACGGCACTGAACGTAATCCGCTCTACTTCTAGAGCAGTGAAGAATCCCTCACACGTGATGTGACGAGTTTCACGCCGTAACGGCTACGCGCATCGATCATGTCATGCGAAATGCGATCTATGCCATATTTGCTTTGTTTTTAATTTTTTTCACGGAAACCAAATCGAAAGGAAAGAAGTGTGATATATCGTTGAAATCAGAATTTTAACTGCTTTTCAATGGTTCCGTTGCAAATTGAAAGTAATTATAAAATAAACAACTTGTTGCGTCAAAATGGCACTAAACGTAATCCGATCTCAACCAAAACCTTTTCAGATCTTCTGGGGCAATAAAGAAACGCACACGCAAAGTTTCATTCAAATCCGTTCAGTAGTTTCGGCGCTATCGTGCTAACACACATACAACAGACATTTTTCAAAAACCACTTTTTTGGGTTCCTAGAACCTCAAAACGTAAAGATTTTATGTTATCTAAATTTTCGTTTTTGAACCAATTTTGTAACCTCTCACAATTTTATTGTGGAGAGGTTAATAAGCCTTGGAAAAAGCAAATTCTCAAATTTTCCATAAGAGCATCAGGGACGCTTCCAAGGAGGGTCAAAAAACAAGTTTTCGTCAAATCAAAAGATGTTTTAAATAAAAATTGTTTAGAATGGAAAATTGCAAAGAATATAGGTTTGCAAATTAGTCATCAGAGGGGCCGCACTAGGGAGGACATAAACTATTTAAATAGCATTTCAAATAAAAAAAATTTAATATGGAAAATTATATAAAAAACACCCTTTACAAATTTTCAAATTAAACCCTCTCAAAAAAAAAAAAAAAAAAATTATGTACCAGACAGCCTACCAGTAAGTTTAAATATACCAATCTTTGGGCATAGGTAATAGCTAAAAACAGTATTGGGTTTAGTATATTTCTAATACTCAGTAGTTCTTAGCTGCATTACACCAAAAATAAATTTAGACTTTCATGCCTCTTTTTTTTAGGTAAATACATACACCACAACACAGAAAACAGTTGAGGTAACACCAGTCGTATGGAGTAGACCGATACCGTTGGGATGGTACTTCCAATTCCAGTGGGAAAATATGTACGGATCACACTGGCCAAAATATCTTTGCGACGATTGGCTGAGAACCGACAGATACTTGAAGAATTTCGCACATGAGCTTCCTCAATGTCCGTGCACTGTCCAACAAGCCTTAGCGGACAAGGGGAGGTTCATGCCTGATTTTGATTGCGACAAGGACTCGAATCCTCAATGTTACTACAACAACCAAGCTTTGCATTGTGTTAAGACAGGATCTCCCACGTAAGTATTATTTTTTTGTACAGATTCTAATGGAAAATAAAACTATTATTCAGTTTAAATGTGATTTTAGAGGGCGGAATATTAAACATAATATTTTTAGTCGCAAACTCCTCTATAAAATCCTTATTTTACTATAAGGAACGTAATCAGACTGCAACCAACAGCTACTCTCCGGGCTATGTGCCCCGCCGAGCGCTGAATTACAAGTTACAAGTCTGGCGCGTTAAGTGTAATAATTGCATATTACCATCAAAACGCTAATGCTTCGATTGCAACAAGCACCAGCCGAAAGACTGATCCTACTTAAAGGAGCTCTCTTGCCAGTCGTCACACCTTGCACTGACAAGAGCCAACAGCGACACCACCATTTTATGGCACAATAAAAATCCAAAAGTACTACATAATGTAATTAGTTCTGATTTGAAATAAAAAAATCACTAATAAGATTTCACCATTTGTGACCCGAAAAAAAAATCATGGTAGGCCACGCTACTATGTTTTGTAAAATTTAATATAACACAAAGATGCGCTTTTCAAAGATCTATATTTAAAAAATATATCTAAAATAGAGGTGGTTCCAAGCAAAATGGGACATGCTGTATTATTAGATATTTATAAAGGGAAAACATGTTCTGGGACCATATTAAATGAATACATTTGTGAATGACTTTTACTTAGAAGTAATATAAAAAGGTATTTTTCTATTGATGAAATAATTTAGATTTATTTTGGTCTATCAGTTTGGAAGGTTCCGAACAACAGTGTTGCTACGACAAGAACGGCTACTTGATGTTGTCCTATGATCAGCAGTGGGGCTCAAGCCCACGTCGGTGCCACAACCTAGGACTGATGCCTTACAATGAAGCCACCAAAGTTCCGACACTATCCCAGTGGTTCAACGACATGGTTCCGAAATACTTGTGCTGCTTATGGCAAGAAGAACAAGCGGTAGGTTGTGAAACAATTCGATTTGAACGTAGACCCACGCAGGACTGTGTTGCCTACCAAGCTCCAGGTATCGCCGGTGTGTATGGAGATCCACATTTTGTAACCTTCGACGATGTCGAGTACACTTTTAACGGAAAAGGTGAATTTGTTTTGGTAAAATCTAACACTCGGACAGATAATTTAGAAGTGCAAGCGAGGTTTCAGCAAATGGACGATAACGCTTATGGAGAAGTGAGGGCGACTCAACTCACCTCAGTGGCCGCCAAGGGAAATTCTACAACTGTCGTTGAAGTCAGAAGAAGGCCTCTCGATGCGAGGTGGAGGTACAGGTTGGATGTATTAGCAGATGGAAGAAAGATATATTTTGACAGGCCCTCGTTGAAATTCCAACATTTTCCAGGTACGAAATTTTTTTGATTACTAATTTTAATTTTATAAACTTCCAACTTAAAAGATTTATCGTTTACATTTTGAGTCTGTTGTGACAAGTATTGTTGTTTCAGGAGTTACAATATATACCCCAACATATATTCTTAATCAGTCTGAAGTTATAATAATGTTTGATAATGGAGCAGGAGTTGAAGTGTTGGATAATGACGGTTTCATGACAGCAAGAGTGTATTTGCCTTGGACATTTATAGTAAGTAGTGCAAATTTCGAAAATAATAATAATAATAGTATATTTATTAACCATTTTTATGATACAATATACAATGTACCTGTATAGTAAAACGGTTTTGTGAACATTCGGTGCAAGACCATTGTTTGAACACCATTTGGAAAACTCCTTTACAGATGTATTAGCTTTAGTAATTGTGGTCTCAGAAGAGTTACTAGAAATCAAAAAGTTTGTATCGCCTGCATAGACAATTGCTGCATTGAGTGTTGTACAAGAGTGTGGCATATTATTTCTAAAGATTAAGAAAAGCCAAGGACCTAGAATAGAGCCTTGTGGCACGCCAGTGGTCACATGCTTGAAATCTGATTCAAAGCGATCAATTATTACGGCTTGCTTTCTGTTAGTGAGATAGGAGTTGATCCAGTCGTGAGCAGGTCCACGTACACCCAATCTAGATAGTTTCTCTAAAAGCAGATTGTGATCGACAGTGTCGAATGCTCTACTGAGATTGAAAAATAGAGCTATTGGTTGTTCTTTATTGTTTAATGAATTATAAACATAGTCACATAATTTTTCAATAGCGTTTATTGTTGATTTTTTCCTTCTAAATCCGTATTGGCTAGAGATTAACAATTTATGAAATTCTAAATAGCTTAATAGCCTATTAAAGTTCAAAAACCTTTGCAAACTGATTTTGTACACTTATATTTCTATAATTACAAGCCTCCATTTTCGATCCCTTATTTTTATATATTGGTATAGATTTTGACATTTTCAGTGAATCCGGATACTGGCCACTAGCAAAAGATTCATTAATTAAGTAAGACAGCGTAACACAAATTTCGTTAACCACTGTTCTTAGTACTTGACCTCTTATCTCGTCAATCCCTGCAGCTGATTTACTTGTTGTTTTAAGCAACAGTTCACTAACTTCAGCTGGAGTGGTAGGGGTTAGGTAAAAGTTATGTATAACATTGTCAAATAAAATTAATTTGCTAAAATCAGGTTTAGGGCTCTTAAAATTCAAGAAGAAATTATTAAAACCGTTAAAAATATCATAAGTATTAGTAAATATTTCAACATTAATAACAATTTCTGTAACTGATTGCTTTGGATTGTTTTTTGCTTAATTTATAATGAGCCAACTATCTTTCATTATATTTTGGGCACCCTTTATACGCCCGTCATTGTAATTTGCCCTAGCAAGTTTAATTTTCTCAGAGTATATTTGTTTAAATCTTAAATACCTGTTTTTAATTACTTCGTTGTTTGGGTAATTTTTATTAATTTTATGCAACTGGCACAAAAGATGGTGCAGCTTCTGAACCATTTTTCCTTATGTACATTTGATTTAACTTTTTTATAAGTTATGGCAGAATTGAAGTGAAATAGAAATGATGAGTAAAATGAATTAAATTTCTCAGTAAAATTTGTGCCCCTGTACATTTCAAGCCACTTCTCATTTTTGAGTAAATTTTTTAAAGTATTCAAATTACTCTCTGATACATCGCGTTTTAATTTTGGACTATTATTCACATAATTAATTTCTGAAGGAATTTTAAATCTACACATTTGATAAGTGTGGTCAGATAAATGGGTGTCATTAACATGAACATCACTAACTGATAAATTCGAACATATTATATCTATCGTACTTTTACTAGTATTAGTTAAAACGTGTTGGTTGGTCTATATGACTTATTAGGTTGAATTCATTGAATAAATTCAGTTGTCTTCCAATTACTTGTAGCTATGTTAACATTTATATCACCGCACACTATAAAATGATCCTTATTATCATATAAATTACTTAGCAAGCCATACATATTATCCAGAAACAACCTCAAGTCACTATCCGGGGTCCTATATACTACAATAATTATTACTTTAGGTTTAGTGTTTACAAGTTCCATTGCAGCCACAGAGACCTCAAAATGTTTTTCTATGCCAAATTCATGAGTGATAGGTTTCAAATGTAAATTTCTATTAGCAAATATGCTACACAGTATCATCTGCATACATAATTGTGAGCCCCTTGCTAATGTGTGACGGTAGATCATTGATATAGATGGAAAACAGTAGAGGTCCCAAGATAGATTCCCGAGGTACTCCCAGAGTAATAGCTTGTGGGACAGAGTAAGCTTCATTATATTTAACCATTAGGGTTCTGTTTCCATAAAAGACTGTATTAAATCGAGAATGTTGCCTCTTATACATTTATTTTCCAAGTTACTAAATAAGACAGGACCGCGTTTACAGAATCAAAGGCTTTAAATAGATCAAATAAGATAGACAGAATATATTTTCCTTTATCTACCTAACTGTTTGTAAATAAAATAATGATACACTTTCTACTGATCTTCCACTTCTAAAACCGCGTTGGTTATCTGTTAATATATTGGCCTCTTTCTAAATAAGCTGTGATCCTGTTGCAAAAAAAAATTGTTCTATAATTTTAGAGATAGTATGAACGATCCATCTTTAGTGTGTCTGAAGGACTTATATTTCTATCTTAAAAAAGTTAGAAAAAAAAATTAAAAAAAAGAAAATAGGAAAAAGAAAAGAAAAATTTCTTTTTCCTCTATTCTATCTTTATTTCAAAAAAATGAATATTTACGTTCACAAAATTTTTAGGGTTCAACACGACTGTTTCAGACGGAGAATAATATAAAAAATCATACTTACTGTCGTTTATGGTATCAATTGGACGTCGTAACACTATAACCTAACACTGGATGTACCACACTTTCTTAAAATTATACCTGAAAGGGAATTTTGTTAGAAAACAGAACTAAAAGACAATATAAAGTTCAAGAATGTATATATTAAATCTTTATGTATATCATATATCAGCGTATATCAAATTGAGTTAGATAATTCCAATTTATTTTTGTGATCCTCACATTTAAGTTAATGATGGCTATTTAGTCGAGTGGTAACGTATATTTTTTTGCCCTTTTAGAACAAGACCGTGGGACTCTTCGGAAATTGGAGCTTCAACCAAGAGGACGATTTTACCCTTCCAGATAACCAAAGGGTAAGCATAGTCTCAAATATCAACGACATGGAAAGGGTTTACAATGATTTCGGCTCCAAATGGATGGTAGACGATGTGCTGGATGCACAAAAGGGAAGGGCACTGTTCCATCGAGAGTTTGGCCTCTCATCGTCTTCTTATAACAACAGGACGTTCAAACCGCAGTTCCTAATGACGCCGGAGGATATAATACCGGCAAACAGATCGCAGCAAATCGAACGGACGTACGACATTTGTAGTACGAAAATGTATGAGTGTTACTATGATTATGCGATGACGCTAAACCGAGACCTTGCTCATTTCACTCAGAATTATAAAGCGACGATTTACGCCCTTAAAGAAACCACGAGAAAGAAAGTGGTGTCCTGTGGGGTTTTGGAGACACCGAGGTTTGGCAGGAAGAGTACATTCCTCTTCATACCGGGCACTAAGGTCACCTACGAATGCAACCAAGATTTCGTGTTGGTTGGTGACAACAGAAGAACGTGTCAAGCAGACGGTACTTGGGACATTCCGGACTATGGGTACACAGAATGCTTGCGTAAGTACTTAATTAGCGCTTGAATTAATACTGGTGGAAATGTATATATGTATTTTTAAAAATTGTTACATAACGAAAATTTCTTGCTCAGTATACCAGGTGTAACAGGATCATGGTATACTCCCCTTTTCTTCTTTAGTTTTGAGAATAATTGATTGAAATTTAGGATATACTGCATACATAATAAGCGGCACTTTTTGACATACAACTGTTTTTTTTTTTCACTTCCGGTTTCGCCGAAAGTGACGCTAACTTTCGATTTCTGACTGGAACACCCTGTATATTATTGCATTTTTGAATTCTGCATAATATTCTGAATCCAACGATGCCAAATAAGTGACATTTCAAACATAAATTTTTTTTATAATATAATTTTTAGTTTTCCATTTAAGTGTGCCATGACGGTTCCGATTTATTGTAAATGATAAAAACTCTAAATTACGTGATTTATAAGCAAATAAAATTCACCAAAATGGTTTTTGGGGCAAAGCTCAATTTTTCAAATGGCACCATATCGTTACCGTGGTACCATTAGTACTATTAATAAGGAATTTATTCATATGTCGTATTAAAATGTGCGATAAATACAAACAAAATTACAGCTAAAAGAAAATAAGAAAATACAATTTTGCTCTAATTAAATGTTAAGAAGTAACTAAGATGGCTTTGAAAACAATGAAATATTTAGCTTGTCAAACATTTGTTGGTTTAACGGTATTTTTATTGTGTCTTTAAAAATTGTTTAAAATTCTTGTTAATTGTGTTCAAAATGCCGCAAATGTAAACAAGGGATGAAAAAGTGGACATGTTAATTATTTATGGGGAATGTAAAAGAAATGCAGTTGCGGCTACCGACCTTTATGCCCAACGATATCCTGATAGACAATGTCCAGCGAAAAATTATTTCAAACGTGTTGAAAATCATTTCTGAAGAGAGCCCAACAATGATCCCGAAGAAAACTTCATTATCGACGAAGGAATGGAAATTGTTTTGGCTCGCATAGAAGTTGATAAGACTGTTTCTTTAAGGCAAGTTGGATTTGAATTGGACATCATTCACCAAACAGTAAGCCGAATTTTGCACAAATACCACTATAAATACCAATTGCACCAGCATTTGTACGAAAGTGATTATGGATGGAATATATATATTTTTTTTCATTTATTGAGATGCCCAAAAAGATACTAGATCCATAACGGGCATGTTAAACGGTAATATAAGTACAAAATTAATATACATAATATCTTTGGTATTAATTACATGTTAACAAAACAACATATAAAATAATTTGATTTATCTTTAAAAAAATATATACCTATATATATATTCTTAGCCTAAATATACTTCCATATCCTTTCCATTGTGGATTTATTTCTTATCATCGGTGGTAGTTTATTATACCATTGGAGCGCTTGATATGTTATTCTTTTTTTGCCTTGAGTAGTTGTAAAAGATGTTAGTGAATATTGTTGATTAGTTCTTGTGTTATGTTGATGAATATCACAGTTTTTTACTAGTCTCATCTCAGTTTGTATTAAATCAGTTTTTATTTTGTAGATTAATTTTACACTATCAAGTTTTATAATTTCACTTATATTTAAATCACTATAGAGATTGTTCGTACTAGTTCTAAACGGTTTATTGAACAGTATTTTGATGACTTTGTTTTGGGTAATTTGAAGTTTCTTGATATCTTGCTGCCTGGCATGTCCCCAGAATGCAGCAAAATAATTCAAGTGTGAGTTTACATGTGCATTATATATTAGATATTTAGTTGTCAGGTTGAATTTGTATGAATGCTGTCTTAATTGGTAACACAGTACATTTATTTTTGCATGAATTTTATTAATATGACACTCAAAATTTAATTTACTATCAAGTATAAGTCCTAGATATTTCGTATCATTCACTTGTTTTATTTTCTCATCGTATACTTTTAGAGTTAGATTATTTACGGGTTGTTTATTGTTCATTATGATGTAGTTGCACTTATCCTGATTTAGTTTTATGTAGTTGTATTTTGTCCATGTACATATTTTATTTAAGTCGTCTTGAGCGTTCTGAAAGATGTCAATGAGTGTACCCGAGTAGAAGAGTGATGTGTCATCTGCAAACAGTGTCACTTTACCACGTAGATCACAGTCGCAAATACCGTTAATATATATTAAAAATAATATTGGGCCCAAGACCGAGCCCTGGGGCACGCCACTCATTACCGGTAATTTACTACTAGGATGGCCATGTACAAGAGTAAATTGAACACGATCTGTCAGATAGTTTGAGAAGATTTCCAATACTTTTTCTTGTATTCCCAGTTTAGCCATTTTTGTTAGTAAAATTTGATGGTCAACAACATCAAAAGCTTTACGTAAGTCTAGGAAAACAGCTAGAACACTTTTTTTATTATCAATTTCCTGATATATATAGTCTCAATGATATTGGTAATAGCAGATTGCGTACTTCTCTTGTTGAGAAAACCATTTTGTTGGTCGTGGATGAAACTTATATCATGCAGATATTCCAGTAATCTATTTTTTAGGATGATTTCTAGGATCTTGGCAAACACAGACAGCACACTTATTGGTCGGTAATTGTTTGGTACATTGGTAGGCCCCTTCTTATGAATAGGTGTTACTTTTCCCACTTTGAGACAGTCTGGGAATTTTCCTTCGATGATAGTTCTGTTTATCAAGTTTGAAATAATTGGTGACAGAGTGTCTTTTAGTTTCTTTATTGGGTTTGATTTGATTCGATCATAACCAGGTGCGGCATTAGTTTTCAAGGACTCATTGACTTCTTTTACTTCCTCAGGTGTAGTTTTTCTTAGGTACATTGTGGTATTTGTTTGATAGTTTAGTGTGCATACTGGGTTTTGGATTTGAATTTGACTTTTTATGGAGGTCGAAACATTTACAAAGGACTATTCATTGTGTTTGCCATCTTCTCATTATCCTCAGTATCGTGACCATCTTCCATTTGTATTTTGGTAATTTCCCGCTTCTCAGTTGTATTTATTGTTTTATTGATAATTGCCCATTGTTTCTTGGTTGAATTTCCTGCAGTTAAGAATAAGGTTTCAATGTGTTGTTTCTTTTTTGTTGTAATTAATGTTTTAACCTCTCTTTTTAATTTCTTAAAGTTAGCTGCTAGTCCATGATTGTTAGGATTTAATTTATGTGCTCTGTATATCGCATCTCTTTGCTTCACTTTGTTTTTTACTTTTTCCGTAAACCACCCTTCTTCTATATTTGTAGTATACTTTCGCTCAACTGTGGTGGTTGCTTTAGTCATTTGTTTAATCATATTGCAATTGGATTTTGTATAATAACGTGCGACCAAACAATGGTTTTCTGGAACTGATCTAAGGCTCCTTGATTTCTTTGTTTGGGGTCATTTAAAAAATATTATCTATGCAACCGCCATTACAACCCGTGAAGACCTGGAGCTATGAGTAAGACGAACAATTAATAGCATAACGACACAGCAATTGGCGAACGTTCTTCGAGAAACAGCTATGCGAGTTCAGAAGTACACTGACGTTAATGGACAGCATTTTGAACAACTGTTATAATGTTTTGTGTTAATTTTTTGTATTCCAAAATTTGTATTCTTTTAGTTGTAATTTTATATGTATTTATCGCACATTTTAATACGACACATGAATAAATTCCTTATTAATATTACTAATAAATGGTACCACGGTACCGTTATGGTTCCATTCGAAAAAACTCAGTTTTGCCCCAAAAACTATTTTGGTGAATTTTATTTGCTTATAAATCACGTAATTTAGTGTTTTTAACGGGACTTCGATTTCTGTAGCATTACACGGGTCATTTAGAATAAATCAGAACTGTCATGGCACACTTAAATGGAAAACTAAAAATTATATTATAAAAAAAAATTGATGTTTGAAATGTCACTTATTTGGCATCGTTGGATTCAGAAAATTATGCAGAATTCAAAAATTCAATAATATACAGAGCGTTCCTTTCAAAAATCGAAAGTTAATGTCATATATCCTTTATAATGACAATGAAGTAATTTCTACAAAAACAAGAATATTAATCATTATACTTGAACATTATACTCAAAGTTGGTTTCCGCAACCAAGTTGGCATCATCTGAAAATTAATTTAGTGTACACTAAACTATTTCCAGATGATGCTAAAGCATTTCGATGCTTGTAGAAGCTGCTTCATCATCAGAGCCACACCAAAAAGTCATACCTCTCCTCCAGAACTAGCAATCCAGACGTTTTCATCACAAACCCATATTTGTAACTTACCTTCTTCTTCTTCTAACTAATAATATTGAATAATAGTAGATGCAAAATTAACAGACATTTTCTTATTAGGCCAGCAAGAATATTCTTCCCGACAGGCCGCCATAACTTGGGGCATAATCCTCGCAGTTCTCATACCATTACTCCTTATCATAGCGTACGCCGCATACACCGTGTACAAGAGATTCCTAAGCGCAGAAGAAGATTCTGACTGGCATTACGACAATACGCCTAAAACGAAGAGCGCTGGAAATTTACAAATGTCGCCGGGCTCTGAGTTTTCAGATGATGAGGAGTTCCCTCGCAGTCCTGACCCTAGCGATAAGTCTGACACTAGCTCTGGCATATTGAAAAAGAGACGAAGCTACGATAAAAGCTACAGGACCCACGAGCCACTGAAGGGGCGGCCAGAGATCGAGTTTGAGGATAAACCTTGGGATCCGAACGCCGTAGAGTATGAACCTGAAACCAAACCTCTGAAAAGTGATGCAGTCCCGGCGAGTCCTACCGGTCCTGCCAGCCCTACAAGCCCTAGGAGTACTGCTAGCCCTACTTCTAGCGTACTGTACACCGTTCCGTTCAGTCAGAGACCTGATTTGGTAAAAGTAGACAATGACGGAAAAACGTACACATCGGATGATTATGCGGTACCGCTGAAAAAGAGTCCGAAAGAACGTTTCAGCAGCCAGAGCAGCATAATTACCGACGTTTAGAGCACCTAGTAGCAGTATAACCTACTTTAGGACTATAAATACGGTAGTAGGATGAGATAGGGAGCGGACAGCTCGTATAATTTTATATAATATTATTAGCAGTATCGTTTCTGAGGAAATAGCTTTTCTACCGGTTAACATAACTCATCGGCTATTTAAATTAGTTTAGGTGTCATTTAGTTAATCAAAGCGAACCCTAGCATGTGGACTGTATAGTGACGCCATTTTTACTCCTTTTATACTTTTAATTTATTGTCTTAGGGAGTGTGTAAAATCTTCAATAAATATATTAGTATTAACTTGGAGGTAATGGTCCATTCCACATGCTAGGGATAGGATCCGCAGTAAAGCTGGTATGAGAACTGTAAAGATTATTATCCCTATGGTGTGGAATGGAACCAACGTTTTATTTCTTATCCCTCAATTCCTAATTTTTTTTATGGCGGTATTTCACCAGCACGAATGATAATATTTACTGTTGAAATAAAAAAAATGTTCTCCCCTTGATTGTTGAATATATTCAAGAAAACAATGTGGCCAACAGCAACCCGTTTGGCATTATCTGGACATGTCCCAAAAGCAAGACATTATTTCTCTTTGATCAATAAATATATCAAACTTAAATTATTACACAATAAGCACATTAATGTTAAAATCTTTACGAAGCAAGTAGGCTGGGGCCGTTACGGATTTTTAATGCTGAAAAGAAAAAAATTAATAGCAGGCAACGGCCGGCTGGAATATATAGTTGAGGTAATAAACAATGAAAAAAAAAACTTTGGAACTTGAGATGAAGGGATGTAGTGAAATCGGGTGCTATTTAAGGGATGAAAACCGTTTCTCGTGATTTGTGGAGAAACGTGACCTCCTAGAGAAAAGTGTTTCATACAAAAGTTGTAGATAATAAAAAAATCTAAAACTTCTATTCTATATATTTTTCGATATAACCTCAAAGTTTGCGAGAAAATAACGAAAAACCGATTTTTCTGTTTTTATTTTTTTTCTCGCGTGAAAATTATTTAATTTAAATGAAACTTTATGAAAGTACGTAGTTATTTGCATATAATAAGCATGATTTTTTTCAATTATGGGAAACAGATATTTTTCGAGATTTTACCATTTTTCCGAAAAAACACCCCTATCTTCGGCGAACAACTTTATTGATTTTTTTTTGGATTTTGATGTTCTACTGGTGCTCATTTTTTTCGTCGAGATGTCTACTTTCAAATGGTACGTCGATGTTAGTGATTTATTGTCATTTAGCAGTTTAAAATTAAAAACCGAAAAAAAAATTTTTCGAGTCTCGAATTTGTCGATTTTTTTCATTATTTTCAATTTTTTAGGATATTTATGTTAATAATTCATAATATTTTAATGAAAAAACTTACTTTGGTATAAAATAACAAAAGTTGAATGAACTTAGTTATTGGAAACCACAAAATTGAATACAAACAAAAAAAATACTGTTACGTATTCAAACAAAAAAATTTTTTTTACAAAATTTGAAATTTCTCAGCATACAGGTATTTGAAATGCCCGCCCAAAACGACTGAAGGTTGGGGGTAGAGAGGGATAGGACAAAGTGAGCCTGCACAAGAGCAGCAGAGCTCGTTCTGTTGTAGTAGTAAATCTCTATTCGTCTAGTTGTGTAAAAGTATTTTTTCAGTTTGTGATGCGTCCTTTGTAAACGCACGTGGTGATTGAGTTTTCGATTAAAATTAAACGATTACCCTTTTCACAAGAAAAATTTTTATCAAATCAAAATAATAAAAACAATTTAATTATCACAATATCAAATAAATTACAGTCCAAGGGCTTTTTGTGTAAGCGAGCTCCTGAAGACGCCGACGCACTGATTGTTAATACTGCGATCCAATTAGCTAAACAAGATGATAAAACTGTAATAATCATGGGTCAAGACATCGATTTACTAGTTCTTTTACACCAATTAAATTCGAATGGGCTGGATATTTATTTTCACAAACCAGGCTCAAGCAACGTCAAAGATTCATTTTATACATCCCATTATTTTAAACAAGAACCATACACAAGTGTAACAGCGTTTCTTCATGCTTTCTCTGGGTGTGATACAACTTCAAGTTTTGCTGGAAAAGGGAAAAAAACAATAGTAAAATCTTTATTGGACAATAAAGATTTATTAAACCTAGCCAGTGTTTATTATCAAAAAGATGCAGACCACATAACCATAGCAAAAAATGGATCTCAAATTACAGCTAGTATTTACAAAAGTAAGAAAATTTATAACTCATTAAATCAATTACGATTTGAGCCGTATCAGCAAACTACAAACAAATCCACTTTTAAATAGTACCTGCACAACACTCCTACAGAGTCTATTACCAATTGCAAACTTGGTTGGGTAATTTTGACAACGATCAGGACAACAAAAAAGCAAAGGACTGGGGCTGGAACGAAAATGTAGGAAGACTCGTGCCGAAATACATCTCTGACAGTTCCGACTTGATTCTCAGCAAGTTGCTAGAAAGCGTTAGCTATACTTGTGAAAGTGGATGCAATAATCAAAGGTGTGGCTGCCGAAAACACGGCTTAAAATGTACCAATCTATGCAATACATGCACTGAGAACTGTTCAAATAGAGGCAGAGAAGTATTTGTAGATTTAAGTGATTCTGAAGATATTGATGAAGAGCCAGCAAAGAATAATGACATCGAAATTGAAGAGCCTGAAAATGCCAATGATTTTGAAGATAATATAGAATTTGAGAGTTTGATCGATGAAGAAAACGAACCACAACAAAAAAGGCCTAAAATTGATTAGATTTTAACAATCATTTTATTGATTTTTCTTTTTATAAGCTATACACAACCAATATTAAAAAGTAAATATTTGTAAATAAAGTAAAGAATTCGTAGCCAATATAAATAAATTGTATATGTTGTATTTTATCATATGTATTAGAATAATTTAATATGCATATAAAGTTTTCGAAACTTAACTCTAACTTATGAAAATTAATAAAGTAAGTACTATTGATTTCCATGTAAATGTTAAGTTTCATGAAGTTTTCTCTACCTTTCCGTGATGAAATTCATTCAACTTTATTTATTTTATACCAAAGTAAGTTTTTTCATTAAAACATTATGAATTATTAACGTAAATATGCTAAAAAAAAATTAAGATTCGAAAAATGTTTTTTTCGGTTTTTCTTAATTTTAAGCCGCTAAATGACAATAAATCACTAACATCGACGTACCATTTGAAAGTAGATATCTCGACGATAAAAATGAGCACTAGTAGAATATCAAAATCCAAAAAAAAATCAATAAAGTTGTTCGCCGAAGATAGGGGTGTTTTTTCGGAAAAATGGTAATATCTCGAAAAATATTTATTTCCCATAATTGAGAAAATTCATGCTTATTTTATGCAAACAATTACGTACTTTCACAAAGTTTCATATAAATTAAATAATTTTTACGCGAGAAAAAAAATAAAAACAGAAAAATCGGTTTTTTGTCATTTTCTCACAAACTTTGAGGTTATGTCGAAAAATATATACTATACAAGTTTTAGATTTTTTTATTATCTACAACTTTTCTTTAGGAGGTCACGTTTCGCCACAAATCACGAAAAACGGTTTTCATCCCTTAAATAGCACCCCATTTCACTACTTCCCTTCATCTCAAGTTCCAAAGTTTTTTTTTTTCATTTTTTATGACCTCAACTATATATTCCAGCCGGCCGTTGCCTGCTATTAATTTTTCCACCTCAAAAAGGTAACGGCCCCAGCCTAAAGTGATAAGAATTCTCTCAGACACGTCGATTTTTAAATGCATTTCTTAATTTTTTAAATTATTTTATTCCAACCTTATGTGCTGCATAGATATCAATGCATACAATGTCAGAAATATGTACATATATGAATTTGTAAATGTAAGCAAGGAAAAGCTGCAGGTGAAAAGGAAATAGTTGTGATAAATGGTGAGTTACCTACATAAAGGCCATTTGCATACCTCAGGGTATGTTGCTGGGGCCATACCAATTTTTAACATTATTAAACAACTCAAAGCTGCCCAAATTAAGCAGCAGTCTTCAGTAGACTAGACAATTTTCAACTGTCTCATTTTACTAAATGGTCTAATCCTTTGGTCTAAGACTTTTCGTAATAAAATATCCGTTGCGTCATTTATTTGATTTAACAAAATCGAATCTTTTTAGGCCAACAAGAATATTCCCAGCGCCAAGCTGGGGTGGCCTCAGGAATCGTGTTGGCCGTCTTGGTACCGCTCGTATTACTATTCGTATACATTGCGTTCATATTTTTAAAGAGGAAGCAGAAAGAAAGGGAGGAAGAAGAGCTCCAAGAAAAGAACTACGAAGACCAAAAAAGGTATCTGTAAATTCTAGTTTGTATTCCATTTACAGGAATATTTTAAGAGAACTACTTAAACACAACTTTACTAGTCATAGTGCGCTAGTCTTATCAGTAGTCTTGTATTTTTTAGAATGGCTCAAGAAGCAGCAGCGAGAAAATTGACAGCAGCAGATGATTACAATTCAGATGAGGACAATAACAGTAACGTTACAAGCACAGGAAAAGAAACCACAGTATATTGATAATAAGAAGTCAGTATTGCCTCAGAACAGAAATGTTAAGGTTCTTTTTCTTTCTATACATCACGAAGTATCACTTGCCAGTTTTTTCTATTCACTTAAAAAGGTTTTTTAAATTTAATTCTTTTGCCAGTACGCACATACTGAAGCAATACTGCATGCAGTAGAACATAGTGATAAATGTATTATTTATATTATTCCGAAATAAAAATGAACAAGAAGTATGTGTTATATTACCTACTTTTTTATTAAAATTTCAATGTTTATACTTAGTTAGTCGTGTATGTTAGTGTTAGAGTTTCTAAGAGTACAATTTTTTTTTACAATATACGTTTACTATTTTTTTTGTATGTATTATTATTGTTAAGAAATGTAAAATAAATAAAGTGAACAGGAGTTCTTATTTCTTCAATTATTCTACAATCGAAGCATTAGCGTTTTGATGGTAATATGCAATTATTACACTTAACACGCCAGACTTGTAACTTGTAATTCAGCGCTCGGCGGGGCACATAGCCCGGAGAATAGCTGTTGGTTGCAGTCTGGTTACGTTCCTTTTAGTAAAAATAAGGATTTTATAGAGGAGTTTGCGACTAAAAATATTATAGTTCAAATGTGCTTTTAGACGGCGGAATATTAAACATAATATTTTTAGTCGCAAACTCCTCTATAAATCCTTATTTTACTATAAGGAACCTAACCAGACTGCAACCAACAGCTACTCTCCGGGCTATGTGCCCCGCCGAGCGCTGAATTACAAGTTACAAGCCTGGCGCGTTAAGTGTAATAATTGCATATTACCATCAAAACGCTAATGCTTCGATTGCAACAAACACCAGCCGAAAGACTGATCCTACTTAAAGGAGCTCCCTTGCCAGTCGTCACACACCACTTGCAGACTGCAGTTTCGAGCTGTTGGCTCTCGTCAGTGCAAGGTAGGTATGCGACGACCGACATGAGAATCCTTTGACTATAGTACATCCCGGTATTTTTACAATAGCGACATGTAAAACAGCCAGCAGGCGCCATCTAGCGGTCCAGTGTCTGTTGCAATCGAAAAATAAATAGCCTGACTTGGCTTAGCATAGTTCAAATGTGCTTTTAGAGGGCGGAATATTAAACATAATATTTTTAGTCGCAAACTCCTCTATAAATCCTTATTTTACTATAAGGAACCTAACCAGACTGCAACCAACAGCTACTCTCCGGGCTATGTGCCCCGCCGAGCGCTGAATTACAAGTTACAAGCCTGGCGCGTTAAGTGTAATAATTGCATATTACCATCAAAACGCTAATGCTTCGATTGCAACAAACACCAGCCGAAAGACTGATCCTACTTAAAGGAGCTCCCTTGCCAGTCGTCACACACCACTTGCAGACTGCAGTTTCGAGCTGTTGGCTCTCGTCAGTGCAAGGTAGGTATGCGACGACCGACATGAGAATCCTTTGACTATAGTACATCCCGGTATTTTTACAATAGCGACATGTAAAACAGCCAGCAGGCGCCATCTAGCGGTCCAGTGTCTGTTGCAATCGAAAAATAAATAGCCTGACTTGGCTTAGCATAGTTCAAATGTGCTTTTAGAGGGCGGAATATTAAACATAATATTTTTAGTCGCAAACTCCTCTATAAATCCTTATTTTACTATAAGGAACCTAACCAGACTGCAACCAACAGCTACTCACCGGGCTATGTGCCCCGCCGAGCGCTGAATTACAAGTTACAAGCCTGGCGCGTTAAGTGTAATAATTGCATATTACCATCAAAACGCTAATGCTTCGATTGCAACAAACACCAGCCGAAAGACTGATCCTACTTAAAGGAGCTCCCTTGCCAGTCGTCACACACCACTTGCAGACTGCAGTTTCGAGCTGTTGGCTCTCGTCAGTGCAAGGTAGGTATGCGACGACCGACATGAGAATCCTTTGACTATAGTACATCCCGGTATTTTTACAATAGCGACATGTAAAACAGCCAGCAGGCGCCATCTAGCGGTCCAGTGTCTGTTGCAATCGAAAAATAAATAGCCTGACTTGGCTTAGCTTTTAGAGGGCGGAATATTAAACATAATATTTTTAGTCGCAAACTCCTCTATAAATCCTTATTTTACTATAAGGAACCTAACCAGACTGCAACCAACAGCTACTCTCCGGGCTATGTGCCCCGCCGAGCGCTGAATTACAAGTTACAAGCCTGGCGCGTTAAGTGTAATAATTGCATATTACCATCAAAACGCTAATGCTTCGATTGCAACAAACACCAGCCGAAAGACTGATCCTACTTAAAGGAGCTCCCTTGCCAGTCGTCACACACCACTTGCAGACTGCAGTTTCGAGCTGTTGGCTCTCGTCAGTGCAAGGTAGGTATGCGACGACCGACATGAGAATCCTTTGACTATAGTACATCCCGGTATTTTTACAATAGCGACATGTAAAACAGCCAGCAGGCGCCATCTAGCGGTCCAGTGTCTGTTGCAATCGAAAAATAAATAGCCTGACTTGGCTTAGCATAGTTCAAATGTGCTTTTAGAGGGCGGAATATTAAACATAATATTTTTAGTCGCAAAAATATTATGTTTAATATTCCGCCCTCTAAAAGCACATTTGAACTGTGCTAAGCCCAGTCAGGCTATTTATTTTTCGATTGCAACAGACACTGGACCGCTAGATGGCGCCTGCTGACTATTTTACATGTCGCTATTGTAAAAATACCGGGATGTACCAAATGGTCAAAGGATTCGCGTGCCGGTCGTCACATGCCTACCTTGCACTGACGAGAGCCAACAGCTCGAAACTGCAGTCTGCAAGTGGTGTGTGATGGCTGGCAAGAGAGCTCCTTTAAGTAGGATCAGTCTTTTCACTGGTGTTTGTTGCAAACGAAGCATTAGCGTTTTGATGGTAATATGCAATTATTACACTTAACATGCCAGACTTGTAACTTGTAATTCAGTGCTCGGCGGGGCACATAGCCCGGAGAATAGCTGTTGGTTGCAGTCTGGTTACGTTCCTTATAGTAAAAATAAGGATTTTATAGAGGAGTTGTGACTAAAAATATTATGTTTAATATTCCGCCCTCTAAAAGCACATTTGAACTATGCTAAGGCCAGTCAGGCTATTTATTTTTCGATTGCAACAGACACTGGGCCGCTAGATGGCGCCTGCTGACTATTTTACATGTCGCTATTGTAAAAATACTGGGATGTACCAAATGATCAAAGGATTCGCGTGCCGGTCGTCACATGCCTACCTTGCACTGACGAGAGCCAACAGCTTGAAACTGCAGTCTGCAAGTGGTGTGTGATGGCTGGCAAGAGAGCTCCTTTAAGTAGGATCAGTCTTTCGGCTGGTGTTTGTTGCAATCAAAGCATTAGCGTTTAGATGGTAATATGCAATTATTACATTTAACGCGCCAGACTTGTAACTTGTAATTCAGCGCTCGGCAAGGCACATAGCCCGGAGAGTAGCTGTTGGTTTCAGTCTGGTTACGTTCCTTATAGTAAAAATAAGGATTTTATAGAGGCGTTTGCGACTAAAAATATTATGTTTAATTATTTTACCTGTTGTTCGAGATCATCGGAATGCCCTATTAGATAAATAAAAATACAAGTACAAAACGAACATCCAAAATAACAAAAAAAAAACTGTTAATGGTACTACCATATTGAAAAGAAAACGTGAGTATTTATTTTGCAATACAATAAAGGCTGAAATTGTGCACCACATATTCTATTACAAAAACACGCTCTACGGGACACCTCACACATTAAAATTTGTAGCATTTCAGGGCTTACTACCTCATATGCCTCGCTAAGTCTGGTTCTGGGTCTGGTCTGCTTCTCTGGTCTAAGTCCTCAATAGGAGGGGAGTTTGAAATAGCCTGCCTTTAATGTAGTACCAGAGGAAAAATCTAAGAGTGTAATATCTGGTGATAGAGGTGGCTATAGATTGATTCCATAGGTGGCTATCCAGTTATCTGGCATAACTTGATTTAAATAATTTGTACATATTTCAGCAATATGAGGTGGAGACCTATATTGTTAAAATTATGAATAATTTAACCTTTCTACCATTGTTAATTCATAAAGAAAATCTTGAAACTTGTTTTGCAGGAAATTACGGTATCTATGAGCAGTTAATTTGCCATTATAAGTGGTTTTAAGTCCTAAAAGACTCGCCTAAACACTTAAAGAAAATTTTTCTTGGAAAGCAGGACAGTCTTTGCAAAGGTGTATTTCTTGTGTCCACTTACAATGAACATTTCTACTGAAAAATCCATTAGAAAAATTTAATTCATCCTACCAAAAAATTTTTCTGCACGTAAGCACCATGAGTGGGTCAATCCATCTATTATTTGACAACAATGTACAAAATTTTATTCTCCTCGGTTTATCTCCTTCACTTTATTAATTCTGTAGCATTTTGGAAAATGAACCATGTGTTTTTAGATATTGAACTAACTTCCTAAACATAGTTCAGCTTGGCTGTGGACATCTAAAAATATCTCGGTGTACACTGCGACTGCCATCTCAATCTCACTATCAAAATGGCCCTGACACTGGATAATGGTAGTCATTTCGAATTTTTCAATATTGGTGTATATCATAATTATTAATGAAACTAGTCCTAGAACTCAACAAAGGCGACATATAACAGTGACAATCAGACAAATTTGTTGATAGCTGTATTATTATATTATATTAGCCTTTACTCGAGTCCGAGTATAAAAAAATGTTACAGTCGACAGATTGTGTGTAATAAAAAACAAGTAAAAGGTGTAGTCTATTGTAATTCCCATTCATCTACGGTGCACATGACTATGGCTATAGAGGCCAATTCGGGAGAGCACATGTCGACCGCAGTCAGGACAACCTTAGACCTGGTTAGGTCTTGGATTCGGCCTTCTTGCAGCAACATTTCCTTGATAGCTGGCCACAACCCCTCGCCATTCGGTTCTGTCCGCTGCAAGTTGTTCCCATTGCTCGTCTGGAATACCGCAGGATTTTAGATTTTCATGGAGAACGTCTTTGAACCTCTTTCGTTGACCGCCACGCTTTCTTCTACCGCTTAGCAATTCACCATAAAGTGTACATTTAGGAAGGCGGTTATCATGCATACGATGAACGTGACCTGCCCATCTTAGGCGTGCTCTTGAAATAAGCACCTCAATTGGAAGGCTGTTTGCTCTGCTGAGTACTTCCACATTTGATATGTGATGGAACCAACGGATTTTCATCATACTTCTGAGGTGTCTTTGCTGAAAACGTTCTAATTCTTTCACATGACGACGGTAAGTGACCCAGCTTTCACATCCATATAGCAGTGTTGGAATGACAACTGCTCTGTAGACAGCCATTTTCGTTGACAAAGCAAGGTCGTGGTTGTCAAATACTCTCTCTCTAAGTCCCCAGAGTGCTCTACATGCAGCGTTAATTCTATTGCGAATCTCGCTGTCCATGTTTGCTTTGTCATTAACAACGTTGCCTAAGTAATTGAACTGATCCACCACTTCAAGAGAATTTCCGTTAAGTGTAATGTCTATTTGGTTCACTTGATGAGGAGTTGACATAATCTTAGTCTTTCCAGTGTTGATTTTAAGTCCCAAGGAATCATAGCTCTGGGCATACACATCTAAAAGTTCTTGAAGCTCTTCCAGCGTAGAGGCTAAAAGTGCACAGTCATCCGCATACTGGAGATCACAAATGAATCGTGTGCGTGTCTTTGTGAAAGCTCTAAAGCGTCCTATGTTAAAGAGACCGCCATCAGAACGATATCTGAGGCCTATTCCTCTGACTGTCAGTTTGTTGTCAACAATAATTGTTAGAGCAGTGGTAAACAAATTAAAAAGTAGGGGTGCCAGGACACATCCCTGCCTAACTCCAGTGAGGGTTTGGAAAGGTTCGGTTGCCTCATTATTATACATAACCTGGGCGTTGTTGTTTGTATGTAGACTGCGACATACTTCCACAAATTTTCTAGGGATACCTAAGCGGAGCATAATTTTCCAGAGCACTTCCCTGTCCACTGAGTCAAACGCCTTGGTTAAATCAATGAAGGCCATGTGAATTTCTCCTTGATGTTCGAGTGCTTTTTCTTGAAGCTGTTTAAGTGTGAAGATTAGATCCGATGTGCCTCGGTTTGGTCTAAAGCCACTCTGTGTTTCAGGAAGTAACTTTTCCATAACAGGTGTTAGCCTATTTGCCATCGCTTTAGTGAGTATCTTCCCTCCAACAGCCAGGAGAGCTATACCCCTGTAATTTCCACAGTCCGCAGCGCTCCTTTTGTTTTTGAAGAGGTTGATTAAAAGTGTATCATGAAACTCCTGCGGAGTTTGACTGTAGCTGTATACATTGTTTCTCACTAATCATGGCATAGCTGATTTTTATAATTTAATTATATGTATCACGGTTTTATGGTGACATGTTTTATGTCGTAGGAAAGTGAAAAATGTAACAGATTTAGTAGTCTACCTTGGGATTTGTTCTTTTTAGTTTTGTAAAGGAATGTATGCCGAAAGCAACTGCGTTTTTTGAAATTTTTTGAGACATTATTATTCTTATAGTTTTTTGCCGTTAACTTTCATCCCCTTTCATTTTTTTCGTATCTCCTAATATAAAGAGAAGATAAGATGTACATGTTTGTGGTTTTCCAATTTTTCAGGTTTTTGTACTATATGTCACAAAGTAGGCTGTGGATTTCGAATCTCTTTTTACTTAAAGCTCGCAAAAATTGGGACAACTTTTACTAAAACCT
Organism: Leptura quadrifasciata; assembly: GCA_963675555.1. Lineage (NCBI taxonomy): Eukaryota > Metazoa > Arthropoda > Insecta > Coleoptera > Cerambycidae > Leptura > Leptura quadrifasciata. The sequence continues at coordinate 936,596 of OY776678.1, read as the reverse complement.
TTTTCTCCTACTTACAACAGATATTTGGCGTGGTCCTCGTAAAATAATCAGAGACCTACTGCAAGAGTGAAAAATTGTATACACAGGTGTATCCATGTATACTTACATAGTATCATATAATTCAATTGTTTCCCAATATTAGTTCATGAGTGCATTACTGGTTGCATCAGTATCTTTAGACTATGGTAAATAAAAACGAGCACTTCATCAACCAATTTGGCATCATCAGCAGATAATTAAAATTATAAATCTAGCAATTATACCCAAAATATTAACTTATTTCCGAAAGAATGTCCAGCATTTCTACAATAATAAAATTTAATAAACCGCCAATATCATTTTTATACTAATAAAGTAGTATTTATTTTAGTAATTCCATTAGTTTGGTAGTAAACTATACTTCACGTCCCCTTGGCATGGTTTCTACAACTACCAAAACACTTGAACACTGCATTCGAATACACTACTCGACTCGTGCGTTTCGCTAATCATGTAAGTATCATCGGGGGATGATTAAAACTATTAATCATCTCTTGACGAATCTCTCGATAGGGTATTCAAATGTAGTGTGTTCAAGTGTTTTAGAATCTACATCACAGGTATAGTGTCACACCAAATATTCCAACTCTTTCCAACCTTAAAGAATCCAGGACCCCAGCATTGTAATAGATCACAAAAAAAAAATTAAAAAAACTTTCGTTCACTAAAACGATTACACACAGTACAACATATTTGAAGTATCCCTCAGTGTATATGCCACATTGTCAATAATGTCAATATCATCAAGACTTATGTCACTATTGACAAGTCACTAAATTTAAATTTCGCGGTGGGAAGTGAACACTGGTGGGCCTGTCTGGGGAAAATTGACAACACTGCAATTAAAATCAAGATAATCTCCCTAAACCAATTCTCACTGTTACCTGCTACCTACAGCACTTCAACTTACTTTTATAACTTAAACAAAAGTTAATGCTGCGAGGTGAATATAGAATTGCATTATTTCTAATCAATGGCTACATATTTTAATTGGTTTAGTTTCCGATTTGACTGAGGGAGTTGTCGAGGTCACACGAAGTAAAACCGATCGTCTACATTTTGCTGTGTGCTGTCAGTGCCCTTACAAACAACAGCCAGTAAGTGAATTTTCTAATAATTTTTGTATTTTCAAATCCATAAACCTGTGTTAAGTTCTTTTGTTTGAATTATTACTTTTTCTAATTTAAAGGGTAAGTTGCATTACTTTACTTTTACTGTCCTTTATTCTAGAAATCATTAAAATCAGAAGCTTATAAGTTCCTGGAATGGAGTTTTTTACCTATGAACTTATTATGCGTCATGTCTATTTAGTGGAGGCCAATATTGCATTCAAATTTAAACATTGACACAAATGAACGAAGAATTTATTATATCTTTATCCAATTTTGTTCATATACGATTTTACGATGCTATTTCGTCTAGCGAAGTGACAATTTTTTTTAAACTGTAAACATTAGAATAGATAATTTAACAGTTACAAATAATAATTTTTTGTGACATTGTGCGCATTTAAAGCACTTTCTTTGTTGCAAAGTGGTGAAATATCACTTATTCAGGAATTAATTAAAGCATTTTTGATAGCAGATATTCGATTATTTATCTAAAATGTCCGCTTTTATTTAATGAAACATAATAAAAGGTAAAATATATGCACGTACAGGTTATTGAAGTCTTTGCCACATAATTCCATTCAGCATTGTGTATTTTTTATTTCTTTGTGTTGACAGACACCTGTCATAAAGCGGTGGGTAGGTACTTTCAGATAAATCTCTGCGACATCCTTGGTTTGGTATGTGTGGGGACCTTGAACATTGGCTTACTTGATTTTCTTACGGTCTTTTATACCGGTCGACGACCTGCCTTTGTTAATGCCCAAATCTACGCAGTTTACCTGCGTCTACTGCCAATTTTATCGCCACGAAGTATTATCAAAAATAAATGCCCATAAATCAAGGGCAAAAATGCGTCTCTTGTTTATTATTTGAAAATCGGTGATAGCTAAAGTTGCTATTCATGATTTCTGCTTTTCAAGCACTGCGATAGGCATCTGATTAAAATATCTTGTGCCAATATTTTTCGCATTGTAATTCTGAGAAGGATAATTTATGAAATGTTTCATTGTTATGAGTAATGGACATGGGAAATTTAATTTCAGAGTTTATATAAAAATAATCTTCAACTTGCAATTAACAGAATGCATTACGGTAAAATTATCCCATTATAACTGAATGTCTAGGCTCGAGTAAGTTTGAATATTGCTTCTTTGCGTTTGATTAATACAAATTAAGATACGATGTGAACAGCTTACTGATATCGGACGAATGTCAACAGATTGATTTAGCCAACAAATGGGATGTTTTAAAACTGACAGATAAAAGCAAAAATGATGTTTAGGTACCTACCACTCTAACCCTTGAAATCAGTAGGTGACATTATAAAAGGTGTGTTTTAATATTTTAGAATAACACGACTATGTTTTCGGAGATTTTTTCCTTTTCAGAACGTAGAAACACAATCGTGTTTACAAAACTATTGTTTTTTCACGTTTTGTTTGCCCGTAAAATAGGAACGTTCAACGTGGCACATGTTCAACTTCAGTAGAGTTGCCTAAAGATTATCATATTATTTTAAGGTCGTGTAAATGCGTGTTTCATGAAGAACAACTGGTAATACCTATATCTAGTAAAACTATAATAACCTAATGAACGGTTTCTATTTAGCCAAAAAAATATTCTTGTAATGGTGAGGGGAACTAATCGATTATTTGCGGGTTGGCGTTTTTCTATTCAAGGGAATATCTAATTTATATTAGTACCCAAAACTTTTGTACCCACAATATGGTTGTTTTGTTGGTTTCTTAAATTAATTAAATTATTTTATTTCAAAATCGATAATTAGTAGTGTATCCTTTTTTACGTACTGTAGGTGCACCGAAAATACGTATTTTTAAAAAAGACACATTTTGGGCTGGAAATTAGACATTCTCTAAATAGAATTTCCCTCGCCTAGTACTGGAGATCAACTAATTGCACGGTCTCTTCGATAACCCGATTTTAACCCTCTGGACTTTCTTTGATTCATCAAAAAGGGAGGTGCTGTACCAGCTGAGGAACATAAAGAAAATCCATGAATTCGAGCTCTCGCCAATATTTTTATCAAGCAATGAATTTATTAGCAATAAGACACTAAATAAACGATCCGAAATGACAGCCTGCCAGGCTGTGCCGAAATCTCTAACTTTATCATGAGTAAGGTTATAATTTGTAGTTAAATACACTGTGTCCAAAATTGGGGTACATGCATTGCCGTCTTGATTATTATTGGAGATAGAGAAACATAAATGAACGTTTGAGGAATTTTATATCTTTTTCGAAGGCATTTTTAAATTTAGCCTACCCATCTCTGTTTTCGAGATATTTTCAAAACTGAAAGGAGTATTTTAAAAATGTGCCTGATTTAATGACCGTTGAAAATGGAATTTAGAGCCACTATTGATCTATAAAAAACTCAATATAACGCCCATTTGAAAAACCATAGATAGTAAAGTTAATTGAAAAACAAATGACAATAGAGATTTTCTGGTATAGTTCAAGTAGGAATAAACCGAGACATCAAAAACGCAACAAAAACTTTACGACCTCTTTTTAGTGCTGTTCGCAAATTGACTCGCTTAACTTTATAGGTTCTTAATGTGCGTCGGGAATGTTTAATGTCAGGCTTGGTGCCATGGTCCGCGGCGATATAATTATGTCGTAAAGTTTTTGTTAGTTTTTTATTTACTAGGATCTATTTACTTCAACAGCGCCATGGCCCGCGGCGATAATAATTATGTCGTAAAGTTTTTGTTTAGTTTTTTTTGTCTCAGGAAGTCGTTACTTGGACTATAACAAATCTATGAGAATATCCTCAGATTATTCAGAATATATGTTATTTTAGCTTTAAACATTTTTAATTCTTTGCCAGACGACTTAAGCAGCTTCAGCTTAAATCATTATATTGCTTTAAATCTGAGATTAGGTAATTGCTTAGAAATAAAAGTAAATTATACAGGCCATTCAATTAAAACTATCCGCCCTAAATAAATAGGGGGTGGTTTCGTTGAAATGCACTTGTATAATAATTGGCATTGTCCTAAAGGAAAATACTAATACATTAATATTAGATCATAAGTCATTTTTATATATTTCTATTTTGTTTTGTAATAAACGATGTTGCCTCAATTTTGCTCACTCTTTATTTATCGAAGTTCCAAGTCGCTTCACCTCTATAATCGTATTGTGCGCTAATAACGTTAACCGTGGATATAAAATAAGTTGTATGGAAGTCCAACCAAGAAAATTTCGAACAATAAATGTATCCATTGTAGTGCTGTTATTATGTCGGCGAGTCTAGTTTGCGTCATAAAATATTGCCTAGGCGCAAAGGTCTACAAATACTAAATAAATGCTTTTATGACAGTCAGTAAATTATTGGTTTTGTATTTATGGCATTTGGTAAACATAAAACGGGGTAAGCGTGCCTGGCAAGCTGGCATTTACAGTAATTGAAATCGAGATTAGAACTAATTTGTCCAAACAGGTGATCATCCTAGTTGTAAATATTTTGATTCTTCTACCATCGTCATATCACTTTATCTGTTTTCTCCGTGACTCATTTTTTGTAAAATAATAATTGTGATGTATTGTCGATTTATATATAATCGATTGTTTACGAGACTACCTAGCCCTCTCAAGAATTCATAGTGATTGTGTGATTTGCGTCTGCTTGTGCCTCTTTGTGGTTTTTTGGACCAGAGTCGCTACTCGCGGAGAATCCTACAGCGTCATTTGAACTCGAGTTCATAAATTCAGATTAAGTTAAAGGTTAAACTGTGCAAGACTTCCAAGGAGCATTACATTACACGGGTGAAAATAATTTTGGTTAGAGATGTTTTTGATCCGTATTATGTTTGTATATACCTGAGATTTTAATAACAAAGAACTTGTAATAACTGAAACACACACGTGAAAGCGACTGTTTGTTCTAGTTGTAATATAAAATTATTGTATGTAGATAAAGGATAATCTAGGGCGAATAGTATTTATAGAATTAAACGCATATATTTTTTTAAAGGTGAAAATACTTCCGAGAAAATAAATATATCGTATTTATTGATGCCTAGTGCAAACGAGTTCCTTGTGTTTTTTCCAAGGATTTTTCATCTATTAATAGAAAACTAAATGAACAGCGACAAAACAAAAACAAATCCAACAAATAGTACTAATAGGAAATATCGATTGTAAGTTTGCCACATTCATCTAGTTTTGAGTAAAATATACGCCTATTATTGATATGGCCTTCTTTAGTATACGATTTTTTTTACGTAAAACTATAATGCTTAATATACAAGGTGTTTTAGCTAAAATTCGCTGACAATCAGTTCCTGTAAAATCAGTGAGTAAATATAAATACTTCTAAAGACACTTTGAAGTTCAACTGATGTTTGAAGATTTTTTTGTCTTCACACATTTTCATTTAAATAAGCAGTTTTAAATTGTAACAATATTTATTATCAAGTCACTAATTTTTATAATTACATTGAGAAAAAAATGTATCAACTATCAATTCCTGGGAAGAGGTATAAAATTATAATTATAAGCTTTTTATTATTGCCATTGTGAACAATTCTCATGCGACACAAGAACATATTTTTAAGAACATTTAATCATAAAATCGAAATTACAAATATAATTTGAAAACAAATAAAATTAAAGCAAATTTTCGAAGTTTCCTCCCTCTCCTCCTTTTGATAAATGCCCATATTGTAACGGTGTTAAAGTTATCGCGGACTAATATATATTTCGACTAATTGCTGCCTAACTAATTTATTTTTGTAATCAGTAATGTAATATCTTCTGTTGATTCTTCATAAATCCTAGTTTTAAATAACTCCATGAAAAAGATTTTGGTGGAGTCATGTCAGGTGATCGAGCTGGGCAATTAAGTGGATTGTTCATTCCAATCCACTTATGCATAAAAATTGTCTTTAAATAACTTGAAAATATTGTTGAAGCGTGCAGTGGTACACCATCTTGCTAAGGCTACGTATTTATACCACACATTGACGGGAACAGCGACTAATAAAATAGAAGCTTGTCACGCAGAAAGCTTTAGGTATAGTTGGGAAGAAACATATACGAGACTGTTTACATTTCCATAATTAGCACAAAAAGTTAAACTGAAACGTACCGCTCAAAGTGCCGCGTTTTTTGCTTTAGGAGTCCGGTCGGCTTGTGGGTATAGCAAAAAACGCGGCACTTTGAGCGGCACACTTCAGTTTAACTTTTTGTGCTAATTATGGAAATGTAAACAGTCTCGTATATGTTTCTTCCCAACTATATCACTAGTGATTTAATTTGCCGACATGTAAATACGGACCTATTAAAAGCCCATTTAAAATAAGTCAATGATTGTCTCAAAATGTGAAGTACTGATAAATGAGGGAAAAAATCAATTTTTGGATCTTCAGGACACAAATGATACACAAGATGTAGGTACTTTATAAGGATGAAATTTGTTATCGGGAAGGATTCTTTGACAAGAAAAAGATACGCCAGTGGCATCTTCTGAAATATTGCGTACTACGGTCATTTCTAATCAGCAAAGTCGATGTGTCCAAGCGTTTTTCCAAAAAAATGATCATACAAGCAAAAAACCCGCCTGCTTAGTTTTAAGTGGATCACCCGGCATAGAACATATTATTTATTTTTGAATGTTTATTTTTACAAGCTTTTAATGTATCACTGGTTAGCACGTTGCCTAGAGTCAAATTTTACAGTCCAGATCATATAATCCAAATTAATTAATTGCGAGATTAATAGACTTAAAATGTGCATTACTAGCCTTTTTAAAAATCGGCTCAGCGCAACCTGACGTTTTGAAAATAAATGTTTTGCCATCTTCAGACAAAATTCTTCTAAGCTCAACCTCCGTCGAAATCCTAGCATACCCTCTCTTACTCGGCTCTATGAAAATTAAGAAAAAATATTTGCTACTAAGATAAACAAGATCTATTTTCTGTTTTTATATTTTTTAAAAATTTATTACGTATGTTATAAACACTTAAAATAAAAAAGTACCTATATTTCTGCATAAAATTAATTGCCCGAAAAATAGAATTTTCAGAGCGGATTTCCTAAATCGCTGCAGGTTTGGGAAATCCGACTGGTATGAGAAATCTGAAAATTCAAAATCCGTTCTCATCCGTTAGTCCTGTCGACAAATTATTATAGACTACATGGAGGACGGCAAAATTTTTGACTTCAGGGATAGGTTTGGGGTGGTTAGAAGGTAAACATCCTAAAAGTCCCCGACCCTAGGAGCTGAGCCTAGCGAGGGAGGGCTTCCGGAAGATCCTAAATTTTGATTTTTTTGGTTTCTCGCTAATAACTCGAAAACTATTGGTCCTAGACTTTCAGAAGCAGATATAGTTCAAGTAGGAAATATCTGAGACAGAAAAAACATAATAAAAACTTTACGACATAATTATTATTGCCGCGGGCCATGGCGCTAGTTGAAATAAATAGATTCCAGTAAATAAAAAACCCAAAAAAACTTTACGACATAATTATATCGCCGCGGGCGCCAAGTCTGACATGAAACATTCCCGACGCACATTAAAAACCTATAAAGGTAAGCGAGTCAATTTGCGAACAGCACAAAAAATAGCACCGGTATTTTAATGAGGTCGTTTTTTCTGTCTTAGATATTTCCTACTTGAACTATAACTGGATAAAGGTTGAAGATAGAAACTTTTCGCCGAAATTCAAAAATGTAGGAAATTTTGTCAGCTTTCAAAAAAGTAAGAATAATTCTTCCTCTAGGACCAATAGTTTTCGAGTTACTAGCGAGAAACAAAAAAATAAAATCAACATTTAAGGCCTTCCGGAAGCCCTCCTCCTAGGGTCGGGGACGTTTACCTCCTAACTACCCCAAACCTATCCCTGAAATCAAAAATTTTCCCGCGCTCCATGTAGTCTACATCCCCATATTGAAAAATTCATTGACTGGACTACGTCTATTTATGGAAATTAAGAAAGGCCAACATAACAATAATATAGGTTTCTATACAGAGTTACTGGTAATTCGATACATTCCTTTGGAGATGTGATGGGGCATGAGCTAAGGAGTAAATCTAGCCCTAACATACATTATGCAAAACTATAGTTTTTGAGATATTTAAATTTTTTTGTTTTTCTCAAAAAAGTAGATCTTAATGTCTTAAAAGTTAATTTCCGAAAAATCTACTTGACATTTTTAAAATTTTTTTTACTGGATTACTTGTCCAATATTATAGATATCCGTTTGGAATGAAAAATATCCGGAAACATTTCGATCATGTGAACATTTAAAATAAAAACTTGTAAAATTTTGTTTTTTAAAATCAGTTATGAAATTTACCTATTAGGTTTTTTCAAAAAAATATTAATGTAGCACGCGTACAAATTATTATAAAAACTTCCTTATTTCAATAGCTATCTAACTAGGTAGAAATGTTTAATGTGCCCTTGATAGTTCTAATAAAAAATTAGTAAAGATAATGCTGGTGGCGGAATTTATTAAACGACTAATCGTTCATTTTCATTTAAGTCAGTCAGTCCTTGACTTTGACGTTTGTGCATATATGTCATTAACTGACATTCTTATCTCCGTGTCCCTTAGTTTGTTGGTCTTGTTAAATTAGTTATCGAAGATTTTGATTTTGCTCGTAGTTGTTGTTATTAGTTGTTATTGTATTTCCTGTGCCATGGGCGCGTAGGCCAACGCAGAATACGCTGATATCTTATTTGTCTATGGATACTGTGGCGGCAACGCTGCTGAAGCTCGCCGAGAATATGGTCTTTGGTACCCTAACCGCCGCTTACCAAATGCACGTGGATTCAGTACGGCATATCGAAATATCGCTGAAACTGGCTCCGTGAAATGTAGAAGAAGTGACGTTGGTGCTCCTCCCGTTTATGAACCAGATGATGAGGAAGAAATATTGAGGTATTTTGAGGAAGACCCAACTATTTCAACTAATAAAGTTGCAAGACTAACCGAAGCGTCACAATGGAAAGTTTGGTCTACGATACGTAGAGTTGGATGTCAACCTTACCACTATATCCCTGTCCAAGGCTTGGAGGAAGATGATCCTGGAAGGAGAGTGGAATTCTGCCGCTTTATGTTAAATTCAGATGCAGAAAGTGTAAATTTTTTAACAAGTATTTTGTGGACGGACGAGTCGAAATTTAATCGCGAGGGTATAACAAATTTCCACAACCTACATTATTGGGCAGAGGAAAATCCCAAGTTAACACGTGAAACTAGTTTGCAAATTAAGTTTTCTATTAATGTGTGGATGGGAGTCATTGGCCACTATTTAATAGGGCCACACTTTCTTCCTCAAAATTTAAACGGGGAAATCTATGAAAATTTTTTAAGAAATGATCTGGCGGTGATTTTAGAAGATGTTCCTCTCGCCGTCAGACAGCGAATGATGTTTCAGAACGACGGTTGTCCAGCACATTATCGGCTGACAGTACGACAGTTACTTAATCAACGTTTCCCTAACCGTTGGATTGGAAGAGCGGGCCCAATACCTTGGCCAGCGCGAAGCCCTGACTTAACACCCCTTGATTATTACGTATGGGGTCATATGAAGGAGATGGTCTATGCCACACCAGTCAATGCTATAGAAAACCTTAGACAAAGGATAGTCGATGCTGCCCAACACAAGGCATAATCTGACAACCAAAGTAACAAGGACGGAAATAAGAAGACGCTGCCGTGTCTGTATACGGAATAGGGGCTCCCATTTTGAGCAAGGCATATAAAAAATAAAGTACAACTTTGAAATTAATGATGAATTAAACTCTACTTTTAAAATGTTTTTTACTGTTTATCTAAAAATAAAATTCGTACTACTTGTGTTATTTTTACTAGTATTTTCTTAGAACTATTAAGGGTACATTGAACATTTGTACCTTGTTAGATAGCTATTGAAATAAGGCAGTTTTTATAATAATTTATACGCGTTACGTTAATAATTTTTTGAAAAAACCTAATAGGTAAATTTCCTAGCTGATTAAAAAAAAAATTTTTAAAAATTTTTATTTCAGATGTTCACATGATCGAAATGTTTCCAGATATTTTTCATTCCAAACGGATATCTATAATATTGGACAAGTAATCCAGTAAAAAAAAAATTAAAAATGTCAAATAGATTTTTCGAAAATTAACGTTTAGGATATTAAGATCTACTTTTTGAGAAAAACAAAAAAAATTAAATATCTCAAAAACTATTGAGTTTTGCATAATATATGTTAGGGCTAAATTTACTTCTTAGATCATGCCCCATCACATCTCCAAATGAATGTATCGAATTACCAGTAACCCTGTATAATAATAATCTTTATTAGCCAATTAAGATACATAATTTGTACATGTGACAAGTCAAAATCATAAATTGTTTTGTTCGTGTTGGTACCAAATATCTTTTCTTCATTTTCATAAACTGCCCAATAAGAGAGGATATGGTTGCTAAGATTTCCACGACGTCTGGGTTTAAAACTGCAGACACCTAATGAAAAAATTCCAGTTTCCAGCAATATTAGCCATTTGGATTCTACATTGCCTTATGATTAGATGCAATCAATCTAATGTTATTCTAAGAAATAGATGTGTCATGTTCGCAGTAATCTATTTTTGGTCTAATCAGATTGATATGTACTGTTTTTTTTATTAGTTATTAAGTTGTTATTACCTTTATAATCCGATTAATTTTAATGTCTAGTAGTGTGCAATTATAAAGGACGACCGAGACTCCTCCCTCGTTTTTTGTAAACGTCTATGTCTAGTAACATCTCCCAAAACCGTATCTTTAGTATCAAATTTGAGGGAAACAAATAAGATAATTTTCACTACTCAATCAACTTGCCACCTCCATTTTTTTTAATGAAACAAAATATTCATAATGTAGTATCTATTTGTGTGTAATATGGTTTGTTCATTATCGTACAATTTCTCTGCAAGATAAGGAATATATTAACATAAAAATAACTAACTCAGTTAAAGTCGTGACATTAAAGAACGTTAATTTGCTTTTGCGTTTTGTAGCTACTTTTCAATTACTTTTTGCACTTAATAACCTGCTTGTATAATTATCAGTGTGAAACTCTCTAAAATTAATGTTGAATAACAAAACCTTAATGCCGATAATTAGCAGTAAATAATCTGCATGTTGCATGAACATGAATATATATATTTATTTATAAGATTTTAACCATTCAAAATTAATGTTATTTTGATCGAGTTTCTAGTGAAGTAGTTGTGTGAAACAAGTTCCTTGTCGGTGGCATTCGCCATTATTTTTAATGGAGTTTGTGGTTGGATTTTTTTATTATCTTTTTCTTTTACAATTATTATTGAAGATAAAGCATTTGCTTCGTGTTTGCAAAAATATATGACATTAGGAGAATCAGGCGAGTTTAGACAGAATAAAATAAAAAATGGACACTTGCTATCTCGATTCAAAGTTTTTATTCTTCGAAAAAATTACCTTTGATAATTTTGGTGGAAATTCAGGATACAGTGTTAGACAATTTTTGTAAAGGGAGTGTTTTATAATTGTTGTATAGTGCTTTCCTAAAGTAGTGGATAAATTCAATAAGAAGTGTAAACATTTTTTTGGGAAAATGGCTGTGACATATCAAAAGATTCATATTGAAGATCGTATTTTGATATATTTTTGGCAAATTTTCACAGAGCTATGGTTAAATGACAAACCCCATTTTTTATGTGGAATCTGAACCTGGTCCCAGCCTAACGCAGTTTCACGCTGAGCTGGTTAATTTTGAGAGCTGCAAGAACTTGCAATAACTTAATAGAGTAAGATCCCAGAGCCCCCAGACATTTCAGCAAAGCTCAGATTTTCACAATATATTGAACTAAAATTTATTTTTTAATTAAGCATTAAAATGTTATTGAGTAATTATTAAGAAATTTCATCAAGACAAATAAATAATTAAAATGGTCACCCAAATAATATATATATAAAATTCAAGCTTGCTACTATATAACGTAGGTATCCCAATTTTTTTCAGCTTTAAAGCGTCTGGCGGAAGTTAGGACCCACGGAAAACGTCTGGCAATAATAAATGTTGGTTCTTAATAATATCGTGCAAAACATATATAAAAACCAGCTGTGCTACTTTAACGTAAAAGTACGTACGCATGCATTTTTACCTACATATCACACATTTATCGCGATTCTCCAGCTTTAAAGCGTCTGGCGGAAGTTAGGGCCCTTGGAAAACGTCTGGCAATAATAAATGTTCGTTCTTAAGAATATCGTGCAAAACATATATTAAAACCAGCTACGCTACTTTAACGTAAAAGTACGTACGCATGCATTTTTAACCTACATATTACACATTTATTGTGATTCTCCAGCTTTAAAGCGTCTGGCGGAAGTTAGAGCCCACGGAAAACGTCTGGCAATAATAAATGTTCGTTCTTAATAATATGGTGTAAAACATATATAAAAACCAGCTGCGCTACTTTAACGTAAAAATAAGTACGCATGAGTTTTTATCTAGATATTTCACATTTATTGTGAACATCTTAGCTTTGGTGAAATGACGTACGTCTGGGGGCTTTGGGATCTCACTCTATAAAGAAATGTTCCTATTAGGTATTTCAGTTGTTAATCGAGCCGAAATATATCTCGTACAAAATGTAGAAAAAAAATGCAAAATACGTGATTCGAACCCTCAACCTCGCGCGTGAGAATCAGGCAACTGACCAACTACACCACGGACGGCTCTTGATAAAACTACATTCTTTTTGCTATATGAACGTAATAGTAAGATTTTTTATCTACCTTTAGTATCTATTATCTGTAAAGGGGCCCAGCTTTCAAACTAGCAAGCACGCAATACGTTTTTACCTACATATTGCACATTTACTGCGAAAATCTTAGCTTTGCTAAAATAACGTAGGTCTGGGGGCTCTGGGATCTTGGACTATAATAACTTTGTAAAAAGAATAACTTTTTCTGATATTTTAAATGGCCATGGTCAGGACCACATTTACCTATTACTGGGCTCCTAGACAAAGTTTTGGTAGGGGCCTACTTACGGGCAGATTTTTTTAGAGAAAAAAATGGTAAATAAGTATTATTTAAATTTAAAAAATTGCCTATTTCTGTTTAATTATCAGAACATTTTCAAAGTATATGATCAATCCTAGATATTTTTGTATAAAATTTTCCATAGAATCCGAATTTGTTTATCGGATTTTTTTTAAATGCACCAGAATGCTGTAAAAAGCAAAAACTGCAAAAAAAAAACGTCATTTTGAAACAAATACATTGAGAAGTTAACTTTTCACTATTGAAATTAAATTTTTATAAAAATTTCAATACAAGTAAATACATTAGCATTATGATGGTGGAGAGCCCCTAGGCTGTGTCTAGTGTGCCTATGTGGTAAATGCGGCATTGGCCATGGCAGTAGGCAAAATTCTGGTTATTATAGACTGTAGAAAATCTCCACTGGATGATGGAGTATCATATCACACACAGAATCCTGATAAATTGTATGTGTAGTGTGGGATAGTTGATGGAAGAATTCTGGGTCCTTATTTCCTTGGTGTCGACGAAACCCTAACTGGTGCAAGGTATTTGTATTTCCTTCAAATCACCTCCCTTCCTTGCATTGAGAATTTGTATCCAGAGCTGAGAAACGACTTATTTTTTTCAACAAGATGAAGCACTCTCCTATTATGCCTTATCTGAGCTCTCTTAAATGAGGCATTTCCAAATCGTTGAATAGAAAGAAGGGGGACAATCGAATGGCCAACTAGATCGCCAGATTTGACGCCCCTCGGTTACTTTCTATGGTGGTACCTTAATAGCAAAGCATACGTGAATCGCCCAATGAATGTGGGTGATTTAAAGACAACAGTTCCTCATGAATTATGGCGCAAATCACAGGAAACTATCGACAACTAAAAAAGAATTTACTAAGTTGCAAATGGAGCGCTTTTTTTTTTAATTTTGTTGCTTTTGAAATATCCCTGTGTACATCGGTATTTACCGTATTTTATGTAAAAATTCGCTTTCAAATTATGTAGCAAAATATGGGAGTTTCCATTTATAAAAAATGTATCGATGATGCCATAGCTTTGTGAGAATTAAAGAAAATTCAATGTGTCAAAATATGGTATTCAGTATGAACCTTTTGATGCCGCCGAGCGATTTAAAAAAAAAAATGTGTACATTTTATGGAATTTATCTCCATACTACTTCACGAATGCACTGTCCATTAATTTACAAGGGAATTAAATATGTTACTGAATCTTTTGGGTACTTTTCGTATTAATTACTGGTATTGTAAATTTTCTGGGAGTCAAAAAATGAATGAATTTAGTAATTTGTAGTCGTGGGAAAACTTGAAAACTATATCATTTGCCTTTTGACTGTTCCAATAGAGTTAGTTTCTATTCTTAAACTTTTTTGTTGCAGCTAGAGGCTAATAGGCACTTGCTGGTTAACTAGTGCGAAAAAGCGGGAGTTTAAAACGAGCGCAAGTCTACCCACCACAACGGAGAGCCCCAGGCAAACGGGGCCACAAGCTCGTGTTTCGGGGAAGGACGGTGCTCCTTCCACCAAGCGACGCTGGGTCCCACCTTCTACTCTGCGACACCAAGATGCGCTCACACCAGAATCCCGTAATGACCTGGTGTTCCGCAAGGTGCGCGGCATACTCAACAAACTCACACCTGAGAAATTCAAGAAGCTGAGCGATGATTTGTTACGCATCGAACTACAATCCAGTGTCATCTTGAAGGGCGTTATTATTCTCATATTCGAGAAGGCCCTCGACGAACCGAAATACTCGTCTATGTACGCACAGCTGTGCAAACGATTGTCTGAAGAAGCACCCAATTTTGAACCCCCCGATCAAGCGTGTACTTTCCGTCTTTTGTTGCTCAACAAGTGCAAGGTCGAATTCGATAATCGGGCCGCCGCAGTAGAGAGCAATGGCGCCGGAGGCTGTCAGACGGAGGAGGAGGAGGAGCGCCGCCAGCTCGCCAAGCGCAAGATGCTGGGCAACATCAAATTCATCGGAGAGCTGGGCAAGCTGGAGATCCTCTCCGAGGGAATCCTACACCGTTGCATCAGAGAACTACTGGTACGACGTGGCGACGATCCCTCAGAAGACCTCGAATGTCTCTGTCAAATTATGCGGACCTGCGGCCGCATCTTGGACTCCGACAAGGGTAACTCATCGTTTTACTAAAGCGTATCTTATTTATAGTCTTATTTTTTTTATTCTTACGGTTAATGAAGGAGCAACGTAATTATTAGGTCTTTGTCGATAAATTTGATTATATTGATGGTAACTTTGTTACAGTTTATGAGATATGAAATTTCATTAAATACAAACTTGAGAATGAGGAAGTGGAACAAATTTTCGTCCCTTCGGATCTCATTCTATGGGACGTAAGAACACTTCATTCTTCGGCTAATTATTTTGCTCATTCACCCGTTCCGGCCTTAAAAATAGTTTCCATTCTACTTTGAGAAAGTTGGTCCAGAATATTGTTACGTGTTTACAGTCTTCAGTAAACACTCTGTGGGTTCAAATAACTTGCAACAAGAATCTTCACAAACCACTGCTTTATTTATCACTTAAATTACAATAGTAAATACTTAAAAATCACACAACTAATAATAACAATCTAATATAAATTCACTACTTTTAAATCACAACTGTACATTACTTTTCTTCTTAAACTTGCCAACTCTTATCTAACCTAAAAACTGTCTCTGTATACAGAACTGTACTGTATACTAAACTGAACTGTTCCCCCATCTGCTGGATTCACCTCTTTATATCCACCCATAGAATGTACCAGAATCCTATTCCATAACATTCTGGAATCCTACAGAGTTTTCTACTATGTGCTAGATGACTGTTCATCAATTGGCTCATAGATGGCGCCACCCCACCTACTGGCCATCAACAGAATAACATGTTTCCCCTCACTTTGACCAGGGACTTAATCACATCTTTCCCCGTTAGAGGGCAGCACATAACAATATTATGATATTTTCTCAGGTAAAAACCTCATGAACCAATATTTCCAAAGAATGATGATGCTAGCTGAAAATCAAGACTTACAACCCAGAATACGATTTATGTTGAAGGATGTCATAGATTTAAGACAGGATGGATGGGTGCCCAGAAAGGCGACAGTGGTGGAGGGACCTATGCCGATCAATCAGATCAGACCCGTAGAAGACGACAGACCGGGGTATCGCAGAGATCGTAACCATCACGATCGGGAGAGTGAGAGGTCCAATAACATTTCCGAGTTGTTCCGGCATCCCATGAAAACAAGAGGCGGTTTAGATGACATGCTTATGGGTAAATTGTGTATATTGATGTATATTTATATAGTTGCTCTATAATAGTGGAGTGTGTGAGTCGGAAAAAAAGCCGAAAATTGTAAGTATTGTGATATGCAACGAGAGTACCCCCCGTTTTCGAAGATGCTGAATCCAACAGTGAAACTTAGCGTACCCTCGTTTTCGGGGATGCTGAACAAGGTGGTGATGCTTAATGTTTCTTCCAACCCCCTAACGGCCAGTAAACACCCCCGAAAGGGTTCAAAGTGGTTTTTTTATATCAGCGGCAAATTGTATATGGTGATATATAAAAGAACGAATTTCACCCCTTTTGGGGGTGTTCGTTAGTCGTTAGTGGGGTTGGATGGGGTCAGAAAAATATAGAGCATCACCACCATGTTCAGCATCTTCGAAAACGTACGGGCGGGCGGTACTCTCGTTGCATAGCAAAATATTTACAATTTCGTCCGTCTCGCACACCACTATAAGGTGTAAAGATTGCCGTGACTAATTCATGCGTTTCAGGTATTAACTTAGCACCAACAACTCCCAACCTAATACCTACTAATCCGTTTGGCGGCCACAATGGTTTTGGGAGCCAAAGAGATGGAACTTTCCGCGGCCACAATAACCAGCGCAGCGGTTACAACAATTATAATAGTCAAAGAGGTCAATACAAGCACAATCAAAACAATTCCAACTCGCAGTTTAACAACCGTAAGTTTTAAAAGGCATCTTTAGTTTATTCGGTTTTGTTTTGCTTTAAATAGAGTTATAAAAATTCAAATTCTTCAGAGGAGAATGATATTGTTAACATTTTAATAAAGAAATACAAAAACTTGATAAGTACATATCTAACAGATTTAAATGATTCATTAAGTCAGCGCATATTACCAGATAGCTACAATTAGCCAAAATTATACCCAAATACAAATCAGGCGATAAGAGTAAATTAGAAAATTACAGACCCGTTTCTCTTCCGAGTTTCTTGGCGAAAATCTTTTGAAACTATCGGTTCCAAATAAACTAAGTTTCTTTATTAAATATAACTTAGTAATCAGCTTGATTCTCGAAAAAAGCGTGTCTACAAGGATTGCCTTTATATTCGTCTGCTAAATCTAGTGACCTACTGTACAAAAATTTAGATCAACATGAAAAATGTGTAGTGATTTTTTTAGATCTATGTGAAGTGAGAATTATGCTGTTTTATCTGCATTAAGAGGAAAAAATGTCTTAAACTTTATTTCAAATTCTAAAAAATGTCTGTTATATTGTACTATTTAAATATAGTTAAGTAATAAAAATTAACTTCCGCAAACAACTGTTCTAATGAGAATTTTATGTTGAATGAATCTAAATATGCAAAAAAATATATACATATAGATTGCTATTTAAAAATCAAAAGTTGTTGCTATTTCCGGTTGTATGGGAAGTGATATTTTTCACTTAGTAAGTGCAAAATGTGGCTTTTTGTGTCGCAAATGATGCGTTAAAATTTCAAAATATTGTTCCTAAAAGCACCCGAGAAATTTGAACGGGACTAATTTCGTAGTCACCCTGTATATACATATTATTTAGAAGTAAGGGCGCTTTTTCATTGGCTGACACGATACCGGTATGTCGTCAGCGACACCGATACAACGATATTGGGGCAGCACAGATGTATACAATTATATGGAACTCTTTTTCACCTGCCGATACAATACCGTTTTATCGGCGCCGTGTTACCGATATCGTTTATTAGCGGTGACATATCGGATTGTACATGCATAATAAATTAACTGCGAGAGTATATATTTAAATTTGATTAATTTATTTCCATAAATATACAGGGTGATTTACGTAAACATGCGGAAAATTATTCAGTGGGTTGTCCCTACCAAAAGGACTTAAAGAAATTAAGAAATAAAAAAATTTGGAAAAAAAATTACCTTGTTTTTTTTCTTATGTGGTATAGGAAAAAAACGGTTCTCGCGTATAGGGTACTTATTGAAGGGTCTTGTTCTAGTAATTCTAGAACTTCTTCGTCTACTTCAACAGGACGATTTACTGCACGTTCCCTGTGGCCTGGTAAACGAAACCCGGTATCATGAACTCGTTGCACTGAATTTAATATTTTTCTCTCATTAGATTTGCGCCTATGGGGAAATTTTCTCCTGTATTTTCGTAGAGCTCCTGCAAGACTTTCATTCATTGCACCATAGGTTAATATCATGTCGCAGTACTCTTGCGACGTGAACTCTGGCATAATCGCTATTTGCGAATACAAAAATGGGAAATGCTCTAAACGGAAGTCGAAGAGTCACTGAACTGAACGCGTGGAGCACTGACGATAGACAACTAAGACAGCTGATTACCTGCAAAACAAACAAGCGACACGTGTGTTAATGCGTCAAGATAGCATAACTCCCCGTTCAGAAGCGTATCTTTGCAGGTTTTAATGCAAAAAAATATAATAAATTACCTCGGACCGCTTCAAAATTTGACAGAGTCTTTCCCACATAAAAGACTAGTATACCATTTTATTTTTCGCATGTTTACATAAATCCCCCTGTATAAATTGTCTCTTGTCTCTGTCTATGTCTCTTGACTCATGCGAAAATAATTGTAGAATTCTGGGGATCATCCTGCAACTTCGCAAATAAGGTGTAGAATGCACCTACCAGGTATCTAAGCTTTAGTATCGGGTGCAACCAGAACTTTCTCACAATACTTCTTTTTTTCCGCCTCAAATACAAAAGATATAGTACATATAATCTATTGATAGCAGCCATGACTAAATTTTAACCATGCTGCCTCTACGATATCGTTGTACGCATTAAATGAAAAAGGTAAAACGTTTCTATCGGCGTCATGTTGGCTATTCTTCAGTACCAGTACGACATTGTCGGTATCACGTCGGCCAGTGAAAAAGCGCCCTAAAGAAATAAATATTTAAAACATTGGATAACTACAATAGTTACTATCAACAGGCATACCAGGTTTCCTTAAGTTTTCTTCAAAACTTGACTAAGCCTCGAATTCCTATAGAGATAATTTATTTTCTATATTATTGTTGCATTAGATTTAATGAAATAGTAAAGAAAATTAATAAAATTACTAATAATAACAGTAACGACAATACTAATAAATAATGGAAAGTTAATTACTAATTATCACTTCACAATTTTTACCGATATTTTGCTCCTAAATCCGTGATGTTTCGCTCCAAATAGAACATTGAATTTCACTATTTTAGAGTCCAATAAAGATGTGGCCCCTCGTTTCAAGAAGAATCTCATAGTGGCCAAAGATGAGATAGCAGACGTCGAACTGAGACCCAACTCGATGCTCTTTAATAAGGCATCCTCTGTGAAAGCTAATAATATGATGAACAGTCGAACGATGGAGCCGTCCTTTGCACCGGCCAGTATGAAACAGCCACCTAGTAGTTTGCTCAAGGAACCTTTGCCAATCAAACAAGTGCCCGCCGAGAAGCCAAAACAATCTAAGAAGGACAAGGTAAGTGGCTTTTCCATGTAGAAGTTGATTGAAATTTCAGAAAAGAAAACGGCCAAAGTTTGAATTTGGTGTAATTGTTGCATCGTGATACCTAGCGAATGGGGTTAGAGCCTAGCTTACTATTGAATAATTTTGATTATAAAACTATCTCCATTAAGTGATTCAGATTCCACTATAAACTGTAGGTCCTTTTATCTAGTACAAATCGAGTACAAATCCTTGAATTTTCAAGGAGTTACCTTGGCGACTTGAGAGGCGTTTAAGAAAACTGGATCGATATAAGCAACAATTTTTATTTGGTTTTATGTAACCATAACTTATATGTTTTTGACACTGGACAAAACAAATTTTAAAAATATTTAAAAGCTCAATTAATAATCTTTAGTTTTGATTGCAACTACCATTTTTGACTTAAATGCCATTTTCTGAGATATTTAAAATGTAAACTTAATACTATTATTACTGCCTTGTAAAGGTAGAATGACATTTTTCTTGAAAAAAATTAATCCTACAGAAATAAAATAAAGCTAAATTTATTCTGTTTATAAGTTCCTTTTGTTCTTAAAAAATTCTCCATATAAGTGATACTTTTTTTCAACGAAAATCGTCTTGAGATACTTGTTTTCTCATGCTAAAGTCGCAATTTTCAAGTCGTAACGTAAAAACTATCAAATACTATATACAAAATTACATAGATCCATTTTTTCTTAAAATTTGACTTTTTTTAGTTCTTGATTTTTTATTTGTTTGGGTGGCATAAACCTCCTACAAAACAGCATGCGGCACATAATGTAGAAACATTTTTGATCCACTCACTATTGAATTGCAGAAAGAGACCGAAATTAAATTTATATTTCTTAAAACTTCTAGGTTATTGTATTGTTAGTGTATTTTTAATGAAGGCGTGTTTTTAAAGAGAAAACTATGTATTTTTTTCTTATGTCGTTTAGGGACCCAATAAAGAGGACGTGTTGAAGAAGTTCAGTTCACTCATCGATGAGTATTGGAAAGGAGAAATAGATCTCAAGCAGGCAATAAATTCTTACAAGGAACACAAGGTTCCCGATAAGTTTGCTAAAGAAGTGATTCTAAGTGGCTTATCTGTTGCTTTAGATAAATCAGGTAATGCCGAACAAATAACGATTTTTTAATACTGTATTTGTTGCTTCCTAGTAGAGTCTTGATGCTCCGGGCGAGTAAAGCATTAAAGTTACATAAAACGTAGTAAGTACTCACCAGATGGCCTATCATGTTAACGTTTGAATGACTGGGACTTTGATGTTACATTTACTCGGGGTGTTTAAATAAATTTTTCTTCAAACATCAAAAGAACATGACATAACAAATTTCATGAACTAAAACTGTCATTTCCCTGACATTTGATCTGAGTGGCAGTAATAGTTATTTATTGTGTAAGTGTTTTAGATAGTATTTTATCCACGCAAGAAAGTTTAAACTTGAGAACGAAGTTCGAGAGTCTAATTTTCTTGATTGGATAAAACGCAACTAAAACACTTATACAGTACAACGTTTTATCCACAATCACGGTCGTTTAGAATCAGATTTCATCAAACAATGATTTAACAGCGACTGTAATGTCAAAGATTATTGAAATTAGTTTTAAAAAATGACAACTACAAGCTTGTTATTAATGGAAACGAAGTGAAATATGATGAAACAAATAAGGAAATGTCTATTAATATTAACATTAATAAAAAATAAATAAAACGTAATTGATTTAAGATTGTATTTTTCATTATTCCACTAGTGGAATAAAGTAATGTCATTATTCCACTGGTGGATAAAGTAGTACTTTATATGCTTTATAAGTGTGGATAAAACTCCAATTACAATGTGATTGTGGATAAAAGGCTTTTACTGCTCACGAGCGGCAGTAAAATTATTTAATGAAAAGATATTAGTATTTATTTAAACTATATTCAACGTTTGAAGAAAAATGGGATGTTATGTGTGGCATAGAAGTGATTTTTGTGTCTCTGAAGCGAAGCATCAAGTACATCCTTAACACAAAAATACCACTTCTTGTAAAATGATGTTTTTAGAATTGCATTTTGTCCAAAACTATTCAAAAAAACTATCTCAAGGTACAGTTAATATGCTTTTGCAGATGTGGAACAAGAAAAACTGATTAAATTATTGAGCAATCTGAAGGAGGACAACTTGGTGAACGGTCATACTGTTCAAGAGGCCTTCAAGTCCCTATGTCACATTTTAGACGAGAGGGAAAACGAGCTTACCAAAGTGACCAATTCTGCCTCTGTGCTGTTTGCCACGGCCATCTGTGAACATCTCATTCCCCTCTCCGATGTTGCCTCGCTAACTGATAATGGCGCACACTATCCGCTCTTCTTGTTAGTGCTCCAGCACATCCATAAAAAACGGGGGAAATCTGAATTGTCGGAGATATTCAATAAGAGCAAGGTTAGTGGTTTGTGAAGTGAAGAAACGATTTGAATGATGTAAGGTGGTAGTTTATAGTATGTCTAAAATTTTATGTAGTACGGTCTTATTTAACTTTTTATTAAGATCGTATGTTGCAAATGTTTCTGTTTTCATGAAGTTTATCCACTGGTTTTTGTTTGATTCTGTCGATGTTGAAATCTCCAATGTAGAGGGGATATTTATACAGAGAATCTTCTATTGGTGAATATTAACACGTTCAATGCCGGTCCTTCCGCTCTCCACTCCACCTAGGTACACACGCGGGCGCCTATAAAACCGCTTTACACCATACACTAAGCAGAAACTAGACACAAATTAAAACCCGCGCACGGAAAAATTTTTCAAAGTACTTCACTTAGGTGCCGACACATACACGCGAACGTATGTGCCGAACCAGACTGAATAATACGCATTAGTATCAGGTTGTTTCGGACTCTTTAAAGCGTCGGCGGCCCTCGCAGTTAGGCACACGCGGCCGCTTATGTTAACCAAATAAATATCCAATTTACTGTCATTGAAAGATATGGTAAAGTATAAATCTGCTGTTGTTACACCTTTGTCATTAAACATTACTGAGTCTTTTCGTCGGCTCTAATTGCTGATTATTCCTTATACCCTAAAATTATTCTGGTAACAAAGTTTACCATCTCATAATGCCTCGGTGTCTTTCCACTCGACAGACAAAATCTATAGTCCAATACAATTAAAATTATTTATATGTGTGAACCGAAACAAATTAATATTCGAATATGACCAGTGCAGATTGTTAAAGGCAGTAATTAACATACTAAAAGTCTTTTTGCCTCTGTTTTGCATAAGGCTCTTGAATTTGGTCCGCCATCTTGAATTTTGTGTTTTTGTATTAAAAAATCGTAATAACTTATGAACTATTAAGAATTAAAAAAAGTGTTGTAATTTAATGATTTGTTGTAAATGAATTTATGAATCTTTTGGTGCCAAAAATACTTTTAGCAATTTTCGAGATGCAGCTAATTTTACTGAATAATAAAATTCCAATTTGGTATAATTCAACTATTTTATCGATAGGGAATGTTATATAAAATTGTCTTTATCATTAGAAGAATATAAAATTACTAATTCAGTTTGCCATCTTGAATGTTGGGACTTTTAAAGTTTTAAGCTAAAATTGAGTAAAATATAGTAAAAATTATACATGTTTTTCAATTTAATGGAACATTTTGTACTGTACAATATTATTAAGAAAAAGAGCAAAAACATTATTAAGAACCTTATTAAAAACGATCATCATCTGAATCGCTAAATACTGAATACCAATTGGAATTTCATTATTTAGTAAAATTAGGTGATCTCGAAAATTGTTAAAGGTATAATAATAATAATAATAAAAGATCTTTATTGGTCATACACATATAACATATAACCAAAAGGCCATCGACCGAGGTCCTTTAGCCTGTCTGTCACATCATTTTATAATTATTTTATAAAAATTAAGTTTTCTTGAAAAAGTGATGAATCGGATTTAAGTATACGTAAAAAAAAACTTCATTAATACATATTACATATTAGCATTTTACAAATTTGGATGAAGAATTAATTAACGTCCTGCAGGGAATTTAGTATTTCTTGAATGGTTCTTTCGGGAAATCGACATCTGGGCCGCTGTATTGTTCTGGTTCTCAGTAGGGGATTCATGATGAGGAAATTATGAGGTCGTTGTGCAAACTTTTTAGAAAGCATATTGAGTCTCCCCTGAATTGGACTGATTTTGGAAATGTCATAAAGATAATTGTTAGAAGGCTTGTGGAGTGGATTCCTCGGATGGCGCATCTTCGTAATTATTCTCAATGCTGAAGTTTCGGCAACTTGAATATTTTTTATAATAGATTTGCGGCTATTTAGGTACAGGGTATGTCCAAACTCTAACAGTGGACGGCAGGCATATGGACTTGTAGATTTTGGCAGCAGATTGTGTTGAAATTCCCCCTTTTTTATATGTTAGAGAACGAAAAAATTTTGCTCGTGTTGTAATTCTTCGTTTGAGCAGCTTAGTATGTTGTTTTAGGTTGCATTTGTAATCCAGTTCGATTCCTAGGTACTTTGTAGATACAGATGGGTTGTATTTTTGAATTTAAAATACTAATGGAGGGTGAATTTATGGATAGTCTATGATTGAAAATTATAAAACGAGCTTTAGTGGGATTTAATTGTAGTCTCCATGTTTTAAACCATTTTTCAGTGTCATTAATCATCTTTTGTAAATTATCGATGGCCTTGGTCAGAGTTTTGTCGTGAGCAATTAATGTGGTATCATCTGCGTATTGCAGAAGATAAGATTTTGGATCAATTTCGGAAGAAAAAATATCATGGCAGTAAATATTATATAGCACTGGTGATAATGCAGACCCTTGTGGTAATCCTTGCTCAGCAACAAGGACCATCTGAAAAGGAGTTGTTTACTTTAACATAAAGATTCCTCATTTCTAGAAAGCTTCTCAGAATATAAACAAGGTAGGCTGGGATCTCTAGTTTGCTCAATTTGTAAAGCAAACCCAAATGCCATACACTATCAAATGCTTTTTTAATGTCTAAGAAAACAGCAGCTGATTTTAAATTATCTAGTTTGGCCGACTGGATATTGGACACCAGGATGGTAAGAGGGTGTAGGGTCGAACATTTTTCTTTAAATCCAAATTGAAAAGCTGGAATTTTTTTCACTTATGCACTCCAGAATTCTACCTTTGATAATTTTTTCAAAGAGTTCCAAGAACAGGTAATAAAGTAATTGGTCTGTAATTTTCCGTTTTTGTGTGATCAGTGTGGGGCTTAGGAATTGCAATTATTTGTACTTTTTTCCAAATAGCCGGAAAATGGTGATTGTTTAAGCAGCATTCATACATTTTTATTATATAGAGATGGATATCATAGTCCATTTTTTTTTACAATTGACCAAGGAATATTGTCCATACCTGGGGCCGAGTTTTTCTGTTTATCAAGAATTTTTAAATATTCTTCCTCACTAATTTCTATACCATTATTTATTTTGATATTGTTACGTGCTTACAATTTTCAGTAAACACTCCGTGGATTCGAATAACTTGCAACAAGAATTTTCACAAACCACTGATTTATTCAATCACTAAAATTACACTAGTAAATACTCAAAAATCACACAACTAATAATAACTTAATCTAATATGAATTCACTACTTTTAAAACACTATGTACTTTTCTTCCTAAACTTGACAACTTTTGTCTAACCTAAAAACTCTCTGTTTGTTTACTTCACTGAACTGAACTCTATTGCCTACTTCACTCAACTGAAATCTTCTTCTACAACTGTCTCTGTAACCAGAACCACAGATTACCCAGAACTGTACTGGATACTAAACTGAACTGTTTATCCTTCACTAAACTGTACTGTACTGTTCTCCCATCTGCTGGCTTCACCTCTTTATATACCCACTTGGAATGTCCAGAATATCATTGTAGAACTTTCCAGAAATATACTGGAATTCTCTATAATTTTCTTAGGTACTACTAAATGGTGGTTCGCCAGTTGGCCCACAGATGGCGCCACCCTTCTGGCCAGGGAGTAATTACAACTCTCCTCTCTGTTAGAGGGCAGCACATAACACTATGATGGAAAAACTGATTTATGCCATTCTGTTACCGAATCGAATGTTTCATCATCAAAGTCAGGGTTTACATTATGTACATAGAGTTGCTTTAGGTTTTCAGCAAATATTTGTGATTTTTCAGCATTAGAGTTATATTCTACACCATTTTCTACTATAGTTGGGATGTGAAATTTTTGTTTATATTTGGTTAGTTTGTTGATTTGGGAAAAAAAATTGCGACCTCTAGATTTGTTTATTTCTTCGCATACATCTAACCATTTAGAAGATTTAAACATCATTATCATGTTGTGAATATTTTTGTTAACTTCGTTGAATTTTCTTTTGAGATCAGGATCTTAATATTGCTTGTAGTCTCTGTAAATTTTCCTTTTTTGTTTTATTTTTAATTATTTTTATTTGATAACCTCTGATAGCAGCCTGCTCATTAGAATTTCACATAAATCACTTAGACAGGCTGAGTCAACAAAATTTCTAGGCTTATACATATCTGAGAATTGTAGGTGGGGGACACATATTGATCATATGTGCAAAAAATTGGCTTCTGTTTGCTATTGTATCAAACAACTAAAAGATACTGTAAGCCTTGATGTCATAAAAAAGTATTATTTCGCAAATTTTCACTATTCTTTCTTACGGTATCACTGCTTGGGGTTTTTCAAATGAAAGTTTGAGAGTCTTTAAACTACAAAAAAAGGCAGTAAGATATATGTGTGGCATAAAATCGCGAGATAGCTGCAAAGAGCACTTTAAGGCTTTAAATATTCTTACACTGCCCTCTTCATTTATTTTAAGTATCCTTATTTATGCAAAAAATGAAAGTTTTGAAACCCTAAGTCAGTATCCTCATTATAATACGAGAAATAACGAGCGTTTAGAAATACCTCAACACAGAACAACAATGTATGAACACTGCCCCAAATATCTGGCCGTAAAGTCTTTCAATAAATTACCAGATGACCTAAAATCTTTAAATATTAATATTTTTAAAAAACACGTCAAAGAGCTACTCTTAGGAAAGGCGTATTATTCGGTCAGGGAGTTCTTAAATGATAGTTTTTGATTTGATGATAAATTCACATTTCTTTTTTTTTTCTTCTTTTGCTTTGCATTCGTGTCATATTTGTTATACTAATATATATTTATAACTGTATATAGATTTTAAAATTTTTGTTAGTACCAGTTTACTTTGTTTTACTTTATTATATTCTATATATTTTCGTTCTGACCTGACGACTTATTGTACAATAATCAAATAATTGGACCAATAATAATAGTATTATTACTATAATATATGTGAAATATATATAAATTTTATTGTTATTTTAATATGTTACTATTGTACTTCTGACCTACCATATGTACATTATTTGTATCCAACATGGTGAAATAAATATTATTATTATTATTATTAACCTCATTATGAATGGTGGTTTAAAGGTATAAAAGTCTTTTTGGCACCAAAAGATTCATAAATTAATTTACAACGAATTAAACTACATACTTTTTGAATTATTAATAATTTTTAAATTATTAGGATTTATAATAAAGAAATACAAAATTCAAGATGGCGGACCGAATTTAAGGGTCTTATGCAAAGTGGAGGCATGGGGACTTTTAATATGTTAATTATTACCTATAAAACTAATAATCTGGCTTGGTTTCATTTGAATATTATTTTGTTCCGGGTAGGGCACTAATTATATCGGACTACTAAAATGGTGGTGACCAATTGAAATTGTTTTTTTATATCCTGTGCAATATTAACTATTGCTCTATGCTATATAAAAATTTCCATAGGTAAATCTCATGACCCAACTACCAGAGAGCGACAAGACAAAAGAGCGTCTGTCAGAGATCCTGGAAGAAAGGGATCTGACATTCCTCTACCCTCTGCTGCGAATCCAAGCAGATCTTGCCCGTCAACTTCAGGCTGATCCGAACCCACAGTCTTTCTACAAGTGGATCAAGGAGAACTTGGAGCCATCCAATTTCAACGATCCGGGATTCATCAACGCGCTCATGACGGTGCTGTTGAAGTACATAACCCAAGAGTCCTCTGCCAGTGGCGGCGATGAGAAAGCCGTCATCGAGAAGGAGACTAGTTTGCTTAAACGTTATCAGCCTATTCTTCATGCGTTCTTGAGGGAGAAGTCATCTCTACAATTGGTGGCGGTGTATTCGTTGCAAATGCACTTTTATTCTCTTGGCTTCCCGAGGGGACAGCTCTTGAGGTGGTTTATGGCTTTGTATGAGATGGAAATCGTGGATGAGGAGGCCTTCCTCAACTGGAAGGAAGACGTCACTGATGCGTACCCTGGTAAAGGACAGGCTCTGTTCCAGGTGAGATTTATCACGGCTTATTTTGCTGAAAATGAGGCTGTGAATGTTCAGCTGATGTTGATATGATTCTAATTGTAGTAGTATTGTCTAAATGTTAATTGTGGTGTTCTGTTCATATTCTTTTCATTTTTTATGGATTTACTGAAAATTATCATACGACGCCCATTTCGCTGACCATGTTGACATCATCTGGAGATGCTTAAACTTAAATTCCAACATTGATAATGTCAACATGGTCGGTGAAATGTGATGCTTATGCCTCTCTCTGCATCCCTTCATACTCCTTTTCCCATATAGATTTTGAAATGTGAAGAGCTGTTTCGCCATCGTTTTGATATGTTTTAGGTAAATCAGTGGCTGACGTGGTTGCAGGAGGCCGAATCGGAAGAGGAGGAAGGCGATGAATAAGAACGGCTCGAGTTCGTGACGTCGAGTCACACAATAGAAAAAGTTTAATATAATTTAAGTTATTAAAATACATACAGGGACTCCAAGTCCTGTTTTATTACTTTATTTTTGTGTCGAGAGAGAAATACTTTTTACAGCGCAGCATATTCCAAACGGTAATTGTTAAATAAGATTCGTTTATTTTATCGGGCAACAATAAAACCTTATTTAAGAGCTTTTGGAATTGCTTGTGTCAGACGTAATACACTGTTGTTGCGTTCTTCTTGTGTCCAGACAGTGGACGATGTTTGGGTCCATTGTAGGGGACGTCGTTGCCCGCTGTCGGGGGCAATTTTTGTCGGTTTTTGGTGGACAGACGTTGTCTCAGATTTTTTGTCTGACAATTTTTGTCCATCCCAAAATGGACTCTTTTAGTGGAATTGTAAGTTAGTTGGTCGTAGATTCCGTGTGAATGATATAATAATAATAATAATTTTATTTTAAATAATGGATAAATAGTTTAAAGTGATCTAGATCTGTAAGAGAGCATGATTGCCAACCCTTAATTGAATGTGTATGACGATCGATGATCGCATGCGATGCACTTACCACTCCGACGACTGTGTT
This sequence comes from Leptura quadrifasciata, assembly GCA_963675555.1. Classification (NCBI taxonomy): domain Eukaryota; kingdom Metazoa; phylum Arthropoda; class Insecta; order Coleoptera; family Cerambycidae; genus Leptura; species Leptura quadrifasciata. The sequence continues at coordinate 907,184 of OY776678.1, read as the reverse complement.
GATAAATTTAATAATATATGAGCTTTTTATTCTATATAATACTTTTATAAAAATGTGTTCGATTCATGTAGTCTTTATGTCCCGTTACTACTGTATTTTTTCTCAAGTATTTTTGTTATGAAAATAGTTTAATTTTCCTATACACATAGATTAGTTAATGTCACTAAACAATTCAAATGTACTGTGAAGTTTGTGTTAATAAACTCTTCGATGGTATTTTGCTATCGATATAAATTTTATGTCTACGTTTTCCTTCCCACTTTCCTCTAATGACTTGTACAGAAATGTGCCGCAAGCGACGCATCCACAGCATCTATGGACTGCGAGTTATTTTATTGAGTTTGTTCGGCAACTAAAAAAAATATTCCTATACTCATAAAAGTGTTGTTTTGAATACATTTCAAGATCAGTTTTTTGGGGGCCTCGAGCAAATATCTTTGAGAGGTTCATCACCAAATTCACCTCCAAAATAAAAAAAAAAAACAGATTTTCTCATCTTAAAATTGCTAATTTCTGTGAAAATTGTTAAGTATAGCAATTTTTAGTAGTTTTGAAGTCTTTTTTTAATACATTTGTATAACGTCGGCGTATTACCAACGCCTGTTGATGAGCTACCCCCAACCAGGAATTTTGCCTAACCTCTTCTCTTTCGAAGAGTAGGGATCATTTACTTGCCTAACATTTTAATAGACAAAGAATTAACAGCTTTACATCTCTAATGGATGGCATATCTACTACACAATCCTCGTCTAAAATTGCATAGCTTCCGCATATATGCTAATGTACAAGCTGCTGGAAGACATGAGGTGAGGACGCGGTCTTTCAAATGTTTACCCATCTAAGTACTAAACGTGCCTGAAGTTACTTCACATTGTGTATTGAAATATGTACATGGTAAAGACGCACATATACTCGCCCCTCCTGTAACATGTTAAAAATGCCATTGAACAAACATGCCATAACCAGGATTGAACCTGGAACTCCTTGTTGTCAAGCCAACACATGAGCACCGAGCTGGCTATCTTAGTGACGCGAGTTCCTTACCTCAGGCGGCTAATAGTGTGTTTCGAGTAATTGCTGCACAACTGGCGCACATTTTATTTTGTTAATCTTCCGTAGTCTTGACTGTGATAGGAATAGGTTGTTTGTTTGCTCTTGAGCTTTTTTAAGTTTTAATGTGTTCAAATCAAATCACTTTATTTATGCTATATACAAAAATAGTATTTGCACAAGTCAATATTTACAATAAGAGAAAAAAAAATAATATAAAAATATATACAGATATCATATATACCACAATAAAACAGAAATATAGAACAAACTTTAGATTCAGACAAACATTTTTAATCATTTTAAATCATCATTGAACTTATATGATAAAAATTCATCATACGAGTAGAAAGCTTTTTCAAGAGTAAGCAAGATGGACCTTATTTTTTTTCTTGAAACTCGGATCTGGTAAGCATTTTATATCGGCTGGTAGTTTGAGAAATTTGGGTGCTAAAATTTGAATTCCCTTTTGACTTTTTGTTAGTCTTACGTAAGGTATTGTTAACATATCTTTGTGTCTTGTATTGTAATGATAGACACGTTCTTCTCTGTTTAAATCCTGAGTATATAAATTCTTTCTAGCATACAAAAGCAACTCATATATATATATATATATATATATATATATATATTGATGGAAATGTAAGTATATTTAACTCACGAAACTCTTTTCTACAATCAGCCCTATAATTTAAATTGGCTACTATACGTATTGCTCGTCTTTGTAGAGCAAAAATTCTGTTCCAATTTGACGCTTGTCCCCATACTAGAACAGCGCAGGAAAGCAAAGAGTGGCATAGTGCAAAGTATGATTTTTTAGAGCCTCTTTACCTACTTCATTAGCTAGACTTCTCAAAATAAATGTATTTTTTGACAATTTTTTTGATAAGTTTTCTATATGTACATGCCAGATCAATTTATTATCAACATAAACTCCCAAGAACTTTGTTGATTCCTGAGGATCAGGAACACTGTGTCCTATATTATCACGCAGTGAGAAGATCATGTGCACTGTTTTATCTCGATTTAATGTGAGTTTATTTGCTTTGAACCAAAGCTCTGCCCTTGACTCTACGTCACATGCCACTGCTGAAAGTTGTTCAATGCTCTTACTTTGAACCAAAATAGTTGTGTCATCTGCAAAAAGTATGTCACTAGAGTGTTCATTTGAATTTGGGAAATCATTTACATATATTAAAAAGAGAAGGGGCCCAAGTACTGAACCTTGGGGCAGCCCATGTATTATTTTTGTTTTATTTGAATATTCATTATTTATTTTAACGGTTTGATATCTATTGGTTAAATATGATCTTGGGGGGTGTAATGGGGTAGTGAAGCGCAAGTTATAGCCTCTCCTACTCAATTGTTAACCTCACCTTCGCGATGAGTTCAATTTGAACTTGGTGCACCCTGTTTTCACTAACGAGGCTCTAACGACCGAGTAAGGGCGGAATAACCCTTACCTTTTACCGTGAGCACATCCACCTTCTCACGAAGTGTGCGGTAAAAATAACCCACCGCACACAAAGGTTGCTTTTGGAATCGTTTGGTTACCCCATCGTCGCAGTCTCCTTCTGTGCCATGGGACCACACCACTCGCCTTCCGCAACCGAGCTGGTCAGTTGCATACCTGCTCCAGCTAAAACTTCAAATGCAGCTTCGTTTTCAGTCGATTAAGGCTTTAAAAAAATGATGGAGCGTTCAAGTGGGACAAAATCATCCGGAGGTAAAATACCCTCCCGATCGGATCTCCGGGGGAGGGTGCCCACAGGGACACCTCATCGAATGTCGAAAAAACACCGACAAGTTAAATCCAACAAAACTAATTCTTTCATCTACGGCGCTTGGAATGTTCGTACTTTGAACGACAGCACTCGCACCGATCGGCCTGAAAGAAGAACTGCTCTAATAGATAGAGAACTTCACCGACTCAATGTTGACGTTGCAGCTCTCAGCGAAACTCGATTTTTGGAGGAAGGCTCTCTCACAGAAAAGTACTACACCTTCTATTGGAAAGGTCTTCCCGCCAATTCAAGAAGACAACATGGAGTAGGATTTGCCGTTCGGAATCAACTTGTATCCAACTTAACACAAGTACCACAAGGCCTATCCGAGCGTCTAATGCTGCTACGCTATGAGCTATCAGATGGCAACGCAGTAAATCTAATAAGCGCCTACGCTCCCACTCTGGATGCAAGTCACGAAACCAAGGAAAGCTTCTATCAAAAGCTGGAAGAAACCCTCTGTAGAATACCTAAAACGGAACGACTCGTTATTCTTGGTGATTTTAACGCTAGAGTAGGGAGAGATGCAGACACCTGGCCAGGCATCATAGGCAAGAACGGTTTGGGCAACATGAACGCTAACGGTCAACTACTCCTAACTAAATGCGCCGAACATGATCTAGTTATAACAAACACCATTTTCCGACAAAAGGATAAATTTAAAGGCACCTGGCGTCACCCCAGATCAGGTCACTGGCATCTACTGGACTATGTTATCGTACGTAGGAAGCATCTCAAGGACGTCCAAATTACAAAGGCGCGCATTGATAGCGAATGTTGGACCGATCATCGTCCTGTTGTCTCTAAAATGAAAATTGTTATGAGACCCAAACACCGAAGAACTCAAGTAAAACGTAGACCCCGTCTCTGTATTAGTAAATTGCGTGACCAACAAACCGTCGAACAGCTAAAGCAAAAAGTTCAAGAGAATTTGAGTGCACTAGAAGAAACCAATTCTGTAGATGTCGCTACTACCTGGTCACAAATTAAAGACAGTTTAAAAAGTGCGAGTGAGGAAATTCTTGGCACTGCAGCAAGTAAAAAACAGGAGGACTGGTTCAATGATAATGAAGCTTTTATACAAGAACTTCTTGACCGCAAACATATTGCCTTCCAAAACGCTATCAACCACCCCAACGACTCATCAAAAGCAGAAGCTTTTACCCAATCTAAGAATGAAACGCAACGCGAAATCAGAAGAATAAAGAACGAGTGGTGGGCAAGCAATTCCAGAGAAATTCAAAGGTACGCCGATTCACACGACTACAGGAATTTCTTTCAAGGAGTAAAAGCAGTGTACGGCCCCAGTCGGAAAAATATGTGCCCTATTAAAGATTTAAATGGAAATCTCCTCAAAGAAGACCAGGAAATAAGAGCCCGATGGAAAGAACACTACTCTAACATTCTTAACCAGCAAAGCCAAGCCGATCACGATATTATAAATCTTATCCCTCAATATGACACCTTCGAAGACTTAGATAAACCACTAACAACGGAAGAGATCTTAACCGCCATTGGGCAGCTAAAAAATAACAAATCTCCCGGCGCCGACTCACTCCCAGCTGAGATCTTTAAAGCTGTGTCGTCAGAGCTCATACCCTACCTCAAAAAACTGTTTGATATCGTGTGGGAAAGTGGTCAAGCTCCGCAGGAGTTTCGTGATACACTTTTAATCAACCTCTTCAAAAACAAAGGGAGCGCTGCGGACTGTGGAAATTACAGGGGTATAGCTCTCCTGGCTGTTGGAGGGAAGATACTCACTAAAGCGATGGCAAATAGGCTAACACCTGTTATGGAAAAGTTACTTCCTGAAACACAGAGTGGCTTTAGACCAAACCGAGGCACATCGGATTTAATCTTCACACTTAAACAGCTTCAAGAAAAAGCACTCGAACATCAAGGAGAAATTCACATGGCCTTCATTGATTTAACCAAGGCGTTTGACTCGGTGGACAGGGAAGTGCTCTGGAAAATTATGTTCCGCTTAGGTATCCCTAGAAAATTTGTGGAAGTATGTCGCAGTCTACATACAAACAACAACGCCCAGGTTATGTATAATAATGAGGCAACCGAACCTTTCCAAACCCTCACTGGAGTTAGGCAGGGATGTGTCCTGGCACCCTTACTCTTTAATTTGTTTACCACTGCTCTAACAATTATTGTTGACAACAAACTGACAGTCAGAGGAATAGGTCTCAGATACCGTTTTGATGGCGGTCTCTTTAACATAGGGCGCTTTAGAGCTTTCACGAAGACACGCACACGATTCATTTGTGATCTCCAGTATGCGGATGACTGTGCACTTTTAGCCTCTACGCCGGAAGAGCTTCAAGAACTTTTAGATGTATATGCCCAGAGCTATGATTCCTTGGGACTTAAAATCAACATTGGAAAGACTAAGATTATGTCAACTCCTCATCAAGTGAACCAAATAGACATTACACTTAACGGAAATTCTCTTGAAGTGGTGGATCAGTTCAATTACTTAGGCAACGTTGTTAATGACAAAGCAAACATGGACAGCGAGATTCGCAATAGAATTAACGCTGCATCTAGAGCACTCTGGGGACTTAGAGAGAGAGTATTTGACAACCACGACCTTGCTTTATCAACGAAAATGGCTGTCTACAGAGCAGTTGTCATTCCAACACTGCTATATGGATGTGAAAGCTGGGTCACTTACCGTCGTCATGTGAAAGAATTAGAACGTTTTCAGCAAAGACACCTCAGAAGTATGATGAAAATCCGTTGGTTCCATCACATATCAAACGTGGAAGTACTCAGGAGAGCAAACAGCCTTCCAATTGAGGTGCTTATTTCAAGAGCACGCCTAAGATGGGCAGGTCACGTTCATCGTATGCATGATAACCGCCTTCCTAAATGTACACTTTATGGTGAATTGCTAAGCGGTAGAAGAAGGCGTGGCGGTCAACGAAAGAGGTTCAAGGACGCTCTCCATGAAAATCTAAAATCCTGCGGTATTGCAGACGAGCAATGGGAACAACTTGCAGCGGACAGAACCAAATGGCGAGGGGTTGTGGCCAGCTATCAAGGAAATGTTGCTGCAAGAAGGCCGAATCCAAGACCTAACCAGGTCTATGTTTGTCCTGACTGCGGTCGACATGTGCTCTCCCGAATTGGCCTCTATAGCCATAGTCGTGTGCACCGTAGATGAATGGGAATTACAATAGACTACACCTTTTACTTGTTTTTTATTGTACACAATTTATCGACTGTAACATTTTTATACTCGGACTCGAGTAACGGCTAATAATAAAATATGATCTTAATAGTGTAACACTGTTATGGCAAAACTTATATCTATTTAACTTTTCTAGCAGTATTTCATGTGAGACGCAGTCAAATGCTTTACTTAGGTCGCAAGATATAGTGCACACATGTTCCCGACCCTCAAAAGCCTCCACAATCTGTTCTAGCAGATCTAGAATTGCAGAGGTGGTATTTTTTGATTTTCTAAAACCAAATTGTTTGTTATAAAAGATGTTATTATTTTCAAAGTAGATCGCTATTTGTTCTGCCAAGCATTTTTCAATTATCTTTGAAAAGATGGGAAGTAACAGTGGCAGCCCGTGGCTTTTAGCTCTGGGTGGGCAGGACGGGGGATAGAACTGAATAATGACACTTCTCCAAAAAAATTTAGTGGGTGTAAAAATCACGCAAAAAACATTCAATGATGCCTCTGCCCATTTCAGTCGCCTTGTATAAAGTTTTTAAATTATCTATCCCTGTTGAATTCCACGGACTTTTACTATTTTTACTGGATAACATACAAGGCCACCAATAAAGTTTATTTTTTTAATTTCACTTCCAGAAAGCCATAAACATTTCTGATACCCTGTGACACATACTTTTCTATTGGACGAATTTCAATTTACATTAATAAAATTTCCCATAGTGGGACTAGGTCGCTCTAATTTAGTTACAAAAACTGTCGATAAACTGCTTTCTAATAAAAAATCAGAAATATTAGAATTATCGCTTACCGTTTGTCTTATGTCGGCCATGGCAAATATTTTAATATTAATAATTTGTCAGTTGTCCATCCACCACACGTTTTTCTGCTAAAGTAGTCACTTCTTATTTATTAAATATGAACAAAGATCACAGATTACAAATTAAAAAAACATAAAATTGAGAAAATAAAACTTTACACAAACCTAACCAAAAACCAAAATATTCCAATTCTAAAACATCAGCAACAACTTCCAATGTTTGAGATTCACGAATACTGACTTGACTTGACTCCATATGTCTGAAAATGAAACGATTCTCGACGAAACATCACGACACTGTAAAAGAAAAGGGAAGCTCATCCCTTCCCTTTTCTTTTACAGTGTCGTGATGTTGGCAGTGTTCACATCCCACCGAGCGCGAAGTTCCATATTTGAATATTATACATTTATTTCATTTACATAATATATTAATTTCACATCTAAAACTACTAAAATAAAATGAAGCTTTGTTTTAGTACTTTTTGGATAATATAGGAGGCATATGTGTTCTAATACATTATACCTTAAAACGCAAAAAAAAATAAAATTATAGTTATATAGGTAACTTAACTATATGGCGCCGTTGATATGTATTTTAACTTCTTTTTTGCCCTATATTTATCAAATTAGAAATTGCTATCATATTTGATATTCATAAGGGATTGTTTAATCAATTTTAGCACATTAGTTATTTTTCCTGTTTGATATCTTTTCAATTGTGAACATATTCTATTCAATATTCATATTGTTATTGTTTTGCTCAGGGATGGCATGCCTACTCTAGGTTGTAAATAGCCTAAGCATGCAAAACGTACGTCTCGTTTTGATATGCATTACAGGCTTAAGATCGAAGTGAATAACCAACATGCACGTAGACGTAATTATGATTGAATTCACGATTTCTGAGCGATGCTTGCCCGCCCTGACATGGTGCATGACACTTTCGACAGTATTACGCCCTGTTTCTAAACGGATTCGTAAGTGTACCTATATGAGACAGATTAATATGTAGTAAAAATAATATTATAAATAAAACTAACTTTTTAACTTTAATACTACAATTAAATAACCGCAAAATTTTACTTAATAATTTAACTATAAAGATATAAATATACTTTTATAACTACCGCTGATGTAATTGGGTGGGCACTGCCTACCCTGCCATCCCTGACGAGCCGCCACTGGGAAGTAATGACACAGGCCTATAGTTATTTGCATCATTTGCGTCTCCCTTTTTATAAATAGGTATTACAATAGCCTCTTTGAGGCAGTCTGGAAAGCAAGCTTCTTTAATACACAAGTTTATCAGTTTGCATAATGGCGATATTATCAAATTTTTAATAGATTTTATCACAAATATTTGTGAAGGTAACTGCACTTAATTTATGTGATAATCTATTTCTCATTAAGTAGGTACTTGTTTATGAGAAATATTACATTAATGTGCTGAAAGATAATTATTGATATTATAAAAAGCCTATCAGTTACCTGGTGTTTTTGTTTGGTCAGTTTCTTTTTTTTGCGGTGGATGAGGATATAAATAAATTCAGGGCCGGACTAAGTATTTGTGTACCAGAATCTTAATTCGAAATTGCCACGTTTATGCAATGAACACCTGTGCTATTGTAATGTAAATGAAGCTGACCTAATAATATGTGATAAATGCAAAATAATTCAATGCCAAAAATGCACCAGTCTCACATCAGAATTTAGTTGCTCTAAAAATGGCTTAATTATATTTTTGTGCCGTGAATGCAAGAAGGGAAGAGCACCAGCCGAAAGTAGCTCCTTTAAGTGATCAGTCTTTCGGCTAGTGTTTGTTGCAATCGAAGCATTAGCGTTTTGATGGTAATGTGCAATTATTACACTTAATGCGCCAGGCTTGTAACTTGTAATTCAGCTCTCGGCGGGGCACATAACCCGGAGAGTAGTTGTTGGTTACAGTCTGATTACGTTCCTTATAGTAAAATAAGGATTTTATAGAGGAGTTTGCGACTAAAAATATTATGTTTTAATCTACCTCTCTGTTTGTAATCAAATATCACCTAATCAACATGGATTTTTCAATAACAGATCAACGGTAACAAATCTGGCAGTTTTTTACCCCAGTATGTTTCAAATGTATTGGATGGCCAGGGACAGGTAGATGTTGCTTACACAGATTTTTCTAAGGCCTTTGATAGAATAGATCGTAACACTTAGTAAACTTGCACTGTTTGGTTTCCATCCACATGCCATTGAACTTATTAAATCTTATTTAACAAATAGACAACATATGTCTCATACAATGGTTTTAGTTCGACGTAAAAGCAGTGTACGGCCCCAGTCGGAAAACTATGTGCCCTATTAAAGATTTAAATGGAAATCTCCTCAAAGAAGACCAGGAAATAAGAGCCCGATGGAAAGAACACTACTCTAACATTCTTAACCAGCAAAGTCAAGCCGATCACGATATTATAAATCTTATCCCTCAATACGACACCTTCGAAGACTTAGATAAGCCACTAACAACGGAAGAGATCTTAACCGCCATTGGGCAGCTAAAAAATAACAAATCTCCCGGCGCCGACTCACTCCCAGCTGAGATCTTTAAAGCTGTGTCGTCAGAGCTCATACCCTACCTCAAAAAACTGTTTGATGTCGTGTGGGAAAGTGGTCAAGCTCCGCAGGACTTTCGTGATACACTTTTAATCAACCTCTTCAAAAATAAAGGGAGCGCTGCGGACTGTGGAAATTACAGGGGTATAGCTCTCCTGGCTGTTGGAGGGAAGATACCCACTAAAGCGATGGCAAATAGGCTAACACCTGTTATGGAAAAGTTACTTCCTGAAATACAGAGTGGCTTTAGACCAAACCGAGGCACATCGGATTTAATCTTCACACTTAAACAGCTTCAAGAAAAAGCACTCGAACATCAAGGAGAAATTCACATGGCCTTCATTGATTTAACCAAGGCGTTTGATTCAGTGGACAGGGAAGTGCTCTGGAAAATTATGTTCCGCTTAGGTATCCCTAGAAAATTTGTGAAAGTATGTCGCAGTCTACATACAAACAACAACGCCCAGGTTATGTATAATAATGAGGCAACCGAACCTTTCCAAACCCTCACTGGAGTTAGGCAGGGATGTGTCCTGGCACCCCTACTCTTTAATTTGTTTACCACTGCTCTAACAATTATTGTTGACAACAAACTGACAGTCAGAGGAATAGGTCTCAGATACCGTTTTGATGGCGGTCTCTTTAACATAGGGCGCTTTAGAGCTTTCACGAAGACACGCACACAATTCATTTGTGATCTCCAGTATGTGGATGACTGTGCACTTTTAGCCTCTACGCCGGAAGAGCTTCAAGAACTTTTAGATGTGTATGCCCAGAGCTATGATTCCTTGGGACTTAAAATCAACATTGGAAAAACTAAGATTATGTCAACTCCTCATCAAGTGAACCAAATAGACATTACACTTAATGGAAATTCTCTTGAAGTGGTGGATCAGTTCAATTACTTAGGCAACGTTGTTAATGACAAAGCAAACATGGACAGCGAGATTCGCAATAGAATTAATGCTGCATCTAGAGCACTCTGGGGACTTAGAGAGAGAGTATTTGACAACCACGACCTTACTTTGTCAAGGAAAATGGCTGTCTACAGAGCAGTTGTCATTCCAACACTGCTATATGGATGTGAAAGCTGGGTCACTTACCGTCGTCATGTGAAAGAATTAGAACGTTTTCAGCAAAGACACCTCAGAAGTATGATGAAAATTCGTTGGTTCCATCACATATCAAACGTGGAAGTACTCAGGAGAGCAAACAGCCTTCCAATTGAGGTGCTTATTTCAAGAGCACGCCTAAGATGGGCAGGTCACGTTCATCGTATGCATGATAACCGCCTTCCTAAATGTACACTTTATGGTGAATTGCTAAGCGGTAGAAGAAGGCGTGGTGGTCAACGAAAGAGGTTCAAAGACGCTCTCCATGAAAATCTAAAATCCTGCGGTATTGCAGACGAGCAATGGGAACAACTTGCAGCGGACAGAACCGAATGGCGAGGGGTTGTGGCCAGCTATCAAGGAAATGTTGCTGCAAGAAGGCCGATTCCAAGACCTAACCAGGTCTATGTTTGTCCTGACTGCGGTCGACATGTGCTCTCCCGAATTGGCCTCTATAGCCATAGTCGTGTGCACCGTAGATGAATGGGAATTACAATAGACTACACCTTTTACTTGTTTTTTATTGTACACAATTTATCGACTGTAACATTTTTATACTCAGACTCGAGTAACGGCTAATAATAATAGTTCGACGTACTATGTTGTTACCTCTGGTGTCCCTCAAGGGTCTAACCTTGGTCCACTTCTATTTATTGTATTTATCAATGATCTAAATAACATCATTCGCTCATGCAAACTTTTATATGCGGATGATCTAAAAATATATGCAGATATAACGGATATTGGTGACTTGAGAGTTACAATCAGATCTAGATCTTATTCATGCTTGGTGTTTGGATAATAAATTGGGCCTTAATATCTCAAAGTGTAAAATTATTAGCTTCTCGAGAAAACAAACGATATGCGTATCATGTTGAAAATGATTTATTATCTCGTAATTTCAATAAAGATTAGGGGTATTGTTTGACTCTAAACTAAGTTTTAATGAACATGTAAAGTTAAAAGTATCCGAGGCAATGAAATTCTATGGGTTTATCGTGAGAAATTGCAAAAACCTTACAAATATTAATGCCTTGAAACTGTTGTACTTCTCATATGTTCGCTCTAGGCTTGAGTATGCGTCGTTAGTTTCTACAATTGCCAGAAATCAATGATTGAAGGGGTTGAAAGAAAATTCTTGAAATATCTGGTATTTAAATCTGATGGTATTTATCCTGAGAGAGGAATAAGTTACACATATTTAGGTAATCGATTTAATATTATTAATTTAGATTTAAGGACTTGTATGTCACTAACTTTTTTTGTATAAGTTACTACATAACATGATTGACTGTTCAACATTACTTGGTAATATCAATTTCAATGTTCCTAGAAGCAATTTGAGGCATAACCCAATATTTAGATGTTCTTTAGCCCTGACAAATATTTACATCATTGTTAATTAAAAACCCTTATTGAGCTGGCTATTCAACATTTTAATGTTCGTGAGATCTAATATGTTAAAATTTATTTGTTTACTAATTTGTGAATCTCTGTTTTTATTCACTGTTTTTATTATCTTTTTTTTATGTTGATATATTATTCAGTATTAGTTATTTAATAATACATTTTCTTTCTAAATGTTTTGTATATATTGCCCTGTAAATGGATCCTCTGTTGGGCAATAAAGCTATTGTTACGTGTCTACAATTTTCAGTAAACACTTTGTGGATTCAAATAACTTGCAACAAGAATTTTCACAAACCACTGATTTATTTAATCACTAAAATTACACTAGTAAATACTTAACAATCACACAACTAATAATAACTTAATCTAATATAAATTCACTACTTTTAAAACACTAAGCACTTTACTTTTCTTCTTAAACTTGTCAACTCTTGTCTAACCTAAAAACTCTCTTGTCTGTTTACTTCACTAAACTGCATACTTCACTCAACTGAACTCTTCTTCTACAAACTGTCTCTGTAACCAGAACTGTACTGGATACTAAACTGAACTGTTCCTTATACTTCACTAAACACTAAGCTGTACTGTACTGTTCTTCCATCTGCTGGCTTCACCTCTTTATATACCCACTTGGAATGTCATATCATTGTAGAACTTTCCAGAAGATACTGGAAATCTCTATAATTTTCTTAGGCACTACTAAATGGTGGTTCGCCAGTTGGCCCACAGATGGCGCCGCCCTTCTGGCCAGGGAGTAATTACAACTCTCCTCTCTGTTAGAGGGCAGCACATAACACTATTATTATTATGAGTTTCTCATAAGCCTTATTTTTTAAGTAACACTACAAGAACGAGTGGTGGAGTCAAAGAAATTTGAAAATGGTAAGCCATAGCAAAGTTAATGAATAACGAAATATTTCTTATATAGTTTTTGATATTTTTTATAATAACGGCTACTTAAAAAGAACGAACGAACTATTCAAGATTTGACTGTATGTCTTCAAACCAGCCAATCGGAATATTTTCAATTTCTCTAACCTATTTAATTGGCCTTCAAAATATGAAAGTTTTTTTTCCCATCTTTCACTTTGAAACTTGTTATGGTTTATGCGATAGTAATACTGTTCAATATAAAAAGCAGCTACCCTGTGTGTATGTCAAGGTTCAGCTGGAAAAAACAATCCTCAATATTTACCTTTACTTCAGGTCTCAAAAATCAGAAAGGAACATATTTTTCCACTTCATATCATAACATTAACTCTCCCTCCGTAAGAGGGCTGCACATAACAATATAGACGAATAGGTCAATAACGATACTGCTTGAAATAAAATTAAATTCTTGCTAATGTATAATATTTATTAAAAATACATATAAATAGGCAATAAATTATTTATTTCACAGGTTTCATTTGCCAAAGTCCATCGTTTAAGTAGTGACAATTTTCAACTCCTATGCCTTTATTAATTTTTGCTCTGAAAACGATGTTATTAGTTTTTAATAACAGACACATCCAAAAAAATTGGTTTTAGATTATTAAGATTCACAATGAACTTACATTTCTTCAGTAGAAAGAGTAGTCCTTCCAATTGCCAAGGCATGTTCTTTGCCTTCGGCCATTATTGCCTAGAAGAATAAACATAATTAAAAATTATTTACGGGAATGCTTTTAACAGTATGGCTAACATGAGTACTGTCACCAAGAAATTAATAGAATGACTTAATTATAAATCCTTATAGGAAAAGTGAGAAAAATCTTCCCTGTTATAATAAGTAACTCAGAAGTGAATTTTAAAGATTAGCTATTACACTCGAAAATGTTTTTAACTAACTACCTTCTAGGTCACCTGAATGACCCTCTTAGATCTAGGAAATCTAGATTTGTCTGACTAAAGAAGACGGGACTCTACAGTTTATAGTAGGATCCGAACTCACTTCTTAGGGATAATTTATAATTGAAAATTACTTCGCAATAGGTGGGACTCGAACCCACTTCGCTAGGTATGCTCAGAGAGATAGCAATGTATAACTTTAAAGTTGGTTGGTTTGACACACATTAATATGCGTAGCATGTTTTGAAGGCTCAAATCGAAACCTGTCTAATAACAATAATTGAAGAAATTGAACTGCCCAACTAAGCTCTATACTGTTTCTTACATGTGAACAAGAAATAAGCTGTAAATCGAGATTTCTATTATTGTTTAATAATAACAAAATAAAGGCAAATTGACGTTTGAACCACCAAACGAATGTACTTAAATAGGATGATATTTGTTAAAATCGTGAAGAATGAAAGCAGAAAATGAATACCTATTATTAAGGGGGCGAGCGTAGGTGCGTCTTTACTATGTACATACTTCGGTATGCGATGTAAAGCAACGACAGGCGCGGTTAGTACTTGGATTGGTGACCATTCCAACGGAAACCGCGTTCTCGCCTCACACATCTTCCAGCGGCTTGTATATCAGTGTATGCGCGGAAGCTATACAACCCTAGGCGAGGGTTGTATAGGAGATATACCATCCTTCGGAGGGGATGTAAAGCCGTCGGTCCCTTGTCTATTAAATGTTAGGCAAGTAAAAGATCCCTACTCTTCTTAAGGGAAGAGGTTCGGCAAAATTCCTGGTTGGGGGTAGCTCGTCTACAGGCGTCGGTGTTAGGCCTCAGTAGCGGAAATAGGCCGACGTTAAATAAATGTATAAAAAAAAAAAAAAAAAAATACCTATTAGAATTTGGAACCACATCTAAGATTGTAGATCTAAAGGTCATTTGAACTACTAGGGTAAAAATCGAGAACTACTGGCGATTTTACCTCTCAGATTAATGGACCATTTTAGTGTGACGTATAAACCCCCGAAAGTAGCCAACACATACCCAAGCAGCCCTTAACGTATTCTCTACCAGGTGGCTACCATCGGGGGGACTAAAGATTTCCGCAACTAACGACTGTTATGTATTGGGAACAATAATTTATACGAAGTATTCACCAAAATGGGGAATAGATATTACGTAAAAATTACTATTCCACAACTTCTGCTGTTGTGTTGAAGACTGTTATTACATAACCGGAATGCAACCCAGTAGTAAAAATTACTAACTTCTGTGATCTGCAACAGCTCTGATGGTGACCAGTGGTATGAGAGGAAAATATATTTTAGTGAGTTACAATATGTGGGTAATACAACCTTGATGTTTTATGTTTGCTTCGAGTGTAAAAATTAAAAGTACCACTTGTTTTTTGTAAAATGTTACCATGATACTTTAATAAAAAATACGCGCCCTCTAGAAAGTTATTTTTGGGAAAAAGAAAATTGCAAAACTGAATTATACATTCTTTTGGCAAAGACATTTTTTTATTTCATGTATTATAAAGTAATAATCTATTTATAAAACAAGTTTGCAAATGACCAATAATTCAAAAAATAATGTTTGAGTAATTTATATTTTTATTTATCTCAAATGGCATTTATTCAATAAAAGAAAAATGGTGATTTTAATTCGAGCCACTTTATAGTAGCATATATGTCAACGTATTTGTTACTTAATAGGAGTGACAAAAACCGACATTAACATTACTTTTACTCAAGATGCCACTAATAAGTTTAAGGTTAAACTTTAAGGTGCCAGAAAATGTCCCAACAACGTCACAGGAACTTTAAATGCAACACTTGCAGTTATCATTACTATGAAGCGATACTTTGGTAATGTGGTGCAGTCAGCAGTATTACTAATTTGCACATTAAAGTTGAGGATGCTTCAAAGTAATTTCGAGTAGTAATGGAGACGTTGCACATACTGCAGCACTTACTTGAAAGTGTAACAACTATTATATAGTGCCAAAATTCAGTGGCATCTACTTAACTGTTACTCCATGGGCATACCATAAAGTGAATTTTACACTAAAGTCATAAATTTAGTGACAATTATGTAACGCTTACTATATTAAAGTTCCGATACCACTGATGCCACTTACTGTAACTTTGAGTGCTACTTGGGTAGAGTGATAGTTATGTTTGTTACACATAAGAACCGCAATTAAATTGCATTAACAGTCAACATATTAGCCATGTCAAAGATCAAACTTATTCTGCAAACACAGGTAGACTGTATATCAACTCTGATTTGGTTGACACTACTAGACATGTTGGGTTGAGAGAATTGTTCTTGGCTCATAAAGATGTCATATGCACCACACGACAAAATGTTAAGCCTGGATGTGAAAACGCTAATTCTCCATTATATCACAATGAGAAGACTGCCTGAATTGGGGCCGTAGAATTAAACCAACTACTTCGTTATTTACGGACATTTCGGTCAATCATACATTTTCGCTTTCAGGGTTAAATAAAATAAATTAAATTTATAATAATTAACTAAAAATTTTATTGTGTGCTTACATGAACAAATTCTTGTTGTGATAAGAAGATTGTTGTAAGAAGATCAAAATAAAAAGGTTGATTAAACCGTCGGTAACTAAAGTTAACTTAAAGTTTCTTTTATTCATCTAGTCCCAATTCTGGCAATCTTCTTGGTCTGTATAACAAAATTGGAGTACACAATGATTTCTAACTAACTGTTTATTTCACAATTGGAAAGTTTTTAAAAGTGTTCGCGAGACATAAAGTTGGGAGTTTTTAGAGTGCTTGTGAGCTCTAAAGTGCTTACGAGTCGTTCCGAGTGCTTGCAACTGTTTTGCACAATTACAAAACACTAAGCACTTTCGTGAAGTGCTTGGAGCACTAGGCACCGGTTTTAAAAATTGGTCCCGAGCACAAAAGCGCTTAACATGTTTAAGACAAGCACTAAGTGCAGTGCTTAGGAACAGCTCTGGTCCATATAAGGCAATGCTTAAAATGTTAAAAGTTAATAATTGGTTAACAATGTTGATGTTAACAAAAATAATAAACAGCCACTATGTACCATAGGCGTTCGTTGATGTCGCCGACAAGTATGTATATTTACATAGACAGAGCACACAGTGTAGAATCATGAAAATGCCACTTTGGGAGTTCTCATATTATAAAATCTTCTATTACAGATAAATAGGATATCTGTATTACTCCATATTAGCAAAAAATATTTAGAAATTAGTGATTCAGTGTAGATAAAAAAAATGCATTTATCCCTTGACGATGACTGTTGTCCCTTGACGCTAACGGCTAGTTTCCTACCAGCAAAACACTTACCACAACAGTATCCTTGGGCACATCTGTCATTTTCGCACCAGGCGACGTCAAACCAGGACACATTATATTTGCTCCGCTTAAAACAAATCTAATCGCTCCTTTGTCAACTTGTAGCATTGGTAAAAAGAAGGGGTCTGAAAATCCTTTATTGTTATAGAGAAACGAGACATTTGTCTTAAGACTTACATTTATGTAATAACTTTAATGTAGGCATCCACTGGCTTTCCCTATGTCTAAAAAATAATAATTCACCTCCTGAATTAACTATTATTTCTATGTGATCGTGGCTGAAACAAAATAAGTATGTAAATAACGTGATAGCATAGATAACACAAGTATACTCATACCATTTTATTATACGAAGGGCATCTTTCTTCGGAAGAATACTATCAATATAATTTTCTAAATAGGGATATGCCTCTACTAATTTAGATCTAATTGACTTTTGAACGGACGACTTTAATTGTAACACACCGGAAATGCTTTCCTTTTCATCAAATCTGCAAAAAGAACAATATGCGGTATTAGTACGTATAATTTGTATTTACAGTTACTGTCTTCAACTAATTTTGCCACTAGGAACTTTTATGCAACAATAAATCAAGTAGAATCAAGTGTCTCGCTACAATTCGCACACTTTCAACTATTTATAGTATTTAACATATATCGGTAATTAATAATAATAAAGTTACAACATACTTTTTAAACATGTTCGATGCAGTAAGGGTTAACCAACAATTTGAGGTTATGGAAATATTTTTGTGACAGTTGTCATCACTGTTGGTATGGAAGAAAACTTGTGAAACATAGTCTCGTAAAGTTGGTCGCCCTGATTAAACAAACGAACAATTCAAATCAACAATCAAATGGTGCAAATTTGTAGTAGTCTGTGCGATAGGCTTTTGTTTTTGTAGCGTGGGTTAATTTGTGGAACAACTTAGTCGCTAAATTTATGCTGTTGCTATATATTAAAATAATCTTGTTTAAATCAACATTAATATACTTATATTTATTTGCAAAAACAGTTTAATAATTGTGCTGTGGTACTGGATGATCGTTATGGTACTAGAAATTGAGGTAAGTGTACAAAATGCAAAATATACTTGATACTGGCAATATGGGATGACTACTTCTTAATTTTAAAATCAGCCATAGCTTCCTGCATTTCATTATGTTATTGGCATTGCGATAAAATACCTCAGAAAGCGCTTAAATTAATACTGTACAATTTAAACAAATTTGCATTTATAATTTAGCACAGTAATTTCATGATAGAAATTCAAACCTCTAGGTAGGTGTAGGTACTACGTATATTAGAGGTATATTACTTGCATTACAAAGCATAATGTACAATAAATGGGAGAAAAAGGGGACAAATATCATTCTGGACAAACTCATGTGGTTCAAAATACTTAACTTTTATTAATTCGTTTATTTCAAAATTAAAACATATTTTTATTTTTGAATTTTGTAGCAGACTATTTAGTGTTAACATTTTATTATATATAATTTAAACAGGAGGATCTGGTCAAATATGGTAATACCATTTGTAATATAATGTATGCATGCAATAGTAGTTGCTCCGTTAAGACATTTTGTTACAGTACTGTGCAATCCGCACTGACCGTACCTAATCTAGAAACTGAAATAGTTTCATCCAGGTTTTGCCATGGTCATCAAATTTGACTAGATATTCTGCTGATGATACTGTTAGCTTCATCAGATGTTTTTTAATTCTTCACTGGATACTCCATTCTTCCCGTCCGATGTAACTCTTCCCACATATACATCAGTAGTTTAGGGATAGGGTCTTTGTTTGATGGACTAAAATCCATTTACCAAAATTTCGTTAATGTCATCGACAAACGGAGTTTGTCCAAAATATGTAGCGATAACCAATTGGTTTTATCATCGGCATATTGTTAATTACGCACAAAATAGGCCAAAATTCGGATTTGGAACTATGACTTATTGAAAGTACATCGATGTTAAAATTCAGTTCAATATATATTGATTTGTCTAATGAATGAAGCAAACAAGTTTTCAACCGTTGTATACCAATACTTGACAAAACCCATTTGAATTATATGTATTTGCTTTGGTGTTTCAAGTAATGTTCTACTATCTTTGGGCAAATAATTATGGCCAAATTGCACAGTGCAGACACACGGCGTATCCTGGTCCGCCAGGCACATTTTGCTCTTGGGCTAAACTATTGATGAAAGGTGTTTATCAATATTCAGCTAAATTTCTTTAGCAGGCGAAACTCTAATGTATAACAACAGCATAGGTTAAATATGTTTCTTTTCAGTATATTATTTGGCCATTTTTAGTCTCTTCTATCTCATATAGGCATCAATTCAATATTTTTACCTGCCAATACTGTTTCAATCTTTGGAATCTTTCTGAAGAAACTGACGTTATGACCAGCGAAATATTAAATTCTACGACCACTCCAAAACCTGGTACTACTTTATTGAACACCGATTGTGAAAGCCGATATACTACTAATGTACAAACTACTATGTTTATAAATATTATCAAATGACATTACTGCAATTGAGATTTTGTCGACAACCTGCTCCTGAGTAATTGCTAAAAAATTATTTTTTTTCTTCTAGAAGCATTTGCTTGGCGAAAGATGAGTAAAGAAGCAATAGAGTGCTGAGCTCCATAACTCTAGGTCACAGAGGACTTTAACGATGACTGATATGCCTTTTTTTCATACTTATCGTGGTGAGTAGATTTCAAGCTTTTCTATCTAGATTTTTAAAACATCAGCATTTGCTTGTGTCATATTATTATGATGGTTAGTGGCGCCACTTTTAGCAGCAAAGTTGTGGCTTTTGCATGAAAAAAAATATGGAGTGAGCTGGCAACCCAACATACATCTATGACTGCTCTTTGCGTGTTCACACTAATAGACATATACCTAGTTGAAATCATGAATGTTTTCCATTACGTCATCATCCTTTAATTTCCTAAATAAATCAACTCAAGGTTGCACTGAATGGCACGCATGGGTGTATCAACGTATGCAAAAGATAGGTATCTTGTGATGAAAATATCTGGACAATAATACCATGTGATACAATTAATTTTAATATCCGTTACCTCATGCATTTCTTGTAAAAGTAAAAGGGAACATCCGTTACGTTTTCCTGATTAAAGAAAGTACTCATTTAATTTCACCACCATTCCTTTGGCTACTGCAATCAGCCTTTTATATACACTGTACGCTACTGAATGGGGAACAATCCAAGCCAGTTCCTAATATACCCAATAGATTTCGCTATGGGTACTCGGTTTAATGTCATTCTCAATTTGTATCATATAATATAATATATGATACGAATTGAGAATGACATTAAACAACAATTTAAAAGTTGTATTATAACTTTTAAATTAAAACATAATATTTGTAGTCACAAACTCCTCTATAAAATCCTTATTTTACCATAAGGAACGTAACCAGACTGCAACCAACAGCTACTCTCCGGGCTATGTGCCCCATCGAGCGCTGAATTACAAGTTACAAGCCTGGCGCGTTAAGTGTAATAATTGCATATTACCATCAAAACGCTAATGCTTCGATTGCAACAAACACCAGCCGAAAGACTGATCCTACTTAAAGAAGCTCTCGTGCCAGTCGTCACAAACCACTTGCAGACTGCAGTTTCGAGCTGTTGGCTCTCGTCAATGCAAGGTAGGCATGTGACGACCGACACGAGGGTCACTTGACTATTTAGTATATTTCGGTATCTTTGGGATAGCGACATGTAAAATAGTCAGCAGGCGCCATCTAGCAATCGAAGCATTAGCGTTTTGATGGTGATATGCAATTATTACACTTAACGCGCCATGCTTGTAAATAGCCCGGAGAGTAGCTGTTGGTTGCAGTCTGGTTACGTTCCTTATAGTAAAATAAGGATTTTATAGAGGAGTTTGCGACTAAATATATTATGTTTTAATATTCCGCTCTCTAAAAGCACATTTGAACTTTTAAATTGTTTATATATCCCGATTTCTGAGAGTTTCCCAATCTCCTATTCGTAGAAATGAGCTAAATTGATAAAAAATATGAACATTCTAAGCCAGTTCCTAATATATCCAATAGATGATGCCATGCGTACTCGGTTTAATATCATTCTCAACTTGTATCATATATAGCGTTTAAATAGTTTAAATTTTCCGAGAGTTTCCCAATCTCTTATTCGTAGAAATGAGCCAAACTGATAAAAAGGATTACGGTATAGTTGGTCATTAAAATTGTTTAAAAGCGGAGCTGACAAAAAGAGGTGCTAGAGTTCATGGAAAAAAAGCTGATTTGGTTGAAACGTATATAATTACTGTTATGTGCTTCCCTCTAACGAGGAAAGATGTGATTAAGCCCCTGTTCAAAGTGAAGGGAAACCTGTTATTCTATAGATGGCTAGTAGGGTGGCGCCATCTATGAGCCAATTGACGAACAGTCATCTATCACATAGTAGAAAACTCTGTAGGATTCCAGAATATTATGGAATAGGGTTCTGGTACATTTCTATGGGTGTATATAAAGAGGTGAATCCAGCAGATGGGGGAACAGTACAGTTTAGTGAAGTATAAAGAACAGTTCAGTTTAGTATCCAGTACAGTTCTGGTTACAGAGACAGTTTGTAGGTTAGAAGAGTTCAGTTCAGTGAAGTAAACAGTTCAGTTGAGAGAGAGTTTTTAGGTTAGACAAGAGTTGACAATTTTAAGAAGAAAAGTAAAGTACATAGTGTTTTAAAAGTAGTGAATTTATATTAGATTAAGTTATTATTAGTTGTGTGATTTTTAAGTATTTACTAGTGTAATTTTAGTGATTAATAAAATAGTGGTTAGTGAAAATTCTTGTTGCAAGTTATTTGAATCCACAATGTGTTTACTGAAGACTGTAAACACGTAACATTACATTTTTCGCCGATTAAGAGCAAAGTACTAACTTTGCTGACTAATCAATCAACAAAGTATCACTTTCCCTGCCTAGACAGGAAAGTGCTCATTTTCCCTGCCTAGGCAGGAAAGTAAGCACTTTCCTGCCTAGGCAGGGAAAGTGACACTTAGTTTCCATGGTAACCAACTAGTAACAACTGCGATTTTTAATGAATTTTTATTGAATTTATTACAACAAAAATAGAGAGATTGAGAATTGTAATAATTTCATTATTTTTGAATATATTTAAACAACCGACGAAAAAATTCAACTCAGCAGCAAAATAGATTGACTGCCTTGGCTGAGTTATTAGCAGCCGCGGCAGTCAATCTACCATTTTGCTGCCTAGTTGAACAAATAACTATTATGAACTTGTTGAATTTTTTGTTTATAAATCCTCTTTCATTCTAGATTGATCAATTATGACAATATTCTAGTTAGTACACTTGAAGATGAAGATATAGATTACAATTTTAAAACACCAGATTTATCATAGTTGTCGGAAACTGTCATTTGTAGGAAACAAGTTTTCATTTTACATCCTAATTATTAACCTCGTTTATTCAAAGACATATTTTTTCGTATTGAGATTGACGGACAAACAACCGAGTACAGCTGGTGCACCCTGGCGGATAAAATAAAAGAGAATGTTCCCCATTGACAGTGAACTGACAGAATGCTGAACGTTGATTGGGGCTACCACTAACGCTTGTAATATTCATTTATAAAACGCATCGTTACTCTCGGAACTTCTGACGTAGCCTCAGCAGACGTGACTTTCGGTTATTCACATCTTATGCGATTTGTATTTGCAGAGAAAAATCGCATGTCGGTGATAAGTACATAAATTGATGACGTGAACGAAAACATTCGTGATTTCAACTATACCTATAAAATTGCATAGATAACTTATGATTGGCTCAGATACATCCTCTTTGTTTGCGGAAAATGGAACTTTTTTCCAAGAAACCAAGAACCTAGAGAGAGAGAGAGAGAGAGAGAGAGAGAGAGAAATAGAGAATAACATTAATTTCTCCACCCATACGAATATTGGAATATTTGCTCATTCTAAAATTAATTTAAAGTATTAAATCAGGATCAGTTTTTAGATACTCTCAGGTATCTTTGTTCTTTATTGGATAAATAAATGTACATGGATATTCATTATAAATTACCCACCCCTTATCAACGTTATTGTTGCTATAGAAAAAAAAGTTTTAAATACCTAAAATTTGTGTGGTTATGACTAAATTTTGTTAAAATGCTATCAAAAGTACAGTAGCGTGCATATTTCAGGGGATACAAAAATAATATTTTTTAAAAAATGGGATACCTTGTATATTATTAAATTTTTGGAATGATCCTTTTTTCCTGATTGTTGCCCCTACCATATACCATTTTTGAGTTATTATACGTCAAATATCTTGCTTAAATTAGTTACTTTAAATATGGAAAGTGAGCTATGAAAATGACAACTATTATGTTTGTTAAGCTACATTTCTTTAATGAAATAAACAAAATGGTTTACAGTGAGAAAGAAAAAGTCCAAATATTTATACTACATAAAATAATACGATGTTACTAAAAAGTCTATTCGCGAAATGAATATGGATGGGCTTATTCGAAATGAAACAGTAACATCTAGCTGTTCTCCTTAGTTTGCTTGACGCTTTTTTCTGCTATGGAGGTTCGATTCACCTTTCGGTAAATATTTTTGAACATATTTTCTGCTGGTGTTGGACGATTTGGATACAACACCCTATATGCTCTTTTTGCTGCATGTACATTTTTGTTATTTTGTATATAACATACTATTTGTACTTTTTACACGCTTTATATTAGCTTCGCCTGTATGTTTCTTTGTATGTAACGGAATCTTTGAACGTGATTCTCATCCACTTCAAAACGTCAGATTAAACTGAAACTTTGCACACTTAACAAGGACCGAAGACAATATAATAATTTGACAACTTTGTCCTAATGTCCCCACCAGAATCATCAGGATAAAATAAAAATAAAAAAATGACTAATCTATTGCCGATATTTTGCCGGAGGCGCCGCTGTTATTAATATATATTTTATTATTTTATATATATATATATATATATATATATATATAAAGTATAGTTTAAAAAACTAAAAAAGCACGCTTTAATAGCAAACCGAACTAAAAATTAAAACATAATGTTTAAATATTAAGATAAATTCATTTTATTGTAAAAAGCGTGGGGTGAATTATAAAAATATAGTAAAAAGCACCCTACTCTTTTTACAATAAAATGATTTTTTCTTAATATTTAAACATTAGTTTTACTTTTTAGTTCGGTTTGCTATTTAAGCATGCTTTTTTAGTTATTTTAAACCATAATTTTTTCTTCCTTACTGTAAACCATTTTGATTATTTCATTAAAGAAATGTCACTTATCAAACATGTCGAGGCAAGAATTCAAGCCATGCACGTCACGAGTGATCTCATTAAAGAAATGTTAATACTAACATAATTTTTAATCATTAATTACGCCAAATAGAGTAATTCTTGACACCCAGTTATTAAGCTTGTTTCTGACATAGGTACAGTTTAATGGGGCTTCATGATTCTTAGCAATATTGTCTTATTTATAGAATCGATCTGTGACGTGCATCGCTTGAATTCTTGCCTCGACCATAGTTATCATTTTCATAGCTCACTTTAACAATGTTAACTTCTCCATATTTACAATAACTATTTGAAGTAAGATATTCGACGTTTAATAACTCAAAAACGGTATATGGTAGGGGTAACATATGGTATACTTTTTTCTCTATAGGCAATAATAACGATGATAAGGGGTGGGTAATTTATAATGAATAACCCTGTACGATATTGATTGAGTATCGATCCAGCCCCTACCATTCATCTCAACTTGCGCGTTCAAATTGCTCTACACCTGCCAATAAGAAATGTCTAGTTGCCTGTGAATTCGTACATGTCCATATACTTGCCTGCCGCCACCAGTATATTAATTCAATTAAAACTAAAAATCTATCCATTATTTTTCAGATTGTGTAAACTGATGCCATCGATCGGTGTCGTAAAACCAGAGTCCAGACGAGTATCTTGTCAATATCTTTGTTATTTTTAAAATAGCTTGGATATTACAAGTGTTAAGGCGCGTAGCTATCTTTTCTGTAGGCGTCAGTTCAGAAAAGTAGTTAGTAGACTCTGGTTTTCGCGAGTGAGTGATGGATATATGCACGAAAGATGATCTGCAACCTCTAAGGATCATCACACTTCATCTTGGTAAGTCTGCTTCTATAATTTACCAGTTGTAGTTTACTTTAGTCTCATATAGACGGTGTTTCAAGACGCATGAATAGCTGAGGTCATTTCCAAACAAAGTAACCATGTATTGGTTAAGAAATGTTATTTCATATTTTGTATTTGCCTAGTACGTTTACCGAGACCGTGGTAAAAAACCTTAAGATTTCATAAAATCTAATTGTTTTCATATATTTTTTATAAAATCATAATTTTTCTCTTCTATATCTTTTTCTTCCTCTTCTTGCTCCTTTTTACCTAGCACAAAATCAAAGGCACAGTTAAGAAAACATTATAGAAAACATTTTGTTTTTAATAAAAATCGGTTATTTTCATTTCAAAATTTGAATCAGCTCAAATTGTTTAAATGTTCGGTGGTTGTGTAAGAATAAGTCTTTTTTTCTACAACTCCTTATTAAATTCTTCGCTATTTCATAATATATTATATTAGTTGATGTTTGAAGATTCTTTTTCTTTTTTTCAGAGGGTGATCGATCTGAGAGGTTTAAAATGGTTACTATAATGGGGACGTTATGGCTTTAGGGAAAGGAGTTAAAGGTATTTATGACTGTACGAGATCTAATTATTTTTACTGATGTTTCTGTATCTGTTTGTGTATAGGTAGGTTCCGAACGAGATAGGATATGGTGAAAACATCTCTGGGTGAGTCTTCTTAATATTATATTAATTTTTGTGTTTATGTGACAGTGCAATGAATGAGAAGCTTAAAGTAGTTGAAGGTAAGTGAATACTAACAAATTACATTTGATATTCTTCCCTATTTTTTACACAGTTGTTTGGTGAGATTAACAAGTATATTATGTAAACCGGGTGTTAACGGATCATGGCCCTTATTTTTAACAATATTGGAATGAAACTTGGTAGATGTATTATATGATCAAGAAGACAGTTTGTGGCATAACTGTCATTTTTCCCACTTTCACCGGAAAGGGCCCCAACTTTTGATTTTTAAATGGAACAAATGTATATTATTACATTTTTGGAATCCTTGAAAAATTCTGAGTACGGTGATGCTCCATAAGTGACATTTCGACTCCATGAAAAAAAATTGACTTAAAATTAAAAAAAAACAAAAAAAATTAAAATAAGAAAAAAATGCTCTTGGGCTTATCCACCGATTCCTTAGGACAGCCGCTATTTTTTGGTAGTACTCTACCATTATGGTTCCATTTGGAAAAATTAAGTTTTGGTAAAAAAAACTGTTCAGGCCAAATTTGATGGCCCACAAAATACACATTCTCAAATTTTTAAGCTCGATTTGATTTTTGTGACATCACACCGGTCCATTACAAGCATTTTTTTCTGGTCATGGCACTCTAGATGTACTACCAACAAATTTCGAGTCAAATTTTTTTCATGGAGCCGAAATTTCACTTATGGGGCATCACAGTACTCAGAATTTTTCCGGAAACTGGAAGTGGGGAAAAATTACAGTTATGCCACAAAGTGTCTCCTTGGTCATATACTGTAATTGTTATAGGGTACTCTGTTTAATTACTAAAAGAAAGTACTGGTAATCACGTCACCAGTATATTAATTATTATTTATTTATCTGAAGGATAAACAAATAAAATTGGCCATTTGTGTGATCGTCTAGTTTTGTTAGTGTAGGACACAAATTTCGTTGTGTGTGTAGTAACCCTTTTTAATTTACCCAGGTTCTTTTATATAAAGTTTAGTATTACTTGTTTCTGTCTGATACTATATACCTTAGAAAATTAATCACTCTGTTAATTGAAATACCTGGTAAACTTGAACACACTGTCTATTAATTGAGAGACCTAGTTAATTATATGTTATTTATGTAGTATCTTATTACTCAAGATTGCACTGTACATTTATAGTTGAAGTTTGTTTTCTATTTTGCTTTTGAAATTAAATTAGTTTACTTTATTACTTATATGACGAAAAGATAAAGGTGAAAGAATAAGACAATAATTGATGGGAAAAATAGTAAAAAAATCCATTTTATTTTATGTAAATTGATGCAACAATAGTCGAACATGAAATCAAAAGTAATCTAAATATTTGAGACAATTGTCTAAATATTATAATAGGAAAATATGCGTCGCTATAGTAATGACCATACTATAGATATACTGAGTGTTTTGATGCAATAACAAGAACTGAGATAAAAAAAGTATGCTGTGTTATTTTAATAGTAATTAGAGTTGTGGCAATGGCCTGATAATAATAATCTATAATAGAGCTGCTAGCAATCGCTAGGTAATAATGGTTTATAATTAAAGAAAGTTGTTAGCAGTCGCTAGATAATAATAATTTATAATTAAAGTTGTTAGCAATAGCCAAGTAATAAATCGAATGCAAAACAAAGGACAAGATTCATGTCATGTTTGTACATTATCAAAATTAAGTTGAGAAATGAGCATTAAATACTCATGTAAAATATCACAGAGTGCTGAGGAAATATCTTTTGATTATAATTAAACAAGCAGTCTACCAAATTTTGTATGACTGTCCAACAACGCAAAACAAGGTAGGTAGATGTAAATCAAACAGACGAGACGTCCCGGTTCAGTACTCGACGAAAAGTAAACCCTTCTTAATACGAACAAGTTTACGGGCTAATTAATCCAGCACTGACCGATGGCCTGTACAGTTTGTGAGCGCAAGGTAATTAAATGGGTGGATCGTTATTAAACAATCATAGAAAACCAAATAGATGGCTGGTTAGAAATCTCAGATAATCATTTGAAAGATAAACATTACTATGACATTTTACATGTCCAAAATTAGGCATACAGTAGCCTTAATAAGTACATCAAACGAAAAATAATGGAAGTTACTTGTCATTGCATAAACGCAGAAAATATATAGTTCTTGAATATAAACTTGTTATTTTGCAAACGCAGACCTCCCTAGTAAAATATTCAGAAAGTGGAATTTTATGAATTAAATTTGTGAATGAAAAATCAAAGCTAATATTTCATTTAAAAAAAAATCTAATATTCTTTTAGTACCACAAGTACGCCAATTTTCCCCATTACCCCCGACGAAACCAGAATAAAAATGCAATTGCCAATAATAAAACAGCGTCTCGAAATAAGCAAGCGATCACCTTTTAGAAATTTATGCAGAATTTCCGTGCGCCCTGTATAGCGTTATATCGCTCGTGAATGCTCTTCCCCAGCTTCTTCATGTTTAACGCACTCGTTGAGCATAACAGAGAGGTTAAAATGGCACTTCATAAAGAGTACGCCAAAGAATGGTTGTCTACGAGATGGATAGCAAAATTAAATGTGAATTTTCTTGGATCGTTTGGCTTGTAGTTTAGATAATTAATCTCAATACTACCATAAGAAAGCTAGCCCAGTGGGTCAGCGATGTGACTTAGGTAAAATATCCACACAATAATACCATAAGAACAGCGAGCCCGGAGCGTCAGCAATGTGACTTAGGTATATTGAAATGCAATTACTCAGGAGCACAGCGAATGATAGCATTCGACGATGTAACTCGGGAGTGATAGAAGTGGTATCTCCCTCGGTAAACAAGCTGGTCTTCTTTTATATGGTTCCTGATGTCACCCTTCTACCCGGATTATGCATCTCCGCTTGTTTCTTGTGGGAATATGTTTATTTTAACGCTATTATAATATTCGACATGACGTAGCCCTGTGCAGCACCTTAGAGTGACGCTCAACTTTCTATATTTTTCTATGTTTAAGCTAGAAACGTGTAGGCGATTTCATACTATGGGAATACACGAAGTACTTGACGTTTATCTGAATATACGATAAACAAACCCTGCGACTCGACTAGATTTTATGTAAATTCTGTCTCAAAATTGTAGCGTTTAACTTTGCTTTAAAAATATAATTTTAAAAGGCATTTCTGGTAAATTTAACGTGTGCAATATTTAATGACTACATAAATGAAAAAAAAAAATGAAATGAAATGAATTAAATGCATCAATTACTTAAATTTGGAAAATAATTAGGAAAAAATTAAATTTGTATATGGGGTATATACGGGATGTTTCACTACCGAGTTTCATTCTGATATTCTTAAAAATAAGGAAAAAAAGGAGGGTCTACCATGATCCGTTGACACCCGGTATAATATATAGTATGCTTTCGTAAAGTAGTTAATAAATTCGATAAAAAAATGTCATTTTTTTAAGAAAAGCCTCGCCCGTCCGTCAAGTATATCCTTGACAGAAAAAATGTCACTTCTACTCCATATAAAACAATTTATTATTTTACTGATATTACTTTTTTGCAGGGTTGTACAGAACTGGGATGTATCTGACATAAAACTTGATTGTAGATAGGCATTTACTTTATTGTTGCCAAATGGTAAAGGGTGAAGATTAAGAAGAGTTGATATTTTATTATTATTGATATAACTTATATATGCAACTTTTAATAATATACTTGTATGCAGCTGGAAGAAAAGAGAAATATTTTAAAGCCAACATGGAAAAGTCGGTAAGTGTTTAGTTATGCATTGCAAACATTATCCTGTACGTTCTCCTTTCAATTGTATGATCGAACTTAATGCTTTAAACGAGATTTTTCTTTTATGTTCAACAGAACTCAATATTTTATCTGATTGGAAGTTTCGAAAATCTATTATATTGAAAATTTAGTGTATTTGTATAGACGGTCTAAATTATGGTGGAGGAACTGGTGATTAAACTCGTTTGTTTATGATTAGTTTTAAAAATATGAAATAAAATAGAATTTAGAATTGCAAATTTTATAAACTCCGACACAAAGAGATACCTGCTAATAATGGGATGTTTATTATTTTTCGAAATTTAGGTTATTAGAAGCCCAGCCGGCGCGACGTTCACTTATAACTTCACAAAATTACAAACGATCAAGTCGTTTTCGTTGGGTTCCCGTTGCAATTGAATTTTGTTTGAATGGAACTTATAATAATGGTGCGATTAATGTCAGACACATCACCCGATTGCCTCGTACTCAACGTAGCATCTACATATAGCAAGATGGCCTAAACCATCACTTCTGCCCCTCTATTTCGTATCATGTTTTAAACATTTCGCTTTCTATTGGTTAGAGAACCATCAGTCCCAAAAAATTTTGCCACTAACCCCAAAACGTATTTTCCATCGACTTTCTTATCTGCATATTACCACCACAACCTCCGTCTTTAAAGAAAAGTGCAATTTAAATGGTCACGGGCAAGGTCACCGTCAGATAGCCAGAGAAAGGTCCTACAACTTTTGTATTTAAAGTTTTTTTCCTAGGAATCGCATTTTTCCAGTTATCCTGTTATTCACGTACTTATCTTGTTATTACAGCAGATGTTCAAAATGTTCGCCATTGACAGTGTGACAGTGAGCTGGATAGATATAAAAATTATCAATTGTACTTCTTATCATTTCTGGTGTATCTCAGCGCACACATCTATTATTCGCTGTTGCAATTCATTTAAATCTTGAGGTTTGGTAAAGTAAACTTTTCATGTAACCTCAAAGTAATTAATCATTCGGTGCTATGTCTGGTGATCTAGCTGGCCACTCAATGGTTCCTCTTCTTCCAATCCATCGATTGGGGAAAGTATCTCTCAATTAGTCTCTGACAGTTAGTCCATAATGCGGGGGCGCGCCATCTTGCTGAAATCAAACTTCATTAAAATCGTTACCAGCACTATAAGTATTGGCAACTAGTGGAACCGTTCTTATATACCTTCGTTACATTTATGTATTCTTTATATAACTAGGTGTTACTATTAGTAACGAAAAATGTTTATTGGGAGGTCTGAATTTTTAATACCATCTGACTGTTTTACCGCTTTTTTAAAACCTTTTATTCAACTTGCAATGTTTGTTAGTTAGTGTTTGTTTGGGTCAAATCTTGCAATCAAAATTTCGATTAGTTCTAATTAAAGTAGAGATTTGAAATTTTGCACTTGTGTATAAGTCCGGTGACAATACACTTTAACATTTTCATATAAGAAAAAAACAAGATGGCCGACGACTTTATCGTTTATGATCCGATTCGACTCAAAATTGATATCTGGGGGTTATCGAGATCGCCAATTATGAATTCTTGGTCAAAAACTCATAAATTCAAAATGGCGGCGCCAATATGGCTGACAACTTTTGCCATTTAGATTCAAATCGATCAAAATCGATATCTGGGGGTTTTCGGGGTCGCGGATTACGAATTTATAGTTAAAAATTTAGTTCAGGACGGCGGTCGACTTTACCGTTTATGATCCGAATCGTCTCAAAATCGATATCTGGAGATTACAGCATATCAAAAGACTAAAAAGTAAAAAATAAAATTATATATAAAAATTGCTTTTTTAAAAAAGCTTTTATTTAAATGCTCTAAAAAGTAGAAAATAAACTTTGAAGTAAATCAAACCCATCATTTTGTTACATTATATAATTTTTTTTATGATATAAAAGCTTGTCGCGAGCAATCTCCTTTACACAGAAAAATTTCTCGACAAGCTTTTATATCATAAAAAAATTATATAATGTAACAAAATGATGGGTTTGATTTACTTCAAAGTTTATTTTCTACTTTTTAGAGCATTTAAATAAAAGCTTTTAAAAAAAAAAAAATTATATATAATTTTTATCACCAGCGTGATAGCGTGAAAAAAACAGAGTAAGAACATTAAAATGTCAAGGTGTAAGTACTTAATAAGTACTTATACGTGAGCTACAGCATTAAATTATCTAGCTTTAGAATACAATTGCTCGAAAACTATTAGTCCAAATTTAAAAAGTAAGATACCGTTATAACGATCCTCAAAACGATGTGTTACTGAGCCCTTTGCATTTAAAATCTTAGGGGCGGATCCTACAACCAAAGGATTGAAGTAGCGCGATTGAAAATATCCAATAAAAACGTCCTCCTTGATAATGAAATCGAATTCGAGCGAAATAATAATAGTACAAGAAAAAAGAAAATGCTCCTATTTGGTTTTCGCTGGGCCACCCTAGATCAAAATTCTTATAAAATAATATTATTCTGGCATAAGCCTGAAACTATTTTCTTTTGCCTTCTGTATCATAGCTAAAACATTTCTCTTTCTTATGATCCTGTTCATTTCTGCTGTTTTAATACAGCAAATTCGTCGAAAACAGCGTTACAGCCTACTTAACCAGGCGCAAGCATCCGCACCGCAAATTCGCACAGCTGAAGTTCGGCAGCATTCGCCACCACAATCGATTCACTCCTGCTACGAGGCCGCGTTATCTAGCCAGTCCTGCTGGCTACATCGTTATAGCAGTTTTGTTTGGTCAGTGTTGAGAACGTATCTGTGAATATACAGCTGTGCGCGTGGTGGTGCTTTAGATACTAAAAGACAAGTAAATAAATATAAGAACCTCATTTAGCGTAAGTTTCAGTGTGCCATATAAAATGAGAAAATGACATCGACCACTACTACAATAAGAAAGTCCTATGGGAACAGGCGATTGGTCACTTTTCCGGAAGATTTCCCCCTGCGGCTGCCGAAGCAAAAAAGTAGTGTTAGTAGTTTACCAAAGAAAAATGAAGAGGTGTCCAAGTTGATCAAGTATGTCGACGATAATATCGTCGGGAAGAATAACGCATTCTTGGGGCCGTTTGGACGCAGAAAGGGTGAGTATCCGTTCATCAACTAAATCCCAACATGCTCCGCTATTTTATCAGTTATTAACGATCTTGGTCTTGGCCTTAATAACTCGGAAATGTTCTAATCGATTTAAATACCTGTTTAATATTACACGAATTGTCATAAACTACACGTATACAACTTTTTTCATTTTTTAAATTAATTAATAACCTTAGGATCGGTAAATGAATATGCACTTACATGTTAATTCAATTGAAGTTAAAGTAAGAATTATCACATAAATAGATGTATATTTATTTTGTTATTCACTTTGCGTACATGCATATATAATACTAGCCGGTAAATAGATATATTGTCTAATTAGAATTTTATTTACACCTGGGTTTCATAACATTATGCTAATTGAACGCTTTTATGGACGACCATAAACTGATTAAGCATATGATGATTTATTACATATCTTCTAACAACATACTGGTGGGTAGAAGTTTGAGTGATTTATTATTTAGCTCAATATTTTTTTCAGTCTGATATATACAGGGCGTTTTGCTCGAACTTTGCCTGTAGCTGGCGCTAGAGGCGATCTTCTTTGCCGAAAACGTCGTTACAGGAAATAGCGCTGAGGATGATTCAGCAAGATCGAAACGTTGTCGTCGTGTTCCGATTCAAGTCATGAAACACGCCCATACAGTTGTTTTTTATTTTTTTTTAGATGGGCACATTAATAACAAAAAAAAATTTTTGGTACAAACGAGACCGCAGTTAGAAGCTATGGGAAAAACTAATGATCTCGAGCGGATGCACGACGGTATTTTCTCATCTTGCATATCCTAAATGTATTTTTAACTTTATAAACGATTTATAAAACAATTTGACAAAACATCTGAACCCAATTTTTCTTAACAACATTTGGCAAGAAATTTGCAAAAAACTCTTCCGATAAAATTTCTCATAAAAAATTGCATTTGAATTTTATTTAACTATGTAAGTATTTTGGGGTGGGGAGGGAATTCGAAAAAAATCGGGCTCTCCTTGGAGCTGCCCCTGGCATTTTCAAGAGGTTTGGAAAATACATAATGTTTTACTTAAAAGAGTTTCTGATTCGACAAAAAACCGTTTAGGCCTACCACGAAACCGTCTCTAGGTGCTCTGGCGGGTAATTTGCAAAAAGACTTTTTCGTTAAAATTTTTCACTCTAAACAATTTTTATTTTAAAATTTTTTGGATTCACCGACAATTTTTTTGAGCCCTTCCTGGAGCCGTCTCTAGTATTTGAAAAACACTTTTTCAATAAAACGAACCACTCTAAATGATCTTATTTAAAATTTTCCTTGAATCAACACAGACTTATTTTTGGGCCGCCGTTCTTCTAGTGCTCTGATGAAAAATTTGTAAGAAAAACTTTCCATTTTAAACAATTTTAATTTCAGAATTTTTTTTGAGCCACTCGAGGCTCACCCTGGTAGTCTGACAAGAAATATGACAGAATTATTTTAGGGACGATTTTCCATTCGAAGACTTTTCTGATTCTGTGTAAACTTTTCCATCCATCCTAAACAATTCTTATTTCAAACATTTTTAGATTTCACGAAAAATTATTTTTGGCCCTGCCTCTCTGCCCTAGGCGAGCCGTCCCTGATGCTCTGATTTGGCAAAATTCAATAGCGTTCTACCTTGGTCCTCCCAGGTCGTATAACTAAAATTTGAGATTCCCATGTTGTAGAAACACGTATCACCCACCCTCGTATCACCCACAGACAAGACACAGACGGCATACCAATTCGGATATATTTGGTATTTTCTGACCTCCGTTTTCATCACAATCTAGAATTTGGATTTTTTGACGACAGCAGTACTTTGTCTAGCTGAGAATGTAAAAAGAACATCTTCTATTTAAAAGTAATGTTTTCATAAAATAAACAAATACCTGGAGGAAAGTTGAAATTTAATGATCAGTAGTTTTATAAACACCCAGACTCTGAATAGTACACGAGGAGCGCGTTCGCCAACGAAGCTGGCGACAATGAGCTAAGGATTGTAAAAATTTCACAATAGAAACCATAGTCCATTGAAATGTTACATTTAGGCTAACGCGATTTTATTTGTTTATTCAAAGCCAGTTACTGGACAAACTAAACAAGATGGGAATTAGAGGAACCTTTTAAAACAATATCTATCAAATAGACCCCAGCAAGTAAAAATTGGAAATGCTCTCTTAGCTCTAAGAAAATAATAAAAACCGGAGATCCTCAGGGAACAGTCTTAGCTCCTACCTTATTCCTGCTGTTTATCAACGGCTTACTGGGCAAAAACTTTGGATGCAACATCATTTCATATGTAGATGGCACTGTATTGATATGTTTTTGAGAGACCTGGAATGTAGCGCGACAGAAGGCGGCTGAGACAATTAGTGAAGTCAAAAAAAATAGACACAAATTTGTTAAATCTAAAAATAGCGAGGACAAAATTTATGGCCTTTTCTCCAACGAAGACAGGACCCACCCCACACGGTGCAACCTATTCTTATAGCTAGAGAAACGAATAGTTACATTCTAAACACCACTACTATCAAATACCTCGGCGTTATTTTCCTTAATCACCTAAAATGGGATAACCATATAAAATATTTAAACGGGAAGCTAAGAAAACTAATATCTAAATTCCATAACCTGAAAAATATACTAAATAGAAAGACTCTCCTAGTGACATATAGCGGAATCCCTAATTAGGTATGGCTTAGCCTACAATGCAATTCTCCCGCCTCCCCAGATAACACAAAATTATATACTACGGACAATTTTTAATAGAAAAAGTGGAGACAACTGTAGAAATATATTTATTGATAATGAATTACTGGACATTTGGATCGCCGGTAAACCACCAATATGAAACAAGAAATAGATCGAAAAATGCGTAACAAACACGAAACGTTATAAAGAATTCGATACTCAACAAAGAACCATTTTACAAATTTTTGTGCAAAGTTTTTGTATCCCTATTTTCAAAATGGCGGTCAAATGGCGTGTCCACCGACCTCGAAAATGAAATTTTAATCTCAGAGCTGCCCCCCCTATGCAACAAAAAAATTGCGTACTACTCAAAACGTTACGCTAGCCTAAAAAGATGTAACATTTCAACAAACTACCAAGAAGTTATAATAACTTTGCTGTCCAAAATAAAATAAAGTGAGTATTTCACTATTAACATCACTAATACCGATAAAATTAACTTTCATAAACTGAGAAAATGGTTGCAGACGATCGTAGTATTTATTTGAAGTTAGGATGTTTCATAATCGTACGAAATTATTTATATGCGCACACATTTTCTTAGATTTATATGCATTTTGAAATTGGCTATAATTATGAACAGATTCTACAAAAGATTAAATGCATGAAAACGACGTAGCGAACTATATGCAGTTTAGTTCTAAATTAAATAAAGAACACATTTCTACAAATCCATCTTCTGAGAACGCAAACAAGTCGTCATCAGGGACAGCCCAATTATTAAAAGAGATCAAGTGTATCAATCAATCAATCCTAGTCACTTAATTCACTTTCCCACTTCGTGAATAATACGGCAAGTAGAACGGGATATTATAATTTTTACAAACCGGTTTAATGGCAAATTTAATAAACACAAGATTGCCGAGCTCGATGCGAATAGAAATAAATTTCTGTTGTCAGCAAGGGTTACCGCAACCCATAGACAGATTTCAATATAAGTTATAAATACATTTTAAATAAGTGTTTTTTTCGAAGTTATGTAATTGTCTTCGTTAAAAAGGATTATTATAAAGCATTATATGAAATAATGATGAATAAAAGTGTGATTGTGGATTGCGATATGTGTCACCTTTTAGCCAATATTATCGTGTTAACGTGTTATATTGATGAATTAATTGCAGGTCTTAATTTTCGTTCTTAACTGTTACAATCCTTTGTCAATCATACGGATCCTCACTTATTTATAACCAACCATATCTACTCGAACACGTTTGCACACCTTTTACACTTGGGGTTCATTTTGCCCTCAAAATGATGTAGGCTTTCCGAAACGAATTACCACAGACCAAGAACAAAACTGAGAAAATCCTCAAGTCAGCTCAAGTCGTTTACTAGGGGCAACACTAGTGAGTAAACAATCTATTCTAAGAATTTTAGGCAAGGCTTTCTCGCATTTCACTTTACTCCTGTAGAAAATTCACTTCCAGGGAGAATTTTGCCAGTTTTTTCTCAATAAACAAAACACAGATCAACATTTTGTTAAGAATATTTTATTTACTGATAAAGCAACTTTTATTCGGCGAGATGTTTTTAATTGGATAAATAGCCATTACTGGGAAATAGAAAATCTTGATTCTGTTAAAGAAAAGGATTTTCAGCAAGAATTTAAAATTAACGTTGGCATTTGGTGTAATATCGGCGATCAGCGATTTGGGTTTGTCCTTCCTCTAAGTTAAAGTGGTTAATCTCCTCTGTTTTTTCTTCAAAGTGCTCTTGCTGATATATTGGATGATTACTCGCTACACATAAGGGGTAGACTGTGGTTTATGCAAGACGGAGCTTCCCTTATTTCTCCCTTTTAGCCAGATTCTAATCCTTTGGATTGTGTGAAGACATATGAGGTCCTTAGTGCATTCAAATACCATCAATTCAAGACGAGAATTGCAGGACCAAATACACAAAACGCGGTCAATTTAATCAGAGGACAGCGAAACAAAATATAGTTTTCTTTATAGACCAATAGCTATTGAATTTTTCAATTAGTGTCTGAGAACTTCCTCGTTTTCTTAACCATGTTAGCATCATCAGGAGATAATTAAAACAGAAAACCAGTCATATTCGTCTTCCAAAGTTTTTAATTTTACTTTCGTTAATTTTTCGTTGAAACAGTTGGAATTCTAGAAATTGTATCAAAGGTACATTTGTAGCTAAAGAAGATGCCTAATAAGATTTTCAAGTCAGATTTTCAGCCCAAGGTACCACAAGTGACACACCCACAACTCAGAATAAAAGGAATGTCAAATAAGAAACAAAAGGATAAACATACATACATATACTGTGAAACATATCACTTCCCTTTAATAAATGCAAATTTTTCGGCAACCACAGTGATTTAAAATGGTACGGAATGAAAATGTAGATAAATGCCCAAATTCGATTCCATAATCGGTTTTTTGCTTGGCTTGAATACATATCTAATACCAAAAATAAATATTATACATAAAACAATCAGATAACGTTATGGAATATTCAATATTGAAATGAACAACAAATACATGCTATAACTTTGTTAGTGCTTGGAAAAACGTCCCTAATATTGTTGTCGACTAAAGAAAGAATGGAAAATTGACGTCCATTACCCATTAGCAGTAAAAAAAATCGTCATCATTATGAAAAATCTCATAATCGGTTAATATAGATCGGTTCTCTGAATAGGAACCTGAATAAAGAATTAAAATTTGTGCTGTCTTCCTTTCAAATTGTTTTGAATGAAATTATGCATATATTTTTTGATCATATTTAGATTAATGTCCTGGCAGAGTTTAGCATTAGCTACTCCACTACTCGATCAAGACACACGTATACATAGGCAATTGCACAACAACCACTCCATACGACATTGCTATCTGCCGCAGCTAAGACTCGAACTCGGGAAAAATAACAACTATTGTGTTGTCTCTCTCACAACTGCCGTGTCGCCTAATGCTACCATCTTAGTAATACATGGAAAATGCTACTAAACATCCATACCCTAGCTGGGACTTGAACCTGGGACTCTTTTATCTCAAGCCAGACTCCGAGCTGGAAATTCGATTCAGTACCCTCCTGATTCACCCAAAATGTTTGTCAGCAGTTTTAAATATTTTGTAAACGATGTTTTAGGCCAGCCAGTATGGGGAAAAATAACCTTTGGCGTGCAGTAGTTATTCCATTTTTTCTGTTAGCCAGTAAAATGGGGAAATTTGGATGAAATTTTGGGGACAGGTTTATTTTGTGATATTTTTAATAAAAGTTCTCACCCCTAGGCGCCGGCGGAGGGAGATGGGGATAAAATAAGTAAAAAAATCGAGTTTTTCGCAAAAAACTCGGAAAGTATCAATTTTACTGTAAAATATATGTACACATGAAAATTATAGGTAATAAAAATCCGCTCAATTTCGTTCTTTTTTAACTTCGTACGACCTATTGGAGCCGAGATAGATCTTTTTGAAATTTTGACAGATTTGCGACGCAACGGGGATGCGCACGTTTTTCGTTAAATTCTCGAAAATGGTCATTCGGGTCACAAAATGTTTCAAATGAAAGTTGTAGAGAATTCGATTACGAACAATTTCCTTTTATTTTTCAATTCCGTTCGATCAACGCTGGCAGATATATGAATTTCTAAACCTCTTTATAGCGCGCTATCAGAATACTTTCTTGTTTCATGATAAAATCGATAAAAACTGGAAAACGATAGATCGTACGTATGTAGTGTATTTAATTATTATTATTTTTTATTAAGGCCGAAGCCATTCAGGCACAGCCACGTATATATTTAAACCCACACACCAGAAAAAAAAATGAAAGTTAAAGAGAATTAAATTTTAAATATGTCGGTGTATGTACAAAATCGTTTTGATAACGAGTGAATGGAGATAAAAGGGAAAAACATGAAAAATTGTCATTTTCAAATGCATTTTGACAAATAGCTATTTTTTTATTGCTATGCTATGCGTCAGCATGTGGGTACTTAGCTTATGCTTAAAAACATTTAATTTCAATACAATATACGTTCGAGATGTTTCTTCGTAGTGCTTTTTCGTGATAAGCGATAAGTGACGACGTCGAACAGGGTAGACAAGTTGTCTCCAAGGCTCATTATTTACTCATAAGTACCTAAATATAACTGGGAATTGGCAACACGTATTGAAGTGCTTCTGAGTTATAAAAAATTTTCTGAGAATTGTTACGATCCAGTAACGTTTTGGCTACATTTTTGAATGGCCTGTTACAAAATTGCCGCAAATAAATAACGAATTAGTTCGGTGCATGTTTTTGCTTTTGCACATCTGGTCGACACCAGCCTAATTTCCATGTTGATAAATTCGCAGAAAAATATTAAGAACAAAGCTATCGAGTTCCGACAATCGTTACGTTTCTTGTCATTA
The DNA here is from genome assembly GCA_963675555.1 of Leptura quadrifasciata. Classification (NCBI taxonomy): domain Eukaryota; kingdom Metazoa; phylum Arthropoda; class Insecta; order Coleoptera; family Cerambycidae; genus Leptura; species Leptura quadrifasciata. The sequence continues at coordinate 867,036 of OY776678.1, read as the reverse complement.
ATTACTAATTAGTAATTTCTATTTTAGTTATTAAGCAAACAAGTCGCTAATCAACAACCCGCAATTAAAATGTTTTTATATATCATTAATCACAATTTATTTCGAAATTGAAACGACCAGACAGCTTGTCGCTGGTAGCTATCAATAATAATTTGGCATTTTAACGAAAATTGTGCGCAAATGGATGAAAAGTTGAACGAACCAGAGCTTTGTTTCTGGAAGGAGGTCAAGGAAGTCGTGTTATGTAATTGCAAATGGATTTCGTTCTTTTGTTCACATCCAGAGACGTCGGGAATATGCATTAATGCACGATATGTAGATTAAAAATAAAGGAAATACTGAGTAAAAACGAACGATGTCTGTTTTTACTCAGTATGAACAACTCACTTGGGGTCTACTCTATGGAATAAAAGAAATAGATTTTTCAACATTATTATTAAAAATGCCCAATGCTTCTAAATATTGTTTGATGAAAACATCAAAGTTTTATGTTGTGCTTGTATTTTGCAAGAATTGGAGTAGACATCTACATCTCATAAATCAAAATACCATTAACTGAAAATTTAATAATGAAACGGTAGTTTAGCAAAGCATATTATTGTATTTCGTAGATGTACAACAAAGTTTAAAGCAGCATAAAGTAAATATTTTTATTTCTTATGTAAATAATGTGATATATCAAATTGAAAATTGATCTTTAAAGACAAACATCATTTATTTACTTTGGGCTTGCAAAAATAATATTTTTAATAGGTGGACAAATGAGAAAAACACATATTCCATAAATTGGTTAATCTATATCTCAACAAGTTGAATGTTTTCCATTGTTATAATGTATAGAATCTAGTAAAGTCAATTGAAGAAAAGTCGTATAGATACCGGCATAGATAAGCCTGCAAATACGACCTTTATGGTGCTTTCCCGCTATATAAATATATATTGACACTAACTAGGAACATTTGTTGTGAATTGGAGTCATCATTTAATAATAAATAAATAAATAACACCACAAGTAATTACGACCCCCTTTATCCCGGAAGGCTCTAGAAGAGCCTTGTGTGGGAGGGGGCTACACATTTAGAGACAAGGGACACACACACCCAATATCCGTGTATAGTGGAAAAATCCCTCTCACAGTATTTTCCACTGCCACGACCGGGGATCGAACCCGGAACTTTTGGGTGAGAGGCAAGTGCGCTCACCTCTCGACCACCAGTCATGTGGTCAGGCATAAAACCGAATTATGTCATGCTTGACCATTACTGTAGTGCCAAGGTATTGGATTTTATTATTAATGTCTTGATTTTTATTTTATTACTTTGCAAATGCCAATATTTTGAAAACCGAAACCAAAAACAGCAAAAATAGAATGTGTGTAATTCGATAAAAAAAATGAAATAAATATATCGGGGAAGTTTGCAAGCTGCTTACTTCAGGGGGGCTACTTTTGGGACATTGTTGATGATAAATTTTATTCCTTACGTTTAGATAATATTTTTAATATACAGTGTGTCTCACTTAAGAGTGAAACAGTGTAATAATTCTTTTGTTTTTTGTCCGATTTAAATCAAACTGATCTCAAAAGATAGAGGTCATCAAGGTCTATTTAAGACCACAAAATCACTTTCCAGCTTTAAATGCAAGGCCATCTACGATTCTAAATTATATGAAAAATATCCAATAATCAGTAGGCATTTTTTAATCAAAACATTTTATAAACAAAACTCGTTCGAAATCATTCAAACACCTTGAATCTGAACCTTAGTTAAATTCTAAAAAAAAATTAGGTTTTGATGAAAAAAATTCCAGTCCCAAATTTCTCGTTTTGATAAGCTTTCTCTGATTCCTTTGTTACTACTGAGACAATTTTGTAAATGTCAGATTAGTTGACAAGTAAATCTGTTGGCGTTCTCTCAGATTTTTTGTATTCTAGCATATTTTATTTCAATTAAAATGCTTACAACTGCGGAAAAAGTGGAAATTGTTAGATTAGTTGGTGATAATGTGAACGATCCATCTTTTGCGTCTGAAGGACTTTTACTATATTTATCAGAAATGAATATTAAGCTTCACAAATAAGGGTTCAAAACGACTGTTTCAGATGGAGAATAATACAAAATTTATACTTACTGTTCGTTTATGCTTAACTGCTTCTCTGATGGTATCAATTGGACGTCGTAACACTATAAATCTAACACGGTAAGTACTAACACTTTCCTAAAATTAAACCTGAAAGGGAATTTTGAAAACACAAGAAAAAGATAATATAAAGTTCAAAAATATATATTAAATCTCTTTAAAAATTCATGTTTTACAACAACCGCAAGAAAAATGTTTTTGACAAACTATAGTCTGGCCCGTGTACAACACATGGTGAGGAACGGAACGACTTATAATGTACCAACTACCATCCAATATGCGGTTTTTGAGCTAACGATTACACAAAACGATTCAAGAAAAGTTCAATTTTTATAAATTTTTGGTGAGCTTTTGCTTGCCTGTCTATCTACGTATTTACAGTTCAATATCAATTTTGATCGTTCCTCGGATCTTAAAAATGCTTGAATCGCAACGACTTTGAATTATATTATAGCAATTATAAATTCATACGTTCAGGCAAGGCGATCCCATGCACAGATGAGTACATGGTAAAGATACTTTTCTGACAGAGAATCACTGAGGAACCGGTTTAGGGCAACTCCCGTTAAAACCCATCATTTTCCCGTCAAAATCGACTGCTAGGAAATGATGGGGGTCCCTTGTCGCTAAAGGCTATTTTCGCTAAAACTCTCGATATACTTTGAATAGAAGCTGAATTAACTTGTCCTCATATTTAATACAAGTATGAATTGCAGTGCCTAACAACGTGGATTCGTAAAAGGGTCAAATTTTGTTGCTGTTTCTAAATTTTGGTGGTCGGGGCGACATTACGTCCCCATGCAGCGACATTTACTACACTTCCCAAAATTACGCTCCTTGATGAGTTATTGAAATTTTTGCAAAAAAACGCTCCGTAGAGCGAGAATATGATTAAAAAAATAAAAACCTCTTCCAACGATATTTTTATGTGAAGCACGCTTTTCATGCGAAATGTTTGTCGGATTTTGTTACAGTTTCGAAAAGTACATCGAGGGTTTTATCGTGTTCTTTAACAATAATAATGAAGAAAGGCGGCTGGAATATTGCTTTTGGTGTCAGGGATAGTTTTTGAACAACCCTAATTTAAAAAAAAATACTTTATTCTCAGATCAAGCGAAATTTCCACTAATGGCACAGTTAACTCTTAAAATACTAGTTATTGGTCCGTTGAAAATTAACTTCCGTTGGCAACGCATAAAATCCCCTAGCTTAGAACCGAATTTGACAATTGTTTGCATGTTGAGTTGACCTTGTTGAGGTTAAAATAAATTCATGTACGTTATACGCATTTCCCTTATAGTTTTTGCAATAATAAATAATGACTTTTAAATGATATATTCTTCAGTGCACTTAATACTCAAGGGGCACAAACGTTTTTTAATTTTTAAAGACTGCAACTCCAAATGCGATCAGCTGATGGATCCGTTTATGTCAATTTGGGCATCTAGGGATTTTAACACTTTGCTACTGTCTCCTTCCCCTCAAGTAACTGGCTGCTTCCCTCCAAAAGAGGGAGAAGCGCATGCACATGCACGATGGGATTTGTCTATTGGCTAAACGACAACTTTCCCCGGTGGATTTTAAGAAATAGTCCTTTTATTAATTGGTCTCCGAGGTCACCTGATCTCACGCTCTTGGACTTTTTTTATGGAGGTTTCTAAAGAATGAGGTCTACAAAACGCAGTCACGAAATAGACTATAAATGAAGAACCGGAGCTTGCGCTGAAATTGCGCTTGCAAACCTTCGAAAAGTTATGAACAATAACAGAAAACGAATTGAGGCATGCATGATGGAGGTTTAATAGAACATAATATTTAATTCTTTTGTTTGTATTTATTATTTATTTGTGTAAATTGTTTAAAAAAAATAAACTTTAGAAATAATTTTTATTAAAATGCCTAAAATTAACTAAACTTCGGATTCAGGATTTTTGAATGATTCCCAATAAGTTTTATTAATAACATTTTTTTATTAAAAAATGCCTACTATGATTTTTTGATTTTTTTGATATAATTTAGCATTGTAGATGACCTTGCATTTAAAGATGGAAAGTGATTTTAGACCTTGGTGGCCTTTATCTTTTGAGATCACTTTGATTTAAATCGGACAAAAAACAAAGGAGTTATTACCTACGCTGTTACACTCTTCAGTGAGACATACTGTATAATAATAAATAAATATAAATAAACACCACAGAAATTAGTATGTTCATAGTATTTTCTGTAATATTTTAACTGGGTTCAAATATCTCTTCAAAATCAAAAGAATGATAGTATAGTAAATAGGGCCAAAATTGAAACTGGTCAGTTTTAAAGCACAGGATCGTGCGCACTGAACTTGATATTTTGTCCTATATATTTGGCAATGGTATCGAGATTCGAACGGTAGTTGAAACTGTGCAGGCGAGACCGAGACTGGCAATGTAATCAGCCTGAATGAACCATCTACGACTGCACCGGTCTAAAGGTAATAAAACGGACAGGCCTGCTAGCACAAAAAACTCGTAAATCGTTTCTTATCAGTCAACGTGGAAGTCTAACAACGTGCTGTCTGTGTGCCAGTGCAGTGCATAAATACCTATTATAATATCAAGCGTAGGAGTTTAGTTAGTTACTGTTCATATTTATAAATATTTACTACTGTATAAAAGGTAAAATATTTTAATTATTTACTAATTTACCATGGCTTTCTGGAGACCATTTGAAACAGAGGATAATATAATAACTCCCGAAAATCTCGAAATAGTTGAACCATTGTCGAAAAAGCCGAAATAAATTTAGAGTTTAAAAACCTAGATTTACACGTACAAAGTCAACGTATTATTTTAAATATACATGAATGTTTGAAAAGCGAAAATCCTGAACAATGTGAGAAAGAAATAATACGACGTATTAACGAATTAACTAAAATATCAAAATCAACAATTTATCGCGTAATTCAAGAAGGCGATGTTATAGATCACAGCGCAAAGAGGAAACGGAAAAATACGAAATTAAAAAATATTGATGATGCCACTAGAGATGTAATACGGCGTATAATTTATAATATGTATGAAGAAAATATAGTTCCTACGTTAAAAATGATTCAAGAAAAATTGAGCGATTATCCTGATTATAATTATAGGTCTTTAGATACACTACGAAATGTCTTTATTAGAATGCGGTTTTAAACATAAAAAACTTGACAGTCGTATGGTAATTATGGAATCGCGACGTATAGTTTCACTTCGAGTAGATTATTTGGAAAAAATTAGAGAATATCGTAAACTAAACAGGCATATAGTGTATCTAGACGAGACGTGGTTTGACACGCATGATGTTGTTCAGTATGGTTGGGTAGATAGTTCGCACAAATACTCCGTGTTCTAGAGGAAAACGCGTTATCATACTTCATGCGGGAAGTGAAAATGGGTTTGTACCCAATGCGTTGCTCTTGTCGGCCAAAAAAATATCGCAGTTTTCTGCAGACTATCACGAAGACATGACAGCCGACCTATTCGAAAAATGGTTTTCTCAACAGCTTCTACCAAATACTCCGTCAAATTCGGTAATTGTATTAGATGATGCTTCTAATCACTCGCGTATATTAAATAAAATACCAAATAACAGCACAAAAAAGGAAGACATTTTAAAATTCATGAGAAAAAAAATGGAAATTCCTGTAAAAGTTCCAATAAAACGCGAATTACTGAAAAGAATAAAAGAACAGAATTTCAAAAAGGAATATGTTATTGATAACTTATCCAACATACACGGTCATACACTTTTGCGGTTACCTCCATACTATTGCATATTTAATCTTATCGAGATGGTTTGGGGAACACTAAAAGTACGTTTACGAAAATGTAATAACTCTCCAACGTTAAGCGCGATAGTAGTTGATCATATAAGAGAAGTAATAAATGACATTGACAATAATACTGATTTATGGAAAAATTGCGTTAGGCATGTAATTGGAGAAGAAAATCGATATCCAATGCTACCCCCTAGTGCGCCGATTTTAATTCAACTGGATAATGATTCCTCCTCAGAAAGTGAAGATTCGGACGCGTCAATTAACATTTAACTTTTCTTCATTTCTTCATTCACTTTTTTATTGTTACATTTCGTGGAATATATTTTATTTAGTTGACAAGAAATTTTAATTTAAGTTACTTCATTCTAGAGAAATATTTTAATTTTGTTTTTATTTATGTTTTATATATACAAATATTTATTTTTGTTTTCATATAATAATTCTTTGCTTTGTTCAAGAAACTTACGTTTTTATTTTAAAAGAAACTTAAATTTTTATTTTATTTTTGACTAAAATCGTTGCCCCTCGCTAATTTAACCTATCCCATCCTCTCCTGGCAAGATATGTTCATACCTTCTCGTTGGTCCTTGCTGAGCAATAATATATTTCAATATAATATGGGTTAACTTTAAAACTAAAACCAATAAATTTAAATATTTAGACTTTATATCTAAAACTGATATAATACCTCAAAAATATGTTATTGGCGAAATGAACCTAATAAACAAAAAATAATAAAAATTAATACAATTTTAACATTTTATTATCATAATCATTTCTATTTACCTCCGCCCACGTACAATAAAGATATACCGACTGTCTTTGCCGGCTTTTAGTTTTATATTTAATTTCAATTCCGGTCGTATACACTTTACATACTTATTTATTTTATAAAACGGCACAATAAACAGTTTAAGTAGATAAATACAAACGGTTTAAGAAACATGTTTAGAAAAGTTTTTTGTTATCCTTAAAAAAGTAGGACACTGTTAACTCAGAAATCAACAATAAAACCGAACTTTTTTTACTGTCATAGAAAAACCGTATTAACAATTCTGCATAACTATCAACTACGGCTGAAAAATAGTTCATTTTGACTATAAGGAAAAAAACAGATAAAACAAAAGTTCTTGGGAAGCTCGCCAAACTTCATGAGTTATGTTGATCGTAGGATTAATTATGACACGCTACTGTTGTTCATCCCAGTTTCCCTTCCTTTCAAGGAATGGTCGTGTCGAAATGGATTCCACGTGCGCCCAAATCGATTTTGCCGGGCAGGGCGAAGGGTGACCTATCCTCACACCATAAGTGGTGTGACGTCGCAATTCAATTTTTTCGTATTGTTTGTCCAAGAGCGTTAACCTTAGGCGGCACGATAATAACAAATTATATGATTCTGGATATTGATTAGGTTTTTGTCGTGTTTGTTTGCCGCCTTCGAAAACTATTAATACATTGTTCGTCGTGTACATTTTTAAAACAGTGAAAAATATCGCACGTAGAAAAAATACAGAGGTAAAGAACCTCCAGAATCCCTTTTCGTAGATTACGTGTTTGAATTACCATTACAAGATCGTTAACGACATTTTTTTAAAAAAGAATATTATTAAGTATTTTTATTAAGCTTAATATCTCATTAGTACTTTCTAGTACGTCAGCTACTTAATTTCCACCGAAGAATCAGTTCCTTCACCTATCCAATAATAAATTCATCAAAGCGGCACTTCCGCTGTCGTCATTTGAACAATTTGATTTTGCTTCTTTGCACTCGAAGATATGGCATGCTATCGCAGAGAAATGCTCGATACTACAATGCCAAGGATAATTTTAGATAAACAGGAAGCTCATTTAAAGATAGATAGATACATAATTAGCGTCAGAAAATCGTTTTATTTTTAGGTTGGCCGCAGGTTGAACTCTGCCTGAAAGATACTCTACAAAAAATGTGGATTGTGCATTTAATATGAAATTTTGTAGCGGGATAGTTATTGGCATTAACATTTAAGGGTGCGTTGCCAAGGTCAAATAGTGCGTTAAATATCCTCATTCTTATTTTACACAATTTTTAAAAACGAGCAAAGAGAATTCAGAATTGATTTCATTATGTAAACTAACAAACTTGAGACAAGCACCTATTATATTTTATGTTGTAATCCTAGTTAAAATTAAGTTTCCAAAATTTTCTCCTCCTTGATTATTCAACGCGAACGTACCACTCATTCGTCCCAAATTCGCCATAAATTGTTTTACATTTTACAAAAGGTCTTGAATATTCAAATGAAATATAATACGATGTAGTATAAAATAAAATAACAGTGCGCTATTGCTATGGTAATAATCATTTTCAAGGAGTAAAGTACATAATATCTCTTTTACTCCTCGAATGGCAGAACCCACTTTCTAAACTTTAGTCCTCGAAAATCACAACTAAAATAACACTTTTAGATCACAGAATACTAAAACATTGTTTCTGAGATGGGAAATGCTCAAATATATTTTTTTTATTTCCCATTGTGGTACATATTCTTATTAAGGGTGTACAGAAAAGTTTCTACAGGTTCACTAATTTCCTCTTTATTAAATAACTATAAACATTTAAGTATAACACACAAACATGAATAAAGTCTATACATTTCCTGTAGACCAGGGCCAAACCGTTTAAAATATCATAGTAGACGATAAATTCTTAGCAGTATACGAATGGTCGGAAAATGTAGTTAATAGTGTAAATAATTAAGGAAAAATCGTCCAGACTGAGTAAAAGTTCGGGAAGGGGGGTTGGGGTGGTAATATATACATTTTTAGGGGTTGGTACTCGTTTTTTGCGATTTGCGGCTAAACTATGCATCCTATCGAAAAATGTTGAATATAAAAGTTGTAGATAATGAAAAAATCTAAAACTTTCTAATTGATCATTATTGACCATAACCTCAAAATTATCGAGAAAAATGCAAAAAACCGTTTTTTCGGTTTTTAATTTATAACTATCGCAAAAATGTTTATATTTTCATGAAAATTGGTGAAAATGTTCTATTTTGTATTTCAAACAAGCCCAAATTTTTTCAAAGCGAAATATTTAATACTCGATGTTATATGAAGAAAATAAAGAAAAAAGACCTAATTTTCAATCGAAAAATTTGGTTAGCAAATTTTCGATTAATGAACTTTACTAGTGCTCATTTTTTTCGTTGAAATCTCAACTTTAATATAGAATTAAAATATAATATTGTTTATATACGAAAATATCGTTAAAAAAGCGAAAAACTGAAAAACTACTTTTTAAAAATCGAGTTTTCGGTGAAAATCATGATTGTCTTTTTCTTTATTGTAAATAAACGTTTACATTCATAAAAAGCATTAATTCTCATACAATACTGTGTTATACAAGTAATGTACATGTACCTAACTGAGGCGAGACTGTTACAATTGATCCATTACTATTATTTCAGAGAATTTCGCGAAATATCAGCAGCACAGATGATATGAAAAATTATTTACAGTACGAGCTTGCTCTATTTCCTGTGTCGTTGTTTACAGAGAATGGCTTCAGAAAAAAATGTTGAGTCACATTTATATACAGAATTTGCGGGCATCGATTCGTTACCAACTTCGAGCAATATTGTACACGTTGTTGATGGCGGGTTTCTTTTACACAAAGTAATCTGGCAAAAAAACGATACAATTAATGAAATAACACAAAAATATTTACATTATGTACAAAATAACTACGCAAAAAACAGTTATATGAAGAAGATGCAGATTCCCTAATTATCAATACATCCCTTGAAGTAGCAAAAAACTCCGATAAAATAATGGTAGTTGTTGGTCAAGACATAGATCTTTTAGTTCTTTTAAATCAATTCAGTTCACATGAATTGAATATCTATTTCCACAAACCTGATGCAGGAAATATTAATGATACTTATTACACCTCTAATAGTTTTAAACATAAATCACATAAACATATTGTAGCATTTTTGCATTGTTTTCTGGCTGCGATACAACTTTCCAGTTTTGCTGGGAAAGGAAAAAAAAAACAATTATAAAATCATTATTGGCCGATAAACATTTACCTAATCTTGCAGACATTTTTTACAATACAAATGCAGACAAACAAACGATTACCGAAAATGGATTAAAAATAATAGCTTCTATTTACAAAAGATTTGAACTCTACCGAACGGCTACTGTTAAATACTCATTTCATTTGAAAAAATTGCCTCCAACTGAAGGGGCAGCTAAGCAACATTGTTACAGGGTGTATTTTCAAATACAAAGTTGGCTTGGTAATCAATTAACAGCTACAGATTGGGGATGGAAACATCACGTACCTATATTTACAGGACAAGAATTAATTCCTGAAAATTTATTGAAAATTATCTGCTGCAGCTGTGAAACAGGATGCGGTAATAGCAAATTGGGTGTCGCAAGCATGGCTTAAAGTGCACAAATTTGTGCTCAAATTGTCACGGTTCTGATAAATGTTCTAATGCCGAAAAATCTTTGTACGAATAAAATTGTAGTTTCGAGGACATCGAAGACGAAGACAGTACCCGCTGTCTAATAAATAATATTAAAAATAATGATACTGAATTCTGGCGATGAAGAATTGCCCACGAAGAAAAAAAGATTTCAATAACATTATTTTACTTTTAATTTTTGTATTTTATAATCAAATATAAGACTTTGACGTGATAATTTGTAAATATTTCACACAGAAATAATTAACAAATTTTCTTAATTCACAGGATTTGTGTTTTTTGAATTTTTACCTATTTAATTGCAGTTTAAATAATGTTTTCGGGACTTTGAAAGCCGAATAGTTAGATACATGTACATTACTTGTAGAACATAGTATTGTATAAGAATTAACGCTTTTTATCAATGTAAACGTTTATTTACAATAAAGAAAAAGAAATTCATGATTTTCACCGAAAACTCGATTTTTAAAAAGTAGTTTTTCAGTTTTTCGCTTTTTTAACGACATTTTCGTATATAAACAATATTATATTTTAATTCTATATTAAAGTTGAGATTTCAACGAAAAAAATGAGCACTAGTAAAGTTCATTAATCGAAAATTTGCTAACCAAATTTTTCGATTGAAAATTAGGTCTTTTTTCTTTATTTTCTTCATAAAACATCGAAAAATAAATATTTCGCTTTGAAAAAATTTGGGCTTGTTTGAAACACAAAATAGAACATTTTCACCAATTTTCATGAAAATATAAACATTTTTGCGATAGTTATAAATTAAAAACCGAAAAAACGATTTTTTGCATTTTTCTCGATAATTTTGAGGTTATGGTCAATAATGATCAATTAGAAAGTTTTAGATTTTTCATTATCTACAACTTTTATATTCAACATTTTTCGATAAGATCCATAGTTTAGCCGCAAATCGCAAAAACGAGTACCAACCCTGAAAAATGTATATATTTACTCAGTTTGGACGATTTTTCCTTAATTATTTACACCATTAACTACATTTTCCGACCATTCGTATACTGCTAAGAATTTTTATTGCCTTAAACAGGATTGGCCCTGGTCTACTGGTGTTTTACTACCTACGTATTTATTATTCAAACTGTACTTATATCATCGTAAGTATTTGTCCCCTTTCTGGGGTACATCGGCTATCCACCCGAAGGTGCTTGCCGCAAGATGAGTGTGTTAATGTCATGTGCTCATGGCTAGCTGGTGTGTGAGATGAAAAGTATGTTAGATTGTGGTGGAATGTGTGAATTTGGCTGTATTGTGATATCAAATTATACCACAGCACTTATGTGTTCCTGATAGCTAAAATCGGTGATTTTGCCAACTAAATACGCGCAAGCCACAATACTTCAAGATGTTCTGCGTGTCACCGAGGTTTTGCAAAATTTTGTTGTAAGTGGTACATATAAACATAAAATCCCGTTGCGATTACAGTTCGTACGGTCCTGTACGCTACCTTGGCTAATGTGGGATGTATTCGATTACTTATAAATTTACTCGTGATTTCCTGGTGCATGCAAACGCATTCTTGAGATGTTAAATATAATTTTCAAATGAGAAAAATCTCAAACATATAAAATCAATCAGACTGGTTTTCCCATTGCGGATAGCGCCTGAAATACTGCGTTTTTTGAGACAACAGAAGAGTTTCTTCGAAAATAATTTTAAAGTTTTACGTCAGCCGAGTAGATGTGTAAATTTATTCATTTCCATAAAAAGCTGCGTTACGTTACGAGCCTTTCAAGACACAAATAGACATGAAACATCGAGGAATATTAATAAATAGCAGAATCTTTTTTCTAGTTGACAACAGAGCGGTTCCGGTGTTCAAGCGTGTAGGCCACGGCTCAAGCCATTAACTTCGGAAATAGCGAGGACTAGCTAGGAGATGTGTTTTGGCAAAACTGTGTCTATGTGCAATTTTCTTAAAACTCACTGTTTTCACAACCTTCGCATTTGTTTAAAGCTCTTGCAAAATATCGCTCAGTTTATGTAATTTTAACTTTTTTGCAAAGACGTAAATGCTATTCTTAACTTTCAAATTTCTGTAGAATTATCAGAATTTAAATAAAAAAGTCTTTTGATTCGCCTAACTCTTGTTATTTTTTTTTTTTCGTCATGTGCGTCATGGTTAAAAACAATTCTGATCATTCCTATACAGCCGTTACCTACTTACTTCTATCTGTATTGAATTCACACCAGCTTCAGCAATAATAATGGAAAGCAACCGTATAAAAATAATTAAAACTCTTCACATCTCAACCTTATTTTGCTCTCGTGAATAAGAGAAGAAGCCGTAAATCAAAAATATCTCGATGTTTTTCACGCCGTAAGTTACGTAAGCAAAGATAATAAACAAAAAAAATATGTTTGCCACATAGATATATTTAGTACTTGATACTAACAGACAGGTTGGCTACTCCTTGTCTAGAATGCAGTGTAATGGTGAAAATACAGAAAAAAATCTAATCCTCTAATTCATTTCTGACAAACAAGTTTTATTTAAACAATGATATGATAAGATAATGAGGTAATTCGGGTAAAGGATCGTCAAGTTAAGTACCTAATACATATACAACAATTTTGACAAACAAAGAATCTTGACTGATCCTACCTTTGCATGATTTAATATGTTGGAATAATTAATAGTGACCGATTTCGATAGCTCGATTCTATATCTAGAAACTAAAAAAAATCAAGTAAACTAGATAATAAAGTCTAAAACCGGAAATTATTTTTACACTTATTTTATTAGTGATTACCTCCCAACTGTTTTTTTTTTATTGAAACTATGTCATCTGCAGATGCTATTATTGTCAAAACCTTTTCAAGAGGTACCAGTTAAATATTAAATCCCGCCTTGTAATTGTTTATCTCAATTTTGTGTAAGAATTAATACACAAATTGGCCGTTTACGTGATCGATAAAATGTTGCTAATTGTGATTAGATTATTAGTATCAACTAATACCTTTTTAAGTTAACTGAGTAGTGGGTTATACAATAATTATACATACAGTCAGGTCTATAAGTAACGGATAAATTCATTATCTACGTAATTAACAATTAATGTATAAGATCCTAAAATACGTCAATTTTTAATTCTAAAATGACATTTTTTGGGCATAATTTTATACCTTCCCCTTCAACTCCCTTGGAGTGACAGTTATTTAAATCATCGACGTTATTTGGTCTGTTGAAGTAGATTTTCGATTTTACGTAATCCCATAAAAAATAATCAAGCGGGGTCAAATCGGGAGAACGGGAAGGCCACTCAATTTCACCGCGTCTACCGATCCACCTATTGGGAAAAACTTGATTGAGAGGCTCTTTTTTTTACGAGGAGGGGAAACCCTAATGGGCTCCCAACCTGAGCTGGGTCAGTGTCAGACTCTTACTGACTAAAACCCCTCCTCACAGGTCGTCTGTAACACTCCGAGGGCACTGCAGCCTCTTGGGCTTATTGTGCACTCCCTGTTCCGATTTACACTGCCCATTTTAATACTCCTGTGCCACTGATGAAGTGATACAGGTCTGAGAATGGACGAGTTTTAACGCTTTGCGGGCCTGTTTGTGTTTGCCCGTAAATATTATATCTTCTGCGGGCCAGTACCTCACACTCATATATAATATGGTCTACTGTGTCTGGTACCTTGCCACATAATCTGCAGTCAAGGTCGCCATCGAACTTGCCAATTCTGTGCAGATGTTTCTTAACAGGAAAATGTCCCGTCAAGAGGCCTGTTACAATTCTCAACTGTAACCTGTTCTTTGAGAGCAGTTGTGCAGTTTGTTTTGGGCATTGTCCTTCAATAAGTGTTTTCCCATGTCGATTACCTGGTATGTTCCTCCAGTAATGATTGTGTTTATTCCTGACCCAGTCTTTAATTGCCCCTCTAGCTGAGCATTTGGTAATGCCCAGCACGGGCTCTGGACCATAGAATGTGTTAGCTGCTCCTCGTCTAGCAAGTTCATCAGCTAAAGGCTATAGGAGATAGGCTCTTACTTTCGATGCAAAATGTGGTGTAGCTCCGTTCTGCTGATAGCAAATATTTCTATCAATTTCATTAGGGTTGTCATCTGGGCAAAGTATTTTTAACTGTGAAACTAACAAATTTTGCAATAAATCCGTATAACGTGCGCCAGTTAATGTGCTATCAAAGAAATATGGTCCAATAATTTGAGAATTTATAATTCCAGCCTAAACGCTCACCTTCTTAGGGTATTGAGTAATGGCTTCCATCATCCAATGTGGATCTTCTGTACTCCATTATCTTCAGTTTTGTTTGTTGGCTGTTCCATTTAAGACGAATGTTGCTTCATCAGATGTTTCTTTATAAATAACGGATCATCTTATAGATTTGCGACGGTCAGGATACTTGGTATAATTAAAAATTAACGTGTTTTAGGATTTGACTCATAAATTGTTAAATATGTAGATGATGAATTTATCCGTTACTTATGCACTGCAGAACGATTTGATAGTAATTTTACAATATTGGATAATGCTGTAGTAATAATTTGTAGCTAGATATCCGAGCAGGAGATCGAGCTTATTTTCTACGTGACACCATTGCAATAAAAATATATTAAATTATGGTTTATTTATGGCAATCGTTTCTCACTTTCCATTGTAAAAATTACCCAGAAATAATTGTGACAAAGATGTTTCTAAATTCCCGTTTTCTACTTTCTCATGTTCCTACCTACATACCTCATAAATAATGCCATTTAAATGATGATAATATTCACTTATTTCAACGTTTCGTGTCGAATCCTTAATTGCTGCACTTGCTGCGCATACATAAAAATATAAATATTTATAAATATTTTTATGTTTTCCACGTGTTGCCGTTCGTGTATCGATCCTGGGAACCCTTGAATATATATGACATCATCTCTGCAAAGTAATTAACACAAGAATTGCAGCAAGCAAGACAGATAAGGCGATGCCCCGAGCAAGGAAAGGCGACGTTGAGTCTAGAACGGCTTCTATGTATTCGTGGAATGTTACGAAACGGTGATTGCACGCCTGAATTGGGCCGCTGTACTTTTGTCTGCGCAATACATAATTTATAAATTGTAGCATGTTTACCTGTTTATCAACACTGACATATTTCGCACATTAATTCGGATTATTAATTAAAGTGGAACAACAGCTTAAGAGGTTTGCGACGAGTGGGGCCAGTATACCTAGGAATCGAGATCGATCAATCGAATCAAGTAATTCAGTTGGAATTAGAAGGTCAACAATTTTTCAGATAAAATTATTTTTATCTCCGAGTTGGCGTAAACAATACGACTACATGGATATACAGGGTGATTCACGTAGGGCATTCGTTAGAAGTTTTTCAACTTGCAGTTGGATTACAAAATTGCAACTTGGTATGTACCCATAATCGATCATGCCCGATACATGCAACCCTCATAACCTCACGATCTAATAACACCATAAACCCTGGGACTGAACGAGGAATATACGATATAGATGGAAAATTCATGAGTTACAAAATTTGTACAAGAAAATTTTATATTTCTCTAATCCGTTATCCAAAATGAAATGAATACCAAAACCTATAACCACGTAACTCACATCATTGTAGCTCCATAACCCCATAAACCCGGGAATTTGGAAGACTCCCAATAACCACATGAGTTATGCGGACAGAAGGAAGGATATATAATAATAAAATCGGCAGCTACTGGAAGCGGCTGGAACCTCCCCACTCGGTGGATCTTTGAAGCCGAAAAGAGCATTAAATTGTGTGACAAAACGGCACTAAACGTAATCCAATCTCATCCAAAATCTTTTCAGATCTTCTGAGGCACTAAAAAAACCCTCAACTTATTACCTACCTTATCGTTCGTTGAATAATATACTATTAGGATATTAACAACTTTAATATCACTTGAACAACTAAGAAAGTCTAGTTATCCTATAAATACTACAGATTTGTAAAGCAACAAACTGAAAATTGGTAAAGTGATAATTTATCATAAATTTACCAACTAAGGTACAGAAAGCATATGATATTGATATTGTTACATCTACCTTTAAAGTTTGTGACAATCCACTGGTGCAGTCACTAAAAGTTACAAATATGCCGAAATCTTATGACATGATACCAACGTTATCGGATGACAAACGATGACAATGACAATCGTCAAAATTTGCTCATTGCAATCCGATCACTCGCGGCTGTCTTTGTTAAATGAAACATTAGCATTTCAGTAATTTTACTAGATTTTAGAGGAATATTTGTAGTTTAATTCTTCGATTTGTCTGTATATATATTTAAAAACAGCACTAAACGTAATTCGTTCTACTTCTAGAGCAGTGAAGAAACCCTCACACGTGAATTGACACGTGATGGGACGAGTTTCACGACGTAACGGCTACGCGCATCGATCATGTCACGCGAAATGCGATCTATGCTTCATATTTGCTTTGTTTTTAATTTTTTTCACGGAAACCAAATCTAAAGAGTGGAAGTGTGATATATCGTTGAAATCAGAATTTTAACTGCTTTTCAATGGTTCCATTGCAAATTGAAAGTAATTATGAAATAAACAACTTGTTGCGTCAAAACGGCACTAAACGTAATCCGATCTCAACCAAAACTTTTCAGATCGGCACTAAAGAAACACACATGCAAAGTTTCATTCAAATCCGTTCAGTAGTTTCGGCGCTATCGTGCTAACACACATGCACACACACAGACATTTTTCAAAAACTACTTTTTTGGGTTCCTAGGAGGTTAATACATAATATAACTTCATAAATTCGTAACTCTGAAATCCTTGACCACCAAATATTCTATTTCGGAAAGCTTTTAGACAGCAAACTCATGATCGTCTATGTTTTCGTACACTCTTATCTTCAAATGATCTGTGAAGTGCGTTCCGTATACGCTTCCTCCTTTTTCAACACTTTCTGTCTTCGACATCCAACAGAAGTCACTCATCATATTTATATCATATTTACCCTGGTAATGACATTCCATGTCCTTGAAATTTTCGCTGTGCCTGTAATCTCCAAGATTTTCTGGAAAGTAATGCAGACGTGAATGGAGGAAGTGTAGCCTATAAATTCATGAGGCAACCCAATTGCTGATATTGTTTAGACTACGGGATAACCAAATATGTATAAATTCGGTGGCACTCCCTGGACATGTTTCGGTACTTGATCCGAGTGCGATATAATGGATTTTATAAGTCTTTGGCTATAGCAAAAATCCTGATGTATGTAGAGGCAATACTGATGTCAATTAGTTTCAGTGAGCAAAACTACATAAGAACCCAATGGTCTAACCCATGGTACAGACAAGTTCTTTTTGCGGGCTCCTGTAATCATACGTCCCGTATTTTAAGTTACAGTCCCGTATTTAAACAAAATATCCCGCATCTCGGAGACTGAAAAAATCAGAAAAGCGTGAATTCTCGAGAACGATAAATAATTGGATAACATACATGGGGATAATTCTGATAGGTATTGATACTCTTTATTTAGTTTTTTTGTTTTTGACGTCTACCAATGGGCCCCGCTGTCATCATGCGCGTATATTTAGGCACGTTTGTCTGCTCATTTGTTATAGGTGAACATATTGTCCTACTGTCCAAACCGGAAAGTAAAATTAAAAGAAAACCGGTATAACCCATTTTCACCATATTATATTGAAGTTCACGGCGAGACCTTTAAATTCTTTCGTTAGGTCTTTATTAATTAATTACCGAAAAATGATTTATTACACTGATATGTGTTAATAAAAACTGGTAAAATCGGCAGATCTGGTACTGTTCCAATTAATACACTTTGCTAAGAATTTATTACATAATGCAACAAATAAAACAGTCGTTAATGGTAATAATTATTATAATACAATACAATAAAATTCCTGTTTGATTTAAAACTATAATGAAAATACGCGTGTTTGCAATAAAAATTAAATAATCTCTCAACAGATGTCAATTTGCTCATTTTAACTTTTGATGGGCAATTGTTAATTGATACTGTCATTTTTTATAAGCAAATATATTTATTGCATGCTACTAGAAATATTCAAATTTAATTGACAAAAATGTTTCAACTGTTAAACGACATTTTGTGCACGTGTCGTTTAGTAATCAAGGTTGACGTCCAATTTATAAGTGTGTTGCGGTTTTTATTTATACGAACTATTTAACTCTGTAACTCGCTTTGAAACTACATAAATAAAATATGAATAAGCCTAGTACCACCAAACTAATAATAGCTCTAATAGGTAATTAACTTGTTTTCACAGAAAATAGAAACATCAGACTGTAAGAAAGGGACTTTTGGATCGTTTACGTAATCCATTATGAATTTATAAAGCAGATAATATACAGGGTGTAATTAGTTTTTTATGATTAAGTGTGTTAATACAAAAGAAAGGCCAGATACATATCGTCAGAATACTCCACCATTTCTTATGTATCGGAATTTAGCTATCCATCCACATAAAGGATGGCGGTCAATGGCGGTAGCTCAGTGGGTAGCGCGTTCGAGCCTCTTCTACTACGAAGTAATTTTCAATTATAAATTATTCCTAATAAGTGGATCGGATCCCATTACAAACTGTATGGTTCCTTTTCCTTTATCAGACAAATCTAGATCTTATTTTTTTTTCTTTATAAAATTACATATCACTTAATGGCCCTATATACTTTAGTCAAAAATAAAAATTTAAATTGAGGTTATCAATATCTATCAGAATCATGCCATGTATGTTATTCGATTACTTGTCGTTTTCCAGATATTCACGTTTTTCTGATTTTTTTAATAACTTGCATATTTGTCACAAGATTTTTTAAAATTATTTTTAAGATTTTTTTACTAAAATAATATTAATTGATAAGTGAATTACTAAAAGAAATGTATAATCTGTTTTTATTACAAGAAAATTTATAACAAAAATAATAATTTGTGCCCTCTTTTGGTCTTCCAAATTACAGTGTTTTTTTTATTTTTATACCAATTCATATATTAAGAAAGGGAAAGATTATCGGATGTTCCGATTATATTTTTCCTGTTAGGTATGAAACTAACAATTGACTTTGATGTATTTCTAAATATCCAATCTTGTGGATATCAAATATAACTTTAATATGCTCAGCAGCAATCCTTTTACTAAAACATGGCTTATCTTTATCTAAACCATTCTTGAAACAAACTTAAATCTATGCTGCATCGGAGCTCGCTTTCCTCGTTATACAATCTACCTCCATCCATTTTACTACATGTATTTTTCTCGTTCAATTCAAAGCGTTTTTTAGCAATATAAAATAAATTACCTTTAAATTAACACAAAAATGTTATATTTACTTGTAAAAAGTATGTTTTTCTTCAAACGCTAAATAGCCCAATAAAATGGGAAAATTTAGATGAAATAATTCAGAACGGGCTGAAATTTTGGGAACAGGCTTATTTTGTGGTACTTTTTAACATATCAAAAATCCTCACCCGTAGAGGGGGGGGATAAGTAAAATAAATATAAAATAAATCGCAAAATGTTTCAAATGAAAGTTGTAGAGAATTCGATTACGAACAATTTCCTTTTATTTTTCATTTCCATTTGATCAATATTGGCAGAGATATAAATTTTTATACATATTTATAGCGCACTATCAGAACACTTATATTCTTTCCTATTATTTGGGTTTTCTACCACATGTACTATTATCCTCTTCAAAACAAATCACCGAATCTACAAAATAATGGAATTATTGGAAAAAAGCCTCTGCGCCCGTGACGTTTACGCCAATGGAAAAGTCAGAGGTTATGTTTTGCAAATAATATAAATGTATTTTGCTGAAGTTTCGGAAAGTAGTCTCTCTCCGTTTTCAAAGCTATTATTTGGAAGAACTCTCATTTTGCTGTGTATGTCAAATACACAGCTTTAAGATTCTGTTTATGTTATTTCCATAGATACTTACTACTTACACAGAACATAGAACTGATGATATTTTCTTTTACATAATGTTGAGTTTGTTAAGTTCTTCTTTTAACATTGGTAGCCAGGTTGTACAAATATCTACAGAACAATTCGATACGCACTTATCTTCATTTAATAAGATTATTGCTGATTCTTTAATTTTTCTTTTTTTGGTATCTGTTTCTTTTGTTAAAATTTTTGCCGAGTCCCAGTTTATTCTATGTCCGTTTTCCTAAGCATGTTCACAAATCTTTGATTTCTGAATTTCATTCTTTCTAATGTAATTCTTGTGCTCATCCAACCTCACACTGAAAGGTCTGGATGACTCACCCACATAACATTTATCACATTCGCACGGGATATTGTAAATACAGTTTTTTGAATTCTGCTCCCTGTTTATCGGTTTTGTTTTTGTTAAAGTAGATCTTAAAGTGTTCCCCGTTTGAAATATCGTCCTAACATCAAATTTGTCACCTATACGGCGTAGCTTTTCCGATAGTCCGTATACATAAGGAATTATTGCTGTATAATTACGTTCAGGTTTTTGTTGTACCTGATTGTCCCTATTTTCAACATTTATGAAAACTCTATCAACAAAGGCTTCAGGATATTGATTTTGTACTAGAACCTCTTTGATAAATTTTTTCTCGTTATTTAATATTTCATTATTAGATGAAATTATTTTGGCCCTATCGTATAAACATTGTACAACACTCCTTTTAACATTTATTGACTGGTTTGAGTTAAAATTTAGATATCTATTAGTATGTGTTAGTTTTCTATAAACGCTTGTTTCAATTATATTATTTACCCTTCTAATTAAAACATCTAAAAACGGTAGTTCATTCCTACTTTCTACTTCTAATGTGAATTTAATAGACGGTTCCTTCGACACCATGAGGCCAAATTGCAAAGATGTCGTCAACATATTTCCACCAAACAACCGGTTTGTTTATACAATTTTGAACATGTGTGTTCTCAAAGTTCTCCATAAATATGTTGCTTAAAATTGGTGATAATGCAGACCCCATAGCCATACCAAAATCCTGCTGATAGAACTCATTGTCCAATTGAAAATAGGTTGTTTTTATATACAGTGTTAAGAGTTCCATTATGCTATTTACACTTAATTTAGTTCTAGTTTCCAAATTATTATCATTTAGCAACCTGTCTTTAACTATTTTTAAGGTTTCATCTACCGGAACATTGGTAAAAAGACTAACTACATCAAAACTAACCATCAGGTGTGATCCATGAATATCGTTTTCATAAATTTTTTCTATGAAATGTTTACTATTTTTAATATATGAATCGGTATTTCCAGATAATGGATCAATAATTTTAAGTAAAAATTTTGCCAAATTATGACATGGTGAATTAATACAACTAACAATTGGTCTTAAAGGAATATTTTGTTTATGTGTCTTTGGTAAGCCATAAAAATGAGGAGGCTTACTATGATGTGGTGTAAGTTTCCTTCGTTCAAAATCATTAAATTCATGTTTGCATTTAAACAAAGTTCTGTAAATTTTGCTCTCTATTGATTTTGTTGGATCTTTGTTTAGTTTTGAATAGGGTCCCTCATTTACAAGAGTCATGATTTTTGTGTTGTATATATCTTTATCTATAATGACTGTGGCATTACCTTTGTCTGCTGTCAATATTTTTATACTTTCATCGCGTTTTAAAGAATTTATCGATAACTTTTCTTCTGGAGTTAAATTATCTTTAATTTTGTATTGCTTCTCTAAAACAATTTTTGCCCAATTTGATTCTCTTTAACTTTCATTAGATACACTATACGCGTACGATATATCGTTTTCAAGTTTTTATCGATTTTATCATGAAACAAGTGTTCTGATAGCGCGCTAAAAAGATGTTTAAAAATTCATATCTTTCTCAATGTTGATCAAATGAAAATGAGAAATAAAAGAAAATTGTTCATAATCGAATTCTTTACAACTTTCGTTTGAAACGTTTTGCGATCCGGATGATCATTTTCTAGATTTTAGCAAAAAACTCACGCGTTTCCGTTGTGTCGCAAACTGTCAAAATTTCAAAAAAATCTATCTCAGCTCCAATAGGTCGTATGAAGTGAAATAGAAAACGAAATTGTGCGGATTTTTATTATCTATAATTTTCATGTGTACACATTTTACAGTAAAATTGATACTTTTCGAGTGAGGACTTTTGATATATAACCCCAAAGTAAGCCTGTTCCCAAAATTGCAACCCGCTCTGAATTATTTCATCCAAATCGACAAATTTCGTCCATTTTATTGGGCTTAAAAGAATATGACTTTAACGAAGAAAGCATTTTGTGAACTTAAATTGTCATTTCTCTGACACTCCATTTGAGCGGAAGTAGATGTCTTTTACTTCCGCTCTCATCATTCTGAGCGATAATAATGGTCCTTTACTACTGCTTATGATCGGCACTAAAAGCACTTGAAGAAAAAAATAACAGTATTTTTCTTCAAACGTCAGAAAATTATGACATTTTTACTCATTTCATGACATTAAAGTTTGACATTTCGAACGGCTGCACGTTGCCATTAGCAACGAAAGTAAAGGTACTTTTTCTTCTGTTCGAGTGGACTTTTACTTCTATTGTTAAGGCAACGCATTGCTAAATTTGTTGTATTTATTTTTTTATAGCTAAAGGACGTTAAAGAAAAAAATAACATGTTTTATTCGGAGTAAAAGTCACTTTTACTCCTAATAAAACAGTGTACTCTTATTTAATTCATATTCAACATTTGAGGAAAAACATCATGTTTTATGAAGAATAATAGTATACTGTTTTATTAGGAGTAAAATGATACTTTTGTGACGAGTCTGTAGTGACAGACGTCACAAAAATGACTTTTACTCCGAATAACACGTAAATTTTTTCTTCGAACGTCAATTAGCTATAAAAAATAAAGATAAAAAAATTTAGCTGTACGTTGCTATTAGCAACAGAAGTAAAAGTCCGCTTGAGCCGAAGAAAAGTAGCTTTACTTCCGTTACTAATGGCAACGCACAGCCGTCTGAAATGCCAATCTTCAATGTGATGAAATGAGTAAGAAATGTCGTGATTTCCTGACTTTTGAAGAGAATAGTATATTGTTTTATTAGGAACAAAAGTGATACTTTTGTGACGAGTCCGGCAATTACAGATGAGTCACAAAAGTGGATTTTACTCCGAATAAGACATGTTATTTTTTCTTTAAACGTCGATTACTATAAAAAAATGAAGATAAAAAATGTTGCTGTGCGTTGCCATTAGCAATGGAAGTAAAAGTCCGCTCGAGCACTTTTACTTCCGTTGCTAATGGCAACGTACATCCGTCTGAAATGTCACACTTTAATGTCATGAAATGAGCAAGAAATGTCATGATTTTCTGACGTTTGAAGAAAAAGTGATTTTTTTTGTCTCGTCTGTTCTTGCCGAATTCGCTTCGCTCGTCAGTCAAGTACATCCTCGACTCAAAAATGTCACTTTTACTCCATATAAAACTATACTATTATCAAGGACACATACATATTATTTTTTACTTTCCCATATACGTAGTATATAGGGAATTTTAATGTTATGAATGAGTAAACAAAAAGTATTTTAATGAATTTTGAAAGAGAAGAATGTTTTATTAAAATTGAGCTAAAAAGTAAAAAATAAAATTTCAGAGAATTTTTAGACCTACAGTACGACTAAAAATAAATAAAATAATTCTTCAAATATATCGATATTTCCTGGGACCAATGAATTTTAGACTACTGCAAATTGTCTGTCCCCAATATCATAGTTTTGACAATTATTGGTGTCTATCGAAAAAAAATTACATACTTTGAAGCAGATATTGCTTGACCTAAATAATACCTAATTAGCACATTACATCCTGAAACGTAAAAGCGTCGAGTTGTCTCTCACTTCGGGCATTTAAAAAAAATTGCTTCTGCTTTAACTGATATCCAGTATAATGGTAAGCACATTTTAAACTGCCAAATGTTTAAAAATATCTTTAACTTATTTACGTCTACCTCTCTGCAAGTATCATATTTAGAAAAAGAAATAGGAAGTCTTTCTTATGTGACCAATATTTACCATAATGTTATTTTTAACCATCTCACGGTGATGTAATTTCTATTTTTAAGGTTACGTGGCGTGACCATAAAGCCGTTTGCATCATTGGCGATGTCCAAACACGAAAGCCCTTTAAGATATAAAAGGAGAATCCAGATTGCATGAATATAATAATACTATTCTCAGAATGGAAGATTACGTTGATAGTCACCTGAGAAATGTTTGCAAGTCTGTTATTAAAAAGTGGTCATTATCGAAATAAGATCCTATGAGCTAATAATTATTTTCTTTTTGAGATCACAGTGCATAACCATTATTGAACCTTTTTGTAGGTAGAGACACTAAAAAAGTTCTACAACTACTCAAACAGATATCGCCTATAGCGTATCGCCTACCATCTAGAGATGATTCAAATTGAACTTCTGTGAATTTAAAAATATATCTTATTTATAATCTGTGAACTCGTTATGTCACGGATCGACGATGTTGCATTTCCAATTCACTTTAAGTTATGATGTCTATTTTATGATTGTTATCAGCGGCATGCTGAGCAATAGTTCTTTAATTTTTTAGCTGCATGTTCCTTGAATCTAGTTGTAATTGGACGTTTGGGTTGCCCAATGAAATTGTTGCAATGTACAGCTAATTTTCTAAAATCCCTTTCAGTTATTTCAATTTTATCCTTGAGACTGTCTGAAAGTTATTTTTTTTCACATAACACCTTCTCTAAAAGTCATAAGGTTACAGATGAACTTTGAATTATGTTGTTCGGCTTGACAGGGGGTAGGGTTCCATTACATTTCTTGATTATTCTAGCAATTAAACGTCTCATTTTCAAATTCTCTTTGTTGATAGTCAACTTGAAATTAAGATTTGTTATATGTATATAAACATTATTTATTGATTTGTACATATTTACACAAAATGTCCTCATTGATTTCGCATCAAATTTTGATTTGATAAAATTGATCAATCATTATTTTGTCCAACTCGGTGTGTTTTATTTCCATTATATATATTTTTTTCTATTGCAGTATACATCCTTCCAATGGATAATAGGCAAAAGTCAGCGTTTTATTCGTTTTTCATTTATTAAGAGCTGACTTCTGAAACAAATGACAAATTGCGTTAAAAATTAGGATTTAAATTTAAGTTTGTTACTGAGTTTAGGGATTATGATTAAAAAATTTAATCCTGTGAACTGATACCTTTCAAGTAAGGTGTCTATAATCTTTAATCTTATATTAAAATTATAAATATTTCATGGAAAAAAACTTAGAATACGATATTTTTGTAATATAAACATGAAACCATATTACGTTGTGACATTTTAAAATTCGAGCATAATTTCTTTCTTTCTAAACTTTCACAAGCTTTCCATTACATATGACAAAAATAAAACTAGGTATTTTTAAAATTTGGGACAAAATTAGATGCACGTGTATTTTTTAATAAATATACTTCTTGAAGCAAATTAAATATTAGATGTAAATTATGTGATTCCCTATCGTAAAATATTATTATTTACTTAGTTCTCTTATAATTCGAATATCCAAATTGTCATTTTCAGATACACCGAGTGTTAATCGGCTTTGCCACATATTATTCCGTCTAAGAAAAGACTTTCGTGATTTCGAAATGCTTTACAAGATTTTATCCTAGTGCCCAGAAATTTTGCATGGTCCCCACAGCATATAAGTGACATTTTTCACGTGATTGTCTCTGAATCTCAGGATGTCCTTGTTGTGATTACTGGGTATGCTGAAAACGTGGGAAAAATGATTTATTTTCTTGTCACATTCTATATTTTATCTTAATATCAAATTTTATAGTAACCAGTCTGCACTATATGATAATCATGCAGTGATCACGTGACACTTTTCTGCAAATAACAGACTGTTTGTTGTCAACCCATAAACGTTTATAAATATTTAACTAACATTTATAACAGTACAACTGAAGTCGAGTTCTCTAGTGAAATTAAATTTATTATATTGGGAACAGGCATTTGCAACTCGATACAATAAATCATAGAGCTCTGAGGCCGAGTGAGCTTGCCGGTCAATTAAAATTTTCTGGCATTAATTGCAAGAAAGTCCTTACAAATATTTTTTGGAATAATTAAACACGGATAGGAAGAGCGAGATGCAGTTCAAATATACAGATTCTGCAAATGTAGTTTTTTATATCCTGAAGTAAACCAGTGCGAAAAAGAAAACAAAATTGCTTACGTGAAAGCGAGACAGATGAATGTTACATTAGTGGGGTGACACGACAAGGTTATGAAAGTTATATTTCACAAAGTGTGCAGCATGCTGAGAGTAATATATCCGACTTTCTGTTACTAATTTTTTTTTCTCGCACTTGTTTACTCCAGGATATATAGAATTACTTTGCCGAATCTGTATAAAACTACTTTTGTCGAATCTGTATATAGTGTGCTGATCGAATAGCAAGGAATATTAGCTAATTAAGTGCACTTGAATACAATTTTTTGATGAAAATCTGGTACGTTTGCCTTTAGGCAAAAATATATTTTTTTTTTTTTATATATTTTTTATAAATGAAAATTGTATAATTTTTGCTATGAAAATTGCGCAAATTTTTGATATAATTAAAAGTTATCAATACTCCTATTCTTCCGGCAAATATAATAAATTTCCGCATGTTTCCTCTATTCCACTCTTACCCTGTTGTCATTGCTTTCGAGAGAGATTATAATAAAACAGTTTCCGCATGTTTATCTCCTGTACTCGTTGCGAAAGTGTATTTAGGTCGCTTTTGTCTTGTAAATTATATTATAAATAAATATAGGTCAAGGTGTGTTATAAATAGAGGCTTTACTATAACATCGGAAAACCGATTCAATTTACAAATGTCGAGATTTAAAATAGATATTGTTTTTCCTTTATTTCCTATCTATCGATTCCTTATTATAGATGCAAAAGCTCTTTTCGTATAGTGCTCAAGTCAATGAAAAATTCCACTACTGACTCTTTGTAGACAACAAGCTGAAGCATGTAATTTTTCTGTTATAAGGTAGGAATATAAATCACTACAATTACTGTGGACAGCTTTGTTCACCATCAGCTTTACCAAGCTATTTTTTTGCAACAGTCTAATCCAGTTCTAGATTCCAAGTCGCCTATACCATAGAGTGGTTCTATGTTATTTAGTTCATGTGATTTTTCTGTTGTGAATGTGTACGTACATGATATATACGATATAGCATCAAAAAAATATTTATTAAAATGTTAAATTCAGGATTTTTAAAATTTTAATAAAGGGAAAAAGAATTCCTCTAATGATCCCGGTAAGGGCTTATCTTGGATACACATTAGATTCACGTACTGTCGTGAAAAAAAAAATAGGACAATTTTTTTTTCTAATGTAAATCTGTCTCTATTTGAATATGTAATGAGTAGCCCAAATAAAACAGATATCACTTTTAATTTATTTTTTATTTTAATGTTGTAGTTAGTGCTATAGTAAATGATGGATGGTTAATGAGACAAATTGCACTGCATTATAACATTAACAAAAATTTGGTGTGTAACATTTTAAGAAAGCGGAGAATAAACGGTACGATTAGTAGAAATCCTGAATCAAAGGACACAGGATATCCTACTTAACAAGAAACTAACTACTAATATTTCGTTATTGCACAACTTCTATAAGTCTGTTTGGCATAGAATTAAATAACCTTATACAATAATCATTGGTAATAATATTTTCCCATGCATTATTTACTATTTTCAGCAATTCTTCGGCATTCCGTGGTCTCACATTTCGTTATTGGATACTTCCGAGGATACTTCTTACGAGTAGTCTCTATACTTCTTCCACAGGGTTAAGATCTGGACTATGACTGGGCCAATTAAGAACATTGATGTTGTTATCTTGAAATTAGTTAGTTACGGTATGAGCAGTATGAACGGAACAATTGTCTTGTTGAAATATGAACTCGTTATTAGGAAATAATTGTGACACAGAAGGGAGCATAATATTGTCTAAAATCCTAATATACGTTTCACTAAAATCGTTCCTCGATATGCCACAAAACACCAGGACCACGTGCCGATATCCAAGCCCACATATTGACGGAAAATCTACCACTTTTATCATTGTTAGATATATATTTCTCATCGAATCGAGTATTCGGAGGGCGGTAAACACGAATACGACCGCTGTATGTTGACTGGAAAGTTTTTTCGTCTGTAAAGATTACATTGTTCCAAAAATTCCATGGGCTAAAAATTAAAGCGCAAATCCTACTCGAGCTTCTTTATGTTCAACTTTAAGTAAGTATTTCTGTGCTAATTCCGCTTTAAATATAAAAAAATAGGGCCATAGACAAATTGGTCGTCCGAGGAAACGATAGAAGGTACCGTAACAGATAACAGTACCTAATACGTGAAGCAAAGAAAAAAACAAATTGTCTTTGTTTACTTTCAAAAAATGCCGAGGTATCTACAAAATAAAACCCTCACGAAAAGAAATCATTTACTTGTATTATGATATTAATGTAAAGATCTGAGGTAGTTCTCGTATGAATAAAATGTTTCAAAACGGTTTTGTAACATTCAGAGCTTAGGTAGCTAACAGTTTTAGTTATGATTCATGTGTATGAAAAGACCGTAAAGCTTGACAATATACATATTTCAGTTGTTCAGTTCAGAAAATCGAAAATGACATCATAACAATAATCGTTCAGATATCCAGTCGGTTTGTCGCCACGTGCTGGGAACCTCAACACGCAACTTTTTTATTTTCATTTAACGATATTGCATTGTGGTGTGTTGGATAGTTAATAGGTAGTACAATAAAATTATCGATCGTTTCGCACATTGTATTGTTTTAGTCATCACAATGCTGTTGTTTTTGCAGACGTCGTAAAAATACGTCTAAGGTGGCGATACTCAGCTATTTCATTTTAATTTTTGGAGGCCTTTTTCTTTATTTCTCGTCCGGGTAGATTTTCCAGCCAATCTGTGTGAAAATATAGAATTTCAACTGTTCATGATTACGCCTGCCTTACAGTAGGATCTCCGAGGTAGCTACACGATTTAAAAATCTATACGAATAAAAAAGTAATGATGGTTTCTTAAAATCGCTTCCAGACTTTGAATATATTTACCTATTGTTTGTACATATCTGTTCTTAATTTATATACAAGTATTACAGAAGAATTTCAGATCTAATAATAATTATATGCGAGAAATAACATCCAAGGTTTTATTAAATGTCCCAAATTATAATTAATTGCTTTGGTCTGGTGCATTGCGCTACAGTTTTAAATTTATGTACAAATATTGCACCGTACCGTAACAAATTTAAAAATATTCAAAAATGAAGCATTCATATATCTACAAAAATGTCCAACTTTTGAAATTAATTTTAAAAACCATACGAATATTTAATTATTTCCAGTCAACGACAAGACGCAGAACAGCAAAAGATTTCAAATTTTAAGACCGAAACAACAACATAATTTTTAGTTCAAATTTCAGTCAACTTCAGTTATTGCGCAGCTAGTATCCGCACTAAATAGGTGGGGACATATCCAGCTTTAGATTGTGCCCGCACGGAATGGAGGGTGGTTTTCCAAACCACAAAAAAGCGATCGCGCGAGACTTGTGGTGCAAGATTAACGCGACAGTACCAAAGACCACGCGTGGCGAGTCTCAGGCAAGTCAATTCCGGTAGGCGTACTTAAATCCATCAGCGAATTCTTCCTTGGCAGCTCCAAGTAAAAAACGACAAATTTATTCTGCCCTCGTGCATCTAATCTAATTTATCAAACTGTTATAATCGGCACCTTCGCCAAAAACGTGAATTTCTTCGAAAAATACGAGTTGGTATTTTATTTTTTCTGAGACAAAACTTTTGTCGTTGAAAAGTTAACATTTTACAATCTACTTTTAAGGTTAATTTTAAATGCATTAAACTCTATTAAGTGTTTAAAAATAAATATTATAATTCCGTTCGAAAACTAGTGTGTTATTTCAGGAAGAAATATATAGGGTGGTGAAAATATACCCTGCCACAAACATTTAAAAGTGTTTTTCGATTTTAACCTCTCCACAATAAAATTGTGAGAGGTTACTAAAATTGGTTCAAAAACGAAAATTGAGATAACATCAAATCTTTACGATTTGAGGTCCTAGGAACCCAAAAAAGTGATTTTTGAAAAATGTCTGTGTGTTAGCACGATAGCGCCGAAACTACTGAACGAATTTGAATGAAACTTTGCATGTGCGTTTCTTTAGTGCCCCAGAAGATCTTAAAAGGTTTTGGTTGAGATCGGATTACGTTTAGTGCCATTTTGACGCAACAAGTTGTTTATTTTATAATTATTTTCAATTTGCAATGGAATCATTGAAAAGCAATTAAAATTCTGATTTCAGCGATATGTCACACTTCTACCCTTTCGATTTGGTTTCCGTGAAAAAAATTAAAAACAAAGCAAATATGGCATAGATCGCATTTCGCATGACATGATCGATGCGCGTAGCCGTTACGTCGTGAAACTCATCACATCACGTGTCAATTCACGTGTGAGGGTTTCTTCACTACTCTAGAAGTAGAGCGGATTACGTTTAGTGCCGTTTTTAAATATATATACAGACAAATCGAAGAATTAAACTACAAATATTCCTCTAAAATCTAGTAAAATTACTGAAATGCTAATGTTTCATTTAACAAAGACAGCCGCGAGCGATCGGATTGCAATGAGCAAATTTTGACGATTGTCATTGTCATCGTTTGTCATCCGATAACGTTGGTGTCATGTCATGTTAATAAGATTGCGGCATATTTGTAACTTTTAGTGGATTATCACAAACTTTAAAGGTAGATGTAACAATATCAATATCATATGCTTTCTGTACCTTCGTTGATGAATTTATTATAGATTATCACTTTACCAATTTTCAGTTTGTTGCTTTACAAATCTGTAGTATTTAGGATAACTAGACTTTCTTAGTCGTTCAAGTGATGTTAAAGTTGTTAATATCCTAATAGTATATTATTCAACGAGCGATAATGTAGGTAATAATTCGCATAGATGATTGTAAATTCATTAAGTTGAGGGTTTTCTTAGTGCCTCAGAAGATCTGAAAAGGTTTTGGATGAGATCGGATTACGTTTAGTGCCGTTTTGTCACACAATTTAATGCTCTTTTCGGCTTCAAAGATCCACCGAGTGGGGAGGTTCCAGCCGCTTCCAGTAGCTGCAAAAATCAAAACAATTTTGTAAATTAAACTGAGACCCTCAAGGGTCTCTACCAAAGCTCTCCGACTCAAACTGTTTTAATTTTTCAAACTCGAGGGCTTTGTCCGTATTCATGCGCCATTCGGTTGAAACCATATGGAGTTTTTCGGTAGATTAGGGTTTTCGCCATTTGGAATTATGTTTTGTTGGAACAGCTCCAAATATTTTTCAACATTTAATGAACTTTCAATAAAAAATGAACCTAAAGTTGTAGTTCTAACGTGTGGACTGTACAAACTGTGTCTGTATCTAAGTATGTATCTCCATCATCCAATGTGGATTTCCATGCGACCAATATCGATAATTTTGCCCATTTATAGCGCCATATAAACAGAAGGTGGCCGCATCAGAGAAAAGTACTCGACTTAAGAAATATGAATTGGTATTACATCGTTCCATCATGGTTTCGCAAAATTCTACTCTGCGGTCGAAATCATCCTCGTTAAGCTCTTAAGTTCACTTTATACGGATGCCATTTATTCTTTTTCAAATATTTTAAAACAGTCGACTGGCTGCTGCGACTTCGCAATTTGGTTTGTGAAGATTGTCCTTCATTGTCAGCAGAACATCTAACTGTTTACTTTCTGAAATTACAGAACGACCTCTCTTGAAATTATCAAATATCTCTTACTCTAGAAACTTCTTTTCTATTTTGCTAACAGTTAATATATGTAATAGGTCGATCAGGGTATTTACCATTAAATAATTCACAAACCAGAGTTTGTTTATATTCTCTACTTTTACCGCATTTTAAATAAATTTGTATGTTTTATAAATACCATAATACCTGTTGCTTCTTTCTGCTAAATAACATGAACCGTATCGCTATAACCTTGTTCTTAATATTTTTTTGTGTAACTATTTATTTGCCTTTAACTATTTGTTCTATTAAAATGGTATTTTATAATTGTGATAATAATTCAAACTCGTTTGTTAGGACTTGATCTGTATTGTTTAAAATAATAATTATCATTAGATAATTAAGGTCCTTTCATGTTTGTTTTTAACAGCCGAGAAAATAGCCGGGCTTTATGTATTTTGCTTAAAAACAGGAAGTATAGTAAATGGACATAATAATATGCATGTGTATTCGAAGAAACCAAGGTCATTCGCTCACTGAGGAGAAACACATCGATATCAATATACATAAATCCATTTCTAATAGGTTTCTTGATAAAATATGGAATTTTCTACAATGTGTTAACATGTTAATGTGATGTTTCTCCTTTGATTGATGTATACGCTTTTGGATAATAGTGTCACAAGGTTATTGAGATTTTTTTTTAAATTGGGACGATGCATAATTTATCATTTTCACTTTTCAGACTTGCAAACATTGAGCTTACGATTGTAATTTTCTGGTGGTTAACTTTTACGCACCCTGTATACATAAATCGTAGTACTACGAAATAATTTAGAAATTCTTAAAATTTTGCCATTTCTTAAACATGTATTGTCGTAAGGTATTAAAGCTGACTATTTGATTTTTTCTTTAGGTATCAATAAAATTACAAGATGTGAACCGTAATTTTAAAATATACCGTAATTATTTTGTTGCCTCCAGTGAAACGTATTCTGGCGGTAATTTTCACTTGTAGGTGACATTAACATATGATCTGTTTCATAATTTTTCTATTTTCTGATGTTTTTCTCCAAGAAGCAGACTCTAGCCAACGGTTTTATTATAGTTACATTTGCATACAACTTTTAGATAATAACATGCAGTACATGCGTGAATAACTAGTTAATAGATTATTGTTTTATTTATATTGAGCTATTTGGTTAGCGTTTTTATTCTAAAATACATTCCACCGTATGTGATAATATTTTATTTTTGGTAATAAAAATACTGTGTCAACACGAGCGGCAGTAAAATATAAGTTGAAAATGTAATTTTAATGCGGCTTCTGAAACTGCTTTAACTTTTTTTCATAAATAGACAGAGCATAGCACAAGGTGAAGGTTATGTTCTACTGAATACGTAGGGTTTGGATTTTTGTGAAGATTTTTGGTTCTTATATAACGTCTCTAACAATCGTCAAAATACAATAAAAAGGGGGCTGCTTCAAGAGTGAGTGTATAAACAAAAAATCGATACAAAGAACTCTTAAATATTATTGAGGAATTAATACAAGCTAGTATAAATTATCGCGTATTACTCCATAGTGAAGTAAAAATAGACGAAAATAAGGCGATAGAGAATATTTTACATAGAACAACGGGGCGTAGAAAAATAAGCTTATTTTGGTGACTAGGAACTAGGAATACCCTAATTTTTCTACTGTGAGTAGATGAAGGAACTCTTTTTTTTTGCAGAAAAGCGATAAATTGGTCATTTTTAAGGGTGGTGGTTGGTCTTGATAGTTTTCACAGAAATGAACAACCTCCGAGGAAAACACAGAAAACATGTTTTTTTTAACTTTTGGTGGTGAATTTGGTGGTGAACCACCAAAGATATTGCTCTAACCCATTTTCTGTTTATAAGTGAATAAAGTGCTATCATTTAAAGCAAAAAAGACCGAAGTCCCCAAAAAAGCTGTTTACAAAACAACGTATTATTTTATTGGGTTGTATGGTAACCTTAAACATCAACATTCCCTGTTGGCATGGCATTTGACTTTGTGTGTTCCATACGCAAGTTACTTCAACGTTTATAAACAAGCATTTACTATAAAAACAAATTTAAGATTTAAAAAGATCATCCAGTTATTTCAGGAACTTCGCCAAAATTATGTATTTGATCGGTTCTACATGCTGACTTTTGGCACTCTATCAAACAATAAAATTTGTGACTAACTTTATAGTTCAAGCAGTTAATAGAAAAAATGGAAAAGTGGAAACTTGTTGGGATGGGCTTGAAATACTCTTATCTATTGTTTTTTGTCTTACAATTTCATTTAAACACTTTTATATGTGAGTACAGTAACTCATTAATTAAAATTGCTCTGGAGGATTGGCCCAATGAAAAGAGCGTTATTTCAATCATTTATTTGACACTTAAACCACTGTTTATCATAAAGTATATTCAGAATATGACATTCTGCAGTTAAAATTTGCCAAAATCGAGGCCTAACCCTTTGTTTTTACTTGCTTTTCTTTAACTCACAATGTTTATGTTCAAATCTTGCGTCCTTTATTTAACACGCTTCCTGTCATAATCGACAAATCGTTAAGAGACGAATTTTTATTGAGCGATCTCTGGTGGGTAAGCCCCCCAAAAAGTGTGACTAAAAAATAATAAATTGTTTTTTAAAAACTTGCTTTTCTGTAAAAAGTACTAAAAAGTAAAAAAAAATACTAATGTACGAATGCGAGAAAAGCAAGGCGTGCGCACTTTGTTGATTGCACGCATGATGGATATGAAAGGGGTGGAATCGTTGTATACATAGTCAAGCGTATATAAAGACGATACATATTCCTGTATACAAAGTGCACACGCCTTGGTTTTCGTACATTCGTACATTAGTATTTTTTTACTTTCTAGTACGACTTTTTACAGAAAAGCAGGTTTTTAAAAAAAAATTATTATTTTTTTATTATCAAAGTATATCATTCTTTGGAAAACCCAAACAATTGAATACTGGTTTGGACACCGACAATCCCAGGAGCGTTCCCTATATAACACTTTGTTCCCAACGCTATAAAATAGAAGTCGTAGTATTTTGAATAGAAATTATTTGAGATCTATTTTCTATTTTATATTCCATAATTTACAATTGAAATCAGAGAAGTATACAGTTAAAGGTAAAACGTAAACAAAGGATGGAGGGACACTATATACCTCAGTGGTATACGGCTAAACACCTGCTAAGTAAAATATTTTTAGAGAATTTCTATCAATATAAAAAATATAGTTATCTTTGCAAATGGTGCATTCATCAGCTTTTTCAATAAGAATTAGAGTAATTCATTTAGTACTCCAATACCATTAGAACATATAAACTGGGCTATAATATTAGTTTGTCAGATATCTTAATACCCCACAAATATTATTGTTCAATTTACAAACACCACTTTTAAATCAAGTTTGCTTATGTTATACTGTACGTATCACAGCAAAAATAATTTCACTTACCAAAAATACTCTCTTGTAAACAAGACATGCTTCGCCAATTGCCAATAAGTAGGTTTTAATTAAAATTTTATTTTTAGAATATTTTGTAGGGCATCAGCAAGATCAGCAGATAATTAACCGAAAAAATGTAGATACTTTCTGTTGATTCACAATCTGTTAGTAAAGGCAATAATATCTAAAACCAAATATTTGACAAGCGATTAATTTTTATCTCCACTGATTCAAGATTTAATGCACCGTTTTTTTGTCGGTAGAAAATGCGTAATTCCCATTTTGAATTATCTTCAATGATAAGTTGAGCATTTTTAAAATTGATTCCAAATAGTTCACAAATGTAACCCCTCAGAATCCTCGTATGTAGTGAAATTTTATTGTAACAGTTCTGAATTCGTCCCCATGACTACTACTATCTAATAAATATATAATTCGGTGAAGGCGCTGGGCATACCAGTTACTGCTCTGTGAATTTACCTGACATATCCAGAGTAACTGATGGGAACGGATTGCAGCCGTTTCAAATTAAATGCATTCGACGAATAAAAATAAACCATACTATTACTATATTGTATAAATGTTAGTTGATATACATGTAATAATAGGTTGGGACTTAAAATCAACATTGGAAAGACTAAGATTATGTCAACTCCTCATCAAGTGAACCAAATAGACATTACACTTAACGGAAATTCTCTTGAAGTGGTGGATCAGTTCAATTACTTAGGCAACGTTATTAATGACAAAGCAAACATGGACAGCGAGATTCGCAATAGAATTAACGCTGCATCTAGAGCACTCTGGGGACTTAGAGAGAGAGTATTTGACAACCACGACCTTGCTTTGTCAACGAAAATGGCTGTCTACAGAGCAGTTGTCATTCCGACACTGCTATATGGATGTGAAAGCTGGGTCACTTACCGTCGTCATGTGAAAGAATTAGAACGTTTTCAGCAAAGACACCTCAGAAGTATGATGAAAATCCGTTGGTTCCATCACATATCAAACGTGGAAGTACTCAGGAGAGCAAACAGCCTTCCAATTGAGGTGCTTATCTCAAGAGCACGCCTAAGATGGGCAGGTCACGTTCATCGTATGCATGATAACCGCCTTCCTAAATGTACACAAAAGCCGAGCGTACAGATAAAATTATTACAGTAGATATGTAATGCATACTTACACAGCAATGGACATGTTAATATAATTATTATGCCAATGGGAACATCGATAATAAACAATTACAATATCAAGAAAGTATAAACAAAGAGAGAACAAAGATATATTTACGAGATATCTTTTAAGGTATGAGTAAGTTGACTAACAAAATAATTATATGTTGTACCTATGACTCTACAGGAATATCTACATATGATGGTTTTAAGTATACTGAATTGAAATAAGATGAAAAGGCTTTTGCTATGTTATGGGGTAGCAGTTTATTCCGTGTCTTTACACAGCGTTCGTTTAGTTATCCTTGTACTAACTTTTCTAGCATTAACATAAATTCCACAGTTGAGTACGACCGTGCTCCATGGTGTTTTCGGCTGCATGGATATAGTTAGTTAAGGCTTAATTAACTTCAAACTTGACCGCCTTCTCAAAGTACCTACAAAATAACCATTTAATCTTCTTATATATTTTATGTTAATACGGTTTTTGGTTACTCGTTTGTATAATTTGGCTAGTGACCATACAGGATAGTTACGCTTACGAAGCCGCGGGAAGCTGCGTTCCCATCATTTCTTTGAAAGATGGGATCCCAATTTGTAGTTTGAAATGCAGTGTTTAAGGCACAAAAATCAGATTTCCTAAAATAAGACATGTTTTCATTAATTTCAACTAGGAGCACTGAAGGCACCTGTCCTCCTGGATACAACACTAATTTTCCCATCAGAAGTTACCTTGGAGCAACCTTCGATGCCAAACTAACATGGAATCTTCACATAGAAACAAGACTAAAGAAGGCTTATATTTCTTATGAGCAATGCCACAGGACCACAGGAAATGGTCATGGGGATATACACTGCCGTCAAAAGACCAATGATAACCTATGGGGCTGTGGTTTGGTGGCCTAAGAGCAAATAGATCACAGCTAAGGTTAAGCTCAGCCAAGTGCAGAGAGTTCCCTGCCTAAGCATAAGCTATGCGAATAGCGCCAACGAGAGCTATGGAGGTAATGCTGTGTCTGCCACTACTAGATATATATCTAGGAGAAGTGGCTCTGACAACAATGGTACGCCTCAAATCCGTTGGTATACAACCAAATATAGGCTGTGGAGAAGCTAGAAGTCGCCTGTGGAATGAGGCTGTCAGGAAGACACCTCTTCTACAGAGGTGTATAGATGGCATTTCTCCCCGGTTTGTATTTGACAAACCCTACACAATACAGACGAATAATGAGAACAAAACTGCTGGCGAAGTTGTGATTAACATCTTCGCAGACCAATCAAAAAGGAAGAATGGAGTAGGATGTGGAATATACTCCAGAAGTCTGCAAATTCAATATAAAAGGGCTATGGATGGGCGATCCAGCGTTGTACAGACGGAACCGGCGAGCATAACCTTAGCTGCAGAAGAGATTGTCCGTAGACAAATTACGGGCAAAACAATCGGGATCTACACAGATTGCAGACAATCATTACTAGCCCTGAGAAGTTACAAAATTACTACAAGAGCCGTATGGGAATGTCACCAAGCACTTGTGGGTGCCTCCAGCATGAATAACATACTGGTATGCTGGGTGAAAGGACATGCATAGTGTAGTAGCAACAATGTAGCCGACAGACTGGCCAAGAAGGCAGTAGGCCTAAGTATCTTTGGACCATGCCCGGCCAGTCTGTTTACCGATCACGGCGATAACATAAATAATTAAAGAGAAGCTGTCAACGTGCTAGGGAACTACTAAAATATCCCAACAAGAGTACAGCAATGGACTACCTGGCAATGTCCGGAATAACGAGAATCCAGACTGGATGATGCCCGTTAAGGAAACATCTACAAAGCACGAGATTAAGCTAAACACTTTTCTGTAGAGGTTGTGGACAAGAAGATGATACAGTTCAACATGTACTCTGTGACTGTTCTGCTGTCTCATCAATCAGATAATCCATGTTTGGAGAACGTTGACCTGCTCTGGCCGATGTAAGGGACATGCCCTTAGACAATATCACCACCTATTTCGCAAGATTAGGTTGGTTGGAAGCCTAGGCGAGGGTCTGCCTATAGGGAGGAAGTACGAGGGGCTCAATAATTTTCATTAACCACCCTCCCAACCAATTCCAAATTTCAAAAGCTGGGACAATTATGTCACTGCAAATAAAACAATCTCTTAGTAATGCTGGATGACGTGCATCCTCCTGGACTAGTGAATCCATACTGTGAACTCAGGATAAATTTGCAATAGTAATAACGTTGAGCTAGAATTAAGTACATTATTACGTAACCAGTGAAATTCAAGAAGCCTAATAATGGTTTACAGTTTGTTGATTAGAGTTCTCAAGTTCTGCTTGTGGGGCAGAAATTCAGAAGAATTCTTGTAGGTATTTTGCAAATGTACAGCATATCGAATACCTGTGTAAAAATTTGATCGGTTTCAGGGCTGTATCTAGTGTCACTTTGTTTGTTAAATTTTTGATCCGTTAACTCTGAATGTTTGTGATGTCAGTGTAACCATTAATTTTAAACCAATGAATAAATAATAACTAACTTACATGCAATGAAGTTTAAGCCAACCTCGATCCTAATATTGTCGCTAGACCTATTAATTATAAGTTTCGGGCATAACCAAGGTGAATCTATTCTGAATCGTTTATATATTTGTGAACACTCCCATGGATATGAATTTGTGTATACTTAGACTCTATTAATTTACAATATATATGTAAGACAAGGTTTTTCCGACCTTTGCAGATTTTTATACTGACCAGATTTCTGACGTATTACAAGGTTAGGCGTTTATTATTATAAAATAGATGAGCTTGTGAAGGACATAAATAGCAACAAGAAATAATTTGTTTTTTACACAAGCGTGGTAATAGAATTGTTTTCCATTGATAATTAGATTTTTCCGGTGTACTCACATTGGTATATTAATAAGTTTAGGGAAATTAAACTTAGCATTTGCTAAAGGTTTTTAGTTTAGTGATGGACATCTAAGTGTTTTTCAACAAAGACGTAATAAGTTACAAAGATGAATAGGTTTTGGATAATACTTTGTGCTGTAGATATTGCCAGAGACTTTGACACAAAAATTATAATCTTCAATGCGGAAATCAACTTTCAAACACTTTATTAGGTGCACAATAATAAAAAAAAATCTATAAGGTTTTGTAGGTCTTATACGTCTTGTATGATGGCTACACTCAATCAATATTCATCAGATAAAACTAATCCATATAATTGTTTGGCATAAACTGTGAAAATAGAATCCTCGATCTGATGAAATAAAAATTGAATTAAAGCAGAATAAAGGTTTTTAATTAATAAGAATGATGTATGTAGTAAAATTTAAAATATACATTTCTTTGTTAAAAAAATTAGGTCAAAATGTGACGTATTTTCACAAATAATGTAGTAAATGGGTCGACGCAAAAAAAGTTATCTGGCCTACGTGGATTCTTTTGAACTTGAGATAATGATGATATCGCAAAAATTTGTGGACAATGTCGGAATTTCATGATATTTGTCTGTTTAAGTGTACCTAGGTTTCGAGTTGTGATGAGAATTCTGTTAGATACCTGCCTACTTAAATCATATGATGTTAAAAATAAAATAAATCCATAGAAATGTTTTTCTTCATTTATTCACTAATTCAAGACAAACGTCATATTCTTGAATTCTCTAAAACTTGCATTTTTAATTAATTAAAAATACTCCCCTCAAAACTCATTATTGTTCTGGATTAATGTACTAATTAGTATGTGTCCACGTGTCATAGCACAAATTAGCTAATCATTTAGCTACGGATTTGCATTGAAAGTTAATTATTATGGGCATCATGTTAACAGATGTATTGCAATAATGCAGCATTATAAAATTCATTTAATTAGAATTTTATAACACCAGAAGGCTGCATATTGAAGTCTGTTTATGTACAGCTGTGATAAAATCAATAAATCGGTTTTATGTCTTCGCTACAAAACTCAGAACATGTGGCGTAAGAGATCAAAACTATATATTTTTAAATTTAGAACTAGTCCATGCAAAAATTCGTTTGTCGTAGTGAGGAGTGCTATCGAGATATGCCTGCATGTGCGTGGTGAAACTGGTTCTTCTCGAAAATTTTATAGTCCAATAACATTGTGCTTTGAAATATGTTGATATTGTGTATATTCTATATTCTGTGGTTATTGCTTATTTGAAAATTCGAATAAATATTGAGCTATGTTATCGGTAAATATTTGTGTTGTTTGTGATAATTTGTTAAAATCGTAAAAACGAATTATTTGTTGACTTTCATTTCAATCAAAAATATTATTTCCATTTGCATCGACCTTACTTATTAATAAATTAATTGTACTAATATTGTTTTTGGCAGTACATCAAATGGAACATTGTTGGGATAATTCTGATTAACGTTGTTTATTGCGGAAAACAAATAACCGATTTATTATAGCTGTAATAAGGAAAACAACTGTGCAGACACTAAAGTGAATTGCCTTTTAAAGGCAACGACCTCCAATTAAAGTAACAAAAATGATACAAGTTTTGTAAACAAGTTCTTTTAATTTGTTTTTATATTTCGATTATTAATATTCACGTATATTTAAATACTAAAACTAACCAAGCTTGTAATAATGCACGCACTGCACACGGATCCCGCTTATTGTTTGACTGCTATGCAACTTGCCTTCATCCTGTGTTAACTTATTACCTCTTCTTGGTGAAGCACTGTTTGTATTTCACTCATATTTTAGACAGAAATTGGTAGTAACAATGATGATTTTAGAAAAATGTTTTACGTAGTCACCTTTGAAGAAAAAAAGAAAAAATCCGAAGGCCATAAAATATTGTAGAAAAAAATGTAGGTAGTAAAAATATTATTTGCATAACTGCATGCGTTATGCATCCAATAAATGAGATTAATTTATTCAAGTATCACCTGAAAACACTCACACCTTGTCTCACTTTTATGATCTGTATAGAAAATTATAACTGTTTGCATTAATTTAATCTAGAGCCATTGTTAGTAATATATTTTTAAAATAATTTAAAAAAAATTATGTGACGATATAATTTTTTGCGAACTCGCTATTGTTATTCACGAAAATCATTAGTTTCGCAATTCCAGTTTCGACCATAAATTTTAATGGCATTAAAATTCATTAAATAAGCTGTCCTTGGAGAGACGCGAACTGTTACAGTCTTGTGCACATCAAAAACATACCTCACCGACAACGTTAATAACGTTACTTTCAATATTTAGTTGGCGAATTCGATTTACACCTGTTGGCTTGCCGCAAGACCGACAATCCCCATCATGTCTCAATCACGTTCGATTTGAAAAATCCTTGATCTCGTAAATAATTTTGCACACTTGCTTTTGAATACATAATATAGAAAGTTGTTCCTCGGGTTAAATTTGGGACATGAAATTTTGGCAATAAGCAACTTCCATTAGTGATTTTATTAATACTGTATCTAATAATTTAGTTCTGACGTCAATCCCGCTGCGTTTGTTCCATTCAAATTAATAAGCGGTTAGTTGTTAGCTGACCTGGCTCGGCCAATGTAGCTTACATTGTAAGGGATTATAAGAGTGACGAAAATATGTTTTGCAGTTTATTATACAGGGTGTCTCACCGGGAACTGAATCGATCGATATAGAGAAAAGTACGCATCAGAAAATTTTGAACATTCAGATAATTACTAATGTCGGTGTGGCCAATCCAACTAAAATAATTACAAGCAGCTGGCACTTCCGCTTATATCGGAAGTCGATTCCAACTTGCTTATATCAAATGGAACACCCTATATATTTTAGGGTTTTCGAAAAGAGCATAAAATTCTGAGTCGAAAATACGTAGCATATCCTATAACTAAACCTAGCCATTTCAGAGATATTTGACATTTTATAGAAAATTTGACAGGTGCAACGGTTTGCAAGAACCGTTATAACTTTATTCATGTAAAAGATCCCCATTTGCTTCTTGTCACGTAAAAAGAACACAAGGAGAACTACGTTCTGCAACTGAAATAAATTCAATAATATCATACCAAGTGTTCCGTTTTTCGCGTTACATTTTGTCAACTTCAAACAGCGAAAACTTGTTTAGGTCAAATGGAACACTCTGTATTTTTTTAAGTCAAGTTGTGTAAAATTGAATTCCCTTTTTTCTGATATTAGCATTGTGGGGGTTGGGGGTTAAAGTTACAACTTTTTGAAATATTTGCGATTTTATTAGAAATTCATGAATTGTTGTAATCATTTCATCAAAATAGCTATGATTAGAAACAATCAGTCATTATCTTATGTCAAAAAATACCAGCACGTTTAAATTATACCAACGAAAACTTTTTAAATTTGTTTATTATGAATGGAGAATGTGATAAAGTAATATCAAGAACTTGCAGCACATTTGCTACTCGATATCCACAAAAACGCAAAATAACACTAACACTGTAACATGCGTATTAATCGAATTGAAGATATGGCATGAACTAAAAGAGCAGAGATAAGATCAATTTAAAATATGATTTCATTTTAATTTAATAATTGCTCAAAATTCCGCCCTCGAACCTCGACACATTTTTCGTACCTTCGGATTAGTTTCTCATGGGCAGCTCTTCTAATTGAATCCTGTGATATGTTTTGAAATGCATTTCTTACTCTTTGTATACAATCTTCAATGGTTGTTAATGGGCTCTTATAAACTTTATTTTTAATAGTTTTCCAAATGAAATAATCCAGAACTGATAAATCGGGCGAGCGAGGAAGCCATAAGAAAGGTCCATTATTGGCAATCCATTGATCATAAAAAGTTTCTTGTAAATAATTATTAATTAAATATGCGTTATGTGGGGGAGCACCGTCGTGCTGATAAAAAATGTTTCTATGTTCGGCGAGAGATAAATTTTCTAAATAGTTATTATTCAAATTTTGTAAGATATTCAGAACAAAAATTTACCTATACATATCAGCAGAAGAGAAAATTTAATTTACCGTTTAAATTTTCCTGATAAAATGGTAATGCCACCACTCTATCGTTTCTAATGGCACAGTAAACATTGAACTGCCAACTTTTCTGAAAGTTTCGCTCTCTAAGCATATGAGGATTTGAGTCACTCCAATAATGCGAATTGTGTCTATTAAAAAGTCCATTTTTAGTAAATTTTGCTTCATCTGTCCATATAATATTTCCCAAATAAGAAATCGTGACCCTCAGACCTTATTAGAATAATAAACTCACTCTTAGGAAATCTGTTGCTTTTAATCCTTGAACCATATGGAATGAAAACGAGTGAAACTTATATTTTAATAAGATTCTCTGAATTGAATCCTTGCATAGTCCCGGTTCCAGAGCACCTTGTGTTAATGACATCCTTGGAAATGCATGAAAATATCCCAGAATGACTATTTCAATGTTTTCGTCATCAATAATAGGCTTTCTTCTTTGCATTTTTGCTTTGACACAGCCATAATTTTTAAAATTTTCCAGTATGCGTTTTACAGTGTTTGGTGACGGTTTCTGTTTTTCTGGATATCGAATAGCAAATGTGCTGCAAGTTCTTGATATTACTTTATCACATTCTCCATAAATAATAAACAAATTTAAAAAGTCTTCGTGGGTGTAATTTAAACGTGCTGGCATTTTTTGACATAAGATAATGACTGATTGTTTCTAATCATGGCTATTTTGATGAAATGATTACAACAATTCATGAATTTCTATAAAAATTGCAAATATTTCAAAAAGTTGTAACTTTAACCC
Organism: Leptura quadrifasciata; assembly: GCA_963675555.1. Taxonomy (NCBI): domain Eukaryota; kingdom Metazoa; phylum Arthropoda; class Insecta; order Coleoptera; family Cerambycidae; genus Leptura; species Leptura quadrifasciata. The sequence continues at coordinate 822,317 of OY776678.1, read as the reverse complement.
TAAACCCATTTGACCTAAACAAGTTTTCGCGGTTTGAAGTTGACAAAATGTAACGCGAAAAACGGAACACTTGGTATGATATTATTGAATTTATTTCAGTTGTAGAACGTAGTTCTCCTTGTGTTCTTTTTACGTGACAAGAAGCAAGTGAGAATCTTTTACACGAATAAAGTTATAACGGTTCTTGCAAACCGTTGCACCTGTCAAATTTTCTATAAAATGTCAAATATCTCTGAAACGGCTAGGTTTAGGTATAGGATATGCTACATATTTTCGACTCAGAATTTTATGCTCTTTTCGAAAACCCTAAAATATATAGGGTGTTCCATTTGAAATAAGCAAGTTGGTATCGACTTTCGGTATAAGCGGAAGTGCCAGCTGCTTGTAATTATTTTAGTTGGATTGGCCACACTGACATTAGTAATTATCTAAATTTTCAAAATTTTCTGATGCGTACTTTTCTCTATATCGATCGATTCAGTTCCCGGTGAGACACCCTGTATAAGAAAAATAATAAATTAGATAACTGTAGATAAAATTGAAAAGTAATGCAGTACTTTACCAAGTTGTTCAATAATCCTATTAAATTTTCTGTAAAGTATAAGAAATCATCAAATTTTTACAATATAAAAACTAATTTTAGTATTCAAAATCACTAGTACTACTACTGACATCATTATTTTTTTAAAAGAGGTATATGTTCGATATAACGAAGCTTACTAGAACTTATGCGTTATTTATACCTTTTATTAAGTTTCAAATTAGAAAACTAGCAACTATCTCAGGCATTTTGGATACGCCTATGATACTCGCGTAATATAATAAATGTAATTACGCAAAAAAGTCCGGCGTCTCCTTTTGTGAAATAACTATATTTGCTGCAATTCCGGATCTAATTGATCTTAATAACAAGAAAATCACTAGGACGAAGCACTAGGCAGAAAATGCGAATCACAACATAACGGGTCTGTCCGATAAAAGTAGAATCCTACATAAAATACTCGGTAGTCGATCGCCACTTTGCCTTGAAAGGTAGTTTTATTGCTTCTACATACTGCAAAATGGACTGAGAACATAATGACATAACTCTCGGAATTAATGCTATTAGAGTTGCGCAACCACATCTATCATCGTGGTTATGCCGAGAAAATTTATCAGGAAATGTGAAAAGGCGAGGCAATACTTCAAAAATAAATGTAATTAATATGAGGTAATCGATACAATAATTACACTTTGTTTGTTGTTTGTGCAGTTATTTATAATTGTTAATTTTGTTTTCGACAAATGAGAAATATCGGAATCAATGTCGATGTAACGTTGATGAACCAGAAGTGGCACTGGGATAATTTCAAACCACACACACAGATGATATGAATAAAAGTAGCTACATATATTTTACAGCAACCGAGTTAACAGAAGAGCTCCTCGTTATAACTTATAGCTTCCATTTTTTGTTCACTATAACTCTTCAACAATCCCCGAAATGATAACTAAAAGAGATCACTGAACTGAATAGTCGTTATTAAGCGTAATTTTTTTAGATATTTTTAGATACATTTATTTTTCTTACAACGTCGAAGAAACAGGTATTTGTTTACTGTTATTTACAATTGAATGTTGCTTTTAGTTTTCCAGTAATCGATCTCTCGATTCTCTATCGTTTCGAAATTATTGTTACTCTTCAGTATAGCACACAATAGATTCAAACAGGGGGCGAGCGTAGGTGCGTCTTTACTATGTACATATTTCGGTATGCGATGTAAAGCAACGACAGGCGCAGTTAGTAGTTGGATGGGTGACCATTCCAACGGAAACGGCGTCCTCGCCTCACACATCTTCCAGCGGCTTGTATATCAGTGTATGCGCGGAAGCTATACAACCTTAGGCGAGGGTTGTATAGGAGGTATACCATCCTTCGAAGGGGATGTAAAGCCGTCGGTCCCTTGTCTATTAAATGTTAGGCAAGTAAAAGATCCCTACTCTTCTTAGGGGAAGAGCAAAATTCCTGGTTGGGGGTAGCTCGTCTACAGGCGTCGGTGTTAGGCCTCAGTAGCGGAAATAGGCCGACGTTAAATAAATGTATATAAAAAAAAAAGATTCAAACAGCTGACATATATTTTCCACATTGCGCTGGTGAGGTATAATAATCTCGAAACAGTTACGTCGACATTTTTCATTTTTGTGATAAATAACTCAATTGTGTTTTTATTTCATTTGTTGACCTACGAGTTCACACGATATTTATAAATTTTTTTGATTATCTACTATTCTACTTTGTTTTCGAAATTACCTAAAATACATATAATTAAGCTCCCAATTAATGAAGCACGAGCAACGATGAAAGCTATATTGATTCACTAATAAATAATTTGATCGAGGAAAATGCCACTTCAATATTTTTGTTTTCGCTCGCTGACGTATGAGGGCGTGAAAATGTATTAAGAGGTCGTGAAAGGAAATGGTCATGTTTACCAGGGACCAAGAAGAACATGAAAATTGATAAACATGTTTGTTCATCATATTTGAAGCATTTTCTAGATTAACTTTATCTCAATAAAATGCAATAATTGGGGCAACTGATGTGATATTAAATACGGTAGTGTGAGTGCGATTGCTTTTTAACACGTGTTTTTGTTAGTATCATTTTCGTTAATGGTCTAGAACACAGTTTAATAGCTAGAATGATGATTCCGCACTTTTTATAGAAAGTGATTATTATAACCTCATTTTGAAGGATATACTTGTGTCTGTACGCTTAATAACAATATTTTTGTTGCGAAAGGACATTGTAATATCAGCATGCGTAATTTTTAGAAGTCATCATTATTATAAATCAAAAACTAATTAATTTCTTTCCTCTAACATAGTTCCCACAAACACTCAAATATTACACTATTCTGCATGTGTTTCGACAACTATGTCAGCATCATCGAGAGCTGATTAAAACTCGCCTACTATCTAGCAAGACCAGCTCTGCCAAGACGCTGAATTTACCATAAAATTTTCAGTTAATTAACTTGCCATTCCAAATACCTATTTCTCCGATGAATAGATACTGTCTATGGATCAGTCAGTAGACAAAATTGCCAATATTCACAGCGATTCACAGCTGTTTGTTTCATCCCACCAGCTTCTTGAATTCATTGTGAATGTTTTCTTTAATTATTTATCTTATCGCCGTGATTGGTAATAGACTGGCCGGATCCGGTCCAAAGAATGTGCATGTCCCTTCACCCAGCATACCAGTATATTATTCGTGCTGGAGGCACCCATAAGTGCCTGGTGACATTCCCATACCGTTCTTGTGGTAATTTTGTAACCTCTCAGGACTAGTAATGATTGTCTACAGTCTGTGTAGATTCTGATTGTTTTGCACGTAGTTTGTCTATGGACAATATCTTTTGCGCCTGTGGTTATGCCTGCCAGTTCCGTCTATACTACGCTGGCTCGCCCATCAATAGCCCATTTATATTGGACTTCTGGAGTATATTCCACATCCTGCCCTATCCTTCTTGTTTGATCCGTCTGTGAAGGATGTTTATGACACCTTCGCCAGCAGCCTCGTTCTCACTATTAGTGTATAATATGAAGGATCTGTCAAGGACAAACCAGCGAGAAATGCCATTTGTGCCTGTAGAAACCACGAGCCTCTTTCTGAGAAGACGGAGCACGCCTATATTTTGCTGTGACTGTCCATCAATTTCTTTATGAGACATTCTCTGACCGTTAGATAGGTAGGTAGAAGAAGTTCAATGACGAAGTGACCATCCCGGTCGCCAGATTTGATTCCTTTAGACATTTTCTCAACTAATGATCTAAAGAATATGGGGTGTTCCATTAAAGGAAATTGTAGAAGTGGTTCCGGGCATGCAACCAATCCTATGTCAATTCATAAAAAAGTGTGTCCCCCTATTGTTTCCTTTTAACGTGTTTTTTCGTTTATTTTTGCAAATTAAAATGCACTGATTTTAGAGCTAACATTTTTAAGAAGTTTATGGTTAAGATGCAGCAGTGTGTACTAGTAAATATTTAATTGTTTACTCTTAAAATGAATAGAGCAGGACCTCATCACGATTCTTCTTACTTCAATTCGTTATCAGAAACTTGTAAGTAACAGTAGATCTAAAAGTGTTACGCGTTGCTACTGTAAACTGGTTAAAAGCAGCATCGCGTGCTAGTATTTGTCAGACGATTTTATTTATGGTTTTTATCGATATTTAAATTTAAAATAGATGCAGCGAAAAGCGAGTCAATAAAATTCAAATATTTGTATGTGACGCCAACACAATTTTTCAGTTTGTAAATAGAGAGAAGTGGGTAGACCGTATTATGATTCACTTCTGATTTAGACTGCCAGGTGTTTTGACGAGTTTACGTACGCGCGTCCCCAAGAATACTAACAATTTTGATAAAAATACTACGCTATGATTAGATGGTTAACAAAGGTCATATAATAATAAAAATGTTTCAAAAGTCCCATAATTTTCCTGGCTAAAACATATGCATTTTAACTATTTGTTATCTCTTTTAATCGATTCGTTGGTATTGGAAGACCGCTAAGTCTGGTAACGTAGTGAATAACCCCTCAGTCAAGTACTTCATACATTACCTGGCAGTATGAATAAGTGACAGGGAAATTCTGTCGATAGATGGAACAGTTTTTTATTTCAGTTTAATAAAGAATCCCTGTAAAAATTACGTGTCCCAAGAATGCGTTAAGACATAATTTAGAAGTTGATAACGGGATTTTGACAGTGTTAAAACAGATGATGATGATGAACCGTATAGAATTTTTAATCTTCATAGAAAAAGCCGATTGCAGAGAAATGTAAATCTAGTATATTTTTAATTGTTTTATTGATTTTTGACGCCCTATTTTTCAAATGTGTGGGAACAAATTATTAAAATGAATCCGCACACTCGTGCAATGCATGTTGAAGGTAATAATATTACTTTGAAGTTATGTATCACCCACCTTCAAATGTTTAATAATGTTTTTCTTGAGTATGTAAAAAATGCCGCACGTGTAATCGATAAAGTGACTGGTTAGTCACAGCCATCATACTCGTAATATTCACAACAAATTTAGTTTAGATCATGAGAATTGGTATATTTGCGTACATAAATATAAATATAAACATTTGCAACGGTAACAATTTTTTAAAAATAAACAAACCAGTATATTAAATTTTAAAATAGAAGTAAATTTTGTCACCGTGTTTGCATATTTTGTTTTATCCACATGTATGTATGAGCTGCATGTATTTTAATGTTATTACAAAAATAATAAATATTTTTGTAATAATTAATATATATTCTAATTTTATGACTTGAATGCTGTTTCAAATAACTATAATTAGTTATTTATTTGATGACAAATGGCAAACGATATAAACATGTCTCTGAATAATCCGCAAATTCTGCAATGCGATATTAAAAATGCACCGTACTTGTTTACTAACATGACTAGCTATTAATTCTGCGCAGTTTTTTAATTTATAAAATTTAATACATAGACATAACACACCACAATAGACAGCCCTCAAATCCAAAGCCAGAGGCTGTGCGAAATGGGCTTACACATTTGAAAAAACGCAGACATCTATTGCCCATCAATATTGAAAGTGTCGGTGCTGGGAATCGAACCCAGAACACAGCAGAATCACGCCAAAGCGAATTTGCCACATAACGCGCTTTAGCCGACTGAGCTACCGTGCACAGAATTGAAACTATTGAAAGATCTTAACATTTCAATTGTCAGAGATTAGAATATGTATTCCTACATATATATACACTATACAAGGCGTGGCGGTCAACGAAAGAGGTTCAAAGACGCTCTCCATGAAAATCTAAAATCCTGCGGTATTGCAGACGAGCAATGGGAACAACTTGCAGCGGACAGAACCGAATGGCGAGGGGTTGTGGCCAGCTATCAAAGAAATGTTGCTGCAAGAAGGCCGAATCCAAGACCTAACCAGGTCTATGTTTGTCCTGACTGCGGTCGACATGTGCTCTCTCGAATTGGCCTCTATAGCCATAGTCGTGTGCACCGTAGATGAATGGGAATTACAATAAACTACACCTGTTACTTGTTTTTTATTGTACACAATTTATCGACTGTAACATTTTTATACTCGGACTCGAGTAACGGCTAATAATAATAAAAAAAAATGAGGTCTTGGTGAAAAAAATTCCAGTCCCAAATTTCTCGTTTTCATAAGCATGTTCTGACTCCATTGTTTCTACTGAGACAATTTTGTAAATGCCAGATTAGTTGTCAAGTATATCTGCTGTCATTCTATCTGATTTTTTGTATTCTAGTATATTTTATTTCAATTAAAATGCTTACAACTGCGGAAAAAGTGGAAATTGTTAGATTAGATAGTGATAATTCTCGTACAACGAGGGAAGCTGCTACAGAATTTAATAATCGGCGTCCAGATCGACCTCCAATAGACCATGTAAAAGTTTGGCGAATTAATAATTTATTCAATAGAACTGACAAAGTGTGCGACAAACAAGGACAACGTGTGAGGGATCATGTTAGAGGTGCAGAAATTCTTCAGTTTATGAGAGAAAACCCTTAGGCTACACCTTGTAGCCTAAAAAGAATGTCCACAATTTTAAATGTACCCAAGGATACAATTTGGCGATGCTTCCATCGAAATAAATTACGTCCTTTCAAGTTTGTTTTCTTACGCACATTAGAAGAAGGAGACGAAGAAAAGCGGCTGGAATGAATGTTGCTTTTGGTGTCAGGGAGAGTTTTTGAACAACCCTAATTTTCAAAGAAATATTTTATTCTTAGATCAAGCGAAATTTACAACTAATGGCACAGTTAACTCTCAAAATACTACATATTGGTCCGTTGAAAACCCGCATTGTATTGTAAACTGTGGACGGCAGTATTTAGACAAGGTGAATGTGTGGTGCAGTATTTTGAATGAACAAATAATTGGGCCATATTTCTTTGAGGGAAATTTGAATTCGGAACGTTTTCTAATTTTTTTGCAAACTGATATTTCAATCGAAATTAAAAACTTGTCCCTTATTGCATACAACAATGTGATATTTCAACTTGATGGAGCCCCAATCCACAATGCAATGGTAGTACAGAATTGGCTAAAAGACAACTTTCCCCGGAGGTGGATTGGAAGAAATAGCCCTTTTATTAGTTGACCTCCGAGGTTACCTGACCCTCGCGCCCCTGGACTCTTTTTTATGGAGGTTTCTAAAGAATGAAGTCTACAAAATGCAGCCACGAAATAGACTACAAATGGAAAACCGGATTAGGCAAGCTTGCGCTGAAATGAAGGTTTGATAGAACATAATATTTATATATATTTTTTGAATGATTTTCAACAAGTTTTGTTAATAAAATTTCTTTATTAAAAAATGCCTACTATGATTTTTTTCATATAATTTAGCGTCATAGATGGCCTTGCATTTAAAGATGGAAAGTGATTTTGTGGTCTTAAATAGACTTTGGTGACCTCTATGTTTTGAGATCATTTTGATTTAAATCAGACAAAAAACAAAAGAATTATTATGCTGTTACACTCTTAAGTGAGACACATATAATAAACTGCTAAAGTTTTGAAAAATTGAGTCCAAGTCTGAGAACCTCATTCAACTTATACGGCCCATGGTCCTATTTAAGGACACAACCCTACGCTGTGTGCGGGTCCCAAATGTGCCAACATTTTCGTATGAAGACTATTTTACACGGAACACCGAAACACTTGAGAATACATACACGACGCACATTTCGCTAACCATATCAGCATCATCGGGGGGATGAATAAAACTGAAAACCACTTCAATCATCCTCCGATTATGCTAACGTGGTTAACATGTGTCTGGTCATGTGTGTTTTGAAATATTATCAATGTAAAAATGGCTTGGAATAGCTTTCTATTAGCGTGGACTCCATCAATCTAGAGAGCAGCATTATAATTAAGCTTTTTTGCATACCTATTCATTAACTTGCTCAATTTCGTGCTCGCTTGCTTATTATATGGTCCTGATCAATATCTTGATATGATAAGTGTATTTTTTTTGTTAAAAAATCGCTTGGTTCGATTATAAGTAACTCTTTTATAAAAAAATTCAAACCAGAAACTAGACTGTTACTAAGTTCTCTTCTTCTGCCAAACATTGGGCAAACTAGTTTGATTCGTCTTTTGTTTGATTAATGATATTACGTACCTCAAAAAATTAAACTTTCGTAATGTCAATTTAATTTGTTTCGTTCTTAGTAAAATGCGAACAGCTTCTGACAGATTGCTTATTAAGTAAATTATAGCCCAGTAATTTAATTAATATTTAAGCCACGCGTTAACAATAATGGGCATACACGCAATAAAAATTTTACGATCAGTCGAGTTACATGTAATTTGATATTTGATCGTTTGCCATTTAAATTTATGCAAATATGAAAACCTCTAAAAAAGTGTTTATCTGTATTTTTGGTATTTTTTAGTGTGTAATAAAATATTCAATATTAATATATAGTATCTAAACATTATTATTATAGACCAAAAGCTACTGAATTTTTCAACAAGCGTCTAAGAATCTCTTTCAATATTTATGGGGCGCACTGTTTAAGGAGACAGCCTGGCGGTGGGGTCGTTAGGCTACTTTTCATAATTCTTTAGCGTCTAAAAACCACTTTTACAAAACGCCAATACATTTGAACACTACATTCGAATATACTACTCGACGCGCATTTCGATAAATATGTCAATATCATCGGAAGACGAACAAGACTGGTGTAATCATGAGTATGACAACCATTTTGTTGAAATCAGATCTTGTTAAATCTTCGCTCTGCTAGCCGTCTAATTTTCGGAACAATATGCTGCTGCAATAGATTTAAGTACTTAAGGCCATTTGGTGCACCTTCAATGAAAAGTGGACCGATTGTATGATCCCCCACCATTCACCCCATACATTTAATTTCTGGGTACTGCGTTGGTAATGCAAAAAATCGATACAGATTCTCCCTAAACCAATAACCAACGATTGACAGATTATGTCGATCATGTTATGCAAAGGAAGGAAGAGGGGTAAGAGTAATATTTTTGATGAAATTTTTATCGTAGTTCACCCTTCACCTGATATCCTTCGTGCGCGGGATCCACTCCTTATATATCCGTGACGCTTTATTCTCGAGTTTCCAGTCCGTTACTCGAGATCTTTCTAGTCCGTTTTCTCGTATTCGTGATAATGGTAGTTCGCCAGTTAGTCCCAGGGATGGCGCTGCTTTACCGGTAACCAACTAGGCAACTAGGTCCTTTCACTATGCTACCTGAAATTGATTCAACATCTCTCCATTAGAGGGCGGCACATAACAATATAAATTAAAATATCTTTTCAATATAAAATATGAATTTTTCCATGGCGTGTTCTTTGGTTGAGAAAAATTTTAGATTTTTTTAGCAGTAGCTAGATTTTCCCTGAAGCTGACATTGAACTTCATCTTTAACTATTTTTCTCCCGCCACATATTTTTTTACAAGGTCCGGTTTATTAATACAGGGTTAACTCTTACCTAGAGGATCAATGTCAAACAAGACAATAGATACTAGATACCTATTGTCTTGTTTGACATTTATCCTCTAGTTATGAGTTAACCCTGCATTGATATACCGGCCCTAAGTCTATTCCCTATACAAGGGTCTGGTACATTTTTTGCACTTTGCACCAGGAACAACTTTTTTTAATTTTCAACTAAAAACTGTCCTTTTTCTCTCCAACTGTATATTGAGTTCTAAAACTACAGATCTGCTATCTGCTAATGTAAGTTTCTTTTTATGGTTGTTTTTAAAAGCGCTAATTTTTATTAATTTTAGTTGATATACAAATTTCCTAGTTAATATCAAACTTGCGGAAATTTTAAACTTGATTTATCAGATATTTTCAAAGCCATAAACATTGATCTTTTTAGCGCAAGATAAATAAATAATTTATATTTTTCACAACTACTTGTATATGGTGTGATAAATCCTCGTAAGTACTGATATGAAATACATAAACAAATAAATAATTTCGTATTATTGTCACAATCGCCACGTGTGAAACTTTCCTATCCGTATAAATTTGAATTATAAAGTATGCTTGGCTACTTCTATTAATATTTTATACTTTTCACTATTATCTTTCGAGGCAATAAAAATAAATGCTGTTTCTATGTTTCCTATTTTATTCCAAATGAAAATTGCCATAAAATTTACATCTTATTTAAAACAAATTCCGCGGTAATTGCTTCAAAATTAGAATTTTGACTTTTTGAACGTAGAAACGTTCTGACGTTTGGCAAGCATTTACAAGTTTGTAAGAAATTCTGTGATATGCATTAAAATATTACTTAAATAAACATAGTCAATGTCCAGAATGCAATTATTACAGCTAGTTTAATTATATATAAATTTTATAAAAATAAAAGTGTTTACTCAGATAATAATCAAGGCTATATAAAATATTTGCAACAGTGTTAATGACTCCGAACTTAATATCATCAGCTCTGCTTGTTTTCGTAGCATCATGTGGGAGTTCTGTTTTAAAAGTTGCTACATTTATGTAGGTTTAATGGGTGCATTAGTACTAACATGACTAAAATAAATACAAAGTACTAAATTTACATCCAAAAAATAAAAACGTATTTATTTTTTGTATCAATTACGAAGATTTGCGTCACTTACCTTTTAAAGCTTAAGATTAAAATCATAAAGATCAAAACTCGGAAGCGAAAAATATAATATGCACATTTTTTTTTTTTATACATTTATTTAACGTCGGCCTATTTCCGCTACTGAGGCCTAACACCGACACCTGTGGACGAGCTACCCCCAACCAGGAATTTTGCCGAACCTCTTCCCTTAAGAACAGTAGGGATCTTTTACTTGCCTAACATTTAATAGACAAGGGACCGACGGCTTTACATCTCCTCCGAAGGATGGTATATCTCCTATACAACGCTCGCCTAAGGTTGTATAGCTTCCGCGCATACACTGATATACAAGCCGCTGGAAGATGTGTGAGGCGAGGATGCGGTTTCCGTTGGAATGGTCACCCATCCAAGTACTAACTGCACCTGTCGTTGCTTTACATCGCATACCGAAGTATGTACATAGTAAAGACGCACCTAAGCCCCGCCCCATGCACATTTTTATCGTTTAACAAAGAAGTATCACTAAAATTAATCAATTCGCGACGGGTTTTTACGTATGCAATCCTTAAAAAACTGCAAACTATTGTAACAGCCAAGGAGGTATCCATAATGTCTGTAATAACAGCGCTTATTGTTCTAAGAGGAATATGATATTACAATTTGAGTCTGGCCAGAATAGCTTCCAGATTTAACTGATTTTTTCGAAGAAGTAATCCTCGTGGTCGTCGTTACTGCTAGTTTTATAATGTGAGTTGTACTGTCACTTACGATGGGTGACTACAAAAGGTGTTCCCGAATGGGGTTAACTATGTCACAAATGTACCTTGGAATTTGGAATCGGTTGGGAGGGTGGTCAATGAAAATTATTGAACCACAGCAGTTAGGCCTCATTGGGCCCCTTGCACTTCCTCCCAGTAGGCAGACCGTCGCCTAGACCCTCCAACCAACCTAATCTTGCGAAATAGGTGATGATGCTGCCTAGTTGCATCTCCCTTACATCGGCCAATGTAGGTCAACGTTCTCCCAAAATGGATTCTCTGAGATTGATGAGATAGCAGAACAGTCACAGAGTACATGTTGAACCGTCTCATCTTTACAACCTCTACAGAGAAGTGTTTCGCTTATCTCATATTGTGTTTCCCTAACGGACATTGTGCAGTCTGGATTTCCGTTGTATAACGTAGGTTCCTTCTGGACATTGCCAGGTAGTCCATTGCTGTACTATTATTGGGATATTTTAGTAGGTTCCTAGCAAGTTGACAGCTATTTGTTTCATCCCACAGCTTCATTCATTGTGGGTGTTCTCTTTAATTACTTGTGTTATCGCCCTGATCACACTGCATGTCTTTTCAACCGGCATACCAATATGCTATTCATGCTAAAGGCACCCACAAGTGCTTAGTGACGTTCCCATACTAATCCTCTGGTAATTTTGTAACTTATCAGGGCTAGTAATGATTGTCTACAATCTATGTAGATCCTGATTGTTTTGTCCGTAGTTTGTCTACGGAAAATATTTCTAAAATAGAAATCGAATTTTTTAAAAATAATTATTAAAAATATGTATCTTGTGTGTATGTAAGAATTAATAATTAAAAATAGGTGTTGAAATCATAGTAGGTCACTTTTTGTAGAAATACAACATATTTTAAAGCAACTGCTGAGAGTACCGATGAGTCAGATGTTAACAATGGTTTATATTTGTGTCCATAAACGAATAAATCCATAATGAGTAGGTACACTTTATAATCGTAAATACATAACTTTCCGCAAAAATGTGTCTGATATCATAATTCCTCATTAAGGAAGTGAAATATTTGATACGTGCAAACGACATTGATAATTTAAATTAAGAATAAGTATCTATTGACGTTGTGAAAAGTTGTCTAACCTCCTTCAAGTTATATGGTCCCTAGTCCTATTTAATGAGATAAGTGTATTGTAGTATTGTCAATTAAGGGCAACAAGGAACCATATCCTCATTTTAGTTTATAACTTTTATGTTTTTTACTTATTAGTAGCCATAAATATTGGTATTGGAAAAAAATACATGGTAGTCCTTATGAGGAAACAAAAAAATCATAAAAAACATCACCAAATACATAATTTGGCCTGCTTAGTTACAACAATTCAAGTTATGACTTATCCTATTATTAATCGAATGAAATGACGATAATTAATTCATTTATTATTTCTCTCGTGTCATTGGGTCAGTGCAGTAAAATAAACATTTCTTTAATCACACTATTTTTCACTTTTGTTATTGGTTTCAGATAACATATTATATGACCTATATTTACATAATTCTTAATATTATTTGCCGCGGAATCATGACTCAATGACAATTTAATTATGAACAGATGTTCTATTGTTTTCATTATCATAGATGAGGTATCCTAGAAGCAATTATAAAAGAGTTAAGTAACGTTTCTTGTTTCGTAAGAATTTTTATTAATTAAATGCGCTCGTATAAATATTTGACATTTAAGTGAATGCTGGAATACTTTTATTGTATAGGATGTAATTTTTATAATAAAAAAGAGAAAACTTTGTAATATATAGGAGTAAAGTGCCTATTTTCAAATTAGAAGCCAAAGTACGCAAGGTATGAACTGGATGACTTTGAAATAAAGGTTCAATTTTTCATCATAAGATATAAAATATAAAGATAAAAGATATAAGAGATTTCAAGGGGTTAACAGCTAGGGGCATATATACTCGGAAATATTTGAAGAATTCAAATCATCTGTGTTACAGAAAAAAGAAAACATCACATGAATTCAACGATGAAGTATTTATTTAAAGATTGAAATAGGGCGCATACATTTTCTTTAGCAGTCAACCCCTAAACACCATGCCTCTATTTCTCTCTGTGTTAGGCATTGCCCAATTATACTTATCCATCAGTTCCTCCGAGTCTCTGTTATAATAATAAGTTATTTTTTATATTCGTCAGTCATTTAAATGTTTTTTTCTTTTGTTTCAGTTGTGTTTTGTGATTATGCAGCATCCGGAAGATCCCTCCAATTCATAGAAGAATACATTTTAAGAGAAGTGTTACCTACATATGGAAATACCCACTATACTACAAGCATATCATCCCTCCAGACAACCCTATTTAGGTAATGTCTTTTAATTCATTCCTTGGAATACCTAATTACGTCAATATCAAATTATTTTTACTTGATTTTCTTTAACTCACAATCTAGTCATAATGTTTGTCTTCAAATCTTCCATCCTTTATTTAACACACTTCCTGATATAATCAATTGATGAAATTTTGCACAGTTACTAAGATCGGATGACAATACAGTATTTCAGCGCTACTTTTACAAATATCCGCATGTCGGGGGCGCGGGGGTGAAAATTTAATGTTTGTCTTCAAATCTTCCATCCTTTACTTAACATACTTCCTGATATAGTCAATTGATGAAATTTTACACAGTTACTAAGATCGGATGACAATACAGTATTCCACCGTTAGTTTGCAAATATACGCACATAGGGGCGCTGGGGTAACAAATTTAAATATCTGCAGAACGAAGGAGTGAGGAATCAAAACAAATAACCTGAGCGAATGATGTTTCAGAACGACGGTTGTCCAGCACATTATCGGCTGACAGTACGACAGTTACTTGATCAACGTTTATATTTAAATATTAATCGATAATAAGGATAAATATTTATAGCACCAAATATGCGTATATGTGCATTGTGCATATACTGGGTGTTTCAGGTTGATTTTGAGAATAAAATTAAATTCTGGAATTTTGACAAATCATTTATGTATTAAATTTTACTAGCGAGCCATAACAAAGTGACTTTTTCCAAACATTTGCCCAAGGTATTATTTGATAAAGTTTGTGTAGTGACTTTTTAATTTGCTTGTGATTTATTTGCTAATATAACTATTTTAAAATTTAAAAAAATACAAAATGGTAGTATTTACCCAAGATGAAAGGGTGTATATGTTACTTATTTATGGAGATTTTAAAAGAAATACATATCAAGATTATATGCAGAGCGGCAAAGAAAAGGTAAGAAAAATTTAGGGCCTAGCCCAATGAAAAGGAACAAAATACGTTTATTATTGATGAGGCCACAGAGATTAATGTTTTAATATCCATGGAAATGAATAAAAATGCTAGTACAAGTGAGATTGGAAGTGCTCTTGACATTAGTCGAGAATATTGAGAAAACGTACTTATATAAATCATATAAATATCAACTTCATCAGCATTTATATGAAGCTGATACACGAGAGTTTATTATTGCAATTGGTTACTAGAAAGTAGAAACATTGTTCCCAGAGTTCTGTTCTCAGATGAAAATCGTTTCACTGACTAACAATGACATGCTTAACCGAAATAATTTGCGTTATTGGTGTCAGGAAAATTTACATGAATTTACAGAACGAAATCACCAAGAAGTGTTTGAGGTAAATGTATGGGCAGGAATTGTGGGTACTATGATCATAGGTCCTATTTTATTTCAGGGGACTTTAAATGGAATTAGGTACCTGAACTTTTTGGGAAATGAAATTGAGGGCTTTTTAGGAGAATTATCTATGAATTTGAGAAGATACATTTATTACCAACAAGATGGGGCTCCGCTACATAACCTTCGAGATGTCTCTGATTATTTAGAAAACAGATTTCAAAATAGAGTCATTTCGACATTGGGCACACGAGATGGCCTGCCAGATCACCTCACCTAACACCTATGGATTTTTTTCCTGTGGGGGTACGCCAAAGAACGATTTTATTCATCTTCATCAAGAAACCTCCAGAGGTTGGAAATCAAAATTCGCCAAGCTTTTGCAACAATAACTGCTCAAATAGAATGAGTCGTAAGGGAAATCACCAATAGAGCTAAAAAATTTACTGAAGTAGAAGGAATATATTTTGAACAATTGCTATAATTTTGTTTTCCCCTATCTTATAAATAATTATTAATTCTGTCAATTTTACGTCTATCATTTTAATACAATTAGTAAATGTCATTTTGTCATGGCTCGCTTGTAAAATTTAATACATATATCGGTTATCGATGTTTTTATGTAACTGATTCACTTTCCTTATATTCAGTAGACATCATCAGGTTCATATTTCAAGTTTCATTGAAATCCAATGCCATGAACTCGAATTAAATAATAGGTAAATCTCTTTTGACTTTTTTATGGTAAACGTTCGTATTTTTTTTTATATACATTTATTTAATGTCGGCCTATTTCCGCTACTGAGGCCTAACACCGACGCCTGTAGACGAGCTAGCCCCAACCAGGAATTTTGCAGAAACTCTTACCTTAAGAAGAGTAGGGATCTTTGACTTGCCTAACATTTAATAGACAAGGGACCGACGGCTTTACATCCCCTCCGAAGGATGGTATATCCCCTATACAACCCTCGCCTAAGGTTGTATTGCGCATACAATGATATACAAGCCCACGTAAAATTTTACATCGATCAGGCATTATAAAATTGAAACACCGGCATTTTCACGAAACTGATTCACTTCGTCAATTCAGTAGAAATCAGCAGGTTCATCTCTTTTGGTATGAACTTGAGGAAAGTAAAATTTTGTGTATATGAATATTGTTTCGAGATTTAGGCATCATTAGGCGTCTGTTTTTATTAAAGTTCCACAAAATCGGACGAAACCCTGTTTCAAGATTAAAAATTATATTATCACTCTGGACATCGATACAATTTTCATAATTAACAATAAATTGTACGACACAATCAATCACGCTACGCCGGCCGGCAGACAGATCTATTGGATGTCGACTGTCGCTGCGTTTTTCCGTAGACGTCCTCCTACATACCTACACTCCCAGAAGCATCTTCAGTACTTAAAACTAGCATGCAGTTGGTTCGATATAATATGTCTTTCCTCATATCTGTTGGTATAAAATGTCTCATTATTTCCAAACGTACATGTTATATGAATGTGTGTATGTGTACGTACTTTGTGAGGATGCGTTGTACAAGGGTCAAAAATCAAGGACTGTCGAAATAATTTCAAAGGATATTTTTCTTTTGTTTGCTATATAGTTATTACTATAACAAAGACTACTTTAATATTCTATGTATTCAGAATCATTTATCGTGGTCATTACCGGCATTACCCAAACACTTCTAATTTATCGACTTTACAAGGTGTCTTTTGACGTTATTTGAGTTGTTTTATGCAGTTATTCTTTATGTTCACTTTGTTTTATCGTAGCGTCAAGGTTAATTTTACAATAATGTATATTATTACTAGCAACAGAGCTTCGAATAAGATAACTACGTGACCATTATACGTGATAATCAAATTCCATTACGTATTATTATATTTCCGCTTCCGTTTACTTTGCTATTTTTTCCGATGTTGCTAATATGTAGATCGTGTATCTTGCCAATTATATTTATTACATGCGAATTACACTTAAAACACGTAAAGTAGAACGAAGTTGTATTGGCGATGATAATTGTTTCCCGCTCGAAAATTGTATAACAGAATTATACAATATGATGATATCGGTGAATTTTCACCGCAATATAAATATTTGTAAAATATCTCGGGTTCGCGGAAAATCGCGGAAGCTGTTTTCCCAATTGTTTTAAAAATAGTGCCAGACAAAATAAATAATAATGTAAAATTACTTTTCAGCATTGACAGTAACATTGACCTCGTTCCTTAAAAATCTCGCAAACAATTTATTTCAGTAGAGGGTAAACGAATTTTAAAATATTCAAATATTTTTTGCTTTAAATGAATCTGAATAATATTGAAAATTAGTTTTAAGGCATACGTAAGCCATGGTGAAGGTAATATATTTATACGAACAGTAGGGAGTACTTGTTAATAAGTTTAGAATATTGTTAGTCAAAAATTGTTCTTCGCTCACATTTATAAATTTTTGTATAAACTCCTCGAGGAGAAATTAATGACCTAAAGAAATATGGGATGTTCCGTTTAAAAAAATTGTAGTTTGGGGGTGAGGAGGTGGTGCTAATATTAGGTCTATTTATGAGAAAGTATGTCGCCTTATTACTTCCTTTTGTCGTGTTTATGGGTTTTTTGAAAAAGCCAATATATTCAAATTTATTGGCTGGATAGTTCCAGAACACAAGTTTGTTTTCTTGGGTATAATTGTTATATTTGTAATTTTAATCATCTCTCGGTTGTCAGCTTGCTTTACGAACTTCTGATGAGTTAAAAACCAAATTTCAATATAATCCGACTTTTGCTTCTTCGCCTATCTTGAAACATGACGGCCAGATGAAAGAGCAGACATTGAACAAATAAAATTATCTGAGTACAGAAGTAAATTTGGTTTTTGCGTAAACATCGGCATATCGGCTATATTAACTAAACAGTGGCTATAAACGCGACTCATTACTCTCTTCTTTAATTAAACCCAATAACAATAAACACTTTATACCAATAAACAGAAACCAAATATCTGTCTATAAATTATTTTTAACTTTTTGATTACCGAACGATGTTTATATCTATAAAAAAATACTTACATAAATGAAAATTACACGGTCTATTTAAACCAATTTATTTACTTTATAAATAACGACGCTATAAATAGCCGTCTATTGAATAACTTTGACTAGGGATTAAGTCCTTTCATTCTTCCGTTCGCCAAAAGGAGAAAACTTAATCTTAGAACTCCTATGCTGAATGGAACGATGCTAAACTTTTCCAGTGAGGTCAAGTATCAAGCATCAAAAACTTACCTAGAACTCACATCTAGAAAGGACACTTACTAAAGCAACAGCGTCTATATCTCTCTCTCGGTTGTCAGACCTATGTTGACCTACGCATCATGTGTATGGTGGCCAAAAACAGAGGAAAAAATAGCACAAGGAAAGTTGCAGAAACTGCAACTCCTTGCCTGTTTAGGGACTACATGAGCAATGTACTAGTGTCCCACAGCAGCTATGGAGGCAATGCTGGACCTACTTCCTTTGCACTTGCATGTGAGGAAGGAGGCAGCACTTAGTGCTCTATGACTGCATCAGGCACATAAATTTAAACCAGGCGATCTGATTGATCATTTAAGGATTCTGGAGTTAGTCCAGTTGGAATCCATGACCAAGCCCACTGACTCAATGCCAATCAAACAGGACTTTGACTGTTCGTTTGGCTTGCTGATTTAAAAGCCATCAGACGAGCAAGATGGAGGCATTGCGATTGGAGCAAGGGTCACTCATCTGGTATGCAGATGGGTCTAAGATGGCTGAAGGAGTAGGAGTGGGTGTAGCGGGGCCTAAATGTAGGTAACATCCCAACCATCTTCCAGGCAGAAATTCATGCTATAGATCTCTGCGTCCAGGAATTTCTAAATAAAGGCATTCGAAGGGCAAAAATCTATATACTATCAGATAGCCAGGCAGCATTAAAAGTTCTAAGGTCCTATACCTTCGAGTCTAAAATTGCCTGGGAATGTAGACAAACCCTGGAAGCAACTGGCCAACAACAAGGTTACCTTGAAGTGGGTGCCAGGGCATGAGGGAGTACAAGGTAATAAACTTGCTGACGGCCTTGCGAAAAAAATAGCTGAAGCATTCTGGACTTGAACCGTTTGGTGGCCTGGCCAAAGAACACATAACGGAGGATCAGAAAAAGTCCTGTTCCAGGCCAAAGGCAAGCGAAAAAGTTAATAACTTATTCGGCAAAGAATGCCACAAGGCTTCTCGAACTTGAAAAGTCCAAATTAAGGCTGATAATGGGCCTTCTAACTGGTCACTGCCCCTTGAGATATCATCTTAAGAATATGGGCAAGACAGTAGACGACAAATGCAGATATTTCGATTTCTACAACTGAAACTGCGGAACATATACTTTGTGAATGCAAGATGCTAATCCGCATTAGACTAAAGTTTCTTGAGAAGGCGGAATTAACGCCTGAAGCTTGAAGGCATAGGGAAATTAGCCCCAAGGAAATCACAAGCTTTGTAAAAAGTTTTGGAATCCTGGACAACAATTAGGTTTAGGGTAATTCACAAAAGATCTTTTAGGTCGAAGTGAAGTAAGGCTAATCAGAGCCAAGTGAACCCTGAAACAATTTACAATATAGGTCTTTTATGATCATGGAAAATATCAACTGGGGAAGTTGGTTCTTTTGAAATTGTAACAAATTCAAGTAAATCTGTTAAAGTATAGAAGAGGGATGCGATAGGAAAAATATATAACTTGTATTTTAAAACATGTACATGAAAAAAAAATTGCGTACACGTATTTGAGTATAGTATTTGCAATATTTTTAACTGGCTGTGCACAGTGTATTTAAGTATTTAAATTCTTATGACATACTTTTCTAAATTGATGTATTTGAACGATACTAAAGGACCCTTCTACTGTAAAAGTGTAAACTTTGTGATTTTTAGTTAATTATCGAAGAGTGTAAAATCGTAACACAGTTTTTAATAATTAATTAGTCATTGATCCCTAATATTGCAAAACATTTTGGATACTTAACGTAACCCAAATAACAGGAAAATATTCGTAGAATAACTTTCAGACAATATAATGTTTGAATTATATCCCATATGTAACTTTAGTTCCTGATTAGTTTTATTAATGCCATTTGCCAACAATATACGCAATAATTCGTTTTGCTCGTAAATTAGAATAGATTTTTATCAACAACAAAGAAGAAAAGAAAGTTATATTCCTTTGGTTATATGTTGCACTTCCTTCCTTAAATATCTGTTTACTTTCTAGTCTTAATTAGCAACAAAAAATGTACAGTTATTATCTTTTATGTTATTTATAAAGAAACTCTTACGCACTATTCATCCGAGCACATAGGAGTGCCCGAAGTTATGAAAATCGTGGACTTTAACGTTTTATTTTTGCGCTCTTTGTCAGCACAGGTTATGGCCGTTGGAAAGAACCAGTTTTAAATTAATGAAAAAAGAATAATAGTTAATATCATCTGTTCATTCTTGCACATACTTCAGACTTATATTAGACACCAAACATCACGTCACCTCTTTCTATTGAAACGTTTTCTTTTTTTAGGCAAGAAGCAAGAGACATAATAAGAAATGCTGTGAATGCCTCAGAAGAAGATGCCGTTATATTCTCTGGCCATGGATGTACTGATGCACTAGAAAAATTAATATTCGCCTTAGACCTACGAGAGTCCCCTGTTATTTTCACAGGCCCCAGTGAACACCATGATAATTTACATTTGTGGCAGAAAACTGGCGCGAAGGTAAGATTTTTCTATAAAAAAAAAATGAAATAACGTTAATTGTTATCAGTGCTGCTTTGTCATAATAATAGATTAATATGTCGTATACAGCCTGTCCCATTTTGCTTGGAACCACACATATAAAAAGTTTATTTAATGTCCGATTTAGATAATTTTTTTTTTAAATAAAATCTTTGAAAAGCGCATCTTTTTTTCGGGTCAGAAAATAATGAAATCTTATTAGCGATTAGCAGGAATGGGCAAGTAGACAATTTTTTTATTATTATTTTAAGAACATCTACACATAAAAACAGTTGACCCGTATTTGTTATTATATTTTTTAATAATGCCTTATAGTAAAAAAAATCATGAAGTTTAAACTATGTTTAAACGGTTAGATATTGCCGCAAATGTTCCGGCTATTCTATTGACTATGACGTAATAGCGTAATCAGCAGAGAAACGAGCGTTACTGGAAGGGCGGAGCAAACAAAGTTGTGTGTATGTGCGGCGCTGTCCGAGTTATATTGAATGCGCGCGCATATTACCCTAATACGTCACGAGATAACCGGCAAACTGCCTTATTTTAAATCCACTCTAATCAAGCATATTCATTTTACAATAAAACCAATAATAGTCGGTAAAATTACCTTGGAATTATATTTATAACATCTTGAAGAGTCATACTAAAATGCTATATTATTATATTTGTCATTTTCGTTATTGTCTACTAGCTCATTGTCAAGACGTGGCCCAACGAAAATTTTCCGGGTAGGTGGATTGGACGTAGTAGTCCATTGATAGTCTGGCCGCCAAGATCGCCGGATTTAACTCCCCTTGATTTTTATTTGTGGGGCACTCTTAAAAACATAGTTTATAAATCTCGACCACAAAATAGACTATGTGACAGAATTATTAGCTTGTCAAGAAATCTCGAAGAAAGAACTTAGAAATGTCGTTCGTAATAATCGTGAAAGGATAAGTATATAGAAGTTGAAGGTCGCTTAGTAGTGATAACCTACATTTAATTGTTCTATTTATTTTTTTTGTAATATTTTTAGGTAAACTTTTTTGTGTCACTTCTTTATTTGTTTGTTAGTCATTACAGTGTGAAGGGATAAAAATTGTTTGGTAATTAAAAATGTATAAATTATAGTAAATACGGCCAAAATTGAAACTGGTCAGTTTTAAAGCACAGGACCGTGCGCACTGAACTTAATATTTTGTCCTATATATTTGACAATGGTATCGAGATTCGAACGGTAGTTGAAACTGTGCAGGCGAGTTCGAGACTGTCAATGTAATCAGCCTGAATGAACCATCTACGACTGCTCTGGTTTAAAGGTAATAAAACGGACAGGCCTACTAGCACAAAAATACTCGTAAATCGTTTCTTTATCAGTCAACGTGCTGTCTATATGCCAGTGCAGTGCATAAATACCTATTATAATATCAAGCGTAGGAGTTTAGTTAGTTACTGTTCATATTTATAAATATTTACTACTGTATAAAAGGTAAAATATTTTAATTATTTACAATTTACCATGGCTTTCTGGAGACCATTTGAAACAGAGGATAATATAATAACGCCCGAAAATCCCGAAATAGTTGAACCGGTTATTGTCGAAAAAACCGAAATAAATTTAGAGTTTAAAAAACAAGATTTACACGTACAAAGTCAACGTATTATTTTAAATATACATGAATGTTTGAAAAGCGAAAATCCTGAACAATTTGAGAAGGAAATAATACGACGTATTAACGAATTAACTAAAATATCAAAATAAACAATTTATCGCGTAATTCAAGAAGGCGATGTTATAGATCACAGCGCAAAGAGGAAATGGAAAAATATGAAATTAAAAAATATTGATGATGCCACTAGAGATGAAATACGGCGTACAATTTATAATATGTATGAAGAAAATATAGTTCCTACGTTAAAAATGATTCAAGAAAAATTGGGCGATTATCCTGATTATAATTATAGGTCTTTAGATACACTACGAAATGTCTTATTAGAATGCGGTTTAAACATAAAAAACTTGACAGTCGTATGGTAATTATGGAATCGCGACGTATAGTTTCACTTCGAGTAGATTATTTGGAAAAAATTAGAGAATATCGTAAACTAAACAGGCATATAGTGTATCTAGACGAGACGTGACTTGATACGCATGATGTTGTTCAGTATGGTTGGGTAGATAGTTCGCACAATTGTGTTTTAAATACTCCGTGTTCTAGAGGAAAACGCGTTATCATACTTCATGCGGGAAGTAAAAATGGGTTTGTACCCAATGCGTTGCTCTTGTCGGCCAAAAAAATATCGCAGTCTTCTGCAGACTATTACGAAGACATGACAGCCGATCTATTCGAAAAATGGTTTTCTCAACAGCTTCTACCAAATATTCCGCCAAATTCGGTAATTGTATTAGATAATGCTTCTTATCGCTCGCGTATATTAAATAAAATACCAAATAACAGCACAAAAAAGGAAGACATTTTAAAATTCATGAGAAAAAAAATATGGAAATTCCTGTAAAAGTTCCAATAAAACGCGAATTACTGGAAAGAATAAAAGAACAGAATTTCAAAAAGGAATATGTTATTTGATAACTTATCCAATATACACGGTCATACACTTTTGCGGTTATCTCCATACTATTGCATATTTAATTCTATCGAGATGGTTTGGGGAACACTAAAAGTACGTTTACGAAAATGTAATGACTCTCCAACGTTAAGCGCGATAATAGTTGATCATATAAGAGAAGTAATAAATGACACTGACAATAATACTGATTTATGGAAAAATTGCGTTAGGCATGTAATTGGAGAAGAAAATCGATATCCCACGCTACCCCCTAGTGCGCCGATTTTAATTCAACTGAATAATGATTCCTCCTCAGAAAGTGAAGAGATTCGGACGCGTCAATTAACATTTAATTTTTCTTCATTTTTTCATTCACTTTTTATTGTTACATTTCGTGGAATATGTTTTGTTTAGTTGACAAGAAATTTTAATTTAAGTTACTTCATTCTAGAGAAATATTTTAATTTTGTTTTTATTTATGTTTTATATAAGTATACAAATATTTATTTTTGTTTTCATATAATAATTCTTTGCTTTGTTCAAGAAACTTACGTTTTTATTTTAGAAGAAACTTAAATTTTTATTTTTGACTAAAATCGTTGCCCTTCGTTAATCTAACCTGCTCCATCCCCTCCTGGTAAGATATGTTCATACCTTCTCGTTGGTCCTTGCTGAGCAATAACATATTTCAATATAATATGGGTTAACTTTAAAACTAAAACCAATAAATTTAAATATTTAGACTTTATATCTAAAACTGATATAATACCTCAAAAATATGTTATTGGCGAAATGAACCTAATAAACAAAAAATAATAAAAATGAATACAATTTTAACATTTTATTGTGACAATGATTTCCATTTACCTCCGCCCATGTACAATAAAGAGATACCGACTGTTTTTGCCGGCTTTTAGTTTTTATACGGTTTCAATTCCAGTCGTATATACTTTAAGCATTACTATTTTTTTTAATAATGAATCATTCAATTGACAGTTATTTCAGTCAAGGCACTTTTTTCATACATACACAATCCCATGCCCCCCACCCCACCGGTTAAATTAAAAAATTTCTGAATTGTTATTTCTCAGGAAAAATCCAAAAGTACGACTTTTTTCAATGAAATTTTGGGGTTGCTGAATCCAGTGGCGCACTCAGATTTGAAATGAAAAAATCGCTAATAAGATTTCACCATTTTCCGACCCACAAAAAAATCATAGTAGGCCACGCTATTATGTTTTGTAAAATTAATTTAACATAACACAAAGATGCGCTTCTCAAAGATCTTATTTAAAAAATATATATATATTATAAACTCCAAGCAAAGTGGGATACGCTGTATAACATATAAAAAAAAATACGTAGTAATAATTCTCATCTGATTGTAAGAAGATATACAAAACGTTTTTAAAAACCATTAATAATTATTATTCGTTTATTACAATATATCAAGAATATAGACCAAGGTAGTTTAATAGAATGCAATGATACGGAATTATGCTGCCACTTGCATTTATGATTGATGAAGTTAATAATTTACTTGTGCAAATATGGCAGAGAATGTTAATGGAAAAGGTGAAATACTCGGATTTGTGCAATTGACACACATGTAAATGTAAAGAAATCATGTTTTAGTAATAATTAACGGATAAGTCATGATGAGAGCTTTTAATTATATCTTCAGAAACAGAACTCGAAATAACTTTTTAGATCTTTTTCGCTGCTTGGCTCGGATACTATTTAAAATTAACGTTGTTATGATAATGGCAAATAAAATGTAAAAATAAACTGAACAATGTGGGTAAATTAAAAAATGCAAGGACTAAAGGTAATTTAAGAGTGAAAATTAGTCAGCCACGAATGTTTTCATTGCGATAAATGAATGTCAGGGGAAAAGCATAAAAATGTGTGCGTCAGTAGTGTATAATATGCTGTTCTTCAAAGATTAAGGGTACTGCATATAAAATATAATACGACATTCTCGTGTGTTACGTTTTCTTCCCTTTAAACTGGAATTCATAACTTATTCTAACTTTGAATTTTTTTATTTTCCCGTTTTTTTTCTGTTTCGTTTTCTTTTAGGGATATAAAAATTTTTGGAGAAAACAACTCTCTATTAATAATTCATAATCAGAATAGTCATGATACATTCAACTTAAATGTTTTAGCAATCTATTTCATTTTAGCGTTATTCAATTTGTCTTCATTTTTAAACGACTTATAAATCTCCCTGTATTTCAATAGTCATTCGAGGTGTTGTTTTACGTTCAATGCATATTTCAGAGAACAGAACTTTTTGATCGTCATAATAGCCCAGCTTTTTACATAGTTTTATTTGGGGGTAAGAAGAAATATATAAAAAATGTAACACTCTGCAAGGTCAGGGATTGCTCTTGATTTTGTAAAACTGTAATTTTTCTGTTATATTTCTTTTCACACTACGCACAAAATGGTAGTGAAGCAAAGTAAATTCTCTATAAAAAACTTGTATAGATGCAAGTATATTGTGCCAAGCCCGCTGAGAAATTTTCATCCCCTTAGTACTCGGAAAGTATTGGTCTGAAGGAAAACAGAACATTTTCCATAGAAAATTTACTGTTCTTCAATGCTGTATAACCCTATCCTGAACTTACGGTGAACAGATTTTGGTATGTAATTAATTAATTCTCGGCAGATTTTACAGTTTTTATGTTATTTCAAACCCTTAAACAATACCACTAAAGAGGAAACTGGGTCAATTTGACGTTGTTTATTGGATTTTTCTTTCTATCGCCTGCAGTTTATTAGCAGTCTGATTGACAGTAGAAATAATATTGACTATTCCCGCTTGAAACCTGACCTGCACATACAGTGCCCCTTAACATTTTTATAACAATATATCGATTCATTCTCTCTTGGACAGCACGCAATCGTAATGTCTCGTTTCAGAAACAGGGCAACTTATTTGTCTTTGATTATTTTCTTGACCTTATTCTCGACAACGCGAAAATATCTGCTCGAATTTATTTCTGTCAAATTAAACCGCCGGCAATTAAAATGTTTACTAATCTAACGCCGTCTACGTTCAGAGATTATAAATAGTTGAGAGATTGCCAAAATAAAACCAGCGTGAACGTAATATTATTATTATTAGTTTATTTTTTGTACATGGTTTATTTCTTTTCTTACTCCCGATTTAAATTTTCCACAGTTGAATCAAGCCTGCTTGTCGGCCGACGTTATTAATTTTATTTTAGAATTACATATTTATTACATTAATTTTACATGTCTACTTCTTGTGGGCTTAGATTAATCATTTTATTACCGAGACAATGGAAATTACATTCAAGGATAGTTATGTGGTAGGTGATAATTTTCTACTCGAGTGTGCGGCATATACGGTGTACTAAAAAATGCAATTGTGACCTTTGGATACCTTTCCCACACTGACCTTAAGTTTGACGTTGACGTGATTAATTCAACAGATAAAGTAGCGATAAGGTAACTCGAATAATTCACAATAGAAAACTGCGAATATAGCTGATTTCAAAGATATACATAAAACTAGCAAAACGCTAGTAAATGTATACTATACAGGCTGTCCATTTTATCAGGGCCCTCGAGAATATCTTACTTAATATCGGTCGTACAAAAAAAATTATTTTTACGAAAATTGTGCCGATTTATATAACCTACAAAATGGTTTAAAGACATTTGAAATCCATGGCCTACTTTAAGAGTTATGGCGGAAAATATCGAAAATGCGGAAAATGTCTAGACCAAATATCTCCGTTATTTGAAGAGATACGAGAAATTTTCTAAGGCAAAAATTTTTTGCAAAACAGAGTGTTTCAACGAGGTTTTATCTAATTTTTTTCAAAACAGCTAGCTGTATTTTGAGATTTACTCTTCAGGCTGTTAAAAAAATTATTTTGAAACGAGCGGGAAATGGCGCCATTAAATAGAGTATTTCCTCCCTTTTCAACGATATATCACGTGCCATATTTATTCATTGGTACTACGTTAGTAATTATAAAAACTTTTTCTTAAAACCAATAAAATTTTTTCTAACAAACATTATACTTGCCGTGGAGAAGTATGATTAAATAGAACGATGAAATAATTCAATAAGTTGTTCAAATCTGTGCTATAATACAACATTAACACAATTAAGAAGAATAAAGCAAATTCAGGTAACAAAAACAAAATTATAATCAAGAAAGCAACATGGAGCAATTATGGAAAGAGTATTCGCAGTTATGCCAATGTATAGAGGTCCTCCATAAAAGCGTTACTGCTTGCTCAGAAAGTTAAAATGTTTTTACCAATTAATTTAAATGTAATATCCATTTGTTTGTATTTCATGATTTCACTATTATTTCAATTATTTTAAAATAGTTGGCTATGAACAAACTTGACAATTTATATAGGAGGACGACTTTTTGTAGGTGGCTGTTGGAAAAGAAGCGTACTGATCCATTAATATGTAGTAAAATACTTTGGTCCGACGAGGCAAATTTTTCCTATAATGGATTTTTTAATCGCAATATTCAAATATGGACTTCTGAAAATACACATTGGCATAGACCGACTGGGTTTCAAAATCGTTTTTCAATAAATGTGTGGATAGGTATTTTAGGCACCAATTTAATAGGGGTCCTTATTTTTATGATGGTCAGTGGTCAAAGGTACCTAAACTTTTTGAGAAATGAATTTAATGAATTCTTAGATGACCTACCTTTAGAGAATCGATACAACTTTCAATATTTTCAACAAGATGGAGCTCCTCCCCGCAATTCCCAGATTTGCCTAAATTATTTAGACGAAATTTTGCCCAACATTGGATAGGTACCAATGGTTTTATTTGATGGCCCCCTCGTTCTCCAGATATAACCCCAATGATTTTTTTTCTATGGGGGTATATTAAACATAAGGTGTTTTCGACGACACAGCAAAAAGGTAGAGGACCCAAAAGCTCGAATTCAACAGGCATGTATTACAGTTACCCCCGGAAATGCTGAGTAATGTTTTAAATGCAGTGCCTCGCCGCGCTCGTTTGTGCATAAGAAATCGCGGTGGACTCTTTGAACACTTGATATGATATCTTAAAAATTATTTTGAGGATTAGATAAATATTAATGTTCTGTGTGCTATATTCTTTTTATTATTAATTTGTTTTTGTTACCTGAATTTATTTTATTCTTCTTAATTGTGTTAATGTTTTCTTATAGCAAAGATTTGAACAACTTATTGAATTATTTTATCGTTTTATTTAATCATACTTCTCCACGGCAAGTATAATGCTTATTAAAAAAATTTTTATTGGTTTAAAAAAAATGTTTTTATAATTACTAACGTAGTACCAATGAATAAATATGGCATGTGACACATCGTTGAAAAGGGAGGAAAATACTCTATTTCATGGCGCCATTTCCCGCCCGTTTCAAAATAATTTTTTTAACAGCCCGAATAGTAAATCTCAAAATACAGCCGTTTTGAAAAAAAAAAATAGATAAAACCTCGTTGAAACACTGTGTTTTGCAAAACATTTTCGCCTTAGATTTTCTCTCGTGTCTCTTCAAATAACGGAGATATTTGGCCTAAACGTTTTCCGCATTTTCGATATTTTCCGCCATAACTCTTAAAGTAGACTATGGATTTCAAATGTCTTTAAACCATTTTGTAGGTTATATAAATCGGCATAATTTTTGTAAAAATATTTTTTTTTTGTACGATCGATATTAAGTGAGATATTCTCGAGGGCCCTGATAAAATGGACAGCCTGTATATACTTATTGACTAAATCTTTTTTTTCGTCTCCTACTATCTACAGTTAAGAGTTGTACCATTACTTATGAATCGCCCTGTATAAATTACTGATGTCGATTTTATATTTATTATATTTCTCATTTCTGAAATAGGCTATACGTTTTCTTCAGACAATAGCTGATTGAGCCGTTGTTTCAGATGGTGCGAATCGGGGAGACTAAAGAAGGTTATTTGGACCTGATAGACCTTGAAAACCAACTGAGATTCCATCAAAATTGTGGAAGGCAGTTAATAGGATGCTTTTCAATAGCTTCTAGCGTGACAGGAATACTAATCGACGATGTAGCCTGCACGCTTCTGCTGCATCAATACGGTGCATTGGCGTTTTGGGACTTCAATACCGGGGCCCCTAGTGTTCAGATCGACATGAATCCTTTTGTGCCAGGGGTCGAGGAAAATTCCGCCAATAAAGATGCGATATACTTTTCGGGGCACAAGTTTATAGGAGGAGTACAAACGCCAGGTAAGTGTGTCCTTCGTATTATATATATCGAGTCAAAATGGCTCGAAATAGAAGGGCCTCATTGACTTCAAATTAATCGTTATGTATAAGTTGTGGAAAAACATTAATAATTAATTAAGCTCCACAAAATTTCCACTCAGTAAGCTGTGTCCCTTAAGAACCCAGGCGTCGGCGTCGTCGAAATCTTAGCGTATCCTCTTTTACTAGGCTGTTTATTAAAATGAAGAAAAAATATTTGATACGAAACAAAAACAATAATAGGTGTATTATATCTATAGATTGATTTTTTTCTAATTTTTTAAAATTTATTACATAAGTTTAAACACTGAAAATCAAACGAACTAGAGGTTTATTAATGAGTGTTATTAACATATTTCTGCAATAAATTTTGGGAAATGCCAAAAATCAGAGAAATCTGAAAATTCTAAATCTGTTCTCATTCGGCCTTTCATAAAAATTAAGTTACTTGGTACCGAGATAAACAGTACAATAATATAGGTTTATATGAATTAACTTTTTGATTTTCGGTGTTTATAATTTATACTAAAATAAAAGAAAAATAATTCCATAGAAACCTAAATTATTGATTGGCTTATGTTGGTACCAAATAACTTTATTTAATCAATCGAGTAAGAAAGGATATGTTAAGATTTAGGCGATGTCTGGGCTCTTAATTTCCTGCCAGCGGAATTCTACGATTTCTCCAGCACATGATGCGATTTAATTGCAGTGCTCTCTTAGGAGTACAAGTTTCAATAATAAAATATCGCCAAATCACGCAAGAGTGTGTCTAAGAGTCTTTCCTGGCCAGACATGTCCGAATCAACATTTGTATATTGATTTTCCCGGAGTATTTTCAAGAAGCTTCTGTAACTAAGTTTTACTTATGAAGGATTAGGCCAATTAAATATAACCATTATTATGTATTTGTAGTAGGGTAATGATTCGAGGTTGGCTATTTCTACATTTTGAAATCCCCAAAAGGGCAGAAGCTCTAGCACATTTCCAATTATAATATCTATTCAGCGATACTTTCTAGAGGTATCGCCATACCAGATTTTGCAGTTTTTACTTATTTACTATAAGCCAAATGTCCCTTAAATCTGGTTATAATAGAACGTTTCGTTTGTCCAACATATATTTTTCCAAACTGAGAGCCTTAAAGCCATTTAGTTTATTTTATTGAAATAAATGCCTTTGTGCGCTCTGTGACGAAGCTGCAGCAACATTAGGTTATAATTAGATAGTGAAAAATAAAATAAAGTAAAATGTGTTTTATTAGATCTTGACGTTGGTTTCAGGTATATTAATTTCCAAAAAATCAATATTTAGACGCTTAAACACGTGTGAACCTGACGGATTTTTTACAGCCAACGAACACGATAAGGTAAGTGATTAATTAGTGTATTTTAGAGATAAGGTGCTTAAAAATAACAATCATTCATATATAAATATTTGAACAGTTTTTAGTGTATATGTATATAATTTCTAATTATGTTAGATATAAATGTAGAATATATTAAAATAATAATTAACAACAAAATATTATGCTGTTGTAAACCTGAGTTAGTTAAATTAAATTGAGTTTCAGTAACGTATCTGTTTGAGAAACTCGACAAAATAGATCTTTTTATCATCATTAATTTAAGACGAATCTTATTTCTGTGAAAATTGACAATTCAATTTTCCTATAGTCGTACTTTCTTCAACGATTTTTTAGATATAAAGAGAAAATCAGTTTTTTCTTCTTTATTGTTTACCAAAGTTGGTTTTCTACAGATTGAGCATAAGCTCGAAGAAATACTTAAAATATCACCTTCACAATTTCCTTTCTAATTCAATAATGATGACAGGATCCCCGTGACCCATTACCACGCGATTGGTTTGTTTGCACATTAATTTGCTACGAATTTTCCTTAAATTCCTCCTAAAAGATTTAAAATTAGTATCAATGAAATTTATTTTATTATTTTCCTGGTCAACCGTAGCGCACACTGCCAAATTGTTTAATAATATCTTTGCAAAATTTATTTACAAATTATATTTATACGTGGAAAATTTTCCCTTTTGCGAGGAACTATTTTTAAAATGTGGTCTCCTCAAAGGAAAGAGACAACGTTCGTCCTAAATTGAACTAAAAATTCCTTTTCAGTTAAGTCAGCATGACATATTCCTTTGGTGCCTAAACAATGCAAGTCATATCTTTGCCAAATTAAAGTGTTTGTTCGCGAACGTCTTAGCAAAACGTTGCACTTTGAAATGAAAATGAACAAGAAGAGTTTGCGATAGATTTTTTTTATTTGTTTGTGTCCTTATTAACGACAATAAATTTAAGAGTTGGACGTTGCTGATAATAAAGCTAGAAAAATTATTTACAATGCACACTGCAAATATCTCAGGCCTGTATCTTGGAAACTTATTTATACACACAAATGAGGAAATATTTTGAAGGTGCTTTATTTCATTTTTTCTCATATTGTACATTAAAAACCAAAAAAGCCTTACACGCTTTCGCCGTTTTATGCACCTGCTACACAGTATAGTAGTTGTAAAATAGATCTATTTAGCTCTCCTAAAAATACACGAAAGTAAAAATTAACGACCTTGCCTACAAACCAATCGACTAATAAATAATTATTTCAATGTCAGAGTGCTCACTAATTAATTAATAATTATTACTTCCTAAAACCATGCGTGTTTCTGACATTTCAACATAAATACATAAATAATACAAGAGCAAAAAACGGAACTAAATTATCTCTAATCTGTTTATTATTTACGAATTCCATGTTTTCTCTAATTAATTTCGTAGTATTCTTTCCTTATTTTTAGCGTGTTCTACCACATACAGAGTGTCTGAAAATAACGTTCGAATATTTTGGTGGGTTGTTCTACAACTAAATATACGAAAGGGTTGAAAGAGTTTTTAATTCTCTATCCAGCAATAGAAGGTTTTTTGAATTTTGCATATTCTTCATCGAGAAAATTAAATTGGAAAATTTTGAAACGTATTTCAAATGTATACAATCAAAATAATTATTCTCTAAAGTTGTACCCATAATGTGAGCTTCTGTATTTTTCAAAAGGAGATGAAAAATAAATCTTGTATTTTTTTCTCAGATTTAAGACTGCGTTTCCCAGATGATAACAACCTTAGTGAAATTGATAGAAATATTTGTTATCAGCAGGACGAAGCTACACCACATTTTGCATTGGAGTAAGAGCCTATCTCAATCAAGTTATTCCCAATAGGTGGATCATTAGACGCTGTGAAATTGAGGTTACTTAAAATCGAAAGTGTGCTTCATTAGACCAAATAACGTCGATGATTTAAAAGACAGAATAAGGCAAAAAATTAATCAAATCACCCCGGAAGCGATACAAAATGTTTTAGAAGAATTCCAGAAACGCTTCCATCACTGTCAAGAAGCTAATGACGCCCAGTTTGAACATGTGATTTAAACTGTTTCGTGTTCTTTTGTTTACTTGGTACCATTAAAAATGTAATATTTAAAAAAATAGAGAAATTTAAAAAATGTTATATTGCCGGATAGAGAATTAAAAACACGCACCCCCATTCCATTTAAAAATTTTAAAGGATGAGCTATCATTCCAAGGGGGTTGAAGGGGGAGGTATAAATTTATGCCCAAAAAATCTCATTTTAGTATTAATTAGGTAGATAATGAATTTACTTATGTACCTCACTGTTTACTTGCATTATAGATTACTAAAGAACTAATGTTATATAATTAGGTCTCTTCAATATTTAATTATTTCACAAACGTTAAAGGATAGCGTGATAGTTCAAACAACAAATTGAATAGTAAGGAGGTGTTACCTGATATGACTGTAATTAAATAATTCCATAACAATATTAATTATTAATGATCAACTTAATCTAATCAAATCTAAGTGATGCTTATAAATACTACAAAAGGAACCGCAAAACAAAACGTCACTAGATTCCAGATATTTGTTATTTAGAAAAAATATTTTTCACGAAACTGTATTTTAGGCAAAAACATATTAAAGCTTAGGATTTATTTTTTTACCTATGTTATTACGTGACCTTGAGAACATTCCTCCATATATATCTGTTGACAAATCCAACAACAAAGTTCCATCCAAAAATTGTCCATAAAAATAAATCCAGCATGTCCACTGAAGTCAGATTTATATTATGATTTTTCCAATGATACATTAGAGATGTTACTGTTTAAAAACACATGGTTGGTGTTTGAGAACGATAAAAATTTTTTCGAGATCAACAAATTTCAATCGATTCTAGTTTCCTTAAAATTAGATAACAATTTAATTTACTTCTAGAGTTTTGACTTGCAAGAGGAAGGCAGCTGCGCTGCCGTCGTGGAATCGATCAGAGCAGGCCTGGTAATGCAACTGAAGGAAACAGTATCCGTCGCCAACATACAGCAAAGACAGGAAAAAATCAACAAGTGAGTAGGCGTAGAATTAAAATTCCTTTTTTAAAAATAATTTATGTCAATGTTAAACATTTCTGTACCGACTTTGTGGGAAGAGAGCGAATATCTCGATAAATAAATGTCTTTATTTGTGACAGAATAGTGTCATGGACTGTCTTATATGTAACCAGTTGTATTTGTGAGTTATTGTGTTTAAGATATGTTTATTGTCGAATCCTTGACGATAATTATTTCAAGTGGCCATCGAGAAAGCTGAAAGATCGAGCTCCATTAAAAGTAGATGCTTATAGTAAAAATTTTATGTCGGCATTTTATTATGCTGTTTATTTATTGTCTATAAAATAATCGCGGCATTGAATGATTGTTATTTATAAACTTTCAAAAAGATACTTATACGTCTCTACAAAGAAAAAGTTGGTTTCTATCTAAAATTATTTAAAATATGTACTGTGTAATAGTTGTTAGGTTCTGCACAAAGAATGCCACATACCATGTGTCTAAATATTGAGCTGGTCAAGATTACCGTGTAGATCCTAGATACAGGGTTATGAGTATTAAATTATTAGGAATTTCTTGCTATATCCAAAGTTGATACATGTCAAAGGTACTAACAATTTAGGACAGTATAAATAATTACATGACTAAATTTATCTTAAATATTGTCTGAAAGTTATTTGTGACATTCTACGAATATTCTTTCCTATTATTTGGGTTTTCTACCACATGTATTATTATCCTCTTCAAAAACAAATCACCGAATCTACAAAATAATAGAATTATTGGAAAAAAGCCTCTGCGCCCGTGACGTTTACGTCAAAGGAACAGTCAGAGGTTATGTTTTGCAAATAATATAAATCGGAATAAACACAGAAATAATGTATTTTGCTGACGTTTCGGAAAGTAGTCTCTTTCCGTTTTCAAAGCTTTTTTTGGAAGAACTCTTACTTTGCTGTGTATGTCAAATACACAGCTTTAAGATTTTGTTTATGTTATTTCCATAGATACTTACTACTTACACAGAACACAGAACTGATGATATTTTCTCTTAGATAATGTTGAGTTTGTTAAGTTCTTCTTTTAACATTGGTAGCCAGATTGTACAAATATCTACAGAACAATTCGATACGGACTTATCTTCATTTAATAAGATTATTGCTGATTCTTTAATTTTTCTTTTTTTGGTATCTGCTTCATTTGTTAAAATTTTTGCCGAGTCCCAGTTTATTCTATGGCCGTTTTCCCAAGCATGTTCACAAATCTTTGATTTCTGAATTTCATTCTTTCTAATGTAATTCTTGTGCTCATCCAACCTCACATTGAAAGGTCTGGATGACTCACCCACATAACATTTATCACATTCGCACGGGATATTGTAAACTTCAGGTTTTTGAATTCTGCTCCCTGTTTATCGGCTTTGCTTTTGTTAAAATAGATCTTAAAGTGTTCCCCGTTTGAAATATCGTCCCAACATCAAATTTGTCACCTATACGGCGTAGCTTCTCCGATAGTCCGTATACGTACGTATGAATTATGTTATGTGACAATACACTAACATTTTCATATAAGAAAAAACAAGATGGCGGACGACTTTATCGTTTATGATGCGATTCGACTCAAAATCAATATCTGGGGGTATTTTGGGGTCACCAAT
Source organism: Leptura quadrifasciata (assembly GCA_963675555.1). Lineage (NCBI taxonomy): Eukaryota > Metazoa > Arthropoda > Insecta > Coleoptera > Cerambycidae > Leptura > Leptura quadrifasciata. The sequence continues at coordinate 786,491 of OY776678.1, read as the reverse complement.
CATGAATTCTTGGTCAAAATTTAGAAATTCAATATGGCGGACGACTTTATCGTTTATGATCTGATTCAGCTCAACATCGATACATAGGGGTTTTCGAGATCGCCAATTATGAATTCTTGGTCAAAATTTATAAATTATGGCGGCGCCAATATGGCGGACGACTTTTGTCATTTAGATCTAAGTCAGGTTTTTGTCGTACCTGATTGTCCCGATTTTCAACATTTATGAAAACTCTATCAACAAAGTCTTCAGGATATTGATTTTGTACTAGAACGTCTTTGATAAATTTTTTCTCGTTCTTTAATACTTCAGTATTAGATGAAATTATTTTGGCCCTATCGTATAAACATTTTACAACACCCCTTTTAACATTTATTGGTTGATTTGAGTTAAAATTTTGATATCTATTAGTATGTGTTGTATGATATGTTGTATTAGTATGTTGTGTCCAACATTATCTAAAAGAAAATATCATCAGTTCTGTGTAAGTAGTAAGTATCTATGGAAATAACATAAACAGAATCTTAAAGCTGTGTATTTGACATACACAGCAAAATAAGAGTTCTTCCAAAAAAAGCTTTGAAAACGGAAATAGACAACTTTCCGAAACGTCAGCAAAATACATTATTTCTGTGTTTATTCCGATTTATATTATTTGCAAAACATAACCTCTGACTATTCCTTTGACGTAAACGTCACGGACGCAGAGGCTTTTTTCCAATAATTCTATTATTTTGTAGATTCGGTGATTTGTTTTTGAAGAGGATAATAATATAGGTGGTAGAAAACTCAAATAATAGGAAGGAATAGATTTATTTCAACTAGAAAAATAATAATTATCAAAAAGTACTCTGTGTTATTGTTATTGGTGACTGGCAAACTGATGGCTGGACGTATTAGATTATTATTATTGTTATTAGCCGTTACTCGAGTCCGAGTATAAAAATGTTACAGTCGATAAATTGTGTACAATAAAAAACAAGTAAAAGGTGTAGTCTATTGTAATTCCCATTCATCTACGGTGCACACGACTATGGCTATAGAGGCCAATTCGGGAGAGCACATGTCGACCGCAGTCAGGACAAACATAGACCTCGTTAGGTCTTGGATTCGGCCTTCTTGCAGCAACATTTCCTTGATAGCTGGCCACAACCCCTCGCCATTCGGTTCTGTCCGCTGCAAGTTGTTCCCATTACTCGTCTGCAATACCGCAGGATTTTAGATTTTCATGGATAGCGTCTTTGAACCTCTTTCGTTGACCGCCACGCCTTCTTCTACCGCTTAGCAATTCACTATAAAGTGTACATTTAGGAAGGCGGTTATCATGCATACGATGAACGTGACCTGCCCATCTTAGGCGTGCTCTTGAAATGAGCACCTCAATTGGAAGGCTCTTTGCTCTCCTGAGTACTTCCACGTTTGATATGTGATGGAACCAACGGATTTTCATCATACTTCTGAGGTATCTTTGCTGAAAAGGTTCTAATTCTTTCACATGACGACGGTAAGTGACCCAGCTTTCACATCCATATAGCAGTGTTGGAATGACAACTGCTCTGTAGACTGCCATTTTCGTTGACAAAGCAAGGTCGTGGTTGTCAAATACTCTCTCTCTAAGTCCCCAGAGTGCTCTAGATGCAGCGTTAATTCTATTGCGAATCTCGCTGTCCATGTTTGCTTTGTCATTAACAACGTTGCCTAAGTAATAGAACTGATCCACCACTTCAAGAGAATTTCCGTTAAGAGTAATGTCTATTTGGTTCACTTGATGAGGAGTTGACATAATCTTAGTCTTTCCAATGTTGATTTTAAGCCCCAAAGAATCATAGCTCTGGGCATACACATCTAAAAGTTCTTGAAGCTCTTCCGGCGTAGAGGCTAAAAGTGCACAGTCATCCGCATACTGGAGATCACAAATGAATCGTGTGCGCGTCTTCGTGAAAGCTCTAAAGCGTCCTATGTTAAAGAGACCGCCATCAAAACGGTATCTGAGACCTATTCCTCTGACTGTCAGTTTGTTGTCAACAATAATTGTTAGAGCAGTGGTAAACAAATTAAAGAGTAGGGGTGCCAGGACACATCCCTGCCTAACTCCAGTGAGGGTTTGGAAAGGTTCGGTTGCCTCATTATTATACATAACCTGGGCGTTGTTGTTTGTATGTAGACTGCGACATACTTCCACAAATTTTCTAGGGATACCTAAGCGGAACATAATTTTCCAGAGTACTTCCCTGTCCACCGAGTCAAACGCCTTGGTTAAATCAATGAAGGCCATGTGAATTTCTCCTTGATGTTCGAGTGCTTTTTCTTGAAGCTGCTTAAGTGTGAAGATTAGATCCGATGTGCCTCGGTTTGGTCTAAAGCCACTGTGTTTCAGGAAGTAACTTTTCCACAACAGGTGTTAGCTATTTGCCATCGCTTTAGTGAGTATCTTCCCTCCAACAGTCAGGAGAGCTATACCCCTGTAATTTCTACAGTCCGCAGCGCTCCCTTTGTTTTTGAAGAGGTTGATTAAAAGTGTATCACGAAACTCCTGCGGAGCTTGATCACTTTCCCACACGACATCAAACAGTTTTTTGAGGTAGGGTATGAGCTCTGACGACACAGCTTTAAAGATCTCAGCTGGGAGTGAATCGGCGCCGGGAGATTTGTTATTTTTTAGCTGCCCAATGGCGGTTAAGATCTCTTCTGTTGTTAGTGGTTTATCTAAGTCTTCGAAGGTGTCATATTGAGGGATAAGATTTATAATATCGTGATCGGCTTGACTTTGCTGGTTAAGAATGTTAGAGTAGTGTTCTTTCCATCGGGCTCTTATTTCCTGGTCTTCTTTGAGGAGATTTCCATTTAAATCTTTAATAGGGCACATACTTTTCCGACTGGGGCCGTACACTGCTTTTACTCCTTGAAAGAAATTCCTGTAGTCGTGTGAATCGGCGTACCTTTGAATTTCTCTGGCCTTGCTTGCCCACCACTCGTTCTTTATTCTTCTGATTTCGCGTTGCGTTTCATACTTAGATTGGGTAAAAGCTTCTGCTTTTGATGAGTCGTTGGGGTGGTTGATAGCGTTTTGGAAGGCAGTATGTTTGCGGTCAAGAAGTTCTAGTATAAAAGCTTCATTATCATTGAACTAGTCCTCCCGTTTTTTACTTGCTGCAGTGCCAAGAATTTCCTCACTCGCACTTTTTAAACTGTCTTTAATTTGTGTCCAGGTAGTAGCGACATCTACAGGATTGGTTTCTTCTAGTGCACTCAAATTCTCTTGAACTTTTTGCTTTAGCTGTTCGACGGTTTGTTGGTCACGCAATTTACTAATACAGAGACGGAGTCTACGTTTTACTTGAGTTCTTCGGTGTTTGGGTCTCATAACAATTTTCATTTTAGAGACAACAGGACGATGATCGGTCCAACATTCGCTATCAATGCGCGCCTTTGTAATTTGGACGTCCTTGAGATGCTTCCTACGTACGATAACATAGTCCAGTAGATGCCAGTGACCTGATCTGGGGTGACGCCAGGTGCCTTTAAATTTATCCTTTTGTCGGAAAATGGTGTTTGTTATAACTAGATCATGTTCGGCGCATTTAGTTAGGAGTAGTTGACCGTTAGCGTTCATGTTGCCCAAACCGTTCTTGCCTATGACGCCTGGCCAGGTGTCTGCATCTCTCCCTACTCTAGCGTTAAAATCGCCAAGAATAACGAGTCGTTCCGTTTTAGGTATTCTACAGAGGGTTTCTTCCAGCTGTTGATAGAAGCTTTCCTTGGTTTCGTGACTTGCATCCAGAGTGGGAGCGTAGGCGCTTATTAGATTTACCGCGTTGCCATCTGATAGCTCATAGCGTAGCAGCATTAGACGATCGGATAGGCCTTGTGGTACTTGTGTTAAGTTGGATACAAGTTGATTCCGAACGAAATTTAAATATTCTTGTGTCCAATCACATCTTTTCAATATTCCACATGATATTTTTTCTCGTTTAAATACTACCATATTTTATTTTTCAGGCAAATGCTTCAACATATACGAACAATTCCCGAACTGATATTACTGGGAAACAATTCACCAAACTTGAAACGGATATCGGTGTTCTCGTTTATGGTTAGACATCCGAGGGGTACTTTTTTGCACCATAATTTTGTCTGTGCCGTCCTGAACGACGTCTTCGGCATACAAGCCAGAGCGGGATGCCCGTGTTCGGGTGCGTACGCACAGGACTTGCTAGGAATCGACCAAAGTCTTGCCGACCAATACGAGAATATCATTTTAGAAGATAGGTAAGTCAGTAGATCCAATTGCATTATAAAGTGTTAACAAATTTGCAATATTCCTAATGTAATCAATTTTGGCGTTTAATTTTTCCTAACTTTTCTGAGATGGGTGTATCTGTAGAGTGGAAAATTGTTACACAAGTTATATTCATTAGTTTAGAATTTATTGTTTATGGTTTCGTTGGTTTAGGAAATATTTTTAACGTTTAGTGTACATATTTTAGTGTTTTTTTAAGATGATATTTAGAGATAAAAATGTTTTCATGATATTTTCAGGCGTTTGAGCAGTCTGAATTTGGGAGTGGAAAACTCGACGTTAGAATTATTAAGGCCTGGTTTCACCAGGATTAGTCTTCCTTATTTTATAAACGACGCAGAGTTAGCGTTCATAATGGAAGCCGTGAAAATGGTAGCGACAGAGGGCTGGAAACTTCTACCGCAATATGTGGTAGAGTTAGAGACGGGCGAATGGAGACACCACACGAACGCAGTGTCGAGAGATAGAAAGTGGTTGTCCTCGATACGATACGTGGACGGGAAAATGACCATGAATGAAAGAAGGATATCGGGACCAGGCTTGTTTCCACAAAACCACTCGGAGTGTCTTCAGACTGCAAGAAATTTGTTCAATAGAGCTAGAAAAACTGCCAACAGAACTCCCTATCAGGACCAAGGAATACTGTTTGATTCTAGAGGCGAGAAATTGCGATGGTTCATGTTGCAGCATGAAGCTCAGAGCTTGCTTACCAGCAACGCACAGAACGTTAAGCAGAAGGTCCCGTTCGATCCCATCAATTATCTAAGTTCCAAAAGGGTAGACAAAGATAGAGACAAGGAGGTTGAGAAAAATTCAAATGGCCAAATGCCCAATCCTTGCGGTTCACCCAGACATTATAGTCTTCCTTCCATAGATGACCCCAAGATTATGACTTGTTCATCACCGGTGCCATATTTCTTGCAAGACGTCAACGGGCTTTACTATCCGCAGATGTCTCAACCCACTGTCAACTTTGCAGTCGGCGAAGCCGTCAATTCTGCCAACCTCAATCATACCTTGCAGCAAAATTTTGCCAGAGAGCGGTGCTTAAGTTTGGGAGCTCCGAATGTGTCGCCGCCAGTTTTAAGCCCATCAACGCGCGCCAGCCTGGGCATGGGCACCACGAGGCAAAGACAGTTTAGTTACAGCAGCCAAAACGAACTGAACTCCTTAGACTCGGAGGCCAACATGTCCCCCACCCATAGTTTGAACGTTCTTTCAAATAGCAGTTACGACTGCAGCCAGTGCGGAAGGTCATCGCCCGCCCCCGACTTACAGACCTACGTTACGGAAATGACCAGGGAGCTGGCGACCAATATTAAGTCTGAAATTAGGGAAGTTATTTCTAAGGTGGAGGATGTTTTGGAAAATACCGACAGCCTCTCGTTTTATGAGAGGCACGGTAGCGGAAGCGAGGATGGAAGGAGCGATTCTATTTCTGCAAACGAGGTAAATATGATGCATTTCAATATTATGATACTTTCTACAAATGTGTATTCAAGTTGGAACCATTCAAATTTAATCGAAATATATTTGCTCCCGGACTATTGGGAATATGGTTCTTAAATTTAGCAAGCATTAATGCTAGTGTGTAAATATGTAACATACTGCAATATATGCAACTTACAACAAATGGTCTCCATTAGGCGGCTGCCCTTGTCTCGCTTTGTTAATTAAATTTAAATTGGTTACCTTGAAATGTTCGATGTGTCCACCATTATTGTCAATGCATAATCGATAACGCCTTCTTATATTTGCAATTGCACCGGAAATGGCTTCATTATTTACATAAAAAATTATATCCATAGGGGTCAAATCCGGACTGTTAAGTGGCCATTTAATTATTCCATTATTCTCAATCCATATTGAGAATACATTATTCAAATGATCTTGAACGGGCAGGACACTATGCGGAGTTGCTCCATCCTGCATTCAAATTATATCATCAAGTTGGAATATATAAAATTTTATATGGTTTGTAGTTATTATTTTTTAACGTACGTTGGATTTTGGAATTACTTTTACCTAATTGATCGACTGAATTATTTATACTATATTCAGAGTTTTCTAAAAACGCACTAGTGCGTAAAGTTTAACATTACGCACTACGCAGCGTGCGTAAACTTTAACTTTATGCACTACGAAGCGTGCGTGGTTGTAGCAAAAATATTATTTTTGCGTCCCCTGAAATCTGCACGCTACTATACTTTTGATAGCATTTTAACAAAATTAAGTCGAACCACACAACTTTTATTTAAAACTTTTCTTCTATTGGCAATAATAACGATGATAAAGGTTGGGTAATTTATAATGAATAACCCTGTATACCAATTTTTTTTTAAGAAGATGTCGCTAATCCCTTTTGATTTTGCTGCGCTCTCATAAACCCTTAAATTCTACTTATTATTTTTAAATCTCGTATTATAATGCTATTTATTTATTGTATGTTGTCTTAGGTAGCTGAATATCTAGAAAAAGTCTCTATCGAAATGGCGAATGAAGTAAAATCGGAGATTCGTGATGTCGTCAGCGCTGTGGACGTGTTCATCACGCCCGACAACCAAGATAAGCATCCCTTTTCGAGGACGTCAAGCACGGGCACATCCAGCGAGGAACGAGCGGTAGGGGCATCGGCAAAACAAGACTTGGAGAAATACACCCCCGGGTCCAGCAGCGAAACAGTTATCCATTTAATTAATAAATCCGTTAGTTCGAACAAATTGGTAGAGGACGAACAGGCGGCGAATGAAAAGGCTCACAAAAATAAAATTCTCTCCTCGACTGTGGCTAGCGTGAGTAGCCAAGACAGCGGCATAAATCTCTCGTTCCATGAACAAGAGCATTTCCTGAATAGCGAATTAAAGGCGAGGAGTAATTCCGAGTCACTTCACGGCCACCGCAAATCGGACTCGGAAATAAGATTTTCTACGTTGCAGAAACAGAGGCCGAGAATATTCAGAGACTTGAGCGATGACATTCAGTTGTTGGAAAATATGGTCGCCAAATGGAACTGTCCTCAGAAAACCATCTGGCAGCCGGCAGTGGAAGCGATCGCCGAATACGAAATGATAAAAGACGGTGATAAAGTCATGGTTTGTCTTTCTGGCGGAAAAGATTCGTTAAGTCTGCTGCACACGTTGTTGCAGTACCAAAATTACGTACAAAATAAGGGGATGCTGTTCAGCATTGGTGCGGTTACCGTTGATCCAGATTCCTCTGGCTGTGATCCGTGCGCACTCATCTCTCATTTGAAGAGCTTGGGGGTGCATTATATAATCGACGATAAGAAGAGCGATCCAGGGAATGAACCAGGTAAATCACATTGTCATTATTCTGGAGTAAGTTGTTAATTTTATCTTGAATTTCATTTTGGAGGAATCCAAGATCAAGAGCCATAAAAAATGTGTAATCAATAATTCTCCCTCCAATTACCTCAGACCACACGTTAAAACCAAACCTGTCTTGGAAACTTCCTTGCCTTAATAATCAAGGGATTTTCTTGAGCTCAGTACCGCACGATGTTTCGATTAAACATACAATTTAGTACACACAAATTGGATTAAAAAACAGTGAATAGAACAAATAAGTTATAAAGAAATAATTTTAGAGATGCGTACTCTCGATAGGATTAGGAATAGATATCCGAAATGTTCCCACCCCATTCAGGAACGCAATGTCCCTTTTTTGCAAGAAACCACAACTAACGGGGACTTAACGCTGGTCTTTCTCTTTTATCTTGTAAGCCTTTCATTGGAAAAAAATGTTCTATTGATCTCGTAGGTTATCCCCACTTATTTTACAGTAATAGTGCCCAAACTGAAGGATACTTTAGAGTCCACAGATAAAAATCTATCTTACACGAATTACTTTAATGAGAAAAATGCCCAAGAATGAATGTATAGAGCGGAATTTTCTCTATAAGGTGCATGTCTAGCGGGTTCTGACGCAAGTGTTTTTTTTATTTGTGCTCATTTCCAAACCACCCTTGAGGTAGACCTCTTTGTGCATTTTTTAAAAATTGGTTTCCTCTGTAGCCCTACTCCACTAAAATTCTGCCCAATTTTACTCAGTAGGGGGTTCTTCACCGACGAACTGTTCTTCAAATTAGGAATTTAAACATCTTTGCCCATGGCAATTAGAGCATATTGTTGAACAGCGCAATCCAACCTTAACACAGCATCGTTTTCCGCAACCCTTTTTGCAACTGCAAGATACTAGCTGAAGGGTGGAAATTGGTGCTGGTAACTCCTTGGTATACATGAGTGATAAGTTATTGCCCACTTTCTTCCAACCCTATTCTGTTAGTTCCAAGTTTTCTCCAAGATTAAATTTGATATATATGGCCGTATATTCAGAAGGTGTTTATATTTGTGTGGTTCTGTTGAGCTTTGCTAACGGCTATTAAATTTACCAAGCCTCTTTCAACACGCACATCAGTTTCACATTCTGAAAGTATCTTTTCGCAAATGAAACAATCACCTATTGTCTCCATATCTGTAGAAACACTTTCACCCACATTTAAGTCTATGTAGTAATAACGTATCTGCATATATTTTTATATTTTTTTCAGTCTCTTTTCACTGTATTTCATAAACGTTTTCTATCTTGCTATTATACGCACGTTTATTCCACAACTGAAGGTTCGAGGACAAGGCACCCTTAGGCTTAACAAAAAGTCTATTCTGACCTTGGCTTTTTCCTTCTCTTTCTGAATTTTGTCCGATATATTACAATTTTAACTGTTATTTTACTGCATTAATCGTGAATTTCTTACTTTAAAATTTTCCGCGCCTAATAGCTTGTTACCTAGTCAGGGTGCTGAAACATACACACCCCCTAAACAGTTGTATTGTTACAGAACAACTAGACGTCAAAGAGAACTTCTACAGTTTCTGCACGCATACTCTACGGCATCGGCTGTATTCTTCCGCAAAAAGCTCCGGCTACAACGTATTAGCCATAGGACAACACTTGGATGATCTCTGTGAAAGTTTCCTTCTATCTGTCTTTCACACTGGAAAATTAAGGACCATGCGAGCACATTACTATATCAAGTAAGCTTTCGCATATTTTTCCAGAAGTGTTACCACTACTACTAATCATTCTTTTCAGGGAGCACGAGTTGCGCGTGATAAGACCATTCGTCTACGTCCGCGAAAAGGCTCTGCGTCAGTTCTCCAGCAACGAAAACCTGCCAGTTCTCACGACCTCTTCCAGCCCAAATTTGTCAAAAGAACGCCAAAGAATAAAACAACTGCTCACCCAACAGGAGATTCTGTTCCCGAAGTTATTTTCATCCCTTCGGTCCTCTCTTCACCCTTTGATCGGTTTTCAAATTAGAGAATGTGAAATTAAATATCGCAAGAGATTGAAGTCGAAAGAGAGCGAGGAATCGGACAACGAGACTGACGAGGAACCTATTGTGAAAAGCGACTGAGATGTTTTTAGATATACTTAATTTGTACAAATTTAATTACAGGGCAGACAAAAAATGTGTTTGTCCAGGAGGCAGCACAACTTGGAAAGCTGATATACCGTCAAACAAAATTTCATTATGGATGTGATAGGAAGTTTTTCGGAAGTTATAGAAAGACATGGAAGAATTGCAGTAGAAGTAATATGGAGGTAAGGACATGGGGGAAAACAATTTTCATCAAAAGATCTTAATTATGACTTATGTTAATTGGAATGGTACACGTATAGTATGTAATTTGATGTATCGAGTTTTATTTTTGGGTATATTTTTGCTCCTAGTTGAATCTGGTAGAAATTACGCGACAAAAAATCTCAAGCTTGCATTGCCAACTACTGATATAATTAGATAACCAATTGGAATCGTGAATTATCACAGATTTTATTAAGATATGCCGGATAGTATCTTACCATTGACATAGGGGTAAATTATCTTCAAAAAGTCGAAAAATCGGAATGAAATTTCAACCAGACGCCTGGTTAATTGGGCCTTATTACCTAACATCGATATTGAAGTTGTTGATGACTCATGTGGAGAACCAAACTGAAGCTGACGTGAATCTGACATCGCAGCATTACCAACTTTGCTTTCATTAGCGGTTTGATTCAATGATGTCATAGACAAAAATTTCAAACTTTATTATTTTTCTTACCAACTTAAAAGGCTCAAAACATTCGTGAACAAAAATAAAATAAGAAGTAATCCACGAATTTCAAAAATATCGCTTTTTCTTGGTTTTTACTTTTCTTTGCAAGGCAATTTTCCTATTTATTTCATAATTTTTCGTAAATTAACTCAAGAAGCTCCACCTAAAAATGCCTTTTTTCAAATATGGGTGACTGAATTTTAAAAGTAGCATTAAACGACAAAGAAGACGTGGACCAATTACCGAACCTCCTCAATCACCTGATCTCAATTTGTTGAGGGTGTATTAAAAATTCATTTCTCAAAAAGACTGGCGGTATTTTCAAACTCCTTATGTAAAACAAAATTAATTTTGTTGCTCCCAAAGTTTGGTCACACAGAAATTTACCGCCTAACATAGTACTTCGTTTCTTCATATTTACATTGACGTTCTTCTGAATGTGCTAATCTGCATTAGATTAAAATATATATTTACAATCACACACACTAATAAGAAATTACCAAACTGCTTGGTATTTTTATGAACATTATTCTTCTGTATATACTAATGCAAAAGAATTAGTAAACAAAATGTTTACAAACACTTTAAAACAAATTATTGTAGAATATATTGCCTTATCCTAGCCAAAACTAGAAAGAAATTGGATTGTATACAATTTGTAGCATTTTAATGCAAAATAATACTAAACATTTAAAGAATTCGATGTTAAAGTTACATCATGAACACCAAAAACCCCAAGCTCTTTATTGGATAAGACCCACTATCGACCGAGGTCTTTCGGCCTGTTAATTACAAATTGTGGGTACTAGTATTTTCTTTTTTAAACCAAAGGATCTGTCGACTTCTTGGTAAAAAATGTTCCCGTGTTTTTGGTTAATTTTTTTTATAAGATTTTGAGGCATTATGTGTCTTATGTTGTTCGATATATTTTTTGTATATATTTGTTATTTTCTTTCTTGCATTTTGATGAACTTGGTTTAGTAATGTTGCCATTGTTTCCTATTAATTACTGTATCCTGCTGTAATTTTATTTTAAAGAGTTTGTTAATAATTTCTTGCCCATTGCATTAGCACATTCAGAAGAAATATGTCCATATAAATGCGGGGAAGTTGGGTAATCTCTTGTTAGTGTGGAAGTTTAACTGAATTTCTGATTAATGTATTTCCTAGTACTAACCTATGAAGCAATTAAAAGTAATTTTTTGTAATATCTCTGTATGTCTAAACGATCTCTAATTCTGGAACACCGTTTGCTAATTTCACATCGTTGTGAAAACCTTTTATTAGTCTTATGACCAATCTCAAACTAAATAGACTATAAGGTGCAAACCCTTTCCAGCGAGGTACTACTGCCTTGCAGTTAACAATTAGTCTAGAGGAGATCGCCAGATGGTAACTGCAAAAATCAACCATGAGTGGGTATTTTTTTGTCTGCTTTGTACGATTTCTGTTTTATATATATATAAAGTATTATTGTGATTGCAGAGCCCCGATTTTATTTGTTGTTAAAAGGGGGCCTGAACATTTTTAATCTCATTTAAGTTGATTTTTTTAAAAATATACACCTCGTGTATTTCTAATTTTCCATTAGATGGAAAGGATATTATTGACTGAGTTTTATTTTTTTTTTATATATATAATATATTAAGATAAATTATTAGCTTTGCGAATTTGTTAAGTTGCATTTTATGAAATGTATACAATGCCCTTACAATGTGGTACAGACATATTATATAACATTTTTTTTTTAATTGAATTTAACATTTCTACTTTTTTACTATTTTTAAAACGACTTTTATCAATTTCATTTTTTTAGAAGTAAATCGGTTTTGTCAAACATAATAGGTTTGTTTTAGTAACGAGAGATATTTCTTTGCTTTTTCTGTACAACGTTGTAAATGTTTAATAAATGTATATATACATAAAAATATAGAGTGAATCGCGCGGTCATTTAAAATGTCTACTTAACCTCTCCATAGGAGATTGTGATTGAGAGTATATTATTGTTGCAAAGAGAGTTGAAGATATTTAATATTGTTAAGGATAATAAGCGAGATGTATTTTATTTCCTATCATATATTAAAATTATTAATACAAATTGTTTTGGTGTTTTTCCCCCTTAACATGATTCCTTGCAACCATCCAAAAAGTAATAACTGCTAAAAAAGGATTTGGGGGTAGTTCCCACCCCTTCTAGGGATAGACAAACAATAAAACACTAATAACTAAATCTGATAGAGAGTGAAATTTTAAGCAAAAAAGGCGGTAGGTATACAATTTTTTATGAGATTTGATGTTTTCCAAATTATTTTACCTTTTAATTTTATTATGACGTGATTGCTTAGTCGGATTCTGAGGACCACTCAAATGGAGTAGGGCTGCTCAAAAAGCCCAATGGCGGGAGGAAAATATAAGAGTACATCCACAGGCCTATCTGGATGAGGATGCACACCGTCCTGTCAGAGAAGGGAAAAAGTTAGATGGGAAAATATTCACCCCTAATAGTATTAAACAGACGATATCTACTTTCCAGTCCTTTTAATCGCCAGACAGGGATGATGTTTATCCTGCCCAGCCTCAACATGGAATTGAGGAACTTATCCCATTCCTGAGAAGCATATTAGCTTGAGCTCTGCTATTATAAAAATCAATATATTGTCTAGACTGCAGTCTAGGTATATAAAAGTTTATTTGAACTAATAAATCAGAACAGTCGATTTTGTGGTGGAGTAACTTGTATAAAAACAACAACGAAGCACATTTTTTTCTCAGCTTTATAATAAACTTTTCTATTAGGTGTTTATTTGCATGTGAGGAAGGAGGCAGAACTTAGTGCCTTAAGACTGCATCAAGAACTCAAATTTAAACCAGGCGATCTGGTTGATCAATTAAGGATTCTGTAGTTAGTTCACTGTGAGTCTATGACCAACCTCACTGACTCAATGCCAATCAAACAGAACTTTGACTGTCCGTTTGACGTGCTGATTGAATGCCGTCAGACGAGAAAGATGGAGGCACTGCGATTGAAGGAAGGGTCACTCATCATATACAGTTCAATTTAAAGGGAGTGGGCGTAGCAGGGCCTAAAATGGGCTATCCAGAGCCCTCGGTAACACCCCAACCATCTTCCAGGCAGAAATTCATGCTATAGATCTGTGCGCCCAGGAATGCCTAAACAAAGGCATTCAAAGGGCAAAGATCTATATACTATCAGATAGCCAAGCAGCATTAGAAGCTCTAGGGTATTATACCTTTGAGTCTAAAATTGCCTGGGAATGTAGACAATCCCTGAAATAACTGGATGCAGGATACTTATCTTGTTTAAATGTTAAATATTTTTTAAAAAAATTCTATATTCTCTCTACTGACAATAATTGTAAAACGGGTACCAAATTAGCGATTCATATTCCAATTTAGATCGTGCGTATGAGTTCTATAAGATTTTCAAAGTATTGATTGACATCAGTGCAATTTCGGCAGTTTCTGACAATGAAACCAAAATACTGTGTTGCTTCTGTTATTTTCCGTACTAAGTGCTTAGCTGGCAATCAAACTCTCTGTTTTCTTGAAAAGCTCATAATTTTGCATTAACTGGATTTAGGTGGATTTATTGTTAATACGCTAGGTTTGAATTCCTTCTAAACCATCGTGCAAGTTCTGACAACTGCTTAAGGTATAAATTTCAATGAATATTTTCAAATCAACGGCAAGGGTTGTTGGCGTAGGATAATGAAACTTAAGTCGTTTATGAATAAAAGAAATCACAGTGGACCTAAGTTGGAACCTTGAGGGACACCTGAGCTAGTCACATATTTAAAGGAATTATACCCATTATAGGAAACATACTGTGATCTATTATGAAAATATGATTTGAAAAGTTCATTCATCTGGTTGTCACAGCCAAAGAGTCTTAGTTTTTTAAATAAAACGAAACGATCAATTCCATCGACAGCCTTCGAGAAACCCTTATAAACCACATCTACCTGCCCTCGATTATCTAGAACGTCCGATACATATTGTGTGTAAGTACTACCAAATTCGTCACTGGAGATCTATGACTCATAAATCCATGTTGGGATTAAGATAACATATTGTGAACAAGGGGATAGATGGGGTTATACAGAACTACTCCAATGGGCTTCAACAAATTGGACAAATAGACTATTTTTGAAAATGGGAATGACCTTGGCTTCTTTCCGTCGATTTGGAAGCACTGTTGTTTTTAAGGAGATATTAAACAATATATGCATCGGGATGACAAGAACGTTTATACAATCTTTGACAATAAGGTATACTATCAGGATCTGAGATCATTTTGTTCTTTAGCTTGTTTACTACTATTGATATTTAATTTTCAGATCCGCTAATAATATTATTTAAGCAACCAATATTTGTGACAACATCAAACATCTCTGGTTCTTCAGATTCAGAAGGAAGAAATACACTTTTAAAAAACTTACCAAATGTATTTACGATATCCTATGGCTTTGTGAAGGATTCATTTTCATATAATAGAGTCCCAGGAATTCTGGATGTGTTATTTTTTATTTTACTAATGACCAAAAGTTCTGATGATTGCTATTGATTTATGCCTGGACAATTTCAAATAGTTATGATAGGCGGTTTCTATTTGTTCTTATATTACACGTCTCAATGTCTTACATTCAGTCAAATAATTCTCGTTATGATTTGCTCTATATTTTTTTAATAGTCCAACTTTTCTTTTAATATTTTTAATAATTTCTGAGGTATACCGATTTGGAAATTGACGTGTATTCGTTTTATAAATAGGAACGTGTGAGTCAAATGTTTGATGTAACCTTTCATAAAGTTCATCGGCTGCCGAATTTACCTTTACAAACTGGGTTAAAAATGTCCAGTCATATCAGTTTATAGTAATAATGAGTTATATAAACGTGGAAAATCAGCCCTCTTAAAGTTGTAAGCCTTTTGACGGAATATGCGCTGTACATTCATTTTACTAAATTGTTAACGCCCATTACAATTACTAGCCCTGGCCTCTGGTTTGCCTATGGTATTAGTCTCGACTATTGTACCTACCTACTCTTAATGCTGTTTACGTTTTAAACACATTGCTAAAAAATAAATATTCACGTCTTGTTTGAAACCATTCTGTATATTATGTTAGCGTATGTTCAAATGGCCTTAATAATCTTGCATAGGGATTTTCTTAACCAGGCAGGCGAGATATGCCAATTAATGGCTACCATAGCAATAAAACAGTAAACAAAACTCTCAATTAATGACAGTTGATGTTAAAATGGTCACGAAAACCTCTGCTGCAGTTTTAACAGGATTGTTAATCCTCGTTACATTTTGCATTTTTATTACTACTGGAGTGATGGCTGTTTTTTTCGGAAGAGTGCTTCCAGAAAAGTTTCGCAGCAGTCAACCTACGGTGACTAAACCTACGACGACGACGACGTCGACAAGATATACATTACCATCAACTATACATCCACTTCTTACATTTACACCTACATTTGAGGACATTCCTTTATTGGCAATACCAGAGACATGTACAGACTATGAGGATTGGAGAATGGTGCCATCAAAACGAGTAGTAAGAGATTTGAGTCACGTTGATTTAAGTCAACACTCCTATGTAGTTTCGATAAAGCGGCGCCGTTACACTGATATTGAAGTACCATCCTTTAGTTGTGTTGGCGTGGCGATCAGTCATAATCTTGGTAGGTAAAATTAAAATTCTCAATTTCTGGTCAAGTTGTAAATTTAATGACAATAAAATGAGGCACCCGTTCTAATGTTGCAAGTCTATACGTATTTTTAAAAAGGTCTCATTTATTATGTTTTTATTACACTTTCTAAAAGATTTCTTAATTTCAGAGCAGAGTACGGTCGTGAGCAAAAAAAATAGGATAACGGTATTTTGCTAAAATCTAGTTGTGTACATCTAACTTTAATTTTTGTGACATTGTCAGTTAGTTGTCATAATTTATTGCAAGTGTGCAAAAACTAATATGCCTCATATAAGCGATTTAGTTAAATCTGAGAGTTAATGCTAAAGCAGAAGATGGATGGTCAATCAGACAAATTGCACTGAGTTATAATATTGACAAAAATTCGGTGTGTAACATTTTAAGAAAGTGGAGAATAAACGGTATGATTAGTAGAAATCCTGGATCAGGGCGACGAAGGATATTAACTCAACAACAAGATTTGCAATTGGTAAATGCTTTAGTAGAGAATTGATTTTACTCAGTTATTCAGGCTGCTGAAGAAATGAATTTTCCTGGGTCGAGTAGTACTGGTCGCCGACGAGTAAGAGAGTCAGAGCTACGCTGTCATGCAGCAGCACAGAAATAAAGAAGCTCGAGTAGGATTTGCGCTTGAATTTTTAGCGCATGATGTAAATTTTTGGAGAAATGTAATCTTTAGAGACGAAAAAACTTTCCAGTCAACACACAACGGTCGTATTCGTATTTACCGCCCTCCGAATACTCGATTCGATGAGAAATATATATCTAACAATGATAAAAGTGGTAAGTTTTGCGTCAATATGTGGGCTTAGATATCGGCACGCAGTCCTGGTGTTTTGTGGCATATTGAGGAACGATTTAATAGTGAAACGCATACGTTGTTCAGAATTTCATCCTCTACAACTTTTATTAATGTCATGTCAAAATGTTTAGTAAACCACCCCTGTAGCGTAAATCGCACCGGGAGTTCAAGTGTGATCTTTTGGTTGAATGCAGTCCCCAAGCAACCCTGAAAAATTATCCTGTTTGGATTTTTTTTGCGGCCCCTATAAGCGGGGCACAACTTTATTGGACTATAACTATTCGCATAAAAAGTACAATGTGAAATTTGTCTAAATGATTGCTGTATACATATATATCGCAGATAATAATGATTAAATAATATTTTGTGATAGTTCTGACTAGCCAAGGCTGTGCAGATTCCGATTCAGAGTCAGAAGAACCTGTGGAAGATTTTTCTTCTGCTGTTATTAGATCAGGAAGTAACTATTTCTCAATCGGTGGACTAACACATGTGGTAATTAAAGTTTTTGGGAGTCCCCTGAAATATCCTTATAGTGAGTTGTTGGTTCTTCAAGTTACGCCGCCCTTCTCGAGGAAAGTCATTCCTGTCTACTTACCGTTTAGAGATGAGAATTATCACAACAGAAGTCTAGAAAATTTGGTTTTATTTGGACTACGTGACAGATGGGTAAAACGAAACATTATTTCTATAATATTTTAGCTGATTCAGTTTAGTTTACGTAAGTTTGATATGTCACGCGACAATGTAGGGACATTGGCCACATTAGTGTGGTCATACGTATAGAATTTTTTTCGACTTGGATTTCAACCTTATAGACTGATATAGATGCAAAAATGCCTCTCACTTGCTTTTTGCTGTCTATTTTCTAATAGGTAGCGAGGGGGCGGGGGGATCGTTTGTGTGTGATTGGTTGGCAGTAAAATTTGATAGGAGGATCGAAAAAAGCAGAAGAAATTCATTATTTGAAAAAAAAAATCTGCTAGTTTAATACTGTTAATAGATAAAGAAAAAAAGTAATAGTTAGTTATCTAATTGTTCCAGGGATGAATTTTTTCCCTCTGCACGTGCTTTTTGCCATTAGTGCTTCAAAAAGTAAAGGTTATTTCATGTAAATAAGAATTGAGAGAGGCAACATTTTGTATCTGTACGATTTTTATATTGATGCAAGATCTATAAAGTAAAATAATGCAATTTTAGTTTAAAATATCCATTTGTTCATTTATAAATTATTAAAGTCTAAAAAGATCCATATTTCCATTTCAAATTAATATTTTGCAACATTTTTTTTAAATTTTGGATCTCAAAGTCTTATTAATCCATGTGTTATAACAATGAGATGCTGGAGATGAGGATTTTTTGTGGTTACGACAAATGATAAACCAAGAGCTACTGAATTATTGAGTGTCTGAGACCTTTTTCAACTTGTATGGCTCGTAAGTTCTGTTTAAGGAGGCAACCCTATGCTAGGTCCTTATCCTGGCGGAGGGTGCGTTTTGTATGACGCCCTTGTATAAATCGATATTTGTAGTGTTTGAGAACCAATTAATATTTGTAAAGAATTATCGGTCAATCTATGGAGAGTTACGATTAGCTATTTGAAGGAATATCCGAAGGAGCGGATGCAGTGGGGGCATTATAGGTGCAAAAGAAAATGTGTCTGAGAATCGCTTTAAAAGCTGGTTTCGTTACCTTCACCTGGAACAAGAAATCTTGATTGAAGGATTTTTTAGATAGCTGAAATTGGTTATAAATGGCGTGTGACACAAAACTTTTTTTAAAAAAGAAAGGTAAATAGGTACCATTTGACCTAGACAATGCTCTTCCAATATGGTATAATATGGTCAATCACATCATTCTTATTTTCTAGTTTTTAGTTCGGTTTGCTATTAAAGCGTGTTTTTTGAGCTTTTTTAAACCATCATTTTTTACCAATATATTGGACTGGGTGAATTTAAGAATTAGCATCATGAACACCGATACATATAGAAACCAGCTGATACTCGCCTGCTTTTCGAAACCGCTGAGTATCCGCTTGTAGTACATAATTAATATTACATCATAATGTATGTATTAAAGTTGGAACTAACGTTTAACATGGGTGTATACAATGACAAATATGTTATGTTAATGACAGCGGCGCCTCCGGCAATATATCGACAATAGATTAGTCATTTTATTTTGTCCAGATGATCCTGGTGAGGACATTAAAAGTTGTCAAACTATTGTATTGTCATCGGTTCTTGATAAGTGTGCAAAGTTTTAGTTTAATCTGATGTTTTGAAGTGGGTGAGAATCACGTTCAAAGATTTCCTTACATACAAACAAATAAACAAACAAACAAACATACAGGTGAAGCTAATAAAAGCGTGTTCAAAAAAGGGTATACGTTCTTAAGCGTTACTACTTCTATGTAGAGACTTGATTAGTGCACTTACCCCAGGGGGGGGGGGGGGGGGTTGCAGCCCTCATTTTACGCCCCCAATTCAATAACTCGCAAAGTTTTCATCAAAATCGGCTAATATTCATATCATGGAGGTTTTTGGGATCACTGATTACAAATCCGAAGTGAAAATTGGAAAATTCAAAATGGTGGACCTAATATGGCGGACTTTAAAAATTAATTCCTGATTTACGCTGTTTCTATTAATTTTACTGAAAAATATGTAGAGTAAAAAAAGTGTTTAGAATGCCATTTTGCATAAGAATGCACCATTTTCTAAAAAAAAAAATAATAACCCTAATCATTTCAACCCTTTACTGGGGGTGAACTTAGAGTAATCTCCCAAAAAATACGATTTTTCCTAAATTTTTACTACAAACTGGTGGGGGAAAATATGGAAATATTTAAATATTACTAATAGTGTCTATTTTTATCAAATCATCAGTGAAAATGGTTATACACCCTCAGAAATAGTTTTAATCGTGCTTAAAGGTCGGAAAAGCGTACAATTTCGTTTTGAGAGAAATGTTTTTTCACTACCAAAGGAGTGAAAAACATTTTTTATGTCCGTAGAGTTTATATGTAATATCTGTATTGTTGTTGAACATGTCAAGGAATTTTCAACATTTTATTTAATTTTTTGTCAATTTTGTGGAAGTGTTAAATGTGTCCTCATAAACGTATTTTTAGAACAAAAGATATTTAAAATACGTTTTTACGTTTATCGTCTTGAATCACTTTTTCGTTTTTAAGGATTCATATAAAAAGCGATTTGCGCTGTTTTTATTGATTTTAATGAAAAATGTACATAATTTTTTAGAATGCTAACACTAAACCAAGATTTCAGAAAATACGTAAGGAATATTGGACCTCAGATCAGCATATCTGTAAAAATATCACTGGTTGCGAAACCCACCTTTGGCGATATGAATGTTGTGTAAGGGGCACACTGGATTCTCGCAGTTGGTTGGAAGGACACCTATCCTTAATTGGAAGAGCTTTGGTGAACGACGAAAATTATCTTATGGGCATGGCGTTTGATTATTTGGAAAAAATTACAAACTCGTTTAATCGAACAACTATTTTCCTAACATTTAGACATCAACGCTTTTTACAGTGGATCTATGGTGTAATTTATAAAAATAAATTTAAAGAAACTATAGCTGTACCTTATCAACCAATTACATTATTTAGTAGAATACGAAAATCGTTCCGTTGGTAGATTAATGATGATATAGTTGTACATTTTCTTATAAGCAATTAAAACATTTTGTATAAAATCTTTGTTTTGCCTTTATCAGTATATTCTGTGAGACTAATGACGCCCATTCACGAGCTAATCTACTTAACATATCACGAAAGCAAATGAAAAATTTTAAGCTTGAATTAAATTTCTTTGTTCTTTCTTGCTCTATTGTAAATACTAAATTATGGTAGGTGCAACAGAATAATATAATTCCTATATTATTGAAGTACCCTGTATATACCCCATATACAAATGTAGTTTTTCTTAATTATTTCCAAATTCAAGTAATTATTGCAGTTAATTCATTTCATTTTTACATTTAGTTAGTCATTAAATATTAAACACAGTAAAGTTACCAGAATGCATTTTAAAATTATATTCTTTTAAAGCAGTTTTTTTTTTATACATTTATTTAACGTCGGCCTATTTCCGCTACTGAGGCCTAACACCGACGCCTGTAGACGAGCTACCCCCAACCAGGAATTTTGCCGAACCTCTTCCCTTAAGAAGAGTAGGGATCTTTTACTTGCCTAACATTTAATAGACAAGGGACCGACGGCTTTACATCCCCTCCGAAGGATGGTATATCTCCTATACAACCCTCGCCTAAGGTTGTATAACTTCCGCGCATACACTGATATACAAGCCGCTGGAAGATGGGTGAGGCGAGGACGTGGTCTTCGTTGGAACGGTCACCAATCCAACTACTAACCACGCCTAACGTTGCTTTACATCGCATATCGAAGTATGTACATAGTAAAGACGCACCTACGCTCGCCCCCATAAAGCAAAGTTAAAAGCTACAGTTTTAGCTAAAAAGTTACATAAAATCGAGTCGAGTCACAGGGTTTGTTTATCAGTTATAAGATAAGTGTCAAGTACTTCGTTTATTCCCAGAGTATGAAATCGCCTACACTTTTCTACCTTAACCATAGAAGAGATAGAAGTCGATGCAGAAGAACGTCGTATCCAATGTTATTAATTGTGTTAATGTAAATAGTTCCCACACAAATCGTGAGATTCGAGGAGAAGGGTGATGTCGCGTATCATATAAAAAGACACCACAGCGTTCAAAAGGGGGTCATTTTGATGAACCATACCTGAGCCTGTGGCAGAATTTAACTATTCGCCGGCCTTACTCTTTGCAAGTTACTCTGAAATACTCTTTAAATCCTTGGCAGAATTTCACTATTCGCCAGGCTTGCTTTCTTGCAAATTACTCTTTAAATCCGTGGCAGAATTTAACTATTCGTCGGGAATAGACTTTGTACTATTTTGAGCTACGTTGAAGCACTTCACGATTCATGGTACGTCGATATTATTTCTTGGCTATTTGGCTAACTCCGCATCTAACACCATAAAGAAAATAACTTCACACTTGTTTCGTACCAGTCCAGTACCGTTTCAACGTCTCTACGATGCCCTACGAGGACGTTAAACAGGTAGAACCTGGGGGAGAGCATTCACGGGCGAGATAACGCTATACAGAGTACACAGAAATTCTACAGGCATAAATTTCTAAAGGTGATTACTTTCTTATTTCGAGACTCTACTTTATTATTTGCAATTGCATTCATATTCTGGTTTCGACGGAGTGTAATAGGGGAAATTAACGCATTTGTGGTACTAAAAGAATATTAGATTTTTTTTAATGAGCTTTGGCTTTCAACAAGAAAGTATAATATTATATTACCAGTTATTCAGTTATGATTTCATTCACGATTTTAATTCACAAAATTTCACTTTCTAAATATCTTACTAGGGAAATTTGCGTTTGCAAAATAACAAGTATATATTCAAGAACTATATGTGTGCCTAATTTTGGACATGTCAAATGTCATAGTAATGTTTATCTTTCAAATGATTATCTGAGATTTCTCACCAGCGATCTATTTGGTTTTCTATGATTGTTTAATAACGATCCACCCATTTAATTACCTTGCGCTCACAAACTGTACAGGCCATCGGTCAGTGCTGGGTTTAATTAGCCCGTAGACCTGTTCGTATTAAGAAGGGTTTACTTTTCGTCGAGTACTGAACCGGGACGTCTCGTCTGTTTGATTTACATCTACCCACCTTGTTCTACGTTGTTGGATAGTCATACAAAATTTGGTAGACTGCTTATTTTAATTATAATCAAAGGATTTCTCCTCAACATTCTATGATCTTTTACATGAGTATTTAATTCTCATTTCTCAACTTAATTTTGATAATGTATAAACATGACATGATTCTTGTCCTCTGTTTTGCATTCGATTCATTATTTGGCTATTGCTAACAACTATAATTATAAATTATTATTATCTAGCGATTGCTAACAACTTTCTATAATTATAAACCATTATTACCTAGCGATTGCTAACAGCTCTATCATAGATTATCATTATCAGGCCATTGCCACAACTCTAACTACTATTAAAATAACACAGCATACTTTTGTATCTCAGTTCTTGTTATTGCATCAGAACACTCAGTATTTCTATAGTATGGTCATTATTATAGCTACGCAGATTTTCCTATTATAATATTTAGACAATTGTCTCAAATATTTGGATTATTTTGATTTCATGTTCGACTATTGTTGCATCAATTTCTATAAAATAAAATGGTTTTTTTTTTACTATTTTTTTCCCCTCAATTATTGTCTTATTTTTTTACCTTTACCTTTTCGTCATATAAGTAATAAACTAAATAAATGTTTTGTTTCAAAGCAAAATAGAAAACAAACTTCAACTATAAATGTACAGTGCAATCTTGAGTAATAAGATACTACATAAATAACATATATAATTAACTAGATCTCTCAATTAATAGACAGTGTGTGCAAGTTTACCAGGTACCTATTTCAATTAACAGAGTGATTAATTTTCTAAGGTATATCGTATCAGACAGAAACAAGTAATATTAAACTTTATATAAAAAAACTTGGGGTAAATTAAAAAGGGTTACTACACACACAACAAAATTTGGGTCCTACACTAACAAAACTAGACGATCACGCAAATGGCCAATTTTATTTGTTTATCCTTCAGATAAATAAATAGTAATGAATATGCTGGTAACATAATTACCAGGATTTCCTTTAGTAATTAAACAGTCAGTTTCGTTATATATTAAATATTTATAAGTAGATGTGAAAATGGATGTCAGACATCCTTGGACGTATCTGGCTTCATGGAGACTTGGGTTGTTTGAATTTTGTATTATCTCCTGGTTGCATTTGTTTAGGTTGCATTGGCTAGCAAATTAAGGTAGCATGTCGGTGAGTAATTAGGCTAAATCAATGTTAATTATTTATCAAAATCAAAGAAGAGACTTACTGAAGATTCACATCTTTATTTTCCTAAGACTCAAAGCTTACATACAAACAGCGCAGACATACTGTTCGGAGCAGTTATTTAAGTAAAATATAATAAATTAACCTAGGACTAAGTAGACATATTTCTAAAGGAACGTAAAATAGTAGATTCAAGTGTTGTGTTTATTTTTTCTCATCCTTTCCCCCAGCACATCCACAATTGCTTCCTAAAAAAAGTAATAATAAATAAAATATATTTTACATAAAATTAATGCACTACTAATAATGTGAGCTATATATTTCAAAGCCATAATTCTGGCACTCGATGCGTTTAACTGATTAGAATGGAATTTTGTACTATTAGGTTTTAGAGCTTTATGAAAGGTTTTAAGATACTCGTTACTGCGCTTTTTGCGTACAAGAACAAGTTTTCATTTACTTCAATGGATATCCGCGCATTGTGTTTGCGGGATATAGCTATCTAATAATAATTACTATTTAGCAACCATATTTATTTCTTTCCGGTGGCTTCTTAATGAAGTAGTTATATGCTTTTTCATGTACTTATTAATCATATAGGGTAAATTTCCAACTTTACTGCATTTCCTACAACTATTAGGAGGCTCCACAGACATATAAATAACAAAATCTGTACATTTACACACTTATTACAGTAGAGCTCCCAATACTGCTGATATTTTAATGATAGAGCTGTCATAAAATAAAGAACATAATCTCAAAGAGGGATCTTTCGATATGGTTTGTCAAAACTAGACAATTTGCAGCTTTAGTTAAGAAGTAGCCGTATTAAGAAATGTACAGATGCAGTCAAAATTAAATTCGTTTTCCCACAACATTTGTAATGGTCATCAAATGGATCGCGTCCCGTTTCTACACACCTCTGCACTAGAGACATACAATTTCATGACGCGTAAAACTTTTGTTTCGTAGCAACAATACATATGATCTGCTCTTATCAGATGTATGTTCTGATCTAATCTGAAAAAAGCATACATCATGGGAGGTGATTAAAACCACAAATGTATGTATATACAGGCTGTCCATTTTATCAGTGCACTCGAGAATATCTCACTTAATATCGGTCGTACAAAAAAAAATATATTTTTACGAAAATTGTACCGATTTATATAACCTACAAAATGGTTTAAAGACATTTGAAATCCATGACCTACTTCAAGAGCTATGGCGGAAAATATCAAAAATGCGGAAAACGTCTAGGCCAAATATCTCCGTTATTTGAAGAGATGCAAAAAAAATTCTGAGGCAAAAATTTTTGTAAAACAGAGTGTTTTAACGAGGTTTAATCTAATTTTTTTGAGATTTACTCTTCAGGCTGTTAAATAAATTATTTTTAAATGGGCGGGAAATGGCGCCATTATATAGAATATTTTCCTCCCTTTCCAACGATATATCACATGCCATATTTATTCATTGGTACTACGTTAGTAATTATAAAAACATTTTTTTAAAACCAATAATTATTTTTAACAAGCATTATACTTGCCGTGGATAAGTATGATTAAATAAAACGATAAAATAATTTAATAAGTTGTTAAAATTTTTGCTATAATAAAACATTAACACAATTAAGAAGAATAAAGTAAATTCAGGTAACAAAAACAAATTAATAATAAAAAGAATATAGCACACAGAACATTAATATTTGTATCTAATCCTTAAAATAATTTTTAAAATATCATATCAAGTATTCAAGTGACCACCGCGATTTCTTATACACAATCGAGCGCCTCGAGGCACTGCATTTAAAATATTACTCAGCATTTCGGGGGTAACTGTAATACATGCCTATTGAATTTGAGCTTTTAGGCTATCTACATTTTGCGGTGTCGTCGAAAACCCCTTATCTTTAATATACCCCCATATAAAACATCCATTGAGGTTATATCTGGAGAACGAGGGGGCCATCGAATAAATCCATTGGTACATATCCAATGTTGAGGCAAAATTTCGTCAAAATAATCTAGGCCAATCTGGGAATTGTGGGGAGGAGCTCCATCTTGTTGAAAATATTGAAAGTTGTGTCGATTCTCTAAAGGTAGGTCATCTAAGAATTCATTAAATTCATTTCTCAAAAAGTTTAGGTACCTTTGACCACTGAGATGACCATCATAAAAGTAAGGACCTATTAAATTGGTGCCTAAAATACATATCCACACATTTATTGAAAAACGATTTTGAAACCCAGTCGGCTTATGCCAGTCTGTATTTTCAGAAGTCCATTTGTAATGAATATATCGATTAAAAAATCCATTATTGGAAAAATTTGCCTCGTCGGACCACAGTATTTTACTACATATTAATGGATCGGCACGCTTCTTTTCCAACAGCCACCTACAAAAAGTCGTCCTCCTTGGTTTGTCTCCCGCTTGTAAATTGTGAACTTTTTTGGCTTTATAACACCGGTAACCATTTTTCTTTAAATTTTTTCTAGCACTTGTTTTTATTTATATGATAAGCAATTTGAATTTCTCTTAATGATGTTTCCAAATTTTCTGTATTTTTATTTCTTACATAATTAATAACTCGGTTTACCTTATTTACATTATCAGTAACACTGTTCAACCTTGTCTTCTTCTTTAAAAATTAACTATTATTTTTCAGTTTCGTAGCTAATTTTCTGAACAGTTTTATTCGGCTGTAGTGCTTGTGGAAATCTGTTTCTATATTCTACTTGAGCTAACTCAGAGTTAAAATTGCATTGGCAATATGTAACGAACATATTATAACGATCAATGTGAGTGAAAATCATTTTTGAAAATTCTAAATTCTTAAACGAGTGTGATTGAGTAAGAGTTTAAGTATTAACTGAGATGATCTGTCAAAAAATTAAATTGTCAAGTTTGTTCATAGCCAACTATTTTAAAATAATTGAAATAATAGTGAAATCATGAAATACAAACAAATGGATATTATACTTAAATTAATTGGTAAGGACATTTTAACTTTCTGAGCAAGGAGTGACGCTTTTATGGAGGACCTCTATACATTGGCATAACTGCGAATACTCTTTCCATAATTGCTCCATGTTGCTTTCTTGATTATTAATTTGTTTTTGTTACCTGAATTTACTTTATTCTTCTTAATTGTGTTAAATGTTTTATTATAGCAAAGATTTGAACAACTTATTGAATTATTTTATAGTTTTATTTAATCATACTTCTCTGCGGCAAGTATAATGCTTGTTAAAAAAAATTTTTATTGGTTTTAAAAAATGTTTCTATAATTACTAACGTAGTACCAATGAATAAATATGGCATGTGACATATCGTTGAAAAGAGAGGAAAATACTCTATTTAATGGCGCCATTTCCCGACCATTTTAAAATAATTTTTTTAACAGCCTGAAGAGTAAATCTCAAAATACAGCGGTTTTGAAAAAAATTAGATAAAACCTCGTTGAAACACTCTGTTTTGCAAAAATATTTCGCCTTAGAATTTTTCTCGTATCTCTTCAAATAAAGGAGATATTTGGCCTAGACGTTTTCCGCATTTTCGATATTTTCCGCCATAACTCTTGAAGTAGGCCATCGATTTCAAATGTCTTTAAACCATTTTGTAGGTTATATAAATCGGCACAATTTTCATAAAAATATTTTTTTTGTACGACCGATATTAAGTGAAATATTCTCGAGTGTTCTGATAAAATGGACAGCCTGTATATTGATATGATTTGCACTCTTACTTAAGCTAAAGAACACATTCAGGCCATTTGAGTTATGTATTGTAAATAAGACACATTTTATTCTGAGTAGAGAGTTGCATGCGTATTTTATGTTTTCTTTTATTTGTTCTGTTCAATAAATACATGCAATTTTTGTATTTCAACCATTAAAGACGGATAGAGATATTTATAACATAATTTAATGATAAATAGGATCAGTTATTTTAAATAAATGCACGTAATTATTGTTATACTAATTATTAAAACGCATCTAATATGTTCAAGTAGATATAAGATTTTTAGTTAATTTGTGCGGGAAATTGATAAAAGTGAAAAAGGTTGAATATCACGCGATGAGAAGAGAAGAAAGTTTATGTCACGAGAGTTCAAGTGGTATTTACGATTTTTATTTGAGGAAATAATAAAGCAGATTGTGGAAAAATATAAAATTGGAGGTTGCTAGGGAAGAAAGAAACAACAAGAAAATTGAAGGAAGAAAAACAAGTAGCTAAAGAATTTGGAAGAAGGAAATAGAAAATCGAGTTTTCTAAGATTTTGACAAGTAGGGGAAAGAAGAATAATTGTAATTTATTCTAAGGTCAAGAAAACGATTTCTGGTGGAAACCGAATATCATTTGAAAGGAGAAGGAGCTTAAGAGACAGTAGCTGGATATCGCAAATAAGTGATACTGTGCGGCTGAAAGTAATATTGAGCTACGCCAATTTAAAAGTTTGTAACAAACTCTATATAAATTTCATGTTCACTATTTTATAGTTTTGAAATAATTAAGAATATTTTAAATTGGAAATTTTGACAATTAACTTCATCTTTATTAACGAGTTTTATTTTAAATTTAATCATATCCAAATTATTTTCATTTTAGAATCATAATTATTTTATTTAGCTAGATAGGGAATTTTATCTTTTATTTGAATGAAATATCTGTTCTCGCGATACATTATTCAGTTGATTTGAATTTGTTTTATTGCTTATGTGTTTCTATAATTGATATTTGTTCATTGATTCCGAACTTTTGACCTTAGGGATTAAATTTAGAAATTATATCGTGTGATATTTTAGCGTCTTTCAGGCGAGAAATCATAGAAATATATTCATATGAGATGGCTTCACTCGGAGCGCTCATTCTGATCAGACAATTCACGTTAAAATCCTAATTTGATTCTGGCAGTACCCAATTAAACAAGTAAGCCGCCACTAATAAATCTACGAGCAGTAGATTATTATACTTTATAAATTACCCACCTCCATCTGAGCATTTGCAGTTGTCTCCACATTTACAGTCCTTTCCACAAGTTGCTTTACCATCCCCATCTGTAAAAATGATATACAAGTTTTATCGATTTATTACAGAAGTACATACATTAAAATAGTATTAGCCAGAGTACTTAATGTGAAAGTACGAATGCCCACTATAATAGCATTGAATTGTTAATAAATGTATATTAATTTTACAATGTAAATTTTAACCAACTGATAAATAAATCAATGTTTATGGTTATTATTTTATTATATTTGTCCATTTTAATATCGCACAACCGGAAGAATCTATTATTAAAAGGTGTAAACATAAACAGGCGCTTATTTGAATAATTATGGCGTAAGATTACAGTTATAGATATAGTTTGCAAACTAAAACACACCATATTATTTTATATTAATATCAGCACGTATTACCTACTCATAAACTCTGGGTCTAAAATCTGTAGCCATATTTATCAATGAGCTACGATACTACATAAAAGACAAAGAACATTATTCAAATTTTGGGGAAAATGGTTTCATTCTCAGAACCAAAAAATGGGAGTTATAAAGTAAAAATTATGAACGACTTTTTTAAAAATAGGGTAAAAAATTCACTTCAGCTGTTTGGTTCAAACGTTATAATTTTTCACCCACTCACAGCGTTTACCCTGATATTTGGCACAAAGGCGGATTTTACACAATAATTGATAATAACTATTTTAGTGACTATTATTATTAAATAAATCATTTGAATAGGCCCGGTGTCAATTCAGCAAAAATATTCTATGTTCTTGGAATTAATTTTTTATCACACTGCGTTTTTTGACTATTTTTGACTATTTTGACTAAAATTCAGTCTTATTTCATTAGTTTCATTACTTATGTTTTACTATTTCGATAAAAACAACAGAGAACTCCTTTTATAAAACCAAATTCTGGTGTTTTTCGGTTTATAAAGAAGAGAACCGCTTTTTATTTAAAATAGCAAAGTGCATCGTGGCGAATCGTATAACCTATGATGATGACTAATGATTTTTTCCGCACAATAAAAGCGGTGCATTCAAGATAGATTCTGTTGTTGTCATGCATCAAGTATCAAGAGTTATTATTAATTTAAAACAAATTAGAATACAAAACCAAATTCATTTAATAGGGTGTTGAAGATCATATACACTATGCATATGACATGGCGTAGTAGGTAACATAAGTATACAGTGTGTCCTCGGATATGATACTACAGTCTTGTAAACATTGTTATTTTTGTTTGTTGAGAAAAAGTCGTTATTTATAAAACGTTTCGCTTGTCTTAGAAAGTCTTGAATAGTTGCCAAACTTAAGATAAATTATACAGAGTACATTTTTAATGAAAGATTTATTTAACAAAGTTTTTCAATTGCCTCTTTAAAAAAAAAATACATTTTATCCAACTAAGGTGAATATACTGGAAGATCGTTTATAAACAAAATGAGTTACTGAACACTCTCCTTAATTTCTACTGAATGAAACCATATTTTCTTTTGTTATTAACAATTTTCGAAAAAGGTAACATTGGAAAAAACGAGAACAACTTTGCATCAAGAAATACAGCATTTTTTCCCAAAATATTTACTTATTTGATTCAAAAGACTATTGACAAAAGTTCATTCAATTTTATCTATTATTTAGGCCGAAAATTAAATTGAGAGAATTATTAATAGAAAAATATTTTTTTAAATAATTCAGGAGTTAATGGATGATAATGTGGAAAACTTTTATTTTTAGGTAGAGCGCCAGGACTAATTCAAGTTTATGCAACGAGTTTTTCGTTTGAACAGTGACCCGTGTAGTGCCGACTTTTTGACGGACGATATAAAGTTATTGAGAAACTGAAATTTAAAAAAAAAAATGGTTGATGTTAATAGTTCCAATAAAAATTCTGACGTTATTTACAATAATTTTGCAGAAGTAAACAAATAATTCACAATGATTTTGGCATGATTGACTGTGAAAATGTTTTGCTTATACGTTACCAAAAATAAATATAAATTGTTCTCACAAATTTTATGAAACATACTAATAGCAAAATTGGCTTAAGCAAAAAAATCTACGAGTTTTATAACATGCACATTGCACAGATAGGGTCTATAGGTCAAACGATGTTCAATGCCATTTAAATTCAGGAGAATGAAGCAGGTCTTGTCAATTGTTTGAACCACATACATGACTTTTCTTACAAACAAATGCTTCAACAATTCATATCGACAATAACAATTTTCAATAAAGTTTTTTTTTATAAAAGAAGGCTTCAGTTTGCAGTCTTGGATGGGTAATTTGGAAAAAGT
The DNA here is from genome assembly GCA_963675555.1 of Leptura quadrifasciata. Taxonomy (NCBI): domain Eukaryota; kingdom Metazoa; phylum Arthropoda; class Insecta; order Coleoptera; family Cerambycidae; genus Leptura; species Leptura quadrifasciata. Next base: position 755,255 of record OY776678.1, on the reverse strand, counting down.
GGCCAAACATGTCATCTCTATCTACACTTAGCATATGGTAGTCTGTTTTTAAGACATCTTGCCTATAAGACAGAATTTAGTACAAACAATGAAACTAAAAGAAAAGTTTCTAAATTTTTAAATATTATTTTTATTAATACACAATTATCTATTTGTGAAGTAGGTCTTGATCATGAAAGTTTTAAACTGCAGCTGAAATAGCATCTTGATAAATCAATCTCTTTGTATATCTACAGATTTTTTGCCAAATAGCCAAAATTTGACGATTCATACGCATTGCTATATTGTCTAAAAAGAAAAATCAAATGTTTATAAAAGAAAAACGAATGACGGCGTAGAATTTGTGAAAAAGAAAAGTTTACACGCAAAATTCTCAAAATTTATTAACTTTGTTGACTGATTTTTTTTCGGAAAATATTTTTAAAGAATATTTTGTTGAGTTGTTTACTAACAGAATAAAATCGTTTTCTCAAAAATACGACAAATTATACATTTTTGTTGCTATTATGATTAAAATCATAATTGCTTGTTGACTTAAGCCCTGAAAGCGGAATGTTATTAGTACATATCGTCCGAAAACAAAACGTCGTAGTATATAAGCATTATTTTCATCTTGTCATCTGTCGCAATACCGAAATTAATAATGGGCAGATTACGGCAATAATAATAATCAATGATATTGTTTATTTTTTAATTTAAGTACAAATGCGTTGAAGCCACATAAACTACACCTTGTTGCATTTCCCATGCATCCTAGAAAATACCAGGAAGTTCTTCCTTCGATTGTGCGTTGTATATATAATATATAATATAATCAACTTACCGCTGCATGATTCACAAGGTGAAGGCATTTTCAGGATCAGTTATTACCGGCGATACTTCAAACAGTCAAACAGGCGGATGCACAACTGGTGACTATTTCAAATCCTGCAACTGGTATTTATAAAAGAGCAGGAATCTTCTGACCTCCCTGCCGCTCTGTCAGTTAGAAGCATCGATTTGAAACGGGAACGGTGGGGGAGACTCTTGCGTACAAAATCCAATATCGCCATGGTGCTGACTTTTTACTAGACAGAGACGGGCATAAAAAACGGTAATAATTAGAATTGTGGTTTGTATAAACGGTAATGAAACATTTCGAACGACCTAACCAATCATTATTAATTGAGATACTAATCTTATTTATTTAGCGTTCGTGATTCATTCTGCGTGAATTTGGACGTCTAGGTCTATACGGGGTGTGTCAAAATTATGCAGAAAAATTCTTATGTAGTGGATTCAAAACAATCAGAAAATCGCCTATATTTGTTCAATAGTACGTATTAAGGGACTTAATCCTATCAAAAAAATTTTACTTCTGAAAAGAACATATATTATTAAATATTTAAAAGAAAATTATTATAGCAAAAAAATGATGTAAAGTAAAAGCTACTGAATTTTTCAATGGGCGTGTAAGAACTTCCTTCAACATTTATGGTGCGTTGTCATGCTAAAGGAGGCAATCCTGGCTGTGTGGGCGTTTTCGTATGCTTCATCTCCTCATTGGTAAATTTATATAAAAATCCAGAAGAACCCAATCTTCCGAGAAACGGCTTCTTCTTTTAACAAGATAGAGCACCTCCCCATTACGGACTTCCTGCCAAACCTATTTAAATGGGGTTATTTCCAAGTCGTTGGATAGGAATAAAAAAATTTAAAAAACTTTCTAAAACTTGCTTTTCTTACAAAGTCGTACTAAAAAGTAAAAAATAATTTTTCATGCATGACTGCGAGATAAGCAAAGCGTGCGCACTTTGTATTTCACCTTTCATACAATTATACAAAGTTCGCACGCCTTCCTTTTCTTGTAGTCGTACATGAAACATTATTTTTTACTTTTTAGTACGATTTTGTAAGAAAAGCGAGTTTTTGAAAGTTTTTTAAATTTTTTATTTTCTATTTATTTATCATACTTTAATTATATTATTATCATACATGAATATTGCAACGCCCCCCGTAGAAGTCTCTAATCGGGCGGAAAAAACACACCCCTTTTATATTATACGTTTTGCCGGAGGTGCCGGTTGGATATTATATTTAACCAATTTTCACACCCGCGCCCCCTACGTGCGGATATTTGCAAAAGTAACAATGGCATACTGTATTGTCATCCGATCTTAGTAATTGTGGAAGATTTCATCAATTGATTATGTCAGGAAGTGTGTTAAATAAAGGATGCAAGATCTGGACAAACATTAAAAAAACTGAAAAATACTACAATGTGAGTTAAAGAAAAGCAAGTAAAAAGCAGTGCAATCGACCTATTGCACGAAAGAAAGTTTATCAACAGGTGCAAATTTGGATTGGTATCACTGAATTATTACATGTTGACCAATCTTTCTAAAATTAAAATTTAACATTTAATACTGGGCAATAACTGATAATAGGAAGAATCATCTCCATTAGTTTCACTTGTAACCTACTCAGATTAAGAATTGTTACTCTGGGACAGTCTACATGGTTTAAAAATGATCAATTTAGACAAGTTCTCAAACACTGCTGTCAGCTATCAGTTTGGAAGTTGGTCGCGCTATTTTAAATTCCGTAACAAAGTGTGTGGGTTATTTAGAAAAACATTGAAGATGTCATAATTTTGTGGAAACTTGCCAAAATAATAAAAACATATACAAAATGTCATTGTATATGAATTTTTTGACACGTCCGAGCTAATTAAAAAAATTAACTTTTTAACGAATTTGCTCACTATACTAAAACATTGTATGGTAAGAGATGACAGGGTAATAATAAATACATCACAGGTAATGACGACCCCCTTTATCCCGGAAGACTCTAGAAGAGCCTTGTGTGGGAGGGGGCTACACATTTAGAGACAAGGGACACACACCCAATATCCGTGTATAGTGGAAAAATCCCTCTCACAATATTTTCCACTGCCACGACTGGGGATCTAACCCGGAACTTTTGGGTGAGAGGCAAGTGCACTCACCTCTCGACCATCAGTCATACCATACCATTATTTTAAGCCTTAGAATTTTGGTTTATGACAAAATCAAAGTGAAATTCAATAGATTTTTCATGTACTTTATAAAATTTGTGAGAAAATGTATTTTCGGAACGGTAGTCTATTTTGCCTAATATACATATTTCCGATATATTGAATCACGTAGATTAATAATCACATTTTTTCATAGTACTTTTCGTTGTCAACCGTTTTTCACTTCCACGTAATTAACTTCTAAGAGATAGGGATAATGGTAGAGATTTTAAAATCGTGCAAAAAAACTAACGATTGCAAACAATGACTCATCTTTTAATTAATGTTTGATAAAGAGTTTCTTTTCTATTTCTTACTTCCGTAATAGGTTCTGAAAATCAGAGAGTGGTCACTAAATTTTACAAGCAGTAGGTTATATACAGGGTGTCCCGTAATAACGTGCAAAAAATTTAACATAGATTTCCTGTCGAAAATTAAGACGCCGGGTTCTTCGTATAAAATGTTTCAAAATAACCCTTTCCTGTCCAGCTACACTCCTTTAAAGGGGTGTGCCAAAAACAGTTTTTAATTTCTATCTCAAAATAACGTAATCGGAAAAATACGAAATTTGGCATATCTCGGTTACTCATCAAAAGGCATCTAATGAAATTATTTCATCCACCAAGCGTGTACACAAAGGGGTGAAATTAACTACCCTTCTTGACATTTTGTAAATATCTTTCTGCCTATTTTTTTTCATTCATTTAGAAACTTTTTAACTCTTGAAAAAATGTCGTAAAATCGACCATTTTTGAGAAAAAATCCAATTACATTACAAGTGATCAATCAAAAGCAATGAGCGCAATTATATTAGTGTATAATACTAAAAGTAGGCTGGTGTTAAATTATAATTTGTCACTATTTTGTTGTTTATTGCCTTTGACATAATAAGATAATTATTTCTACTACTTAATACTAGTCGTTTTCTCACCAGATTTTAAAACGCATGGTTTTAGTAATGGGCAATAAGCATACATATATTTAATGTATGAATGTAATGGAAATGCTTCGGAGACAAAAGAACGATATCGTCTTAAGTTCCCTACTTGTATTGTGCCAAATGTTCGTACTTTTTCTAATATTCACTTGAGGTTAAGAGAAAAGTCATGATGTGGTCTTCGGAGACAAATAGGAGCTGCAATGGAGGCACCAATATTACATTATTTTGATGAACATCCTGAATGTAGCATTGGACAGGCTGCTCTCTTCAATTCCACATAACAAGAATATCAGTATGGAGGACTTTAAAAAGGCAAGGACTTTATCCCTATCATTTACAGGGAATACAAGAGCTATCCTTCGTGACTTTCCAGTAAGACTTGATTTTTGTAGAATTATACTTAGGAAGCCGTTAGATTTTACAAGAAAAGTACTTTTCAATAAATATTTGGGCCGGAATTATAGGCAATAAGCAATAAATTAATAAGGCCTTTTGAGTTGCCAAACAGATTATATGGTCTAGCTTATTTAAACTTAAAAAAAAATAACCTATATCAACTTATAGACGATTTACCTCTTGCATTACGTCAAACACTGTGGTTTATGCAGGGTGGTGTGCCACCTCATTATTCTTTAGAGGTTCGAAAATGGCTACACTCAACATTTAGAAATAGATGGTTTGGAAGGGGGCGAGAAACCACAATTAATTGGCCCCCTCGATCCCCAGATATGAATCCATTGCACTTTTACTTTTAGGGTCACTTGTAAAATGTTGTTTACTCGACACCTGCCCCTAACGTCGAAGTTTTAAGAGAGAGAATTTTTAATGCTGCCAATGAAGTTCGAAACTCTCCACATGTTTTAAATAGATTGTATGGTATGTATGGGAAATTTTTTCAAGAGATAAAAAGTTTCTAAATGAATCATGGTATTTAGTATTTTTTTAAAATTGAAAAATAACAGCAGGTAGAAAGATATTTACAAAATTTCAAGAAGGGTAGTTAATTTCACGCCTTTGTGTACATGCAAGTGTAATGAAGCTATTTTCGAATAGAAAATAGCACTATTACTTTTATTTTGATTTTCTTGAAAACCAGAATTCCATTTCTTTTTAAGCACACCCGGTATACTTTCATAATTAAAATATCCGTATTTTGTTTGAAGTAAAGTATTTCAAGGAAAAGTCAAGTTTAAAATTACATTTGGGAACGAATTAATAATAAATTATTTAGATTAATAATTATTAATACTGGGACTATTAAATTCATTATTTTTCCGAAATAATATAAGTAAGTTATTTGCAAGCGATTCCGAACATCTAAATTATCAGAAAATTATTATTTATATCAATTAACGCTACTAGTTATAAACATTCGGCCTCGCCGTCGACTGAAGACTGCTTGGGTGAGATGTGCCCGCGCATTCTGCGCTAAACGTTCTGATTTCTAGCTCAACACGGGGAGATCCTGAATCGGCCTCCTGCGAAGGGTCTCTTTGGTTTTCCGCGCTCGACCTGACCAGTCGACTTTTGGTAGGGATTTGCTATTTTAAAGTCATATCCAATTTGTGGTTATTTATACCGTTATTTTGTCTTTGTTACATTTCGATAATTTGCGCCTTCAGCGACTTGTAGTAATTTTTTCAAAACTTCATTTTTGCAAATTAACTAAGTGACTGCGAAATCCTCAGTCGGAGACGCTGCCTTTAAGTGGGACACTCCACCTGAATCGCACTGTCACTTTGCCAGAAAAGATACACCGTTAACGAAATAAGTCATTTTGCATTCACGATCGCAAATAACAAAGACCAATTAATTCCTGATAAACTTGATGTCCGAACCTGTTTGATTAGTAGCTTATTTTCTTTGAGGCTCTTTAGGGGACGCTGCCTTTAAGTGGGACACTCCAACTGAGCCATACCGACTTGTTTCATTCAGTAAAAATCCGATAACCAGGTTCGCAACGTCAAGTAGTAAATTCTAGCTTTTCCGAAATATTCTAGATTAATTCATTTTGTTAAAATCCATAGAGATTTAGTAACTTGTCTGTCTGTCGTGGAGTCAGTCCTAAATTACTCACATTTGAACGTGTCGAGCCACCGGTTTGCTTTGCTAGTCATACCCGTTATTTTGCTTTCACTTTTCTGTTTGCCCTGTATATGCCGCGTCTACTTACTTAATATCATTTTGTAGTAAATCTAGTCAGAGAGTAAAAATAGAAATTTTGCATAAAATTAGGGTTACAAAACTTGGGTAATTGAAAATTTCTTTTCACTTTCACGAATGTCAACTACCTGTATTAATTATTTTTATGTAGATAAATGTACCAGAAGTTATATTTCTATATGATATATCTTAAGATTTTCCTTCTTGACATGTACATAGTTTCAATATATCATTAAAACGTTTTGTGTGTCTTATTTTGAGTCACTCCTCTAAGTTAGACTGTCCTGAAAAGTAAAAGTGTCACAAATATAAAAATCTTTACAGCTGTCCATTCCTTGAGAAAGACGGCCTACGTTTCGACCCCTGGTAATAAACCGTCTTCACTGATTCTATTTGGGGCCTCTATTATACCGCTAATAGAGAAAGTGTTGTTTCTATACTTAAAATCAGAAACTGGCGCTCGAGACAAAGACCGCTTGCACTAGTTTCAAAGTGCAAGTTGCAAAACCGACGAAGAGGCGTCACACAAGGTGGATGAAATGATTTCGTTAGATGCCTTTTGATGTGTAACCGAGACGTGCCAAGTTTCGTATTTTTCCGATTACGTTATTTTGAGATAGAAATTAGAAACCGTTTTTTGGCACACCCCTTTAAGGGGGTGGAGCTGGACAGGAAAGGGTTATTTTGAAAAAATGTATACGAAGAATCCGTCTTAATTTTCGACAGGGAATCTACAGTTAAATTTTTTGTACGTTATTACGGGACACACTGTATATACGGTAGGTTATATACTGAATGTATATTAAACCCTCCGTATCTGTTATGTTCCAATACACTATTTATTTATGTATTTTTATGCTATACACGGAAAACTAAATTTTAATTGCCCTGAGGATGATATTTAAAAATATCGAAACTTCGGCTAATTAATAAAGTATTTTTCTTTGATACACTTGGACCTAACCCCAAAAGATTTTCACCATCTATTAAGTGGTTTAGAAACATTCTATTAAATTACTGATAATATATTCATTATACCTAAGGATTTAATTCGTCTTGAAAAAATTTGAAAAATATTCTATAGAATGATCAATATTTACATAAAATCCTCTAGAAACTGGAGAGTGTAATGTTTCCCTTCGACGCATGTCTGTTGGTGTATCTACTTTATGAATATGATAGCGGTACCACACGACAACAGTGCCTATATCTATTTCCTTTTCTATGTGGCAAACTTTTCAGTACCAATTGATGGATAATTATTTAAATACTTACACTGTGTTTGAAACCATTTATGGATTTAAAACTGAAAAAGCATAAACTTTCATTTCAACGATATTCTCAAGAACTAATTCAAATATAATTGTTTAAAGCAAGAAACAACTTTTTTAGAGCAAGTGAGTCATCTGAATAATAAGCCGGTATTGAAAGAAACTCTAATATGGATCAAATTAGAAAAAAACTGTTAGAGTGCTTGTACTCTTTTGATCTTGAAATTTGTCAAGGTTACACTGTAAGCTATACGCAGCAAGTCTATGTCAGTAGAATCGGTTTTATTTTTTTATCTTTTGGAACTCAGTACCCGACTATTCTTCGACGGTCGATGACTGATTTTTCTGAAAGCAGTCAATTGTAAGAATTATTTATATAATTGCTCATAGAATAAATTAATTCTATACGTGAAAAAGAATTGGATTGGGCTTGTGTATAGTTCTTTTCCTGCGACTTGCCGATTTAAGCGGTGCAGTATCGAGATGTACGCTCTTCAAACGTTCACTAAAAGATTCTTTAAACGTTGTATATTAATTAGTTTTAAAATATGATGGTAATTGTGTGGTACAACTGAAGCGTGATCATTTTGCGGACGGTTCTCCAGGCAGGTCGGTGAACGGTGAAATATGCGACTATTTTATTTATAATTTTTATACAAGCACCTGAGTACTATTTTATAATCAAATTACAAGAAATTTTATTACCAGTTAATGCTGCCTAGTTAGCGGTTTGGTACAGGAATCGTAGGCCTGATGTTTAACCGTTTGACAAAGTTAAATTATTATTTTACTGTCGATAATTTTTAAACCAACCTCAAAAATTGAAACAAGAATAAAATTTTCTGTTAGACCCATGTTTTATTTTTCCATGTTCATTGAATCGCTACTCCAGATTACTTTAATTTTTTTTTTGCAAAGTTTCAAGCTGTAATCAAAAGGTGTCATTTTTTTTTTTTCACTGCGATCGTATTCGTTTCGTCGATCCGGGTTCTTCGTCATTAAATTCTTTGATGTCATTATTATCTTTTTCTATCTCAATGTCTTCCTTCACATCGTACTGATTCATCGTCTGAATTCCTCCGTCATTTATTTCATCTTCTTTTCATCATCATTTCGTGGATTTGGAACATTGCACAGCGGATCATCGTACCTCATTTTTCGTGGACAAAATCCACAACAAAATTACCAAAGTCTCGCTACGTAACTCGAGAATCTAGATCCCTAGATCTTACAAAAATATTTATTTTTATGGGAATACGTGAAGGAAATTATTTATAAAGATATACCAATAATAGTCCAAAATATAAAGGAACGGATAATAACTAGTTTTTTTATATACATTTATTTAACGTCGGCCTATTTCCGCTACTGAGGCCTAACACCGACGCCTGTAGACGAGCTACCCCCAACCAGGAATTTTGCCGAACCTCTTCCCTTAAGAAGAGTAGGGATCTTTTACTTGCCTAATATTTAATAGACAAGGGACCGACGGCTTTACATCCCCTCCGAAGGATGGTATATCTCCTATACAACCCTCGCCTAAGGTTGTATAGCTTCCGCGCATACACTGATATACAAGCCGCTGGAAGATGTGTGAGGCGAGAACGCGGTTTCCGTTGGAATGGTCACCCATCCAAGTACTAACTGCGCCTGACGTTGCTTTACATCGCATACCGAAGCATGTACATAGTAAAGACGCACCTACGCTCGCCCCAATAACTAGTTTTAAGAATAGTAGAAGCCTCATTAGAAAGTCAAATAGAGATGTGCGCCAACATGTTGAGCATTTATTATATTTTTTTATGCAAAAATTAATATGTAGTAAAATACATACTTCGGTAGATCAAAAATTCCACTATTTTCTATTAAAAAAAAAAACAATTGAAAGTACTGCCCTAAAACATACGACATACTACGTCTTCAATCGAAAAACATAAACAAAAATCTGATTGCATTGCAATAAGCCCCCATCAGACAGATTAATCCTAAAGAAAGGACTATAGTGCAGGGCTGTTATGTATGGCCAGCCGCAGACTAGTTTCGAGCTTGTTGGCTCTCATCAGTGCGGCATAGGTGAATACACAACAACGCTACACTGTTCCTCCAGTCTATCAAATTACAGACGAAAGGCGTGCACAATTTGTCGAATGGCTCCATCTGGTGGCGACTTATTGCAATCTGAGTTGGCAACATATGCGGAGGACTAAATTACAGTTAACAAAATGTAACGCAAAGTGAATTAATTATTACAAAAATAAATACAGTTAGGCCGTCAGAAATAATGATTTGAGGTCGATTTTCGAGAAGTTTTTTCTCCATTAAATTTTATTGGATAAAATGATAGATTTAGGTGTAAATAATAAAAAAAAGTGCATTTATGCTATTTTTTCGGATTTTTCCATAGTTTTTCAAATATAATCGTTTAGAAATAATTAATATTGACTAGAAACTTTTTATTTTATTATCACATGAACTTTATTGTACATATAGAGTCATTTTTGACCTTCCAGATGCTATTTTTAGCCCTTGACTGCATCCAAAAGTGCATTTGCGTAAAAAACAGTAATTTAGTAAAATTGGTTTTATATTATATATATCTCAGGAAAAAATTTATACTCGGGGGTTTTCATGGTCGCTAATTACGAATCTGATATGAAAATTGGAAAATTCAAAGTGGCTGACCGGAAATGGCGCGAAATTTAAATAAAAAAGTGCTTTCTTCGTGTTTTTTTCACTTAAAACGTAAAAAAGACCATAACAATTGCATCTGAGAATTTCCTATAATTAATTATTTTTTTTGCCCTCCCCTTACCCGTCTTTTCGCTCTCCCTCATCTCCGCTAAAAGAGACATGGTAAAAGGGTGCATAAAATGCACTTTTGGATCCAAGGTGTAGCCTAAGGAGAATGTCCACAATTTTAAATGTACCCAAGGATACAATTTAGCGATGCTTCCGCCGAGATAAATTATGTCCTTTCAAGCCTGTTTTCTTACACACAGTAGAAGAAGGAGACGAAGAAAGGCGACTGGAATATTGCTTTTGGTGTCAGGGGAAGTTTCTGAACAACCCTAATTTTTTAAAACATATTTTATTCTCAGATCAAGCGATATTTACAACTAATGGCACAGTTACTCTCAAAATACTACATATTTGTCCGTTGAAGACCATCATAGGTTTATAAACTGTCGACGCCAGTATACAGAAATGGTGAATGTGTGGTGCTGAATTTTTAATCGAAATTGAAAATTTGCCCCTAATTGCATACAGTAATGCGATATTTCAACTTGGAGCCCCAATCCACAATGCGATGGTAGTAGGGAATTGGCTAAACGACAACTTTCCCCGGAGGTGGATTGGAAGAAATAGCCCTTTTATTATGGCCTCCGAGGTCACCTGACCTCATACCCTTGGACTTTTTTTTATGGGGGTTTCTAAAGAATGAAGTCTACAAAACGCAGCCACGAAATAGACTACAAACGGAAACCCGGATTAGGCAAGCTTGCGCTGAAATTACGCCTGCAACACTCCGAAAAGTTATGAACAATTATAGAAAACTAATTGAGGCATGCATTGGTTTGATAGAACGTAATATTTAATTCTTTTGGTTGTATTTATTAATCATTTGTGTAAATTGTTTCAAAAAAAGAGTTCAGAGTTTTTGAATGATTTCGAACAAGTTTTGTTAATAAAAGTTTTTGATTAAAAAATGCCTACTATGATTTTTTCATATAATTTAGAATCGTAGATGGCCTTGCATTTAAAGATGGAAAGTGATTTTGTGGTGTTAAATAGACCTGTATCTTTTGAAATCAGTTTGATTTAAATCGGAGGAAAACAAAAGAATTATTACGCTGTCTTAAGTGAGACACGCTGTATGTAGTAAAATACAGTCCTATTCAGAATTTTGCGGTAAAATTGAATTAATAAAGGAATGCTGGGTATAAATACAATATGCAGGAAATACACCGACCTTAAATAACTATGTTTTCTTAGTATTTACACCTGACGCGTTAAAATTAGCAATTGGTTTTATTTTACACGGTAGTTACCTAATTTATGATACTTAACATTCCTCCTCAACTTTATTTTCTGTTGTTTCATCCCTGGCCAATGAGAGATACGTATTCATATAACTTATATACGTCGTGCAGTGAAAAGAGTCATCAATTTAAAATATACTTTTTTCAAAATTTAGAAACGATTTGATATACTGAACGGAATTTAACTTCCGATAGAGCAAAAACAACTAAGGAAGTTACACATTTGACAAATTCGCAGACAACATCCATTATCCACCGAATATTGCCAGTGTCGGAAATGGGGATTGAACCCAGAAAACAATAAACAGACTGACCAAGTGTGTTCGCCACGCAACACGCTTTAGGCGACCGAGCTACTGCCCTGCCAGTAAATTTTGAATGTATTACCTTTTTTTAACCTCTGACATTTCCACATACACAAAATGCTTGGCACGTTTCGTTAATCATGTTAGCATCATCGAGAGATGATACTCATTCACCGACGATGCTAACATGGCTAGCGAAACGCGCGTTAAGTCTTGTATTTATGTTGTGTTCTGTAAAAATGGTTCCCAACACTAAAGATATTGATCAAATTTTAACATTATTTGCTAAGTGCGTTGTTTTTATCGATGTTCTGTTTTAACATTTAATATTAGCCTGCTAACCTTAAGCATTAGGCTTGTTGTCGTAAGGTCCCTGGTTCGAATCTTGGTCAGGTAACGGATGTTTAGGGGCGTTTTTCATGTATTGCGAGGTTATAGCAATGGACTAGGCTGCGGTCGTGTTGGAAACAATACGGCTAGTCGCCGTTACATCTTGTGAGTTCGAGTCCCAATTGTAGCAGATGACAATACCGCAGGTAATGGGTGTTATGTCATTGTTTATACGTGATTGTGTGTTCTGGTTAAGTGGTGGAATAGCCTATGGTTAAACTCCGCCAAGGACATTAATATAAATAAGGGCATTTAATATTGTCTACAAGAAAATAGAAACCTATTAACACCATCTCAACCTTTGATTTGGCCATGGTTTACTTAAAAGACCTGCAAAATTATTTTCAGTTAGTGAAAATAAATTTCACAAAACTTGTACTTGGTAAAATAAAAAATAAAAAAAATAAATAACACCACAGAAATTAGACAACCCCCAATTCCAGAAGCCAGGGCTTGTGCGGAATGGGGTTACACATTGAAAAAAACGCGGACATACAACCATTTCCTCCGATAGTGCGGGAGCCAGGATTCGAACCCGGTGGTGCAATGTCCGTGTGATTAATCACGATTGCCACCTCGCGCCTTAACCCACTCGGTTATCGACCAGACTCTTTATTAATTACATTTTATTTTGAGTGACTACCCTCCTGCCTAAACATAACTGGAGGTATGCGAACAACGCCAACGAGAGCTATGGAGTTAATGCTGTGTCTGCCACCACTAGATATATATCTAGGAGAACTGGCTCTGATAACAATGGTACGCCTCAAATCCGTTGGCATACAACCAAGGCTGTGGAGAGACCAGAAGTCGCTTGTGGAATGAGACTGTTGGAAAGACGTAGACAATCATTACTAGCCCTGAGAAGTTACAAAATTACCACAGGAGTAGTATCGGAATGTCACCAAGCACTTGTGGGTGCCTCCAGCATGAATAACATACTGGTAAGCTGGGAGAAAGGGCACGCATAGTCTAGTGGCAACAAAATAGCCGGCAGATTGGCCAAGAAGGCACCAGGCCTAAGTATTTTTGGACCAGGCCCGGTCAGGATGTTACCAATCCCAGCGATAATACAAATAATTAAAGAGAACACCCACAATGAATTCAAGAAGCTGTGGGCTGAAACAAACAGCTGTCAGCTTGTTAGGAAACTACTAAACTGTCCCAACAAGAGATGGACTACCTGGCAATGTTCAAAAGGAACCTACGATTTATAACGAGAATCCAGACTGGACACTGTCCGTTAAGAAAACATCTACATAATATGAGATTAAGCGAAACACCTCTCTGTAGAGGTTGTGAACAAGAAGATGAGACGGTTCAACATGCATCTGTGACTGTTCTGCCGTCTCACAATCAGAGAATCCATGGGAGAACGTTGGCCTGCTTTGGCCGATGTAAGGGAAATGCCGCTAGGCAGCATCACCACCTATTTCGCAAGATTAGGTTGGTTGGACGCCTAGGCGACGGTCTGCCTACAGGGAGCATGTACAAGGGGTCTAATGGGGCCTAAATACTGTGGTTCAATAATTTTTATTGACCACCCTCCCAACCAATTCCAGATTCCAAAGTGGCTACCCTTTATATAGTTTTCAATAAACGTATATCAGGTTTTTCTCCTTGTATGTCCAACCCCTTCCGTGAAAATAGCTTCCATTAACTTGCCACATATGATTTTACTACTTCCCATCAGTAAACGAGGGAAATAAAAATGTATTCTTTTGATTTACCTAATAAATAAAAATATAACAAGTATATATCTAGACATCCTATAATGCGTGCGTTGACAATGATCCCGCAAGTATTAACTCATAACGAAGCAGGCTTTGCTTCCTGTGACCGTTACAGCGATTTGCTATCCCAGCAAACACCACCTAAATATATGTTATTCCAGTCCAGCGATAAGATTTTTTCACGAAAATCAAGTAGGTAGTAACAATGCACAAAATCTTTGGTAGCTTGGCGAGGCGCCATTTGCATTTCAACATACTGTCTGTAGTGTCAACTTTCGCTGTGTGTGTATTTAAGCTTAATTAAAACTTGTTTTTGTGTTTTTATTGTGTAGTGAATGTGTGTTGTAAAATTAAGTAGCCGAATAGCTTGAGATCACCCTCTAAAAGCGACAATCTATGATCCTGGAATGGAGAAGCTAGGTAATTCTATTCTAGCTACAAATTCTGACAAAATAACCTCAATTTTAACGTGGTCTATGATTTTAAATTAACCAGTAGTTTTTTGAATAATCACATACTTTACTTTTTCACGACTGTTTCTTCTTGAGAAACCTGTAGTGAATCGAAATATTTGCAAGTTATCTCATTTATGTAAAATGCACTTTCAATTTTTTAATACTAATACCTTGAAGCCCATGTAGATGACAAAATTCCTTTCAATATGATTTGTTATTAATATTAATAGAATCGAAAGAATATTTTTCAGCTATTTCAAAAAAGAGGGTTCTGCATTTGCTGAATGTATGAGTATGCGTATGGAATATCGATGATTATTTCATAAATTAATTGGTACTAAATAAACTTTATACGTTCAACTTAAATATTAAGCTTTTAAGACAATTTTAAATCAAGAAAAGTTGTATTTGAGGTCAAAAAAAAATTCTTTGTTGTCCTATTTTTTTGTTTTGTCCATTGACAAAATTGTATTCGGTTTTCATGATCCCTATCTGTATATTATAATTTAACGGTTTTTAATGAAAAAGTAATAATATCTCTGGACATATCGATTTGTAGTAAATGGAGATATTTATTTTCTAGTTTCTCCAATGTTCAATTTTAATATTTGTCAAGAATAGGGACTATCGCCAGAATGGCAGCCAATTTTCAATTTTAATTATAGTATTGTTTTATATGGAGTAAAAGTGACATTTTTTTTACGTCGATGAGACTTGACGGACTAGCTCAAAGCTCGTTAGAGGCAATGAGGCAATAAGAGACCAAGTAAGCCGGTCAGACGAAGCGCGAGAAATAACAGTTTAAGTTCAAAAAACCCGTCATTTCTTTGACGTTTGCGGAAAATAGTATATTGTTTTATGTGAAGAAAAAGTAATATTTGTTCTATAAAAAAATCACTTTACGCCTCATATAGCATGCTATTTTTTCTTCAAACGTCCAATATGTATTAAATAAATACCGAAAAAGAAACTTTCTTTAGCTACTTCTTGTTCCGCTCATGAGCGGCAGTAAAAGAGTGTTATTGTCACTCAGAATGATGAGAGCGGAGGTGAAAAACTTCTACTTCCGCTTAGATGGAGTATCAGATGGAGAAATAACAGTTTAAGTGCAAAGTTCAAAACTTGTCATTAAAGTCGCATTCTTTTGTCATTTGAAGTAAAATATTTTAAATTTTGGGGTACACTTACATCATTTTACATGGCCTGCTCTCATGTAAATAAAACTACTACCTAATTAAAAATATATATATATTACAACTCTCAACAACTAACAAAATTTCAATTTAAATAATTACCGATGTTGATGTTAAATTGATAAAACTATTAGGTACACAATATTTGGTATTAAATTAACAAGATAAACATAACAGGGAAATCACAAATAATTTAGCGCTATATTTTTAAGAAAATGCCCGTCTTCGCCAATTTCCCATTTAGGGAGACGAAAGACCTTCATATTATTAATTGAATCGCATCATCCATAGTAAATGTCTATCAAAAATCGTGATAAAACACAATTTCAAAATATTCTTACCTTTAATCATATTTTTTTTATCAAGCTTTTATTATATTTACTTAATTCTTTTTAAATTTCGCCAACAAGAACATCTCTAATTCAAATAAAAACAATTGCATCGTAACATGGTAAGTCAACAGCTGTTGTTGTCATTTCCAATACTTTTTCTAATATTTTTGAATTTCCTGTCAAGTGATTGCTTACAATTACAATTCAAAAAAAGAAATTACTGACAGTTCTAGATTGATCGAACAAATGTTGTTTTCTTTCGAATTTGGTCCTTTCTCTTCGTAACAGCATTTCGGGCTCTCATTGAAGAGAATAACCACTGGACTGAAATTGCGTTAATTTTCTCGTCTTTTGTAATTAAAAAATATTGCGACTAACTAACCCAAAATAATAACGTATCAATTTAATAAGAAATATTTAAGGGACGTATTTACTTTTTCAAAAAATAATGTAAAGGTCTTCCGCCTCTCCGAAAACTAAATTATTATTAAACTAGGGTATCTAACAACTCTTTGGTTTGGTATATATGATGAGATTTACATTTTTTGTCCACCGTCGCTTTGTTTTCGTACTTCTGCTGTACACTACTAAACAGTAAAGCTTGCAGCATTTCGTACTCTTGGTCCTCATTAGCTAAATCCTTATGAAGATTTTCCAGGTACATCCTTCTATTTTCTAACCTTTCAATCGTCTCTTCCAAGACGATCTCGTTGTGTTGCATCTCGCAAGCGCTCTTTGTCATTTCTGTCCTTAATTTCGTTAGGGTTTTACTGACTTCGTCCTGGTTGCTTTTGTTTTTGTCATATTTCCGTAAGTTCGCGTCCAGCCTCACCAAACTTTCTTCTTCTTTTAAGAGGCGTTTGTTGAGTTTGGCTATTTTCTCGAATAGCTCTAACTGTTCCCTGATGGTGGCTTCGCTGACCGAGGAACTGGTATCGTCGTCTTTCAGATCCTTGCTGAACTCCTCGGACGACGGTGAGAATCTTTCATATGAGGTCTGAAACAAGATATTTTCATTAGTTAATATGGAGTAAAGATTTAACAGCACGGATGCAAGGGATATTTTGGCTTTATACTAATAGCAGTATAATTAAAAATATTTTACAAGTGTGCGAAATGACAGCACCGGGAATTTTAACTGAAACACCCTGTATATTTATTTTGACAATCTATAAAAAAATATGCATATGATGTTGCAAGGAATTTTGGATTTGGTCATTTAAACTGATTTTAAACAACTCTTCTAAATAACTTTCATCACTTAAAAACTAGTAGTTTTTAGCTAATCGACAATCGACAAGTAGAGTAGGAGAAATGCAAGAAAAAATATTGAGTTTTTCAATTAAATCCCTATTGACTCTATTTCTTGCCTCTGATGACTGGTTTATTATGAATTGAATTATGAATCTTACCAATCTACCACTGTATTATTATTTTTTAATCCATGAACAATTAAAATTAATACCTCGACGGATCTAGATGGCTTATTGTTATTGGTATTGGACTGCTCGCTATCGCCCTCAGTCATGACTCCACTATCACTGTTCTTGTCTACACCCAAGCTGTCATCATTTTCAGGATCGACGGCTTCCGACAGACCCTTCAAATAGGTTTCCAACAGATAATTGCTGCCGTGCTTCCGGACTCTCGCCCTGTGCGTTTTGTCTTCTAGATAACCTATTTGGTGTTCACTATGCCTGAAATAAATCAAATCGGGTTTCGTAAGAAAATTCTAATTACAATATACACGTTTTTTCCACCAAATATATATTTTGTTATATTTGTGAAGTATTTTATTTTGATCAACTTTTAAACGTGAAAGAGAAATGTAAATAAAAACGTTACCAATAATTTACTATTTACCAAGGGGCTTTAGGTGTTTTAATTTTGCCTATAACTTCAAAGTGTATTTACAAAAAATTGGGGAGTTGTTTGAACAAAATTATTGCGCGAGTATATAAGTAAAAATGATGCTTAAAATGAGCACCGTTTATTTATTTTCTTGAGAGAGCAAAATTTAATTGTATTACTCCTCTTTCACTTTAATAGTCTTTTTTACATTCCTGTAACTAATTGGTTGCAATTATGCCCTACTAGCTATGTTCGCCAAAGAAATATTGTTGAATGCGATCATCTCACCCGCTTTGAGTGTTTGTACATTTTTTTACTTTTGAAACTAATGAATTAGATTAAAAGTCTTTAGTTTTCAATTTTATATATGTGTAAAATATTAAACTGATACACTTAATCAATTATACAGTAGGTTATTTCAAGGGTCTCCGCCTTCTCATCCAAAATTCGAGAAACATTTGATTAAAACATCTTCTAACAGATTCATGTAGGTGACTTTTAAATCTTATTAGCAGATTTTTTTCTAATGTATATGTGACGACTACATAATAGTAATTGCTCTTTGTCATGTAAAAACTGTAATAGCATGACTTCCTTCTTTTAAAGTATGTATTTCGAAAATATGTCAGCTCAACGAGGCGGAAAATTGACTTGGTTTTATACAGACTGGACTAAAAAACTGACAACATTTATAAATACTAGTAAATTTATTTGTAGGAAACAAATTCTACCTAATTAAATTGGCTATCGAATTCAAGAATAATGATTTGGCAACATTAAATATTATTGTTAACAATCCACTATACGTTCCCAAAATGTGACAATTTTCAGATACAACATTAGGCGTTCGCATGTAGTATTAAAAACGAATTACAAGCAGTCTTCAGTTTTAATTCAATTGTAACAAATTGTCGCTACAAAGTTTTTCTATTGCTTTATTAACACTGATGTCAAACAAAAAGAACATTTATCCGATTACTTATAGAACATACTTAGTAACTGAACATGTTTTCTTTACCGCAATTTTTTCAGTTGTCTTCTTATAACTTCTCCTTGCGCTAAAACTAATTTTAATAATTCTTCTGTACTAGATGGCTGCTTTTCGTTTTGCAGCGCGTTCAGTCTTTTTGGATGTATCGTCTTCCAAGCACTTCTATCCGACCATGTACTCGAGTCTGATCTGCATCTCGTTCTTTTGCTTGACAGCCTATTCATTTCGTGTTTTATCCGCCTTAATGAAATTTTTACCTGGAGAATAACAAACATTTTAAAAGTATATTTAAATAACAGGTATTCTGACACTGAAGTAGCTTTTACAAACACGAAAGCACTGGATACTCTACTGGTCGCGTATCTCGAAAACCAAGTTGGCATGTTTTTGTGGAAACTGCTTCAGTGTCCTCACAAGTAAACGTTCTAACCTCCATAATACTAAGTAAAGTACCCTAAAGAGTAAAAGTGCTAATGCTACGCTGAGGAAATAGTAGAAAAATAGTTCCGTGGTCGTTTAGAAAAATTAATATATTTAGGATTTGAACGAACTTAAATGTAAATTTGTTGTGTCACCGGCGCATCCACCAAAACCAGTCATGATTTTTTTTCACTTTTCATTCGCTCTTCACCGAATAGTTTACTTAAAAATACTTTTTTCTTCAAAAGCCAAGAAAACATTACTTTTATGGCAAATTTTCTAAAATTAAACTGTAATATCTCTGACGCTTCGTCTGAGCGGCAGTAAAAGACTTTTACTCTTGCTTATGAGAGGCACTAAAAGTATCTGGAGAGAAATAGCAATATTTATTTAATTAATATTCGACACTTGATACTCTTAGTTAAACTAGTTACTGTAAATATGGAGAAGTTAACATTATTAAAGTGAGCTATGAAAATGACAACTATTATGTTTGATAAGTGACATTTCTTTAACGAAATAATCAAAATGGTTTACAGTGAGGAAGAAAAAGTCCAAATATTTACTTTATATACAAAATAACAAAAAAACGTGCAGCAAAAAAGCATAAAGGGTGGTGTATCCGAATTACCCAACATCATCAGAAAGTACGTTCAAAAATGTTTACCGAAAGGTGAATATATGTTGCGGACCTCTAGCGTATACGACCCACCATACGCCTTAGCGTTTTGTGGGCCGCATAATAACAACCGCTACGTCCGTAGCAGAGTTTCGCTATTGTCCACGGGAGGGCGATATACTTCCGGCTCGTGAAAAGCGGAGACATTTTTGTTGGCGTATACGGTTGATAAACTCGTTTTATCCGAGGCATCCTGGTGGATTTTGGGATTATCAACACAGGAAAATTTTCTCCATCTGTTGTTGTTCCGTTTAGCGGAATATTTTGTTGTTATGAGTAAATTTTAACTGCGGAAGCAGGATATTTAAGTATACAAGGCTTTCCTTTGGAAGTATCGTGTTGACTTAAAAGGCGGACTCGACCCCATTCATCCAACTGTGGCTTTCTAGGAACATTGGTGGATTGTTCCCTCATCAGTGAGGGTTCCACGGACGGGGCTTCTACACACATCAGTGAAGTTCCACGAACGGGGCATCCACACACAGTAGAAAGTTCCAGGGCTGGAGAGGCTATAATCAACTCCCATCCTCGGGTCAATTTCTTTTCTCCCGAAGTCACCTCCGTAGGGCTTCAGATTCTTCCACGTCGAAGTCGGTGTGTTGTTTTTATTTACCGAGGACCACTTTCAGTGGTTCTGCGTGGTTATATTCCATTCATACTTACTTTTGTATTTTAACTTGTACATATTTAAAGATTTTATGCATTTATATTTATTTAAGGAGGTTCTCTAAATCAGACCCATTGTGGCGAATTTATTACCATTTATCCTCACGTTGTAAACCGACACGAGGCATTTTATTAATGTTGTAACTTATTAATCAAGAAATTTGCCACACCTTTTGAACATCGCCAGGTTACATGCTAGACAACCAATATTTGTAAATTCCGTAATATAGTGCATTTCATGTTTAAAGAAAGTGTCATTATTTCGTCTGCGACCACTACGTATGGAACCCTCAGTGATTTGTGTAAGTAAGTAAACTAATAATTTGTCATAGTTTATGTAAACTTGGGCTTAACGCCCTGAGATAGTCTGAGCTAGAGAAATTTTATCGTGGGCACGTTACGTCACTTATCCGGGGTAAGTTGTGTCTGCGATATCTGCTAGGCTACAGTAGCCCAAGTGAGTTTCTTTATGTAATATCTTATAACCATCACTATCCAACGTATTTATTTGTTTATGTACGTGTAAATCGTAGCATATACCTCCAGTTTTAGTAGAAAAAAGCGTGTAGTTCTAGCAAACCAGGAAAAACAGCTAGATAGATCGCTTCACTTCGAAGGCAAATAGACTTTTTTGAAACGTATTATGTATTATTTTTTAGAAAATTTTGAATGTAGTATAAATAATGCAGTAAATCAATTAGTAAAAGATATTCCAAAATCCAACGTACGTTAACAATAATAACCACAGACCATACAAAATTTTATCCGTACAAGTTTTAACAGAGGCTCATAAAAGGAAAAGGCTGCACTTTTGCCGCCAGATGATTCAAACGTTGGATGAAGATTCCGATTTTTTACTAAAATATTATGGAGTTTTTAATAGGAAAAATCGAAGGTCATGGGAAAACAGGCACAGCAGAGAAAGATTGGTAAAACAAACAAAGAAATCAGGACGAAAAACTGTTAGCGTTTGATGTGAAATTTTCAGAAACAAAATTGTTGGGCCTATTTTCTATGATTATACTTTAACTGAAGTTATCTATCCGGAAATTGTCCCAGAAGCAGAAAATATTCTTTTGCGGAATTTTCCTGAAGCCGAACTTGATGATATGATTTGGGTGAACGATGGGGCAACTCCGCATAGTGTCATATCCGTTCGAGATCATTTGAATAATGTTTTCCCAATATGGATAGGGAATAATGGAACAATTAAATGGCCACCTAACAGGCCGGATTACACCCTGCGGATTCATTTTTCTGTTGATTTCTAAAAGACATTGTCAATAATAATAATAGTATTCAAATCATTAAAGACTTGAAATAAACAATTTGAATGGAAATAATGAAGCTATTTCCGGTGCAATTATAAATATAAGAAGACGATATCAATTATACATTGACAATAATGGTGAACACATCGAATATCTTTTATGAGTATCATTTATTTATATTTAAATTTCCTAAATAAATCTTTGTTATCTATTTTGTATAATTATTTGGTTTGTTTCTTCCTGACTGTAAACTATTTTGATTATTTCATTAAAGAAATGTCACTTATCAAACATAATAGTTGTCATTTTCATAGCTCACTTTGATAATGTTAACTTTTCTATATTTACAGTAACTAGTTTAACTAGATATTAACGTTTAATAACTCAAAAACGGTATATGGTAAGGCTAACAATATGGTATATTTTTTAAATCAGGAAAAAGGGATCATTCCTAAAATTTAATATACAAGGTATCTTATTAAAAATATATAATTTTTCGTATTCCCTGAAATCTGCACGCTACTGTACTTTTGATAGCATTTTCACAAAACTCAGTCATAACCATAGAACTTTTATTTAAAACTTTTTTTCTATAGGCAATAATAACGATGTTAAGGGGTGGGTAATTTATAATGAATAACCCTGTACATACAAAAAATGTTGGTTTTAGATTCCTACATCATGTTGAAAATATACGTGTTCCATTTGGAAAAATTGAGAAAATTCATTTCAAAAAGTCGTAAGTTGAAAAATCATTCTTAGCCACCCTGTATAGTTTAGGAAGTGAAAATAATTAAAAAACATCACACATATACCTTACACGTTGCGAAAAATAATGATTGTACCCTTTAAATACTGTTTTATATTTGAAACCTTAGTCTCTTTTTAGGAACAATTATTATGTTTCTAACATAAAGATACACAATTTCGCTTAATTTCTAAGACACTTACTTCTGTTTGGGCTGTTCCCCATGCGTTCCAAATGTCTAATATTTTCGCTAATTTGTCTAATGGTTGTTCTACTCCTCTCCATCTTTCCGTAATTTGGTATTGTTCTGAAGCGCTGATGTGTCTCCCCTAGAATGAATAAACACCTAATACATCTGTCTATTGATGTGTCAGAGGATTGACGCGAATTTTTGCCAAATTCAATCGTTTAGCACAATAAAACTTTCAATTTGACTTGCGGTAGGCAAATTATTAGTCTGCAATATAACAAAATGCCTAAGTCGACCATTATTATTTATTGTTCAAGATAAGCGTGTTTTGGTACAAATTAAAATTTTGCAAAGAATAGAATTAGAATTACTATTTTACATAATCATAATGACGATATGCCCAAACGCATTCAGTGACATAACAACTGCTTATGTAAAGATACATGTTCTTCCAATAATTTTATTCATTTTTGAGATAAAAAGGATTTTTCAGTTGCTTTATCGATATTTTATCTGTACCTCTCGTATTTGTAGACTATTAATTACAAGATCCTCTACTACCACATGCAGATTTTTGTTAGAGAAAACTCGTTTTAAAACACACTGTTTTAATAGTGCAAATAAATAACTCAGTCATAAAAAATAGAGATTCAAAACAGGTAGTTTTTAATAATAATGAGCTTGTAAACATGCAATACGTCGGATCTGAATAACTGCCAGCGAACATCACACAGAAACACTCTGAATGTTTAAGCGTCTAGCGAAACTGATAATTCCTCGGAAGTCATAAATTAGGGATATTCTTCATAAACCGGCCATCGGCCAAGTTGAATACTATAGGTTTTATTTCTACTCTTAAATGAGCCTGATGATACGGATCAATATTTCAGATTAATATCTAACTGCATCTAGCCTCTATAGTCGGCTTGTCCAGGTTATAATTATTCGTATCATTATTTCTAGTCAATATTGTCTTTTAACTTGTTATTTTGTTCTTTTAAGGCATGGGCCACAGTGTGATCCCTCGGTGGAAATTTCTGATACATACATTTTTCATATACTGAACTGAATATGTGGTTGGTTCCTTGTGAAACACCTTGACAATAATTGTTTCAAGTGAACACTGCTTTCAGATGTATCAAATTACTATGTTTAAAGTTATCTACAAATTTTTCGACTTTTCAGGCCTTTATCAAGAGTAAAGTGTGTACTAAAATAACAGAAGTGATTATTCTAAATATACTGGGTGTTAGGAAAGTATGGGAACGGTGGAAAATCTCGAACAGTTTGCATCAAATCGAAAAATAAAAAAAAATGTGTCAAAAATTTTTCAAAAAATTATCTACTGATACCAAAATGACCTCCCCACCCATCACCCTGTGGGTGAGGCGAGGAGCAACTTTAAAATTTCAAATGGAAACGCCTATTTTTTATTGCGGAATCGGATTCTACGGCAAAAAGTACGTAAATTTTATTTCGGACATTTTTTTCGATTCTTGCATGGTGTCGCTGATTAAAAGAAAACATTACTGTTTCAAGAGTAGCGTCTTGTGCCCATAAAAAAACGCCCAATTCAAAAACTGAAAAACACGTATTTGTTATTTTTACGAAATCTATCCAATGGCATTGGTTTCGACTCTCCCACCCCTAACCCAGCGGGTGGGGCGGGGGCAACTTTGAAATTTGTAATGAAAATCCCTATTTTCTTGTAGCGGATTCGGATTCTACGGCCAAAAATACGCGAATTTTATATCGGGCATTTTTTTCGATTCTCGCAAGGTGTCGCTGCAATCGCAAAAAAATGAGTGGAAACATGAAAGTTTTGAACGCATACTTGAAAAAATACGAAAAGTAAAACTACTGATCTCAGAGTGAATGATTTCCCGAGCTGTTTTGAGAACAGTGATTTTACACGGTCGTGCAGAAATTACAACTATTAACATTCTGTAAATTTATTAGCAGCTAGTAATTTTCAATTTACATTTTTTACAGGGCAATAAAAAACTCAATTTAAAAAAAAAACTAACAGTGGTTTTACCTCTTAATTCAGCCACTTCATACAAGTTCTTGATCCCAGCCAGTGAAGGCAAGGAGGTGTAACTCAGCCATTTAAGGCAAGGTGAGGATTTCGGCCAGTTGAGGCAATTAGTTTACAGCATAACTGCTACAGTAGCAGGTTTTAATTTCAAGACTATAGGAGGTGTTCAAAATGGTGCCCATTGACTTCTTGGCATTGTCCGAGACGAACGTAAAAATTTTCAATAGCACTTCTTATCATTTGAGGTGGTATTTCTGCAAAAATGTTTATTATGCGTTGCCTAAGCTCTTCCAAATCACGAGGTTTAGTGAAATAAACCTCACCCTTCACGTAGCCCCGAACAAAATAATCAAGTGACGCGAGGTCGGGAGATCTTGCTGGCCATTCAATAGTTCCTCTTCGACCTATCCATCGATTTTCGAAAGTACCATTCAAATAGTTCCTAACAATATCCCGATAGTGTGGAGGAGCCCCATGTTGCTGGAACCAAACATTATCGAACTCATCACCAGCAATCTCTTGTATTGCGGGAACTATTTGATTTGTCAACATTTCCAGATATTTTTCTCCATTAAAATGTCCATCTATGAAAAACGATCCTATGATTCGATCCCTGAAAAATCCTGCCCAAACATTTAATTTTTGTGGACACTGCGTGTGCGTTTCAAGCATCCAGTGAGTGTTTTCGTCACTGCAATATCTGAAATTATGGCGATTAACTTTTCCACTGAGTTCGAAAGTTGCTTCATCTGAGAAGACAAGTAGAGATGACAAAAATTTGGGTTTTGGTTACTCCTTTCCATCATTAATTCACCGATCAAAATCATCTTTATTTAACTCTTGGTGAAGGTGAATTTTGTAAAGATGAAATTTCAAAAGTTTCAAATTCTTATGAACTGAAAATGCACTCATATCAAGCTGTTGACTGGCTTTTCTGATTGATAACCTTCGATTTTCAACAAATGCCTGGGCCACTTCCATTTGTCGAGCTTCCGATGTTTCAGATTTTGGTCTTCCAGATTTTGGGCAATTTTTATTTGTCCTTGTATCAAGGAATCGTTTGATGGTACGGGACACAGTAGATTTCCAAATTCTCACTTGATCTACACGGAAAGTTTCGTTGAATAAAATCACAACTTCATCATAGGACCTTTCTTTATCCCCCACCCTCGCGTAATTAAAAGAGAAACTCTCTCTTCCTCTGTTAAAGTAGCCGTTATGCAGAAAAGAACGCGAGAACTAATGAAAAATGAAATAACTTTTTCCGTACAAAAGTGCGGCACCTGCCTCTACAAAAGTTGGAACGAACTGAACGTTCTCGTAGAAATAAAACAAATACTGTTATTAAGAACACTTAAAAAAAACATTCATAAATACAAGATATCACAGATATTGTTTTTTAAACTGAATGTTTTTTTGTCAACACGAGTAGCTAGAGTTTGTAAATATTTACAAACTTATGGACGCTTAAGGTTTATTTCAATTTTGTGCGATTGCAGCGACACCTTGCGAGAATCGAAAAAATGCCCGATATAAAATTCACGTATTTTTGGCCGTAGAATCTGAATCCGCTATAAAAAATAGGGATTTTCATTACAGATTTCAAAGTTGCCCCCCGCCCCACCCACTAGGTTAGGGGTGGGAGAGCCGAATCTAATTTCATTGGATAGATTTCGTAAAAATAACAAATACGTGTTTTTCAGTTTTTGAATTGGACGTTTTTTATGGGCACAAGACGCTACTCTTGAAACAGTAATGTTTTCTTTTAAATTTTTGCGATTGCAGCGACACCATGCAAGAGTTTTAAAAAACTGTCATGAATAAAATTTAAGTATTTTTTGTCGTAGAATCCGATTCTGCAATAAAAAATAGGGGTTTCCATTTGAAATTTTAAAGTTCCCCTCGCCCCACCCACAGGGTGGTGGGTGGGGAGGTCATTTTGGTATCAGTAGATAGTTTTTTGAAAAATGTTTGACACGTATTTTTTTATTTTTCGATTTGATGCAAATTGTTCGAGATTTTCCACCGTTCCCATACTTTTCTAACACCCGGTATACCTAAACGCATTTATGACTTAAACTTTAGTTTAGTTAAATTTTTCGGGTAAGACCTAACGTAATAATGTAAATCAACAAATAATTGTTAATATTTTATCTAGTATGGAGTATTTAAGAAATTTTGCTGTCATTCGTGGTAAAAGGATTGTTTTAAGAAATTTTTTAACTTCTAATTGTTCAAGGCGATTTAGACGTTTACATGTTCCTTCTGTATGAAGCAAATTTATGTTAACTGTGTCTATGAAATGGTCATTTCTCTATCCACTCTGACCTATATAGACGGCATTACAATCTTTACATTTTATTTCACATATACCTGATTTATTAAGTTTAGTTAATTTTCCTTTATTATTGACCAATATTTTTCCTAAATTCGTTTTATTCACACCTATTATACTGTCACTATATTTTGGGATATAATTAATAAAATTATATTTTGTTCATTTGTTAGGTGCGTTGGAAAATTCCAACGCACCTAACTTAATATTGGTCAATAATAAAGGAAAATTAACAACTTAATAAATCAGGTGTATATGAAATCCAATGTAAAGATTGTAACGCCGTCTATATAGATCGCAGTAGTAGAAGCATTGAGGACAGGGTAAAAGAACATAAAAATCAATTTTAAATAACAATAAAAATACGGGAATGTCAACACACTGCATTGAAAATAACCATTTCATAGACATAGTTAACATAAATTTGCTTCATACAGAAGGAAAAGGTGAACGTAAATCTGCTTGAACAATTAGAAATTAAAAAATTCCTTAAAAACAATCCCTTTACCACGAATGACCAGCAAAAATTTTTAAATACTTCTATCCTAGATATATTTTTAGGTATATATTTAGAATAACCACTTCTGTTACTTTAGTATACACTCTGTACTCTTGATAAAGGCCTGAAAAGCCGAAACATTAGTAATTTGATAAAGCTAAAGGCAATGTGTACTTGAAAACAATTGTATACATTTTTCTTTTGCTCTTACCATCTAGTATAAAATTTTTGTTCTTTGCCCTTTGTCGACTACCGCATGGCCCAGATAGCTGAGGTTTATGCATTTTTTTTGTAACTCACGTTTATCGGGTCGGGAAATTATGGATAGTCATATTATAGTATTGGAGCACTGGAGAATCCAAGCAGTATTCACCGATACTAATTTGTAAAAAATTGCGATTAAAATTTGTAAAAAGAGTCCACGAAAAGTATACAAAATATAAAATAGCCCAATTAATTTGGATATTACATTATTATTAATGAAATACTCACTCTCATTTCTTCATCGTGAAGTAAAACTTGGACAATATCTTGGCACGTGGTCTCCTCCGAAATCCCCGAAACCCATCGCTGTTCTCCTCGAACCCAAATTGGTATTTCCTCGCCGCTACTTGCGCTGTCCACGTCCGAATCGTCAAGAATATGCGCTTTTGTGTCATTCAGCCACATCATTTTTCTGGAACAAAAGTGTAGGTAATAAAATATGAAAGTAGAAATAATGCTTCGACAGGCTATTTACACTTTTTCAAACTTTACAACTTAATAACTTAATTACATATGTTGTTAAACATTGTAATTACTAGCTTTTGATTGAATTTACTTTCATTTCGTCGGCCAGCTGTAATGTTATGTAGCAACTCCGGAATTATTTCTCACTATTTCACAAAATTAAGTTTGACCTAGAAATATCTATAATTTTAATTCAAAAACGGTATTGGAAATATCAACCTTCAATAGTTTCAGGGTATGTCTTATTAACTTCCTTATATGCACAAGGTGTTAAAAGTATAAGTGCCATTATCTTAATAGCTACATACTCGATTGTGGGGGACCAAGAAACCTTAATCAATTAATTTTTCAAGAGGCTATTAGCTAGTAATAAAATTAAAATACTTTGAGCCAATGAGTAGGCATAAAGTTTGCTGCTGGCTTCTTTCCAATTACTTTAATAATTATAAAAACTGTAGAATATTTTTTCTTTAAATGTCATTGTGTGATATGTGGAGTATTTTCTGGTTTTTATATTTATACCGATGATGACAGGTACATTAGAGACGAATTACTAAGGGAAAACCCCTTGAATGAACGTCAGTATGCATACCAGCCGGGAAGATCGACAGACCTTGCGCTGGATGAATTAAATAGACTACTAGCAAAGTCCTTAGATGGCAAGGAATTGTCAGTAATAACATTTCTAGACATAAAAGGAGCGTTTAATAACGCAACAATGCACTCCCTAACGAGGGAACTATCAAACAGAGGAGTTCCAACAGTGTTCTGCCGGGGGATTAAAGCCTGCCTAGATAATAGGATTATAATATCCAATCAAGGCGAGGCCTCCATTGAGGCGAAAGTGAGCACAGGCTGCCTCCAGGGAGGAGTACTATCTCCACTGCTGTGGGCAACCCTGGTTGACGAACTCCTCCGGAAATTGTCCACAGAAGGCCTCTATTGCTTAGGATATGATCTAGAAATAGTTGTCAAGGGGCGATTCGCGAATACGATAACCGAGCGTTCACAAAGAGTACTAAATATTGTCGATAAATGGTGTTGTAAGGAAGAACTCTCTATAAATCCCCGCAAAACCACACACGTCACTTTTACACGGAGAAGAGCACTGGAAGGCCTAAAGCCCCTAAGGCTCAATGGAGTGGAAATTCCATTTGCCTGTGAGGCAAAATATTTAGGAGCCATCTTTGACCAAAAATTAACATGGAATTCCCACATCGAAAAAAATCACACAGAAAGTAACAATTGTCCTGGAAAGGTGTAGGCAAATGTGTGGAAAAAACTGGAGGCTAAATCCCAAAATGAACTTGACCTGTGGTCATACACCAGGGTGGTCAGATCCATGGTAACCTATGGATCAGTGGCATGGTGGACTAAGACGGTGCAGTCGGGAACAATAAGGCTGTTAGGTGGCATACAAAGGCTTACTTGCCTGTACGCCATGAGGACCATAAAAACTGCTCCTACGGCTGTACTTCAGGTGAGGGCAGATCCCATCTTAGGCATGCCCACGGACGTAATTGTCCCAACGTATAACTTCAATAAGAACTTTCAGGTTGTAATACCAGACAGGGAAGATTGGAAAAACGGTCCTACCATAACAGCACAAATAGTCTGGTGCACTGACGGCTTCAAGATAGAACAAAGAGTCGGAGCCGGGACTTACGGTACAAGGTCAAAAGCCAGTATCCCAATAAGTCTAGGAAAATAAGCAACGGTGTTTCGGGCTGAAGTGAT
This sequence comes from Leptura quadrifasciata, assembly GCA_963675555.1. Classification (NCBI taxonomy): domain Eukaryota; kingdom Metazoa; phylum Arthropoda; class Insecta; order Coleoptera; family Cerambycidae; genus Leptura; species Leptura quadrifasciata. The sequence goes on along the minus strand of OY776678.1, from coordinate 725,245 downwards.
CGCCATACACTGTTGCGCAAGGGAGATAATAGGACAAGGCACTATTGACCAGTCGATTGCCATTTTCTCTGATAGCCAAGCGGCAATAAAAGCAATTAGTTCCATGCAAATCAATTCAAGGTTGGTGTGGGACCGCTTAACGGTCCTTATAGAGCTGGGAAGTCAGAACAGAGTAACCTTAGCATGGGTACCAGACACGAGGGACACAGAGGCGCACTCAAAGCCCCAGTAGGACCTGAAGGTTGAAACTATATCTTCTCATTCGATTGTCGGTGTTAACTTGGAATAACTGTTTATGGCAATAAAACTCACCGTGGATAATTCTATAGGTGGCAATATTAAGTCACCACGCTGTCGACGAGCTTTCAGTGACTTTAGGTTGAGACATATAGTAATTTACCAAAACCTCGGAGCAGTTTTGTGGCTCATCTTTGCGCACCTTCCAGCCTATTTATATTATGCTTAAGCAGTAGCGACCAAACAACGACAGAAAACTCAAAATGAGGGCGAATATAAGCGTTCTAATAAAAGAGTCAACACTCAGATCCTGGAAGAACTTTCTGATTATGTATAGAATTTGATTTGACACGGGACCAAGTATAGAACCATGAGGTACCGTACTCAAAACTTCACGAACCTTCGATGAAGTTTCTCCAACCCTCAAATTGTCTGTTGCTTACTTGTCGCAGTCTGATGTGCTTTAATTTATATAGTAAGTATATAGTTTACAGGCTTACATTAACTTTTTTTTTTGTTTTAGTGAATTAAATTGAAGTAGACAATATTTTGAAAATCAACGGTGGGCAAATAAGAGAATTGATGCCAAGAGTGGAAATTGGGCTATTTATAAGTAAATTTTGAGAACAGAAAACGACAGAATTAACAACATTTTGGATACAGATATTTTGTGAGTATTTTTGCATGTACTATTAGCCACAGAAATATCGGGAAATTATATTACATTACATTATACAATGTGGTAAATATAGAACACATGCATTATAGAGGATGTGTTTAATAATAACATTAATTTAAGTTACTGCCTTGTATCCGTTCTTATTGACTTAACTCGGAGTAGAAATAATATAATTTCGAAACTTACCGGGCATTTCCCTAACTCACTGTTAAACGCGATTTTAATTAATATAATTATGTTCTGTCATTATATGGTAGCTTATTCTGTTCACTGTAACCGGTAGGTAATCCGAACATTTATCTTCTCTCCCTGTTATTAATTCTCTTTATTTTTTTAATCTGAACGAATTCAACGTAGAAAAAAAAACTCCGCTATTATTTGGTTTTTGTGCTTTGCCCTAAGATATTGTTTGCGTTTGTTATTAATATTAATAATAACAACGTTTATTACATATATAACTCACGCGATATATTTGTTATATGCTGTATGCAGCTTTTATAATTTTGTGTTTGAATTTTTGTAAATATCATCAAATGATTGAACGGAAGTTGAAGACGAATAAAAGAGTTGGCTGCGGTACCAATATTAACATCCATGCCAAAAACAGATTTTCTAATTGCACTCTCGATATAGAAAAATATGTCAATAATATGTTCAATTTTAAAATAATTGGCATACATTCGACAGATTGGTGATGATATAAGGATATTTGTTCGTGGTGTACGCCCTGCAAATACGTGGTTATTTCGAGCACTAATTCTTGGTATTATATAATTAATTTGATTTAATAGATTAATACAGTTCAGACTATTATTTACAATTTTAAAGAGGAAAATTATGGAATTAGCAGCTCCTTGATTGCTGAGACTTTTTAAGTCAAACATTTCTAGCAATTCAGTTTGTGGAAATCCGAAATCCTCTGGATGGACATTCCCTGTTAAGTGTGTACACAGCAGATTTTAAGAACCTACCCTGAGTTTTCTCTAGTTGTAGAATATTGGAATTGTAAATTGGACTCCACACAATAGAAGCGTATTCAAGGCGAGATCTAACGAAGGTTAGATAAAGTAGCCGATGGGTGGAGATATTTTTAAAACCTTTACAGTTACGTATCACGAAACCAAGCTTTTAAAATCTGAAGCAGTTGTCATTTCTACATGTTTATTGAAAAATAAATTTGGATCTAAAAGACTCCAAGGTCTTTGATGAAATCAGGCATTTGTAAACTTTCGTTATAATTAAATATGTACATGTTGGTTTTTCTGCCAAATGACATTACATTATATTTGCTGGCATTGAGAGGTAAATAGTTGTCATTGCACCAAGTATTAATGTTATTTAAGTAGTCTTGAAGATTAATACAATCATCAATTGAGTCAATCAATCGATATATTTTTAGATCGTTCTCGTATAGGAGGCAATGGGTGTTATTATTGAAGCCCTCCAAAATATCGTTAATAAACCTAACAAAGAGAAGTGGACCAAGTATCGACCCCTGTGGCACACCTGATTCGTGTAAGAAACTGCCAGATTTATAACTTCAATACTGAACAAATTGATATCGATCCTGAGATATGATTCAATTAATTGTAATAACGAATAAGAAAGGCCGAAGGTGCCCAGTTTATTAATCAAAGTACTATGATATAGCTTGTCAAAAGCCTTGGAGAAATTCGTATAGATACTATCAACTTGACCACCTCTATCCAGACTTTCACAAAGAAATTGTGTTTTGCACACTAGGTTTGTGACAGTTGGCCTGCCTTTCATAAAACCATGTTGATCAATAAATATTCTGCCAGAGACATGAGAATATATTAAGGAGTGAAGAATTTCTTCAAAAATTTTTCCAAAGTTACAAATGATAGTAATTGGTCTATCGTTTATTATCTCGTCCAAGTCACCTTTTTTTAATACAGGGCACATACGTGAAGATTTCTACTTCTGAGGAAAACTCACACTTCTTAATGTTAGATTATAGAAAATTGATAGTGCCTTGGCAAATACAGTGTAGCACAATCTTTAATTATAAATGCAGGAATTAGATCGGGACCCATGGTCATAGTGGCTTTAGTTTATTTAATGGTCATAATTATCTCTTCCTCAGTGATAACAGCCATATTTAAGATATTGGAGTTAATCTTAGGTGTATCGTTAAAATTTCGAGAAGAAGTGAGCAAAACTATCAACAATTAATTGCGGGTTTTCGATAATTTCATTTTCATATTTTAAATGTGAAGGGATGGATGTAGAATTTTTTTTTTTTAATAAAACTCCAGAAGTTGTTTGGGTTGACCTGAATATTATTTTCAATATTGGCTAAATATAACTTATATGCATTATCGATATCTGGCTTAATTTTGGACCTTAACTTTCTAAATTTTCCATCATGATATATGCCATGTAACTTGTATCTTTTAGCACTTTTTAGTTTTGCATAATATCGTGTATTATTTGACCGTTAAACTATGCGGGGTAAAAACCGGAACTTTTTTGTTTCTTGGGTACATGTATTAGAAAGGTATTTGGAGTATAATGCGTATGCTACCATATCCACATCAATAAAATGTTCAATAAATGACCAATAATTGAGCTGCAAGTCCCTATACAATTCGACAAAGTTTGCCTTTTTAAAGTTAAAGTCAAAGTTGTTTTTTGAGGAAAATTATTATCGCTAGACTTTTGAAAGTCGGCCTGGACTAATATAGTAGGATGATAGTTATCCTCTTTAAGCAGAACTTCGGATGCTATATGAACAGAACAGTTCCTAATGTAGAACACGAGATCAAGAATTCTACCATCCGAATTAGAACTTCTGTTATCTATCTCACAATGCACATATTCCCATAAGTTAAAATCACTTACCACTAAAGGGCCAGACTCCAATAGCTTCTTCAGTTATGACTGCTAATTTAGCCATTCAGAATCAGGAAGACCGTCTGTATATTTATTTGCCAGAAGAAGCAGAAATGATAAAAATTCGCATACCTTATGGCGTTGTAAAACCATTTTCGTTCAGTTCTTTATTTTTTACAAACATGAAATTTGCAGCTTAGTCCAATAGAACTCTATGATACTTTCTTTTTCTCCTCCTCCTGCTTTTTCTATATTCTTTTAAAATGAACAGAATCACAGCGATTAACCGGAAACTCACCCGCAGATTGACATAGTTAATAAATAGACCTACCAATATAATTCTACGTCACCAATACAAGTTACTAATATGAGATGTTATGTTTAGTCATATTCGTAAATAAATTTTCGTCCACCGCACTTGCTGCAGAATATTTCTTAGAATCCCTCGCAAGAAGAAGTCAAACTTCTTGAGAAATCATCAAACTACAATCAACGTGTACGTCACCGTATGTTAAAATACTCCCATGGGTGATTAATCAAATTTAAACAGCTGTCAATATGTTGTTACGCTAATTCATGAACCGGTAGCTGTAAATGATACCATCTATCCATAAATTATAATGTAGTTTGACATACACATGGAATCTACGCGAGACTATCGTAACAATAATATTAAGTTTAAAAATAGTTGTTAGATCAGACGTTGGGTCTCTCGAAGCGGAGAGCAGATGACGTCTTAACAATCTGATTCACTGGGAGTCTTTTGAATTCCTAATTAATGCAATCATCCTTTCGGTCAAACGATATCCACAACCAATTTTTGTCGCAAGTTTTTCAGTTCCTATGTTTTCTTGCCTTTTGTTCTTTTGATTCGTAGAATTCTTAGTAAACTGTTTATTATTTCATATGTATCAATTAGTTTTACGACCATTTCGTTTGTCTATTTCAAATTCTTGACACACAATCGTGAGCGAATTTTCAAATAGTCAGTACGACTAGAAGTTTGTGCGTGAAAAAATTCCAAAGGCAGTAGTCAACTTTGTTATACCGTGGCAAGGATGCAAGAAGGCGCTTGTTCTTAAGTAAAATCGAGAAACTTGTAATGTACAGAATTTATCATGTTTTATTGGCTATGGAAATGCATTCATAGTGAATTCACAGCATTCGCCAGATTGATTCATGAGGTTTCTGGTCTATTGGACCCACCGGTGTTATTAAAATTTTAACTAGATCAAGGTATCTTAAATTGTTACCGGAAAATGTCAACTTTTATCTTGCTCATTTATAATCAATTAGAAATTCCCAACTCCCATTGAAAACTGATAGTTTGTTTATAGTAGATTAATTCCTGATTTACACCGTTTGTATTGATTTTACTGAAAAATATGTAGAGTTATTGCCTTATACCTCAATAGAAACAACAATGCAGCTACGGACAGCGTAGCGTAGCTTAGCGAATATATCTTATAATCGAGCAAAACCAACAAAGGTCGGAAAGTACAGTGCATAGTACTCGATTTGTACTTTCATACTTCATGTGCCACATTTAGGGCCTCAAATGAGAGCAATCAGTAGCTACCTTTCCTACCTTTGTTGGTTTTGTTCGATTATAAGATACTCACTAAGCTACGCTACGCTGATGAGGAGTAATAACTCCGAAACACGTGTCCGTAGCTGCATTGTTGTTTCTCTTGAGGTATAAGGTAATAACTTGTTCCTTTATTTAATTATTTAGCTTCATAAACCCCCATCATAATATGTAGAGTGTTTAGAATGCTATTTTGCATAAGAATACATGATTTTGGTAACAAATCCTTTTCAGCTCATCAGGAAGCATCAAGGTCCGTTGCACCGGCTTTCTTTCAAGGAAGTAAAATGGAACGCACACTCCCAGTGACAAAGCCTATTTTCATTATTCTCCCGTTGCAATTTGATATCTCTTACATTTAATTAAGTTCGTATAACGTATTAAAAATGTCAACGTACTGCTGTCGCAAAGGCATTTCGTGGTTCGCCGCGCATATTAAATAATTTTATCGAATGTATCTCACTTCCTACTACCGAGTAATGAAAGCAAAGCAAATGACATCCAAGCTACAGGACGTTGGCAGGTAGTTAACTCTTGCGTATTTTTTAAATTACCGCTCGTTGTGCCTTGAAAAAATTTAGAACGTTACCTGCTGATAAGTCCGGAAAGCGATGCAGTGCAGTGCAGGAAAGATGATGCAAGTGTAATATGAATCAATAGACACTAGACAGGAATGTAGGGAATTCAATTATTCCTCAATTACAAATCAATATCACAATCACAAAAAATTATCAAGTGTGGCACACTCTTGAATTTACAAGATCAAATGCATCCCTACTTAAAAAACTAAAATTGATGGTGACCCCGACGAAACTTGACAATACAAATGAAAAAATATCTTTTTTAAACTTGCTTTTAGACAATATTTCCTCGCCCGAACACCCCCCCATTTGTGGGACAAATCGCTTAAAAATTATTTTTTTGCAAATATCTCGGTTCTGAATGATCCTACGAAAAAGAAAATAGTTATCAAAGTTAAAAATAAATAATTTTTCCATCGAAATAGTCCAGACTCATTTTTACGTAGTATTAATATTCTTGGAGTTGGAGTGACGGGGAAAGTCAAGCGCATTCACTCTATATGTCGACACTTTCCTATACACTTCCACGTTTTGTACCTCCTATGCGTGAATGAGTACATTTGTTATCGATTTTTAAATTATACATTTTTGACACTGGAGGTTTCGTTGTTGAGCAGACTGCCGAAGATGCTGATTCTCTTATTATTAACTCAGCGATAGATATATCACCTACTACAAAAATAATAATTCGGCAAAGAGGACTGTAGCTATAATTTTTAATACTACTCATTCTGGAAAAAGCAACACATAAATATGTACGTAACATGACTGATGCAGAAATTTATGGAAACGAGATCAGTTGATAACAGAAAGCATAACCCAATGCTTAATTGCAAGGCTATAAAAGTTGCAGTCCTTATCACAATTACTTGTAGTAACAGGTGTTTCACGCAGCAGTGTATTTAGAATTCCACACAAACACTAAAATATCATCTATACAAAATAAAATTGTTCCTTGAAGTTCACTGTACTTCAATCAATGAAGGAATGTCAAGTTTTTGAAGAAACCTGTAGGCGCACGCTATAAATCCACAAATAATGTAAATGCATTGAACACTAATTAGTAGTTATGTTATATTACAATCGAGTTGAACGGTAAATTTATAGTTTCAAAATAATAAAATAATCTGGTTTAGCAACTGACGCCAAACACAAATGCGCAAACAGGACATTAATTGACAAAATATAATTTATCGTTGATTTGATTAATAACTTAATTACGGCATTACTTTATATTACGACTTCCTTATTTGTCTTGCAGTGCATATGTCAAGTGGTAATATGGTACGCTGGTATTCTCGCATTCGATTTATTATTAAAATATGTTTTATTGTCGAAATAGTAGGATGCATCCTACGTATGATAATGTTCAATTTACTTTCACGATTTCAAAATAGACGAGGTCTAGATGCGTATAATTTATTGGAGACGTCATTATACTATTACTACTGGAAACTGCAACGCCTTGCCTGTTTAGGGACTACAGGAGCAATGTACTTGTGTTCCACAGCAGCCATGGAGGCGATGTTTGACCTAGTTCCTTTGCAGTTGCATGTGAGGAAGGAGGGACCACTTAGTGCCCTACGACTGTATCAGGCACATAAATTTAAATCAGGCGATCTGATTGATCATTTAAGGAGTCTGGAGTTAGTCCAGTTGGAATCCATGAACAAACCCACTGACTCTATGCCAATCAAGCAGGACTTAGACTGCTGGTCGAAAGCCATCACACAAGCAAGATGGAGGCACTGCGGTTAAAACAAGGGTCACTTATCTGATATAGAGATGGATCTAAGATGGCTGAAGGGGTAGGAGTGGGTGTAGGAGGGCCTAAATGTAAGGCTATCCAAAGCCCTCGGTAACACCCCATCATCTTCCAAGTAGAAATTCTTGGTATAGATCTGTGTGCTCAGGAATGCCTAAATAAAGGCATTCGAAGGGCAAAGATCTGTATACTATCAGATAGACAGGCACCATTAAAAGCTCTAAGGTCCTATATCTTCAAGTATAAAATTGCCTGGAAATGTAGACAATCCCTGAAGCAAATGGCCAACAACAACGTTACCTTGATGTGGATGCCAGGGCATGAGGGAGTACAAGGTAATGAATGAAATTGCTGACAGCCCTGCAAAAAAGGAGCTGAAGCATAGTTCATTGGATCTGTACCGTTTTGTGGTCTGGCCAAGGGACACATAACGGAGGAGATCCAGAAATGGAAAAACGATCAGAAAAGTCCTACTGCAGGAATACTCTAGGCCAAAAACAAGCGAAAAAGTTTATAACTTATTCGGCAAAGAATGCCACAGGGCTTCTCGTACTTGAAAAGTCCGAATTAAGGCTGATAACAGGCTTTCTAACTGGCCACTGCCCCTTGAGATATCATCTCAAAAATCAGGACTTTTTTGTCCTATTCTTATGAGTATATTTAGTAATTAATTGTCTTTATATACAGGGTTACTGGTAATTCGATACATTCCTTTGGAGATGTGATGGGGCATGAGCTAAGGAGTAAATCTAGCCCTAACATACATTATGCAAAACTCAATAGTTTTTGAGATACTTCAATTTTTTTATTTTTCTCAAAAAAGTAGATCTTAATGTCTTAAAAATTAATTTCCGAAAAATCTACTTGACATTTTTAATTTTTTTTTTACTGGATTACTTATCCAATATTATAGATATCCGTTTGGAATGAAAAATATCCGGAAACATTTCGATCATGTGAACATTTAAAATAAAAACTTGTAAAATTTTTTTTTTATAAATCAGATGAAATTTACCTATTAGGTTTTTTCAAAAAAATATTAATGTAGCACGCGTACAAATTATTATAAAAACTTCCTTATTTCAATAGCTATCTAACTAGGTAGAAATGTTTAATGTACCCTTGATAGTTCTAATAAAAAATTAGTAAAGATAATGCTGGTGGCGGAATTTATTAAACGGCTAATCGTTTATTTTCATTTAAGTCAGTCAGTCCTTGACTTTGACGTTTGTGCATATATGTCATTAACTGACATTCTTATCTCCGTGTCCCTTAAGTTTGTTGGTCTTGTTAAATTAGTTATCGAAGATTTTGATTTTGCTCGTAGTTGTTGTTATTGTATTTTCTGTGCCATGGCCGCGTATGCCAACGCAGAATACGCTGATATCTTGTCTGTCTATGGATACTGTGGCGGCAACGCTGCTGAAGCTCGCCGAGAATATGGTCTTTGGTACCCTAACCGCCGCTTACCAAATGCACGTGTATTCAGTACGGCATATCGAAATATCGTTGAAACTGGCTCCGTGAAATGTAGAAGAAGTGACGCTGGTGCTCCTCCCGTTTATGAACCAGATGATGAGGAAAAAATATTGAGGTATTTTGAGGAAGACCCAACTATTTCAACTAATAAAGTCGCAAGACAAACCGGAGCGTCACAATGAAAAGTTTGGTCTACGATACGTAGAGTTGGATGTCATACTTACCACTATACCCCTGTGTCCAAGGCTTGGAGGAAGGTGATCCTGGAAGGAGAGTGGAAATTTTTTAACAAGTATTTTATGGACGGACGAGTCGAAATTTAATCGCGAGGGTATAACAAATTTCCACAACCTACATTATTGGGCAGAGGAAAATCCCAAGTTAACACGTAAAACTAGTTTCCAAATGAAGTTTTCTCTTAATGTGTGGATGGGAGTCATTGGCCACTATTTAATAGGGCCACACTTTCTTCCTCAAAATTTAAACGGGGAAATCTATGAAAATTTTTTAAGAAATGATCTGGCGGTGATTTTAGAAGATGTTCCTCTCGCCGTCAGACAGCGAATGATGTTTCAGAACGACGATTGTCCAGCACATTATCGGCTGACAGTACGACAGTTACTTGATCAACGTTTCTCTAACCGTTGGATTGGAAGAGCGGGCCCAATACCTTGGCCAGCGCGAAGCCCTGACTTAATACCCCTTGATTATTACGTATGGGGTCATATGAAGGAGATGGTCTATGCCACACCAGTCAATACTATAGAAAACCTTAGACAAAGGATAGTCGATGCTGCCCAACACATAAGGCATAATCTGACAACCAGAGTAACAAGGATGGAAATAAGAAGACGCTGCCGTGTCTGTATACGGAATAGGGGCTCCCATTTTGAGCAAGACATATAAAAAATAAAGTACAACTTTGAAATTAATGAAGAATTAAACTCTACTTTTAAAATGTATTTTACTGTTTATCTAAAAATAAAATTCGTACTACTTGTGTTATTTTTACTAGTATTTTCTTAGAACTATTAAGAGTACATTGAACATTTTGTACCTTGTTAGATAGCTATTGAATTAAGGCAGTTTTTATAATAATTTATACGTTACGTTAATATTTTTTTGAAAAAACCTAATAGGTAAATTTCATAGCTGATTTAAAAAAAAATTTTTAAAGTTTTTATTTCAGATGTTCACATGATCGAAATGTTTCCAGATATCTATAATATTGGACAAGTAATCCAGTAAAAAAAAAATTTAAAAATGTCAAATAGATTTTTCGAAAATTAACTTTTAGGGCATTAAGATCTACTTTTTGAGAAAAACAAAAAAAATAAATATCTCAAAAACTATTGAGTTTTGCATAATATATGTTAGGGCTAAATTTACTTCTTAGATCATGCCCCATCACATCTCCAAAGGAATGTATCGAATTACCAGTAACCCTGTATAATAATGATTTATAATTAGTACCATAATTCTAATATGTTTTATTTGTTATATTATTTTCTTTTTTTGTTGTTGTTTGGACACTGCATATGTATGTATTTTTTACTGTTTGTATACTTACTTATATCTTCATTACTTTCTATTATAGAATTTTTATATTAACACCTTGCCGTTAATATGGCACCTTGTTTGACATGTCTAATCCATATTGTATTATGGCTAAAGGGATTAATAAATATATTATTACTATTATTAAAGCACATTTTCCAAACGCTAAGGCAACATTTGCTCTTCCATTTGTACCCACTGCGGAACATATATTTTGTGAATGCACGGTAATTAATCCGCACTAGGCTAAAAGTTCCTAGAGCAGGTGGAATTAACGCCTGAAAACATTAGGAAATTAGCCCCCAGAGAAATCACAAGCTTTGTAAATATCTTGGAATCCTGGGCAACAACTAGATGTAGGGTAAATCACAAGAGATCTTTTAGGTCGAAGTGAAGTAAGGCTACTCAGAGCCAAGCGACCCCTTAAACAATCTACAATCTACTCTTAATGGATTAGTAATAAACAAAATTACAGATACTAGGCTGAGAGTTATCCACATCTAGTGCGAGAGTTTTATACTCGAGCACCTCAAAACCTTTTTTATTGGCGGACACCTAAATGGCGCATATGATTTGGAATTACTTAGACATGCAGTTGAACCACAAATTATTGAAATATTAGAAAACTACGAGACGCTTTCTGAATATCTCCTTGTATTTCAACAAGACGGGCCACTCTTACTTTTTGCTGTGACTGTCCATCAATTTCTTAATGATACATTTCCTGATCATTAGATCGGTAGAGATGCAATGATGTAGTGACCACCTCGGTCACCAGATTTGACTCCGTTAGACTTTCCTGTGGGAATAGTTGAAGGCGAAAGTCAACCAGAGTCGCTAGATGATCTACGACAAAGGATTGCTCAAGAATGTCAACGCCTAACGCTGCATATTTTTAGTAATGTTAGACAGGCGTTTGTGAAACGCCCCTGTATTATTGCATAGAGATCAATGGAAGTCAGTTTCAATATCAAAGTAATTTTTGGACTGAATTGTTTATTACTCTAAACCTTTTTATAATTTAAAATAATGTGTAGCTCCCAAACTGTTTAGACCTTCTTTAATAATTGTGTACTAGGAATCCTTAGTTGTACGCTTCGAAATATGTAGATACATACGCACATCGCTCCAAGCGAAATTACACATGGTGGTCGAGCACGGCTTTTTTTTTACCTCCATTAGGATTGTTAGTGTGCCCTCCATAATTTCACCGAGCGACAGCGCATCAACTGTTATTACAGCTAGAACTCCGCAATTCACTTCGAGCAGATCAAGTCAAAACAAAAGTCTAAGATGTGCTATTTAATGGGATAACCAGTAGCTAATGTCAGATGTGTGATCGCGTGAACAATCTTCTCGGCAAAGAGAACGGCAAAAAATGGTCGTCGCCAGGGGTTCCAAAGCTTTTCGTTCCTGATTACTGGGATGTTCTCCATGGCCGATGAGAGATGCACTGAAATAATTCGGTTCGGTTTTCAAACATCAAGATGTCGAAAGCACCTCAATATATATTTTTTTCAATTTTAGTTTCATCGAATATTCGAATATATATCTATCTAACCGTCAGATTTGTTTTTTCTGAAATACAGTAAAATAAGGATGGAAAATTTAGAGATGCCTCCTTTGCACGTGGAAGGATATATTTAACATCGCATTCGCGACTAAACAAACATTAGCCTGCACAAGTCACGTGATATAAAAATGAAGGTTTGATAAGTTAAGAACAGCTTAATGTTTATATTTTGACAATCAGGGATTAAATATGTTCCGCATATAGGTATTTTACAACCACTATTGGAAGCGGAGTAATTTTAGGAACGTTAAAAGAGAATCACTATATGCCTTGCGGAAATAAATAGAATTTTACCAGCTAATGCTCCAGAACCTGAATGAAAACCTTAATTGTCTTAAACACATTCTATTGATAGATGAATCAATAGAATAAATAATCTTGGAAATTTTACCGAATCTCTCCTTAGTTGAAGATTAGGGATCTTTTACTTGCCCTAACATTTAATAGACAAAGAATCGACTGATTTACATTATCACCGAGGGATGATATATCCATTATTCAATTGGGTTGTAATATTGCATAGCTTCTGCGTCTGCCCCGATATATAAACCGCTAGAAGGTGAGACGAGACATCTGTGGGTCTTTGGAGGTATTTGGCGGTTTAGCATTTCTGAGAATTTTATATATCTATAATACAACCTGCATCATGCATTAACGAAAACTGAAAAGTATAATAAAATAAACAATATTATATAGAATTCTATCTCGGATCTCCCTTTTGAGAACCACTGGCTCACGCTATACCCATATCCATCTCTCAAACCAACAACATGCTATTATATTACCATAAGAAATGAATCGGACCCCTTAAGCACTAGTTTGGTCAAAAACACCGCCTAAAAATTAACGAGTGAAACATTTTTAACTGTTATTTACGTCGAAAAAAGGAAATCGTGGATATCCATCAAACAGAACGCCGAACAACACGATGTTTAAAAATCAGATATTTTCAGACTAATCATCGATTATCGAGGATGACGTCGCTGGAACCGTAAACAATGGATCATCTTATAGATCCCTTATATTATCGGAAACAATTTGTTCTTAATTTAAAGAATTGTTCCTTTGGGACTTAACATTTATACAAGAATAGTAGACCACATTTTTTAGTGTAATTTCTAACAGAATAACAGACATAATATAATGAAGTCAATCTAGATAATGAGAATTAAAAAAAAAAACACTTTTACAAAGTGCCAAAACATTACACTCGAATACACTAATCGACGCGCGTTTCGCTAAACATAGGAAGACGAATAATACTGGTTTTCAGTTCTAAGTATCTCCTGATGATACTAACGTGATTAGTGAAAGCGTTAAGTAGTGTAGTATAGTGTAGTGTTAAAATATTTTGGTGTTTTGTAAGAAGGTTCTCGTTTTATTAGGAGTAAAAGTGATACTCTTGTGACGAGTCTGTAGGTTCGTCCGGCAATTACAAACTAGTCGCTAAAATGACTTTTACTCCGAATAAAACATGTTATTTTTTTCTTCAAACGTCGATTAGCTATAAAAAAATAAAGATAATAGTATATTGCTTTATTAGGAGTAAAAGTGATACTTTTTTGAGGAGTCATTTTTTCTTCAAACGTTTATTAGCTATAAAGAAAATAAAGATAAAAATTTAGCTGTGCGTTGCCATTAGCAACTGTAGTAAAAGTTCGCTCGAGCGGAAAAAAGTACTTTTACTTCCGTTGCTAATAGCAACGCACAGCCGTTTAAAATGTCAAACTTTAATGTCATGAAATGAGTAAGAAATGTCATGATTTCCTGACGACTGAAGAAAAAACATTTTGCTGTGCATTTCCATTAGCGACGGAAGTAAAAGTCCGCTCGAGTGGAAGAAAAAGTACTTTTACTTCCGTTGCTGATGGCAATGCACAGCCGTCTGAAATGTCAAACTTTAATGTCATAATAATAATAATAATGATAATTTATTTTCCTTCTTGACAATACAAAATATTGTATAGGAATAGTAGGATAGAACGGTTAGCTTACATTAAACTACAATAAAAAATATTCGGACACTGAATAATAAGATTTGTCTAATAGAAAAAGCTTTAATTTTTTCTTAAATAATATTCTGACTTATTACATTTTATTTCATCCGGTAAATGGTTGAATATTTTAGCTCCCACAAATCTTGGAGACATTAAGTCTGGCATAAGGCACGTGAAACTTATTTTTTTGTCTTGTATTGACGTCATGATACTCGCTATTTAAAATAAAATTATTTCTATTCCTAAAAACATACATACAAATTTCAAAAATATACAGACACGGCAAGCTAAAAATTCTAAGTTCTTTAAAAATATTTTTACATGAGTGGGCGGTCGGTACGCCAGCAATACATCGGATAATGCGTTTTTGGGCAATAAAAACATTAGATGCTAAAGTGGAATGTCCCCAGAAACAGACTCCATACCTTAAGCGTGTGTCAACTTGAGCATAATATAAATTAATTATGGTCTTTATTTAAAAACGCTCTGATATTTCGAAATAAGTGATTGATGCGATTTTAGAAATCAAGATCTCACAATGATGCTTCCAGTTCAGGGATTCATCCAAGTACACCCCTAAAAACTTTATATTTTCCTCACTATTGGAGACAGTGGTACCATTCATGTTAATATCTAGTCCGTTACATTTTTTCTGTCTGTTATGAAATCTAAGCATGTGATTTTTTTCGGCATTGAAGTGTAGAGAATTATGGGAAAACCAATTATTTAATTTATTTAAAACATTATTGCAATTATTTTCTAAAATATTGTGTATAGGATTAGAAATAATAACGGAGATGTCGTCTGCATACATTGTGAAATGTACACTTGATGGTAAAGAATCTGCATCATTTATATAAATAATTAATAACACAGGGCTCAATATGGACCCCTGTGGGATACCCGTAGTAAGATCTACATACTCTGAATCAACCCTGCGTACGGAGTTTTGTGTTTTATGTAGTAAACTAACATATTGTCTCCGACCTTCCAAGAATGTGGTAACAAAATTTAATGCAGGACCCCTTATTCCATACTCAAATAATTTAGATATAAGTAAATTGTGATTAACACAGTCGAATGCCCTGCTTAAATCACAAAAGATCCCAACAGGACACTCCCCTGCATCAACAAGTTCCAATATTTTATTTAAAAAAGAATGTATAGCAGTACTAGTTGACATACCGTTAGAAAAACCATGTTGATTTTTTGTAATTATTTTAAAAGCCTCTAAGAAATTGAATAATCGGTCTAAATAACAGTACTCAATTATTTTCGAGACACCATAAGGCACAGTTACAGGCCTATAATTTTCTAAAATTTCTTTGTCTTTTTTCTTAAAAATAGGTACTACTTTCCCACTTTTCAATCTATTTGGAAATGTTCCTGTTTCAAAAGATAAATTGACAATATAGGTAAGTGGTTGAAGGATGAAACGTATAATTTTGTTTATTAGAAAACTGCGAATGTCATCAGGACCAGATGATTTTTTTGCCTTAAATTTTTTTGCTAATAAATGTAACATTTCCTCGGCAGTGAATGGTTTTAAAAATAACGATTGAGACTGTTTAGCTATAGAAGGTGTATGTACGTTACATTTTAACTGCGGTATCTGCTTGATTATATTGTCAGGGGCTTGTATAAAGAAATTGTTCAAAAGTGAAGCGACTATTTCAGGCTGTTCATGTACAACGCCTTCATCATTATAATGTTGTTACAAGGTTTCATTTTATTTGTGAATTCAGCTATAACATTTCAGGCAGATCGTGAAGGGTTGTCAGACTGTATAATTCTATTTTGATAATAAGTTCTCTTTGTATCCTTTATTAACAAATTATGATTCTTTTTTGCCATGATATAGACAGATTTGAACACATTTTCTTTAAAACAAAAAGATGTTTTAAGTTAGCACTGGATGCCCTTCCTTGGCATTTACCCATTTTTTATCGGAAGATTTATTTACATGAAATTTTCGCTGCGGAAAATACAAGTTAAATCATCATGAAATGAGTAAGATATATCATGATTTTCTGACGTTTGAAGAAAAATACTGTTATTTTTTTTCGAATATTTTTAGTGCCGCTCGTGACCAGCGGTAAAAACTTTACTGTCGCTCAGAACTCGTTAGCAGGAATAAGAGACGAAATAAGCCAATCAGACGAAGCGTCAGAGAAAATAAATGACAGTTTAAGTTCAAAAAATTTCTCATAAAAGTCATGTAGGTATCTTTGATATTTAAAAGAGATTGGTAATTGCTAACGATAGTAACTTACACAAAAATATTAGCTCTATAACTGCGGGGACACAATCACCATGTTTCGGATATATTTTTCTATGACTATAACGCGTTCCCCTGTGTGTTGTTGAACTTCTCCCCAAATGCATAAAAACTGTATTTCTCGCACTGCTATATATAGTGTATATCCTGTTTTGTTTTAACCTCCCATTTAAAGACCACCTAGTATATGATAATCCCAAAGAGACATTTGACTGGTTCAAGGCATTCAATTACTACATATATTCAATTAACAATAATTACTAATTAAAGTCGCTGAAATGACAAATTTAATTAAGTTAATAAACGTACGATATTTAAAATTAATCGTCAGTTTGCATTATCATTAAAATGACAAATTGCCAATCGTTATCACTTATACGTATCTAATACTTACCACTTCGTTAAATAAAACGCCACTTAATCGGTTTTAATGTATTTATGGCAGAAGTTGTGAAATCTAGGACGGCATTTGCATGATAGTTTCCTATACATATTAATTGCAATTAGGCCTTGTTAAAATTAAATGTCCCACGGGCCCATATACTTACATGTATATATAATAATCCTAACAAAGTAATATTGTTTATTATCTATCAAACGAAATCAGGATTCATGAAGCGTTAAATGCTAATTGTAAACATTTATTTAAATATCATATAGTTGAGGTTTTGGCTGTAGGTTATAATTTGCATATCATAGTTCCGAGTAGAATCGGTTTTGGTGTGTATTTTTAACAGGCACGTGATTTCCTTTGCATTTAGTATTATATTTGCGCCTAGGGTTATCGTATTTTTGAGAAGCGATTACGGCATATATTTTGTGTGGAATAATAATTACGGACGCCTACAATGCTTGGGTTTAGCTAAGCTCGACACGATCTAAACAACAATTATCGGGACGTAAACCTCTGTATTTGAAATAGCTGGCTAAATATTCGAGAAAAACACCGGAAATCGGACTTATAAGGCAGTACAATAAGCCCTTCAACGTTTCAATAAATAAATCTGAATCTCAAAAATGTTTACCATGTCTGTATGCATGATCGGTATCTCGCTAGCTGCATACGCAACGCTTGACCAAGAAACTGGTGGAAGAAGAAACACACAGATTAATACAAGAAATGGTCCTCGGACAAACTATCATGAAGATCAGTTAGAAATAACAGCAAGCGCTAGGGATTGGTGCCAATAAGCTGGCAATACCTTTTTGAATATATATATATATATATATATATATATATATACAGGCTGTCCATTTTATCAGGGCACTCGAGAATATCTCACTTAATATCGGTCGTACAAAAAAAATATTTTTACGAAAATTGTGCCGATTTATATAATCTACAAAATGGTTTAAAGACATTTGAAATCCATGGCCTACTTTAAGAGTTATGGCGGAAAATATCGAAAATGCGGAAAACGTCTAGACCAAATATCTCCGTTATTTGAAGACATACGAAAAAAATTCTAAGGCGAAATTTTTTATATTTTATATCCTGATGGACACATGCCATCCAGTTCATGACGTCATTAAGAACCGGCAGTGTTCCTCTACTCAGTGCGCCAGAACCCGCATAGAGTAATTACTCACAAGCACTACAGCCGAATAAAACTCTATTCAGAAAATTAGCTACGAAATGAAAAATAATGGTTCATTTTTAAAGAAGAAGACAAGGTTGAACAGTGTTATTGACAATGTAAATAAGGTAAACCGAGTTATTAATTATGTAAGAAATAAAAATACAGAAAACATCATTAAGAGAAATTCAAATTGCCTGTCATATAAATAAAACAAGTGCTAGAAAAATTTTAAAGAAAAATTGTTACCGGTGTTTTAAAGCCAAAAAAGTTCACAATTTACAAGCGGGGGACAAACCAAGGAGTAGGTGACTGTTGGAAAATAAGCGTGCCGATCCATTAATATGTAGTAAAATACTTTGGTCCGACAAGGCAAATTTTTCCAATAATGGATTTTTTAATCGCAATATTCATTACAAATGGACTTCTGAGCTCCTCCCCATAATTCCCAGATTTGCCTAGATTAATTAGACGAAATTTTGCCTCAACATTGGATAGGTACCAATGGATTTATTCGATGGCCCTCTCGTTCTCCAGATATAACCCCAATGGATTTTTTCTATGGAGATATATTAAAGATAAGGAGTTTTCGATGACACCGCAAAATGTAGAGGACCTAAAAGCTCGAATTCGACAGGCATGTATTACAGTTATTCCCGAAATGCTGAGTAATGTTTGAAATGCAGTACCTCGCCGCGCTCGATTGTGCATAGGAAATCGCGTGTTATTTTCTTTTTATTATTAATTTGTTTTTGTTACCTGAATTTACTTTATTCTTCTTAATTGTGTTAATGTTTTATTATAGCAAAGATTTGAACAACTTATTGAATTATTTTATCGTTTTATTTAATCATACTTCTCCACGGCAAGTATAATGCTTGTTAAAAAAAAATTATTGGTTTAAAAGAAATGTTTTTATAATTACTAACGTAGTACCAATGAATAAATATGGCATGTGATATATCGTTGAAAAGGGAGGAAAATACTATATTTAATGGCGCCGTTTCCCGCCCGTTTCAAAATAATTTTTTTAACAGCCTGAAGAGTAAATCTCAAAATACAGCGGTTTTGAAAAACATTAGATAAAACCTCGTTGAAACACTCTGTTTTGCAAAAGATTTTCGCCTTAGAATTTTTCTCGTATCTCTTTAAATAACGGAGATACTTGGCCTAGACGTTTTCCGCATTTTCGTTATTTTCCGCCATAACCCTTAAAGTAGGCCATGGATTTCAAATGTCTTTAAACCATTTTGTAGGTTATATAAATCGGCACAATTTTCGTAAAAGTAATTTTTTTTGTACGACTGATATTAAGTCTCGAGGGCCCTGATAAAATGGACAGCCTGTATATTAACAGGCAAGGATCAGCCGGAAAGTTTAGTTAAGGTTATAACTAAAAGATGAAACAAAAATTAAACACGAGATAAAGTGAAATTTTGAAATGGGGGTGCTGTTTAGTGGTTGAAAGTGATTTTTTTGCGATTATCGGCGAAACGTGGCCTCAAATTTTCTGAGAAAACGGCGGAAAACCGAATTTTCGATTTTTTATTTCTTTCTCTCGTAAAATTAATTCAATTTACATGAAATTATGTGAAAGTATACCCTTCTTTGTATTGAATAGACATGATTTTTTTTGGAATTTGAGAAACAAGTAGTTTCCGAGGTATTTTACATTTTTCGAATACAAAAAACAAAATCTTTCACGAAAAACTTTATTGGTATTTTTTATTTTTTTTAAATATTCTATCTGGGCTCATTTTAACCGCTGAAATGTCTACTTTAAAATGGTCTATTATATTGGTGGTTTATTTTTCATAAAACCGCTTAAAATTGAGAAAAACCAAAAATAATTAGTCTTGGAATCACCAATTTTTCAATATTTTTTTATTATTTTCAATTTTTTCTATTATTTATGTAAATAATGGATTAAATTTCAATGACAGAATTTACTTCAATGTAATATTACTAAAGTTGAATGAATTTAAATAAGGAAAGTGGGGGAAATCATTCTAAAACTTAAGTTTTTCATGACAATGCACCGTACCGTATTGAAAGTCTTAAGCTAGAGTTAAGACTCACTGGCCCAGTGTGAATTTTTATTAATGTATATTTTGCCTACTGTTTTTTCACTAAATAAATGATATAACGATGAGTAATCTGTTTTAGGTATATTTAAATAAAATAATTTGAATAAATAATTAATAAGTAAACCAATAAATTTATTGATGTTTTTTTACAAATTTTGATTCGCTCCGTTTTCAGAAAAATATTGTTTTTTCATTTTTTATACGAATAAAAAATTATGAAAAATTATAAAATTCTAATGAATTTTAGATATTTTGCATTATAGTCAATCTTCTTCTTCATCAGTTAAACTTTGAAATTCCGAAGGATCTTCGAGATTATCGACGTTTTCGAGCTCTTAAATTTCAATATCGAAACTCTTTGTTGGCTCTTCCGAGTTGCTTAAGTCCTCAAACATTTCTTTATCTCTATTTGAACAGTTTTCATGACAATTACTGCATAAATTGGTACATTTTAAGCCATATTTTCGGCAGCCACATCTTTTTTATTGCAACCACTTTCACAACTGCAGCTAATACTGTCTGGGATAAATTTGGGCACGAGTCTACTTAGATGTTCGTTCCAGCCCATTGCTTAGCTTTTTTGTTATCGGGCTCGTTGCCCAAATAATCAAGCCAAGTTTGCAATTGATAATAAAGTTTATAGGTGTGTTGTGCAGCTGCTCCTTACATAAATAATAAAAAGAAATTGAAAATGATAAAAGCTATTGAAACATTCGTGATTTGGAAAGTCATTTTTTTGGTTTTTCCCAAATCCCCAGATAGAATATTTATATAAAAAAAGGAAAGTTTTCGTGGAAAATTTTTTTTTTTTTTTTTTAGAAAAATGTAAATATCTCGGAAACTACTAGTTTCCCAGATTCAAAAAAATCATACTTATTTAATGCAAAGGAAGGTATACATTTACATTTTATGTAAATTGAATTAATTTTACGAGAAAAAATTAAAAAACGCCCCAAAATTGAGGTATTGTTGAAAAATGCTTGACTTGAAAGTTTTAGATTTTTTCATTGTTTACAACTTTTCTAAAGGATATTTTTCGCTAGGAGGTCAAGTTTCGTTAAATATCGCAAAAAGAACACTTTCAACCCCTAAACAGCACCCCCATTTCACAATTTCACTTTATCTCGTGTTTAATTTTTGTTTTATCTCTTAGTTATAACCTTAATTAAACTTTCTGGCTGGTCCCTGCCTGTTAATAACTTTCTTTCAAAAAGGTATTGGCACCAGCCTATAGAAGAAATACTGTATTAACTGGAATAGATAAAATAAGTAAATAATTAATAAATGCACTATTAAAGAAGCAAGTAATGGTTGTGCATTATATATTTTTTGAATTTGTACCATAATTCAGCATTAATTGTAGGTACCCGTAAATCTTGAAATGAGCATTGTCGGTATAGGAAATGTTAATGTTTGTACTGTTATAACGATAATATTGTTCTTATGTATGAAAAATATCAGCCTCAATGCATTTATCGCTTTATTACAGCTACACACAACATTTGCTTCTACAATGTATAAAGAAAACAAGATTGTTAATTGAAATACAAATTATAAAACTTCGATATAAAATTCAAACTTAATGGCAAGGCGAAATGCTTCGAGCATTAATTTGTTTTTTACAAGTTAATTACCTAGGCACAGCTGAACTGCAAGCAAGCAGACCTATTGAATTTGTATATTTATCGCTATATCGACACAGTTTTTAGAGGTTTGAAAAAAACAGTTTAAAATTAAAATAATGGACGTTACATAATGATTTAGTTACGTAAGAACTAACTGACAACAATTTTGTTTGAAACTGTTATTAACAATAAATAAACTTTAAGATAATAGTGACCGATGGTCAAGGGAGGTGATGTTCTGGTACCAGGGCCACCCAGCCCCCCTACGCAGATTCCCGCTGGAATTTTTCTCGTATACCGAAGGCAAATTGAATAATCAAAATGTCCCTCGAATGACCCCTGTCCTGGAGGAGATTAGAACCTCAGCTGAGTATTCAGATTGCAATGTTACAAATGTAAAGCGTTAAAAGTACTTACATTTTTTCCCATTTCTATGCCATATAAATTGTCAAAGATATCATGTTTCGATATCACAAACTCACGACTTTCCCGAAAATCCACTTCCAACTTACTTCTTCACTTTTAAAAGTAACACATACCCACTCCCGTACAGCTTGGTATACACATTTCAACGTTTCATCACGGATTCCGCAGTGGAAAATATTAATTCCTGTAAAAGGTGCGTTACTGAATTATGGTGGTATTCATAAATACGAGAGACGTCGAAGGAGAGAAGAGGAAAGTGTACGTGTTTCCGGCGAGACATTACGTGTTCGCGCTACGACTCCCAAGTTCCCATCGCCTGAGACATTTAAAAAAAATTTAAACGGACGAGCTTCATTAAGCAATTTTAAATAAAAGTACAGAGTGGAGCTCTTTAGGCCAGACGGAAGATTGTAGCGACTGCTGCATCTGTTAACCAGAAATGTTCCATTTTTAGTTCATTTTAATCGACAGATAATCGATCGTCATAATGGCAAATGGAAAGTCGTTATATTAAGCATTTTTTTTTGTTAATCGTTTCCTTTATTTCTAACTAATTGTTTCTCATGGTCTTTCTGACTATTAACATTATTAGCACTAACTTTCCCAGAACTGTCGCAATACCATAATTCAAAAAAATAGTCATCGATTAACGACAGAACTTGTTAATTGAATTTAATCTGGGGTAGGTTCATCATGAAACATATTCAATATAATAATTATAGTACACACTTCATTTACTGTTTCATGAGTTTTGTTCAGTTTAGTCTGACATATGTTTCCGCCTTGCGACTATTATCAAAGAGTCTTAAAAACTGACCTAAAAGTGAACCGTTTAACTCTACCTGCTTAGAAACCGATAATAACTTGATTGGCTGTTTCTTTAAATTTAACGAAATAACCAATCAAGTTATTATAGCTTTTTAAGTAGGTAGAGTATTTCAAATATATATATATATATTGTAAGGGGTTCACTTTTAAACCAGTTTTTAAGACTTTTTGATGATAGTCGCAAGATCGAAACATATGTTAGACTAAACTGAACAAAACTCATGAAACTGTGAACCAAATGTGTATAGTCTAGTACAAATTTGCTGTGCAAATAAAAAACGCAACAAAAACTTTACGAGCTCATTATTAATGCCGTCGAACCAATCGCTATGATGTCATCAAATACGCCGACGTATTAAAAACCTATAAAGGTAAGCAATCAAATTTGTGGTCAAGAAAGCACAGAGAGTAATTGTATTTTAATGAAGTCGTAAAGTTTTTGTTGCGTTTTTTATTTGCACAGCAAATTTGTACACAACTATACTATAATTATTCGACAGAATTTGCCCTAAATGTGTAAAAATGTAAACTGATATAACTCAAAAACAAAAAATGGTACGGCATTTTATTTCAGCTGGACTATTTTGTTCCAACTAACAACATGCGAACTTTTCTTTTGTAACGTCAGCAACAACCGAAAAGTCCCACCCTGTAGAGTTATACTTGTAACAATGCAGGTTTCTAATTTGTCGCTACTCCACTCATAGGCGCACCACAACGGGAATAATTATTTTTGTTTCTTCCGCTAATTAATTGTAACATAATGAATCTACTTTAATTGCTATGGGAAAGGTGATTAAAAAATCAATAAGTGTCACCGATTTCGATTATTGATCCTCATAATTCTCGGTTAGCCTAGAGCCCCGTTGCCGAAGGCTTGTTTTCTCAGCGCGGAAAAGTGGAATTTTATCGCCATAAATCAGAAATAATATGTATTATTTTAAGGTAAGGAGAGATATTTTAAAATCGTGACTGAGCCAATTGAGATTAATAACATGTAGCATAAAATTAATTATTTTCGTCATTTATAACCGTAATTTATAAGTCGATTTCAAACCATTCTTTACATTTTATAGTGTTTAGAATCAGCAAACATGAACATTACCATATTAATTATAGGATAGTTTAAATGATCGTATCAAATAAGAATTAATTATGGCGATATTTGAAAAATTTTTGTATTGAGTTTAGATTTTTCTTTCGGTGGCTTGTACAGGTTTGCTTCTATGGGAACTAATGCGTTCGTGGTTAGAATAAGTTACGTCAACGAATTTTCAATATTTTTTTGTAATAGTGGAAATTGGGAAAGTGATGAATATTTTACCAATAAAAATAAGTATTTTATTATTCATTTATCACAATTTTCTATTTTTTCCAAATGGCAACGTCAGATAAATGCAATGTAAGAAAATTACTAGGCTATGGGATTTATTAGTAAGGCTATAAACTTATTTGTAAAATCGTTGGATTGAGGCCCATGATCCAGTTAGATGCCCTACAAAATCTCCTGACTTAACCCCCGTCGATTTTTTTATTTGAGCGAGTTTGAAAAATAGAATCTACATGACTACTCCAACTCGTGACCAACCGGTATAGAGCCACCCAGATTTGTGGAAAATTAAATCTGTACCGCGTTAAAAGGAATAAAGCGCACTATAACGAAGTGAGTCCTCAGAGTTCTTCTGTTGCAACATATCGTAATGAAGTAGTAAGACGTTCGTGTGGAATAATAGCTTTTCTGAAATGAGTATCCTGTTTTAAAATTAACGATATTACTTACTAACTATAACAAATGAGGTTACGCTTCCTCGTCCATCCTCGTTAATTGAACCAATCGCCCTGCTCTAATTATAATTCATTTAGTAATTTTGTATGTGACAGAAAGTTCTTTTCTACAAAAGGATTCTCTATTTTCGACCTTTTCTGTCTTAATTTTTTGATGTTTTCACACATCTTATTTTTTATGCCGACAGTGTATTAGACGCAGTAAATTTTAAAATACTCTCCGTAATATAGAGGGTGATTCATAAGTAATGGTACAACACTTAACTGTAGATAGTAGGAGTCGAAAAATTAAGATTTAGCCAATAAAGCCTTGATGAAATGTTTATAGGTAAAAAGATACAGGATGTTAAAATAAATTTTTGTATTTTCCTTTGTTGTAATTTAAAGATTTTTAACATTTTATCATGACAATTGGTGGGCGGAGGTTATTTGTGGTGGGAAATCAACAAATCATCAACTTTCGTCTAGCTTTTAGAGGGCGCTGCATACGCTATGTTTAATGTGTTAAAAGGGCCGTAACTTTTTCACTCGCACCTTTATCGCAGATTTCGCATAAAGTTTGTATTCTTCTATCGTTTCTTGATAAAAAAAGGTATGCTTGTTTCAAGTCTCTAAGTACAATAAGTTTTGAGAAAAGTGCAAATGAAAAAGTTGCATGCAAATTCGTTATACAATTTGAAAAACTATCTTGGCGGCAAAATTCGACACTCTTTACTTGTAAATATTTTTTTCTGTGTAGCTAATACCGCTTATGTGATAACTGTTTGTCAGGCTATTTATTTTTCGATTGCAACAGACACTGGACCGCTAGATGGCGCCTGCTTACTATTTTACATGTCGCTATCCCAAAGATACCGAAATGTACTAAATAGTCAAATGATCCTTGTGTCGGTCGTCACATGCCTACCTTGCATTGACTAGAGCCAACAGCTCGAAACTGCAGTCTGCAAGTTGTGTGTGACGACTGGCACGAGAGCTCCTTTAAGTAGGATCAGTCTTTCGGCTGGTGTTTGTTGCAATCGAAGCATTAGCGTTTTGATGGTAATATGCAATTATTACACTTAACGCGCCAGGCTTGTAACTTGTAATTCAGCGCTAGGCGGGGCACAGCCCTTAGAGTAGCTGTTGGTTGCAGTCTGGTTCCGTTCTTATAGTAAAATAAGGATTTTATAGAGGAGTTTGCGACTAAAAATATTATGTTTTAATATTCCGCCCTCTAAAAGGATATTTGAACTATGCTAAGCCCAGTCACGCTATTTATTTTTCGATTGCAACAGACACTGGACCGCTAGATGGCGCCTGCTGACTATTTCACATGTCGCTATCCCAAAGATACCGAAATGTACTAAATAATCAAGTGATCCTCGTGTCGGTCGTCACATGTCTACCTTGCACTGACGAGAGCCGACAGCTCGAAACTGCAGTCTGCAAGTGGTGTGTGACGACTAGCTGTTGGTTGCAGCCTGGCTCCGTTCCTTATAGTAAAATAAGGATTTTATAGAGGAGCTTGCGACTAAAAATATTATGTTTTAATGTATCACAAATAATAAGAACTAGACTAATAATAAGAATAACTTTAAAATGTACAATACTTACTACAATAAATGAATAATAATAAATAAACACCACAGAAATTAGAAATGTTCAACATGACCACCATTAACCTCAATACATTTTTTTAAACGTTTATTTAGAGACTCTCTAACTTTAAAAAACGATTCTCTGTTATCCTTAATAGTTTCCACAGCTTCACAATTTTTTTTCCATAATTCTTCCCGGGTATGTATGTTATCATTGTATGCTAAATACTTAGAGTAGTCCCAAAAATAAAAATCCAAATGATTGAGGTCAGGACTACGAGGTGGCCAAGGAAATTCCCTTCCTCGACCGATCCAGTGATGATGTGGATAGTGCATATTTAAATGTTTACGTACTTCTACCGAATAATGTGCTGAGGCCCCAGCCTGCATGTACCACATGTTGTTTCTTAAATTTGTCGGAACATCATATACGATTTCAGGAAAAATGTTTTCTAAAAAGTCCAGATAGGATGCACCATTTAAATTTAATGATAACTCAATGCAGTCTCCAATGATAGCACACCACACATTTATTTGAAATTTGTTAGAAGTGTTTTTCCTTGGATAAATAGGGATTCTCAAATTCCCACGAATGACTATTTCTCCAATTAAATACCGCCCGCCTGGTAAAAGTGGTCTCATCTGTAAACAATATTCGTTTCATAAACATAGGGTCATTATACTGTTTGTTACGCAAAAATAATGAAAAGTGCGATCTCTGTGGAAGATCACGAGGTAACCAATTTTGCACTGGAGTAAAGTGATAATATTTAAGCTTTTTTTTCTTTAATAATCCATGAATTGATGACTGACTTAAACCAGCTGCTCCCGATCACCGCCGCGCACTTCAAGATTTTCTGCCACACGAACTGAAATGTCAGCTTCTTGATCCACAGATATTATTTTTGAAGGACCAGCTATATCACGTTTTGAGTTGAATGCACCTGTTCTTTCTAAACGATTAGAACGATTTTTAAATAACCTATGATCAGGCTGCCTTCTGTTTCGATACAGTTCTAAGTACCTTCGAGCTGCAGCACGACCATAAAAATTTACTTGCGAGTATACACAAACCATATTCTTTCCTATTATTTGGGTTTTCTACCACATGTATTATTATACTCTTCAAAACAAATCACCGAATCTACAAAATAATAGAATTATTGGAAAAAAAGCCTCTGCGCCCGTGACGTTTACGCCAAAGGAAAAGTCAGAGGTTATGTTTTGCAAATAATATAAATCGGAATAAACATAGAAATAATGTATTTAGCTGACGTTTCGGAAAGTAATCTCTTTCCTTTTTCAAAGCTTTTTTTGGAAGAACTCTTATTTTGCTGTGTATGTGACTTTTCCTTTGGCGTAAACGTCACGGGCGCAGAGGCTTTTTTTTCTCCAGTAATTCTATTATTTTGTAGATTCGGTGATTTGTTTTGAAGAGGATAATAATACATGTGGTAGAAAACCCAAATAATAGGAAAGAATATTCGAAGAATGCCACAAATAACTTTCAGACAATATACACAAACCATGTCTCTCATTTCAGAAGTCGAAAAAAATGTATGGCGAGGTATTTTTTATAAAACAATATTAGAAATAAATAAAAGACACAACACTTAATTAAATGAAATTATTGTTTGAAAAATTAATTGTTTGACAGGTACTTTTTGTCTTTATGCCTACTTGATAAATATGCTTCTTTATTTACTGTGATAATGTTGTGTCACAACGCCTACCTTTTTTTTTATACATTTAACGTCGACTTATTTTCGCTACTGAGGTCTAACACCGACGCCTGTAAACGAGCTACCCCCAACCGAAAATTGTGCCGAATCTCTTCTCGTTCGAAGAGTAGGGACCTTTTACTTGCCTAATATTTAATATACAAGGGACCGACGGCTTTGCATCCCCTCCGAAGGATTTGGATTCCCCTACACATTCCTCGCCTAAGATTGCATAGCTTCCGCGCCTACTTTTAAAAATTATTATTTGAAGGGGCTTTTAAAAAATTTACACGCAGCTCTTGATTTGCACTTTTCTCGAAACCTATTGAGAGTTGAAACAAGTGTACCTTTTATATTAAGAAATGATAGAGGAATACAAACTTTATGCGAAATCCGCGATAAAGGTGAGGGTGAAAAAGTTACGGCCCTTTTAACATATTAAACATAGCGTACGTAGCGACCTCTAGAAGGTAGACGAAAGTTGAAGTTGTGTTATGATTTCCCACCACAAATAATCTTTGAGATTTCCCATGTATGAATATCAGAAAACAGAGAACCAGCAAATGGATTTGGACAGGCTTTAATAAATCGTAACCCTTCCTATCCAGTAGTCTCGCATTCTTTTCCATTAGATAAAATCAAGCTATTCGTTTCTTGTTCTTAATTTATATAGTCGAGGTATTAAGTTGATGAATTTTAAAAACTCGAAACGAAATTTGTACCAAAAATATCTCCAAGCACGGTGAAAACGTCACAAAGGTGTTGATGGCGAAGACAAAGGCTACTCTCCGCTATTAAAAAAACGATGTAAGTATATGCAAATGATACAGGGATACTTACATCATTAACTTACATATGCATATACAAACAATATTAATAGCCGATATAAATAAAATAGTTTAATTAAACCAAGACGTAATTATATACATAAACGTAAACAAGGGAGACAATTTACATCGAAAAATGTAATCATTTTACGTTCTCCAAGGTTTCTTCGTTGGAGGCACAATGGCAGCAAGCAATAATAAACTCAACTTAAGGCATATGCAAATTTAAAAGTTGTAGTAATTGATTTACTGTAACTAAAGAAATAAATAAAGCTATTAGTAACTGTTGTAATATATAAATTATGAAGCGATTTTTTTAATAGATGAGAATTACGGCAAGAATAAGATCTATATAAAGATAAAGCTCTGTTATGACTCGTTATGAGTTACCGTTATCGTGTAGAGATATTTAAAATAATAAAGAATAAAAATATTGACCGTTTAATAGCTTTGCCAATTTTTAAAACTATAAAAGAATGTATTACAAATATACGTGGGGTTAACCGGTATCCTTATGACTTTGCTTCCATTTCTGGAAAAGCCGTGAAAGAGTATTAGTCTACCAAATCTGCGGGTGCCAACGAAAGGCATCTAAGGTCACCTATTTATTTTATAAGGATGACCTTAAACTCTTGCCTCCGGAAAGCACGAACTGTAGAATAGTCTTTGGGAGGTGTGGGAATATAGTTGGGTCATTAGAATGGAATTCGAATTATGACAAATGTCGTCCACATAACTGAAGGATTACGCGGGAATAGAAACAAATAAACTTGGTGTAAAATTGTATCTATTGGACATTGTACAAGGTGTCCGGAATTTCCGTTGCCAAACTTTAACGGGCGATCGGGTGCAAAAAAATATGTAAAAAAGTTCCTGTGGGTTTTTCAGGAAATTGCAGTAGATATTTTAAGAAATGTCGGTAGATCATTCGAAAATCGTCTACAGAAATGCATAGACGTACTGGAAGGGCACTTTGAACAGTTCCTATAAACACTAGGTATCATTTATTTCATTAAATTAGGTTGAAACTTTGAATTTTTAAAATATTGCCAATTTTTGCATTACCTATTTTCTGTTCCTATTATTTATGTCAACTTTTTTGTAATGTTAAACGATTATTTATAAATTTTTAATATAGACCCAAATGTGATTTAATTAAACTGTGAAAAATACTACTGAAGCAACTAAGGCGCTAAATGCATAGACGTACTGGAAGGGCACTTTGAACAGTTCCTATAAACACTAGGTATCATTTATTTCATTAAATTAGGTTGAAACTTTGAATTTTTAAAATATTGCCAATTTTTGCATTACCTATTTTCTGTTCCTATTATTTATGTCAACTTTTTTGTAATGTTAAACGATTATTTATAAATTTTTAATATAGACCCAAATGTGATTTAATTAAACTGTGAAAAATACTACTGAAGCAACTAAGGCGCCCCAGAAAAAAAATTTCATACTGCTTCCAATTATTCTCATTTTGTCAAAATCATGGCTACTAGATCAGTTCGCAATGAAAAGTATTATAATTTAACGGTTTTTAATGAAAAAGTAAATATATCTGGAAATATCGATTTTAGGAATAGTGTTGCGGACCTCTAGCGTATGCGACCCACCATACGCCTTAGCGTTTTGTGGGCCGCATAATAACAACTGCTACGTCCGTAACACATTTCGCTATTCTCCACGGGAGGGCGATACACTTGCGGCACGTGAAAAGCAGAGAAACGGAAGGCAACCATTTTTGTTGGCGTAGGTAGTTCATAATTCTACGAACCTCGGTTTATCCAAGGCATCCTGGTGGATTTTGGAATTATCAACACAGGAAAATTTTCTCAATCTGTTGTTGTTCCGTTTAGCAGAATATTTTGTTGTTGTGAGTAAATTTTAACTGCGGAAGCAGGATATTTAATTATACAAGGCTTTCCTTTGGAAATATCGTGTCGACTTGAAAGGCGGACTCGACTCCATTCATCCAACTGTGGCTTTCGAGGGACATTGGTGGATTGTTCCCTCATCAGTGAGGGTTCCACGGACGGGGCTTCTACATACAGTGAGAGTTCCACGGACGGGGCATCCACCCACAGTAGATAGTTCCAGGGCTGGAAAGACAATAATCAACCCCCATCCTTGGGTCAATTTCTTTTGTCCCGAAGACACCTCCGTAGGGCTACAGTTCTTCCACGTCGAAGTCGGTATCGTACCATCCTAAATAAGTGTGTTCGGCTCGGTTATATCAATTCATACTTTTGTATTTTAACTTGTACATATTTAAAGATTTTATGAATTTATATTTATTTAAGGAGGTTCTCTAAATCAGACCCATTGTGGCAGAATTTATGACCATTTATGAGGACATTGTAAACCGATGTGTAGCTACACGAGGTATTTTATTAATGTTGTAACTTATTAATCGAGAAATTTGCCACACCTTTTGAACATCGCCAGGTTACATGCTAGAGAACCAATATCTGTAAATTGTATAATATAGTGCATTTCATTTTTAAAGAAAGTGTCATTATTTCGTCTGCGACCACTACGTATGGAAGCCTCAGTGATTTGTTAAGTAAGTAAACTAATAATTTGTCATAGTTTATATAAACTTGGGCTTAACGCCCTGAGATAGTCTGAACTAGAGAAATTTTATCGTAGGCACGTACATCACTTATTCGGGTTAAGTTTGTGCCCTACGATATCTGCTACGCTACAGTAGCCCAAGTGATTTCGCTATGTAATATCTTATAATCATTAATATTTAACGTATTTATTTGTTTATGTACGTGTAAATCGTAGCAATAGGATATTATTCACAAAAATCGTAGAGAATTAACGTGCCAATTCTCAAAATACAATAATATACAGAGTGTTCCATTTGAAAAAATTGAGAAAATTCACTTTGAAATGTCCTGAATTAGCGCTAGTATAAAATACACCCTGTATAATTATAATCAATATTTGGTGGCTATGTCGTTGTAGTACATCCCAAGTAGGTTAGGTTTGTGTTGGAACAGTGGTGGTTATCTTAATTCCACTAAATATACTGAAGTGTTAGACAATATTATGCTGCCGTCAATAAGAGAGGTGTTTACGAATAATAATTTTATTTTTCAAAAAAAACAACTGCTCCATACATACGGCCCATTGTGTCAGACAATGGTTTCTGAATAAAAGCATAGAATTGCTCCGGTGGCCATTTAAAAGTCCGGATATACATCCAATTGAGAATGTTTGTAGGCTGATGGTGAAGTATATAGGAAAATTAAATCGTCGTCTAAATAATGCCCAAGAACGGAAAGGATAATTAAAAGTACTTAGGAGAACTTGTCGCAAGAGATTGGCTTTGCAAGAAATCTGATTTTATCCATACCTCAAAGACTTTAAGTATAGTTTTACACACTATTACTATTGGAGCAGTGCCTAAATATTAAATAATTATCTATTAAGCAAAGCAAAGTTTTTTGTTCATAGCACCGTTTACATTTTTCTTATATCTCTAGTGGTATTTTGTGTTATTATTTGAAAAATAGAAATATCCTTACTCAGTTAATATTTTACGTAAAATTTTTTTTGGGTATTATAAATATTATTTTTGTTTTCGTAAATATTTTTTTCAGTGTGATAGTAAAAACAGAGCACATTAAAAAAGATGCATTACATTTACATTAGTAAATGGTAAATTGGAGCTTGATGACTTAATAGTGCGACACGACAGTAATAACTTACCTGACATTAACATTTACTTAATCTATGTTTCTGTAATTACAATCATTATTGTGATTATTCAAGAAGTTCTATATAATTTCGTTCCAATTTGTAGGAGCAAATAAACTAAACAATTATGTATACACGAAATAAATATATCACTAGAAGAACCGTTGCGGAAGTAATTTTCTCATTAAAAAGCAAGAGTGACTTTTTATATTTGAAATGAGTCACCTTGTCTGGGAAACTCGATAAGAAAGACAACTGCAACGCATAAAAAGTGGAATTTCTCATAAGAATAATTATAATATATGCAAATTGTGAAATAACGGCAATACAGACAAAATGATACGTATATGTGGCCTTTGCCAGCCTTAATAATAATAAATTATTGACACCTTTTTTACCTTCTTATAATACACATAGTTATAAGGAAGTATATTGTAATCTACATTACAATATTTTAATTGATATGCGAAACTCCTTGAATCAATTCTGAATGTCCTCCAAGGCTCCAAGCAGAGCATCTCCAAGTAAAGAACTTTACCAATGACAATGACAAATAATTTTTGTTAAACACAATTTGTATGTTTGTTTAATAAAACTTTCAAAATCACATTTCTCGGTAGTTACATAGTTATATTAGAAAATAAGTAGCTATCAATAACTATCCCGTAAAATGTATAATAATTACGGATTTATAACTGACGATTTAACAAACAAGCTTCGATTTCGATTATCTCAGCTCAATGCCAGTTTTGCAAGATAATCAAGTAGTAGGTTCTTAAAGCCGGCACCACACGTTGGTCATACGATATGGCAAGCGTTACTTGGCCAGCGTGTGGACGAAGAAGTTGACCGTAATGGAGGCGCTGGCAGATGTTGGCGTTTGCAATTGCCACCTGCCGTAAGGTTGTCGGTTTTTTCCCGCTTCAAAGGAATTGGTGCATGTTCTCTCGTGTGCCAAGCTCCTCCTCCACACATTGGCCATATTTTGCTTTATTTTTCAGTGTTGTGTCAAATCTGTATTGTTAGTATTTTTCTAAGTTTAATTATAAAATTCTAAGCATGATATGGACAAACATTCGGTGTGTAACATTTTAAGAAAGTACGGTCCGGAGGATAAACGGTACGATTTGTAGAAATCCTGGATCAGGGCGACGAGGAATATCAACTCCACAAGAAGATTTGCAATTGGTAAATGCTTTAGTAGAAAATCCATTTTACTCAGTTATTCAGGCTGCTAAAGAAACGAATTTTCCTGGATCGAGTAGTACTGGTCGCCGACGAGTAAGAGAATCGGAGCTACGCTGTCATGCAGCAGCACAGAAATACTTACTTCAAGCTGAACATAAAGAAGCTCGAGTAGGAATTTTTAGCGCATGATGTAAATTTTTGGAACAATGTAATCTTTACAGACGAAAAAACTTTCCAGTCAACACACAGCGGTCGTATTCGTGTTTACCGCCCTCCGAATACTTGATTCGATGAGAAATATATACCTAACAATGATAAAAGTGGTAGATTTTCCATCAATATGTGGGCTTGGATATCGGCACGTGGTCTTGGTGTTTTGTGGCATATTGAGGCACGATTTAATAGTAAAAAGTATATTAAGATTTTAGACAATATTATGCACCCCTCTGTGTCACAATTATTTCCTAATAATGAGTTCATATTTCAACAAGACAATTGTTCCGTTCATGCTGCTCATACCGTAACTAACTGGTTTCAAGATAACAACTTCAGTGTTTTTAACTGGCCCAGTCATAGTCCAGATCTTAACCATGTGGAAGAAGTATGGGGACTACTCGTAAGAAGTATCCAATAACGAAATGTGAGACCGCGGAATGCCGAAGAATTACTGGAAATAGTAAATGCATGGGAAAATATTATTACTAATAATTATTGTATAAGGTTATTTAATTCTATACCAAACAGACTTATAGAAGTTATAAATAGAAATGGTGCAATAACGAAATATTAATAGTTAGTTTTTTGTTAAGTAGGATATCCTTTGTCCTTTGATCCAGGATTTCTACTAATCGTACCGTTTATTCTCCACGTTCTTAAAATGTTACACCTCAAATTTTTGTTAATGTTATAACGCAGTGCAATTTGTCTCATTAACCTATAGCAATAACTATAGCATTAGAATAAAAAATAAATGAAAAGTGATATCTGTTTTATTTCAAATAGAGACAGATTTACATTAGAAAAAAAAAGTTGTCCTATTATTTTATGCTCACGACAGTACTATCATCAATTAACCCTTCCATTTTGTCGTCTTGAATCACTTTTTTCGTTTTGAAGGATTCATATAAAAACGCGATTTGCGCCAATTTGATTGATTTTAAAGAAAAATGCCTAGAGTAAAAAGTGTTTAAAATGTGATTTTGCATAAGAAAAAGTGTATGTACTCGATCACTTAACCCTTCCTTTATCTAACCGTAAAAATCACCTTATTTTGTAACAGCAAATACCTAAAAACAATGTTTCCGACATTTATATTGATTTTCACGAAAAATGGTAAGAATCAAAAAATTTTTAGAATTACATTTTGCATAAAGTACATGAAGAAGAAAATTGTTAATAAAAGAATTGATTTTGTAACTTAAATAAACAAATATAGAAACTGTACAGCCAGTTGTCTGAAGTGATGTTGATTATGAAGTTAGAATTTTAAGAAATTCATTCCAACATCTCCGTGTTCAATATATATTCAACTATCCTCGTCTCACTGCAGAAACACAATTCCCCCAATTCTACACTCTACAGACTAGTGTTGCATATTATGTTTGAATACACATTTCAACATAACTGTATTCCAACAATCAAGTCAAATCGGACTAGACGTTTCGTTTCGTTGTTTTACGCAATAAAACCAAAGATGTGATAAAGATCAAAGATTTTCTAGAGACCGTGATGCCTTCCAGGTGCCTGAACTACATCGTCGTAGGCGGCCGAGCGCGATGGGCACGTGCCCGTGAAAAAGAAAACCATCGTAATGTAGTAGAGTTATAAATCTTGACGCTTTCTTTGCTTTGTAACAATAGCTATTGCTGATGCCGTTAATTATTTCCTAGACACTTAAACAACTAAATAAATGTTTTTTGCTGGGATAAATATATTTAGTACGTACATGTACATATTGAAAGTTGAACTTTCTACATTATCCGCAGGAATATTGACATTTCCTTACTTTGTCTTGGCATTTAGTCATTGTTCGATAGAAAATATAGTTTTTATTAAGAATCCAGTAGCCGCACGAGAACTATCTGGGGGTGAAGCAGATCACAGAGAATACTGATCGCAATGGACTTTTAACACTTTCGTAAAATGAATGTCAGAGCGCATATTTCGTACCATATCTTTGCAACTGTAGGAACACAGGGTAGAATTGCGGGGCTTAAAATGTTTAGTGTTTACGGTTATTATATGGAAAGAAGATTCATTTGTAACGGCCAGAAAACTTTGATAGCATCGCATCACTTGTAAGACAAAAAAACTGATAGCATACTTCATTTGAACTTTATGTAATGGTAATATTTAAATAGATATAATAATGTCAAAATTCCTTAATACAAGGTATTTGTAAAACACGTCTACTATAACTTATTCATTATAAATTACCCACACCTTATCATCGTTATTATTGCATATAGAAAAAAAAGTTTTAAATAAAAGTTGTATGGCTATGACTCAATTTTGTTAAAATGCTATTAAAAGTACAGTAGCGTGTAAATTTTAGGGGATACAAGAAAATAATATATTTTTTAAATTTTTGAAATGATCTTTTTTCTTGATTTCAAAAATATACCATATGTTACTCCTACCATATACCGTTTTTGAGTTTTTAAATGTCGAATATATTAATTCAACTAATAACTGCAATTATGGAAAAGTTAACATTATTAAAGTGAGCTCTGAAAATGAGAACTATTATGTTTGATAAGTGACATCATATCTTTAATGAAATAATCAAAATGGTTTACAGTGAGGAAGAAAAAAACCAAATATTTATACAAAATAGATAACAGAGATTTTTTAGGCAATTTAAATATAAATAAATGATAACTCGTAAAAGATGTTCGATGTGTCCACCATTATTGTCAACGCATAATTGATAACGTCTTCTTATATTTATAATTACACCGGAAATGGCTTCATTTCAAGTCGAATCCAGTCTTTCATGATTTGATATTTTTTTTTTTTACAAAAAACCAGTCACCCTACTCTGTGGCTCCGACCCTCACAGAGGGGAGCTGGTAATACCAATAGCCACTTCCCACGCCCGTGGGGTGAGTGACTACCGGGTCCGAGAATCGTGTGTCCTGAGTAGACGCAATGAACCGAGGATGACAGCCTTCTGCATTCTGCCGGCTAAGATTTCTGCCGAATCTCGGCATGCCGGTATGATCTTTAGTTCTGAAAGCAGCGTCTGTCTCATTCTACCGAGAGCTCCTAGAATCAGTACCACTATTTTAACAGAATGGCCTGGATAAAGCCTGCGGAGTTCGAAGAGCAAATCTCGATATTTTGTCCGTTTTTCCTCCTCTTTCAAGACAATGTTGCTCTCAGCGGGAGCTGAGAATTCCACGACATACATTGTCTTGAGTTGGTGGTCGAGGAGTACTATGTCAGGCTTGTTGGCTTGTATTTGCCTGACGGTGGGAAACGAGTAGTTCCAATAAATTAGGCACTTCTCATTCCCCACAACGGACTCAATATCCCCCGGAGCGTAAGGCAGCACTGGTGTCTCGTCTATCCCATACGAGTGCCTTAGATGATAGTAAAGCACTCGTAATGCTGCGTCATGTCTGTGAATATAGGCCCGAGACTGCGTATGTCGGGCAAGCCAACAGTAAGTGCATTACAGTCTCCGGCGCCCTGCGGCAGGCCCTGCAGCTGACATCAGGGACCTCCATACCCATGACACGACGTCGTAGACGAGGGTGTTAAATACACCATCTTGGCAAGCCATTATGAATCCCTCGGTCTCGGACTTCACCCCCGCTGAAGGCGACAGTCAGCCTTTCGGATAAGCCGAGGTCTTCTATATTTTTATAGAAGACTCCGCGCAATGGCTTATCCTTATGAAGCTGTAGAAGGATGTTGTGTTCTGCAGCTCTAATGTAGGCTTTTAGTCGAGCGGGTTCCAACTCGGTGACAGAGTCGGAGTTTACCCGCTCAACGTCGAAGATGACACCAAGTTCATCGGCTGCTCTCCGTGCTGCCTTAAAGAGAAAAGCTCCTACCTCTGCATTTTCATGGTCTCGGACCATGCAGAGGAGGGGATCCGAACTCCTGATGACCTTACATGCTCCATCCAGAACCATCCTGCTATGGAGACTCTCCAAGTTCAAGAGTCCATGGCCTCCCCGATGTCGTGGGAGATATAACCGTGGAACGGACGATTTAGGATGCAAGCTCCTATTAAGATGCATCTTCTTGCGGGTTACTACATCAAGTTGACGCAGCTCTTCTCTAGTCCACTTCACTACTCCGAAAGAGTAGAGAAGGATCGGAACAGCAAGCATATTTGTAGCAGACATCTTGTTCTTCCCCGACAGTTCTGAAGACCAGATCTGTCGGTACTTGCCGCGGAGAGCGTTTTTCACTACACTCACTTCTTGGGTGGAGCGTTGCTCGACACCCAAGTAAGTGTACGACTCTCCGGCATCTAGATGGTGTAAGATGCTTCCGTCCACGAGCTGCGCGTCCTCTCCGTAGTCACCGCATCGTCTTCTCTTGAGATGGATCAGTGCGCATTTGTCCAACCCGAACTGCATACCGACAGCCTGCGTGTACTCCTGTACCATCCTAAGGGACTGCTGGAGATCCCTCTCTCCAGAGGCGTAAAGTTTAAGGTCATCCATATAGAATAGATGGGTGACCTTATGCCTCCTGTCGCCGGGGGTACCGCAGTTGTAGCCACGGGTTTTCCGGAGCGAGACGGATAATGGCAGTAGAGATGCAAAAGAGAAGGGGGCTGAGGGAATCTCCCTGAAATACTCCTCTTCTGAATGTTACCGACTCTGTTTGGACTCTATCGTTACCCGATGTTATGGTAAAGCGAGTCCTCCAGAGCGGCATCAGTTCTTCAATACATCTCACTACGGGGCCTGGTACCACAAGACATCGGAGCAAGTGAACAATGAGCTCATGCGATGTCATGTCAAATGCCTTGCGGTAGTCGATCCAGGCCATTAGAGAGGTTCCGCTTATACTGCATGGAGTCCTGCGTGACACATCTGTCGATCAGCAGGTTTTCCTTGCAGCCAGCGACACCTCTCTTCGACCTTCGTTCGTAAACCGGTTCAACTGCGTGGAGCACCCGCATGTACAAAATGCGTGTAAACACCTTGTAGCATGCGTTTAGACAGGTTATCGGTCTGTAGCTCTTTGGGTTGGACAAATCTCCGTTCTTGGGGATCAGCACTGTCCGCCCCTCAACAACCCAAGAAGGGATTTGCTGCTCCCCATTCAACCAGGAATTAAAAATTCTGGCCAAATGGTAGTGCGTGCTCGATAACTTTTTCCACCAAAAGTTATTTATCCCATCGGGACCTGGAGCAGCAAAGTTCTTAGAGCCCTCAAGAGCCCTACGAACCTCTTCTGGGGTTATTGGTTCGTACACTCCCTGTGGTTGCTGAAGCCTTTGACAAAAGGCTTCAAAGTGTGCAAGGGCAGGAGAATCTCGGTTGAGTGGAAGCCTCTCCTCGTACAGCGTTTTCCAGAAGTTCTCCACCTGATCTGCAGTCGGCGGATTGTCTACAACACG
The DNA here is from genome assembly GCA_963675555.1 of Leptura quadrifasciata. NCBI lineage: Eukaryota > Metazoa > Arthropoda > Insecta > Coleoptera > Cerambycidae > Leptura > Leptura quadrifasciata. Next base: position 685,710 of record OY776678.1, on the reverse strand, counting down.
CGGAGGCGGTTGGAAAAGGTGCGAGGGCTTCTCGCGGAACAGTTTATTTTCCGCAAGCCCCCTCGCCCGCCTCACTAGTGACTTTTTGCAAGTCACTAGCACTAAATCTAATTTTTTTTAAATGACTGATGGGCTTGCAAATAACAATACGCACTGCATTGCGCCTTTTCATCATGCTTCGGCCAAATGTTTATTCAGTTGATACAAATCAATGTACGAACATAAAATTAATACAAATAGCGTGTTTATTTAAAAAAAAATCAATTAAATAAACAAGAATTTCATTCACCTAATTTAATTTAACTAGACTGCCTGCCTACTCAGTATTTATAATTCTCTAGTGCCGTGTAATATAATCAATTAATAATAACAATTCAACTTTCGATTTCAATAGAAACTGAATCATACTAACTGTCATATTCAATTAAAAATCCTCCCATTGATTTATGTTTGTATATGAGCTTATTACGACTGAATTTACTTAATTACATGCAAACATAGTATAAAAATATTCATAATGAAGCACCTGCTGCTATACCGTTAATATTAAGTAGATTCGCAAGAAAATATGTAACAGTAATATTAATTTCATTTTTAACAAACGAGACTAACCAAATTAGGTTGTTGTAGCACAGGATAAATCAATAAATGGCATTCATTCTGTGGTATATTGGTAATGCCGACCTAAAAATCATGTTAAATCATCATCGATTTTAAATTAATTAATACAAACTAGATGAACGCAATTTTTGATCTGATAAACTCGTAGCCATACAAGAAAATAATTAAGTGATTTTTTTACTATGATTTATTTATTTACTTATAAAGTTCGAATTTATTAGAAGGCAAAGAATTGCTAAAGAGAATCTGCATTAAAATTTTAATTAGTTAATGGTCCCATATTATATTGTGATTACCGATTAGTTATGTTCATTTGTAAATAAACATTATTCATTATCAATAAAATATCCCATAGTGATCAAATAAATAGTCAATCACGTACACCGATAAATATAAATTAAATAAATTTTAGTCGTCTACTAAATTAATGAACACGATTTTTTAATTAAATTTTCTCGTAACTACCATTACAAAGTAGGTAATTAAAGTTTATTATTGCCCAAAGTAGTAGTAGACTTTATGCAACAAAGTTAACTGGTTTTATTCATTCAAAGCTATTTTCTAAACAGTTACTATTACTATTATGATCGTGAAACGTCATTAGTAAACGATTCGAGATATTTCTTCAGCATCTTTTTTACTACAATAATTTAACTGGCATATCGGTCTATAGCAGCGCTGCCGAACGTATGGCGCGCGTTTCGCAGATGGCATTTCCAAGCCCAGTTCCTTTCTTTTTGGGAATAAAACCATAATCGTGTTCTTATTAATTTAAATTGGAATATTCGGATGTTCAACAATGGCCTAGTAAAATAATATATTTGTTAATCCCTTCGCCCCTTGGATAAGCGGCTACTACTTGAGGCGGGTTTTTGCAATTTACTAAATAAAGATGTTTTTTCTGAAATCGTTTTAGTAAATAAAACATTTATTGAACATATCATTACACATATGGAATGTTTATTATAACCATTTGTTTATATTTATATTTATGTTGCAGTTTGTACAACTATTAAACAATGGCTGAACTGTGCCTGAAAAATCAGCCACGTTATTGTTCTTAACTGTTGTTTCTTCATCGACAATAATATTATTATTATTAGCAGATTTATCTTTATCATTTCTCCTTTAAATATTTTATCGGCTATGTCTACTTTATTTATAAAAGGTTCCTCTATACAGGGTGTCTCACCGCGAACTGAATCGATCGATATAGAGAAAAGTACACATCAGATAATTTTGAAAATTTAGATAATTACTAATGTCTGAGTCGAAAATATGTAGCATATCCTATACCTAAACCTAGCCGTTTCAGATATATTTGACATTTTATAGAAAATTTGACAGGTGCAACGGTTTGCAAGAACCGTTATAACTTTCTTCGTGTAAAAGATCCTGTGCAACTGAAACAAATTCAATAATATCATACCAAGTGTTCCGTTTTTCGCGTTACATTTTGTCAACTTCAAACCGCGAAAACTTGTTTAGGTCAAATGGAATATCCTGTATTTTTTTACGCCAAGTTGTGTAAAATTGAATTCCCTTTTTTCTGACATTAGTATTGTGGGGATTAAAGTTACAACTTTTTGAAATATTTGCGATTTTATTAGAAATTCATGAATTGTTGTAATCATTTCATCAAAATAGCCATGATTAGAAACAATCAGTCATTATCTTATGTCAAAAAAATGCTAGCACGTTTAAATTACACCCACAAAGACTTTTTAAATTTGTTTATTATTTATGGAGAATGTGATAAAGTAATATCAAGAACTTGCAGCACATTTGCTACTCGATATCCAGAAAAACAGAAACCGTCACCAAACACTGTAAAACGCATACTTGAAAATTTTAAAAATTATGGCTCTGTCAAGGCAAAAATGCAAAGAAGAAAGCCTATTGTTGATGACGAAAACATTGAAATAGTCATTCTGGGATATTTTCATGCATTTTCAAGGATATCATTAAGACAAGCTGCTCTGGAATCGGGACTATGCAAGGATTAAATTCACAGAATCTTATTAAAACATAAGTTTCACCCGTTTTCATTCCATATGGTTCAAGGATTAAAAAAAACAGATTTCCTAAGAAGACAGAATTCTTGTGAATTTATTCTAATAAGGTCTGAGGGTCACGATTCTTATTTGGGAAATATTATATGGACAGATGAGAAGCAAAATTTACTAAAAATGGACTTTTTAATAGACACAATTCGCATTATTGGAGTGACTCAAATCCTCATATGTTCAGAGAGCGAAACTTTCAGGAAAGTTGGCAGATCAATGTTTACTGTGCCATAAGAAACGATAGAGTGGTGGCATTAACGGTAAATTTTTGTTTTTTTTTTAGGTGAAAGATATCTGAATATCTTACAAAATTTGAATAATAACTATTTAGAAAATTTACCTCTCGCCGAACATAGAAACATTCGCTCGCCCGATTTATCAGTTCTGGATTATTTCATTTAGGGAACTATTAAAAATAAAGTTTATGAGAGCCCATTAACAACCATTGAAGATTGTATACAATGAGTAAGAAATGCATGTCAAAACATATCACAAGATTCAATTAGAAGAGCTACCCATGAGGAACTAATCCGAAGGTGCGAAAAATGTGTCGAGGTTCGAGGGCGGAATTTTGAGCAATTATTAAATTAAAATGAAATCATATTTTAAATTGATCTTATCTCTGCTATTTTAGTTCATGCCATATCTTCAATTCGATTAATACGCATGTTACAGTGTTAGTGTTATTTTGCGTTCTTGTGGATATCGAGTAGCAAATGTGCTGCAAGTTCTTGATATTACTTTATCACATTCTCCATAAATAATAAGCAAATTGAAAAAGTCTTCGTGGGTGTAATTTAAACGTGCTGGCATTTTTTGATATAAGATGATGACTGATAGTTTCTAATCATGGCTATTTTGATGAAATGATTACAACAATTCATGAATTTCTAATAAAATCGCAAATATTTCAAAAAGTTGTAACTTTAACCCCCACAATGCTAATATCAGAAAAAAGGGAATTCAATTTTACACAACAATATAGGGTGTTCCATTTGAGCTAAACAAATTTTCGCGGTTTGAAGTTGACAAAATGTAACGCGAAAAACGGAATTATTGAATTCATTTCAGTTGCTGAACGTAGTTCTCCTTGTGTTCTTTTTATGTGACAAGAAGCAAATGAGGATCTTTTACACGAAGAAAGTTATAACGGTTCTTGCAAACCGTTGCACCTGTCAAATTTTCTATAAAATGTCAAATATATCTGAAGCGGCTAGGTTTGGGTATAGGATATGCTACATATTTTCGACTCAGAATTTTATGCTCTTCGAAAACTCTAAAATATATAGGGTGTTCCATTTGAAATAAGCAAGTTGGTATCGACTTCCGGTATAAGCGGAAGTGCCAGCTTCTTGTAATTATTTTAGATGGATTGGCCACACCGACATTAGTAATTATCAAAATTTTCTGATGTCTATATCGATCGATTCATTTCCCGGTGAGACACCCTGAATAACCTTAGGCAACGCTTGAGGATTTCCATCCCCTATGCCTCTTTAAAGCAATTAAATCTGCCCCAGCATTAACTAAAATCGTCGCAGAGGATCGACGGAAACAATGTCCGGTGTATTCATCTAGTGGAGTAAATAAATATAGATTTATAGAAAAAATTTTACATGGACCAATTCGACGTAGAAAAATAAGTTTGTTTTCTACTTCGAATAGGTGGGGGAACACTTTTTTTCGTGGAAAATAAGTAAATTGGTCATTTTTCAGGGTTGTTTTTCAGAAACGAGAATGGCACCCTTCTATTGTCGTGGGTCAAGGAACCTTCAGTTCAAATTTCGTGAAAATCAGTTCACCGCCCCCCACAATATGTACATATATATGCTGAAAAATCATAAAAAATTGAATTACCGCTAACTTGGCCAAAATTCAATCTAATTTGATGAAATTTCAAATGAAAGTAATTTATATAACCAAGAAATAGCCTATAATATTTTGATATATCAATATCTTCTTTTGTACTAAGTGTAGCTCTCAGCATGGAGTAATTTGACCATAACGCCTTCAACTTCGTAGATAAAAACTTAAATTCCATCCGTCCGAAAATAAATTACAGCTCTTAGGCAACCCAGAGGATGAAATTTGAATTAAACGTGAGGTCCAGGATTTATTAAATCAGTTGTAAAGTTTGTAGTTTAAAGTGCGGTGGACAAACGAAATGTCTAATTAGAACTAGTTTCAAGGTGCACATGGCCCATGTCAAATAAGGTAGAATAGAAAAATCTAATGTTACCCGCCATGCCTTTCTTTACAACCATAGAATAGATATTAATAACTTAAGATTAATTAGTAATGTAGATGTGAATGTATATACGTAAATAATAGACAGCCAGATGGATTTGCAAGTTTAAAAACTGCAAAATGTAAAAAAATATGAATAATGATAAAGAACCTATCCCAAATAGTCCGCTTTTTTTTATTAATAGCTTTCTAGAATATAGATGGAGGTAAGGATAATCAGAGAATAAGACTGGATTTCAGTTTCAATCATATCCTGATGATACTAACATGGTTACCGAAACTCGCATCGTGGTAGTATATTCGATTGTAGTGTTCAAATGTTTTGCGTTTTGTAAAAGTGATTTTTAGACACCAAAGTAATTTGTAAAAAATAACCGTCATAAGAAAACGCCGGCACCACCAGAGCCCAGATCCAGCTTAGGATTGTCTCTTTAAATAGGACTACAAACGATGAAAGCTGAAGGAGATTCTTAGACGCTCATTTAAGAATTTAGTAGCTCTTGGTCTATACGACACCCATTATCACCTTCCAATTTATGTGTATTAATACAGTTTTGATTCCAACAAGTTTGGGAACTTTATAAACGCATGTCGTTACTCTAGCGTAACGGACACAAAGAATTTCAGGCCATTATGAATGGAAATATAAAAATTATAACTGTTTAAGCAATTCGGAACAATAAGTCATAAAAATGTAACAGAACACCAGCCTACTACCTTTTGATGCATTTACGCTGGCTAATTCACACAATTTTGATAATAATTGTGGTATTTCAATGCTCCAATGCTTCGATATAATAACGTCATTATGATTTGATTTTATGACTTCTCTATTTTCGACCCACTGTAAATGTAATTTACACGAACCGCGTGACGAGAGTCTGCTCCCTCGGATTGGCGCATCCGCCATTTAATACAACATAAATGCGTTTTGAAAATCAAGCCGACTTTTCTAGAATGTGTAATTTATCGTTTATACAATAATGTGTACCTCTCAATCGGTTTCGAAATCTCACAAAAATTAAAATATTTCAGTGACAATTCAATGTGTATGCGTGTTTAACCTCGGTGTTCAATGTACACACAAAAAATAGCGTAAAAAAATTTAGAGTACATTTATTTTTTAGGTACAGAGTTATTGTACCGATTTATATAACCTACAAAATGGTTTAAAGACATTTGAAATCCATGGCCTACTGTAAGAGTTATGGCGGAAAATATCGAAAATACGGAAAACGTCTAGGCCAAATATCTCCGTTATTTGAAGAGATACGAGAAAAATTCTAAGACGAAAATTTTTTGCAAAACAGAGTGTTTCAACGAGGTTTTATTTAATATTTTCAAAACCGCTGTATTTTGAGATTTACTCTTCAGGTTGTTAAAAAAAATTTTTTGAAACGGGCGCGAGATGGCGCCATTAAATAGAGTATTTTCCTCCCTTTTCAACGATATATCACATGCCATATTTATTCATTGGTACTACGTTAGTAATTATAAAAACATTTTTTTAAACCAATACATTTTTTTTAACAAGCATTATACTTGACATGGAGAAATATGATTAAATAAAACGATAAAATAATTCAATAAGTTGTTCAAATCTTTGCTATAATAAAACATTAACACAATTAAGCAGTATAAAGTAAATTCAGGTAACAAAAACAAATTAATAATAAAAAGAATATAGCATTTTGCGGTGTCGTCGAAAACACCTGATCTTTAATATACCCCCATAGAAAAAATCTATTGGGGTTATATCTGGAGAACGAGGGGGCCATCGAATAAATCCATTGGTACCTATCCAATGTTGAGACAAAATTTCGTCTAAATAATCTAGGTAAATCTGGGAATTGTGGGGAGGAGCTCCATCTTGTTGAAAATATTGAAAGTTGTGTCGATTCTCTAAAGGTAGATCATCTAAGAATTCATTAAATTCATTTCTCAAAAAGTTTAGGTACCTTTGAACACTGAGGTGACCATCATAAATATAAAGACCTATTAAATTGGTGCCTAAAATACCTATCCACACATTTATTGAAAAACGATTTTGAAACCCAGTCGGTCTATGCCAGTGTGTATTTTCAGAAGTCTATTTGTAATGAATATTGCGATTAAAAAATCCATTATTGGAAAAATTTACCTCGTCGGATCAAAGTATTTTACTACATCGTCCTCCTTGGTTTATCCCCCGCTTGTAAATTGTGAACTTTTTTGGCTTTATAACACCGGTAACCATTTTTCTTTAACAATTTTCTAGCACTTGTTTTATTTATATGAAATGCAATTTGAATTTCTCTTTATGATGTTTCCAAATTTTCTGTATTTGTATTTCTTACATAATTAATAACTCGGTTTACTTTATTTACATTATCAGTAACACTGTTCAACCTTGTCTTCTTCTTTAAAAATGAACCATTATTTTTCAGTTTCGTAGCTAATTTTCTGAACAGAATTTTATTCGGCTGTAGTGCTTGTGGAAATCTGTTTCTATATTCTACTTGAGCTAATCCAGAGTTAAAATTGCATTGGCAATATGTAACGAACATATTATAACGATCAATGTGAGTGAAAATCATTTTTGAAAATTCTAAATTCTTAAACGAGTGTGAGTGAGAGTTTAAGTATTAACTGAGATGATCTGTCAAAAAATTAAATTGTCAAGTTTGTTCATAGCCAACTATTTTAAAATAATTGAAATAATAGTGAAATAATGAAATTCAAACAAATGGATATTATACTTAAATTAATTGGTAAAGACATTTTAACTTTCTGAGCAAGGAGTGACGCTTTTATGGAGGACCTCTATATATTGGCATAACTGTGAATACTCTCCATAATTGCTCCATGTTGCTCTCTTCATTATTATTTTGTTTTTGTTACCTGAATTTACCTTATTCTTCTTAATTGTGTTAATGTTTTATTATAGCAAAGATTTGAACAACTTATTGAATTATTTTATCGTTTTATTTAATCATACTTCTCCACGGGAAGTATAATGCTTGCTAAAAAAAAATTATTGGTTCAGTTCGAGCAACGAGGAGCAGCCTGTGAGAACCTGAAGATGGCAGATGAGATTCTGCCGAAACGTCGTTAAGACAACTGTGACTCATCATCGACGCGGGAGAGCACCTGGAAGTACAACAACACTTCATTTCACACCCGCGAAAACCTAAAAATCGACATAAATATATATATATTGACAAGATAGCAGATCTCACCAAAGAATGGCTTACCTATTCCTTATGTAAATCATATGCGTTGTATTATATATACTTTTCTGTCATCCAAACTGAGTATCGGGATCATATTAAACATAATAGCATTTTAATAAATACGTGCCGATTCATTATTTACAAATTGCAAATATCATAATACAATATACAATATTGAGCTGCGGTGCATTATAATTATCATGTTGTACGACATGCTATGCTGTGCTGTAACCTTTTTAAAAAAGTGAAACAATGGTACATTCATCGAACGCTGAGAAAATGTTTTATAATCATTTAATATACGCGCCGTAATAATATGCACTTTTTTAAATGAATATTCTATTGACCTTTCAGGTAAATTATGCAACGAATTAAATGGTGCGTGTAAAAATTCGGCGTGTCACGGCAATTCTTTTCAGATCAATTTTTTCGCTTTTACTTTTGGGTGCGGTGGAGAAAATTAATTTTAAAATCGGCACACGTTATGAAAGATAAAAATGCGAAATTTCGTCCGGTCCGTTAATTGCCTTATAAACATTATTAAAATATCTACATAAGTGAAAAACACCGGCAAGGCACAAACTAATCGTTACAAAACGTTTAAAGCGATTAAAAGTTTCGCTTAATTTCTTAGGTGCCACCTGTTCCACTTATTTAATAGGTCAAGCTCCGAGGACAAGGAGATAAAAGTCGTGTTTTTGACCTTTGCATCGCAAAGGGGGGTGCCGTTGCCCCCCACAATTCATATTTTCTTAACTAATTACAAAATATTGAATTTATAACAATAGTCTGGCACCTTAACATAGTTTAATTTTTATGGCTGCTTTAGTACTATTAGTTTATTAATTATAACTAAATAAAACTTAAGTTCAATTAATATGACATTATTTCTAAATTGAAAACTGTAGTTTCTCTGACGAATATAACTACAAGATATGAAAATTTGCACTATTTTTTAATTTAAATTAATTAATTTTGCCAACAACTGAAATTTTTGAGTGAAAATTCATATCACATAGTTCTACTTAGGTAGTCTTATACTTTTCTTACCAATATATGTATTTAAAAAAATGGGCAGCTACTGGAAGCGGCTGGAACCTCCCCACTCGGTGGATCTTTGAAGCCGAAAAGAGCATTAAATTGTGTGACAAAACGGCACTAAACGTAATCCGATCTCATCCAAAACCTTTTCAGATCTTCTGGGGCACTAAAAAAAACCCTTAACTTAGTGAATTTACAATCATCTGCGAGTTATTACCTACATTACCGCTCGTTGAATAATATACTATTAGGATATTAACAACTTTAACATCACTTGAACGACTAAGAAAGTCTAGTTATCCTAAATACTACAGATTTGTAAAGCAACAAACTGAAAATTGGTAGTCATAATTTATAATAAATTCACCAATGAAGGTACAGAAAACATGTGATATTGATATTGTTACATCTACCTTTAAAGTTTGTGACAATCCACTAAAAGTTATGCCGAAATCTTATTAACATGACATGACACCAACGTTATCGGATGACAAGCGATGACAATGACAATCGTTAAAATTTGCTCATTGCAATCCGATCGCTCGCGGCTGTCTTTGTTAAATGAAACATTAGCATTTCAGTAATTTTACTAGATTTTAGAGGAATATTTGTAGTTTAATTCTTCGATTTGTCTATCTATATATATATATTTTAAAACGGCACTAAACGTAATCCGCTCTACTTCTAAAGTAGTGAAGAAACCCTTACACCTGAATTGACACGTGATGTGACGAGTTTCACGACTTAACGGCTACGCACATCGATCATGTCATGCGAAATGCGATCTATGCTTCATATTTGCTTTGTTTTTAATTTTTTTCACGGAAACCAAATCGAAAGGGTGGAAGTGTGATATATCGTTGAAATCAGAATTTTAACTGCTTTTCAATGGTTCCATTGCAAATTGAAAGTAATTATAAAATAAACAACTTGTTGCGTCAAAATGGCACTAAATATAATCCGATCTCAACCAAAACCTTTTCAGATCTTCTGGGGCACTAAAGAAACGCACATGCAAAGTTTCATTCAAATCCGTTCAGTGGTTTCGGCGCTATCGTGTTAACACACATACACACACACAGACATTTTTCAAAAACCACTTTTTTGGGTTCCTAGGACCTCAAAACGTAAAGATTTGATGTTATCTCAATTTTCGATTTTGAACCAATTTTAGTAACCTCTCACAATTTTATTGTGGAGAGGTTAAAAAAGCTATGGAAAAAATAATAAATATTTCCTTATCGGATCTCTCTCTCTGTTGGATATGCCCACCTTAATCCGAAATTTTAAGATATAATTGCATGTAGGAGTGACAAGCACCAAAATACTTTAGTTGGTATAATTTTCGCTAAGATAGCAAGCATCGTTAGGAGATGATTAAACTAATTTTAACAATCCGATGATGACAACTTGATTACTGAAGTGCGTGTCGAGTGTGGTAATCCTTGTTTTCAGTTTGTGACTAACTGAGCTTTGGGCAGTTTTTATTCAAATTTCATATGTCGTTCTATATTTCGAAACAATTTTCTCTCTACCTTCAGACTTAGACATAGGTACGGACATTTGATAATATAACGGCTTTATGAAACAAATATTGGTAGTTATAAAACAACTTGACAACAGAATGCTGGCGTTACGACATTGCAACTCGTACACAACAGATATAATAAGATTACAATTCCTTCGAAAACTGGAAACGATTTTTACCGCGAACTACCATGAAATAAGTAATAAATAAACACTTAACATAGACATGATACCCTGATATACATTAGTTAAAACTGGTATCCTCTTCACATAAATCGATGAATAACTAGTTAAACCTCTTGTTAATGTAAAAATCAAACACTCAATTATAAATAATTTATAACGTTAAAACTATAAGGTCTCTTTGATGCCAACTTGATTTGAACGAGATTGACAATTTCTACCTTATAAATAATATAAAATAAATAATTGCAGATGAACATGGCTAATTAAATGTGGTTTGCCTTCGGTTATTATTTTCTCAGGACATAACGGTCCGGTTGAAAAAGTAGCTTGATTATTAACTTACTCCAATTCTTCCATTAGATATATCACAATATTAATCAGATTAAGGTAGAATAGCTCTAGACTACCGTTGCCAGCTGTCAACACCTGTTTACAGTCAGGATTTTACGAAAATTATGAGAATTTACATGAAGACGGTGGGTATTTGCTTTATTAATATTAGATCAAGATCATTTGATATTCACGAAGGTTTTCTAAAATATACAAAAATGTCGACAAATTCAAAACACTATGCCTTGAACAATCTTCATCAAAAAAAAATGTGAACCAGATAATCAAAAAACAACGCCCTCTACAGATTTAACTTTTTTGAATCCTACTTAGTAAACAGACGACTGAATACATTGGTATATTGACATCTCAGCGATTTCGGGTGTCCCTCAAGGTCTGTGCTTGGGCCTTTGCTATTTAACATTTTTACAAATGATATCGTCATTGGCTTACACTGCAAAACATTACTTTATGCCGATGACCTAAAAATCTTTACATCTATCGCTAATGTAGAAGACTGTGATTGTGATTTGCAAAATGTTCTTATACAGCTATAGTTTTTGTTTACCATAAATAATTTACAGTTAAATATCTCAAAGTGTAGCTCTACAACATACTCTCGTGCACATAATCCAATAAAAATTATCTATACAATTAATAATGAAGAACTGAAGAGCTGTAGTCATCTCAAAGATCTAGGAGTTATATTCTACCCAAAATTATCTTTTGTTAGTCATATCAATCAAATCATCGCTAATTACCTCAAAAATTTAGGCTACATTATCGGTAGTTGTAAAAACATTAACGAAAATAAACTAAAACTTCTCTTTAATCCATTTGTGAGGTGATGCTTCAATAGTATGGAGTTATGAAAATCATCACTATAGCATGGAAAAACCTCAGAGACGTTTTCTTATATACAATTGGTTCAAAAGTTCTGAAAATTATCCAGAGAGTGGTGTTCCACATTGTCACTTATTACATAGATTCAACACAAGTGATCTTCAAGTAGGTCGGATGTATCACTATTTTGTATTCCTTTTTAAGATTTTAAATGGCACTGTTGACTGTCCTGAAATTCTTAGTTGCATTAAATTTCATGTTCCTAATTTGCAGACTCGCTCGCATTCGTCTTTATTCTATTTGCCTGCCCCAAGAACGCATTTGCTGTTATTTTCTCTCCTGTACCGTATGTGTTGCAACTATGATTCATTTTACAGGGTTACTGGTAATTCGATACATTCCTTTGGAGATGTGATGGGGCATGATCTAAGAAGTACTAAAAGTTAATTTTCGAAAAATCTATTTGACATTATTAATTTTTTTTTACTGGATTACTTGTCCAATATTATAGATATCCGTTTGGAATGAAAAATATCTGGAAACATTTCGATCATGTGAACATCTGAAATAAAAACTTTAAAAATTTTTTTTTTTAATCAGCAATGAAATTTACCTATTAGGTTTTTTCAAAAAAATATTAACGTAACACGCGTATAAATTATTATAAAAACTGCCTTATTTCAATAGCTATCTAACAAGGTACAAATGTTCAATGTGCCCTTAATAGTTCTAAGAAAATACTAGTAAAAATAACACAAGTAGTACGAATTTTATTTTTAGATAAACAGTAAAAAACATTTTAAAAATAGAGTTTAATTCTTCATTAATTTCAAAGTTGTACTTTATTTTTTATATGTCTTGCTCAAAATGGGAGCCCCTATTCTGTATCCAGACACGGCAGCGTCTTCTTATTTCCGTCCTTGTTACTCTGGTTGTCAGATTATGCCTTATGTGTTGGGCAGCATCGACTATCCTTTGTCTAAGGTTTTCTATAGTATTGACTGGTGTGGCATAGACCATCTCCTTCATATGACCCCATACGTAATAATCAAGGGGTGTTAAGTCAGGGCTTCGCGCTGGCCAAGGTATTGGGCCCGCTCTTCCAATCCAACGGTTAGGGAAACGTTGATCAAGTAACTGTCGTACTATCAGCCGATAATGTGCTGGACAACCGTCGTTCTGAACCATCATTCGCTGTCTGACGACGAGAGGAACATGTTCTAAAATCACCGCCAGATCATTTCTTAAAAAATTTTCATAGATTTCCCCGTTTAAATTTTGAGGAAGAAAGTGTGGCCCTATTAAATAGTGGCCAATGACTCCCATCCACACATTAATAGAAAACTTCATTTGGAAACTAGTTTCACGTGTTAACTTGGGATTTTCCTCTGCCCAATAATGTAGGTTGTGGAAATTTGTTATACCCTCGCGATTAAATTTCGACTCGTCCGTCCATAAAATACTTGTTAAAAATTTGCACTTTCTGCATCTGAATTTAACATAAAGCGGCAGAATTCCACTCTTCTTCCAGGATCACCTTCCTCCAAGCCTTGGACAGGGGTATAGTGGTAAGGATGACATCCAACTCTAGGTATCGTAGACCAAACTTTCCATTGTGACGCTCCGGTTAGTCTTGCGACTTTATTAGTTGAAATAGTTGGGTCTTCCTCAAAATACCTCAATATTTCTTCTTCATCATGTGGTTCATAAACGGGAGGAGCACCAGCGTCACTTCTTCTACATTTCACGGAGCCAGTTTCAGCGATATTTCGATATGCCGTAATGAATACACGTGCATTTGGTAAGCGGCGGTTAGGGTACCAAAGACCATATTCTCGGCGAGCTTCAGCAGCGTTGCCGCCACAGTATCCATAGACAAACAAGATATCAGTGTATTCTGCGTTGGCATACGCGGCCATGGCACAGAAAATACAGTAACAACAACTAATAACAACAACTACGAGCAAAATCAAAATCTTCGATAACTATTTTAACAAGACCAACAAACTTAAGGGACACGGAGATAAGAATGTCAGTTAATGACATATATGCACAAACGTCAAAGTCAAGGACTGACTGACTTAAATGAAAATGAACGATTAGTCGTTTAATAAATTCCGCCACCAGCATTATCTTTACTAATTTTTTATTAGAGCTATCAAGGGTACATTAAACATTTCTACCTAGTTAGATAGCTATTGAAATAAGGAAGTTTTTATAATAATTTGTACGCGTGCTACATTAATATTTTTTTGAAAAAACCTAATAGATAAATTTCATAACTAATTTTAAAAAAAAAAATTACATGTTTTTATTTTAAATGTTCACATGATCGAAATGTTTCCGGATATTTTTCATTCCAAACGGATATCTATAATATTGGACAAGTAATCCAGTAAAAAAAATTTTAAAAATGTCAAGTAGATTTTTCGGAAATTAACTTTTAAGACATTAAGATCTACTTTTTTGAGAAAACCAAAAAAACTGAAATATCTCAAAAACTATTGAGTTTTGCATAACGTATGTTAAGGCTAGATTTACTCCTTAGCTCATGCCCCATCACATCTCCAAAGGAATGTATCGAATTACCAGTAACCCTGTATAATAATATAGATATTTTTAATAATAGTATATCGAAAATACGAAATATTGTTCTCAATTATGTGCAATAACTGTAGCTTCTAAAATATTAAATTACAATTTTTAGGATTATACTAATCATATGTTTATTTTGTTAATTTTTATTATCGTTTAATTGTTTACTTTAGTTAAGTTATTTAGTTTTTAATCATTATTTAGTTCTTTTTTTTATATATTTGTAAAATTCCTGAATTTCTGTTTGGGCAGTTGTAACCTAAAACAAATAAAATGAAAATATGCTAGAGATCGAAAATAAAGCTCATAAAATAGCGATGATTCCGTGTTGTTTCACAAAAAAAAAAAATCGTGAAATTACATATAGTTTAAAAACACGGGAGATTTCATCATTTTTCCTTTTGCCCTTTGTCTCGACCCTAATCGCACTTAATGAGTCTGAGAATGGGTAAGACAAATACTTTACTTAAAAAAGGCATACAAATGTCCAGAGTTGAGTTGATTAATAATGACTTGTAATTACGGCGTAGACTTCTTGCAACACTTTGATGTATGAAAAACAATACTCCCTGTAATCATGCCGTACCTCAAGGTAACGTGGTTTCTCGCCGGTCACGCGACACGAAAAACGTCACCTAATTGCCTTTTAAATGATCGACAATTAAAGCCGACACTGGACCCATTCGATGCGATAAAATATCTCTCAAGGCGTATCACCTTCTCATCTCTTGTGCTTATGCGGAGAACGCGTGGCCCTGATTTTACAGATTCAATTATCTTAGGGAGGACCGAACATAGAAATAAATATCCTTCGATCGTATCGGTAGGGAGTCATCTGTATTGGAATTTTTATAGAATTGCGATTTCAGATAAAATTATTAGGAGCGTTCTCCAATAATACCATCTGGTATTCTAGTATGATGCATGGGAAAAAATCCAAGGGCGAATATGCCCAACAAGGATTTTTAATAACTTTTCCCTTCACCATATTGATATCTGAATTCGCATGTCATTCCATCTCTGTTGAAGCCTCGTTGATTACATTTGTTAACAACAATAAAAATATTACAAAAATAAATATGTAATAATGTAATACGTACATCTGATTGCAATAAGTCCCCGGCAGACAGATTAATCCTAAGGAAAGGACTATCAGTGTTTGTTAAATAAAAATATTTTTTACGGTCATACGTTTTTTCGTATTTAAATTATTGATACACACGAGACAGTACGAATGTCTAATGTAGACCACAAGTAGAGTCGGATACATACAATAATGGTCCAGATTAATTTTTCATAGAGAGGATTTTAAACAAGGTATAGTTTTGAAGACGTATTTGTTGCTATTTCGTTAGACACGAGAATATTGCTTCCCTTACCATGAGGGTTGATTTTAATGGTTGCTGATCTGTTATACTACAGTGCAATTTTGGCGGTATACTGTCACGAGGGGCCAGTAAGAGGGAATAAACGAATGTTTTATACAGTGTCTCACTTTTCTCCACCACACCCCAATATCTCGGCTATTTGTTGATCAATTTGGACCAAATTTGGTATACTTCTTGAGTTTCAGATTAAAAAATTACTAAAAAAAAATTTTTTTCGAAGTTAAACACGCCTACTGTGATCAAAAGAACTTGGCAAAAATTTGGAATTTATATTAGCGATTGTGATAGATAAGGTTTTTGTTTTTACAGAATCTCGTTCGGCATGACCTTAAAACCCGTATACAGGGTGTCCCAAAAATGGTGGGCAATCTCTCGGTTTTAGGTAGAACTAGTGAAAATAAGGTTACAAGTTCGTATATTTTTCTATCCCCCGAGATACCCCTACGAAGATATTCTCTTGAAGTTGAAGGTTAAAAATCGATTTTTCGCGATAACATTTTTATTGTTTAATCGATTTTAATCATTTTTGGATCGGTATCATATTATAACAATCCAGCTAGGTCGGTGTATTAGAACCTTGGATAATATTCTTGGGGGCTCGGGGGCAGAGCACCCATTGCCTTCATAAGTAGAAAAAAAAATTCAGCCTATTTTCTTTAATTTGTAAGGTTATTTTCAAATTTTTGAGCCATTTTGACGTTAAAACGTATACTTGTTTGATGTCGGTAATATGAACCGTTTTCGAGATAAATGCACCTAACGATGAAATTGCTATTTTCAATCGCACAAATAATAGTAAGTTTTAAAAATAAATAAACAAAGACTATTACTTTGTCATATTATAAAAAAAAAAACGATAAAAAATGGTGCCGCACATGCTGAAGCCCAAGTTCTGGGGTCAGCACTAAACATGTTAATATTATTTTTTTTAAATATTTAAAAAAAAACATCTACATCGTCTTATCTATGTAGATAAGACGATGTAGCTGTTTATGTACAAAACCAAACGAGTAATAAGGTTGCCATGGATCAAAATATCAGATAATTGAGGTGATATAATTTTTCAGTATTAGCTTAATCCGACATTAATTAATTAGTAATTAATTGGTTGAAATATGGCTTACACTAACAATGAATACGCAGATATGCATTTAATGTATGGAATGACTTCTTGTAATGCCTCGAAAGCACGAAGACTATACGCTCGACGGTATCGCCATCGAAGGGTTCCTGACCGCAAAACTTTTGAACGTATTGATCAACGGCTGAGAGAAACTGGTAAAAAATATGATAATTTTTTTGAAAACTAAAAATCTAAGAATTTTATCTCTACTTAGGTCGATTTGCGCCAAATGACGTAAACCGGGGTGCTCCGCGGACAACACGTACTGTTGAAGTAGAAGAGAACGTATTGGACGCAGTCGCTACCAATTCATCTGTCAGTATCAGATCATTATCATTAAAAATGAATGTCCCAAAATCGATCGTTGGAAGAATGTTGAAAGAGCAACTGCTTCCATATACAGAAAGTACATGCCATTAGCCCAGATGACTTTTCTGCTAGGGTGTAATTTTCGCAGTGGTTTATATAGAAATATGAACAAAACCATGCCTTCATTCGATCGGTTTTGTATACGGATGAAGCGAGCTTTGGAAATTGTTTCAACTTACACGTTTGGAGCGAGGAAAACCCTCATGCCACAATTCAAACGCGCCATCAAAGGCCATTTCATATTAATGTTTGGGCCGTAATTATTGGCTGGTACTTGTTAGGCCCATTCGTGTTACCAAATCGATTGAATGGGCAGCTTTACTTTGAATATCCCCAACAGCAGTTACCACAACTTTTAGAAGACGTTGACATTGCATCTCGAGGGAACATGTGGTTTATGCATGATGGGGCACCCCCGCATTTTAGTCTTATAGTGAGGGGTCATTTGAATAGAGTATATTCAAACCAGTGGACAGGTCGGGGTGGGCCTGTTCCTTGGCCTCCCCGATCACCCGATTTAAATCCCCTTGATTTCTTCCCGTGGGGGCATTTAAAGAGTCTCGTATATGCCACACCAGTAGAGACAAGAGAAGAATTAGAGAGAATTATGTACCATTCAAATGCGATTAGAGAAAACGAACGAATGTTGTGGCGAGTCCAGCGATCGTCAGTTCGTCGTGGTCAAGCATGCATTAGAGAAGGAGGTGCTCATATTTGTTATGAAATTTCATAAATCTTCATTTTTCCATGTCCCTAATTAGTTTTTTACAGTAAAGTTTCAAATTTTGTGTTTTGTGTGTTCAAGATTTTTTGTTTTTATAAGTTTAGGTAAGTACTTACTACCTCATAGAGAAATAAATGTTGTTTTGTACATAATCCTCGCATTTATTTAATTTTTAAAAATTGCTATCATTTGTGCGATTGAAAATCGCGATTTTATCGTTAAGTGCATTTATCTCGAAAACGGTTCATATTACCGACAAACAAGTATACATTTTTTATGTAAAAATGGCTCAAAAATTTGAAAATAACCTTAGAAATAAAAGGAAATAGGCTGAATTTTTTTTTCAACTTATTAAGGCAATGAGTACTCTGCCCCCGAGCCCCCAAGAATGTTATCCAAGGTTCTAATACACTGACCCAACTGGATTGAAAAATATGATACTGATACAAAAATCGATTTTTAACCTTCAATTTCAAGAGCGAATATCTTCGTAGGGGTACCTCGGGGGAAAGAAAAACATACGAACTTGTGACCTTATTTTCACTAGTTCTATCCAAATCCGAGAGATTGCCCACCATTTTCAGGACACCCTGTATATCAAATTTCGTTAAATAATATTTATTCCTTTACAAAAAAAATCCTATCTGAGATTTCAATAACAGTCACCTTCCTATTCGAGTTATTTATTGTCGGATATTCACATAACTTGGTAGACGTGTAATAATGACGCTAATTAAGCATTAGGACACATTTTTTCTTTAAAGAAAATATCAAATAACTAAACTTTACTTTTTGTAAAGTCATTGTAACTTAAACAACAAACAAAATTATTACTTAAATAAAAACAAAAATATAATTTTAAGAAGTAGTAGCAGTAGTAATTGTTGGGGGAGGCCTGGTACCCGGCAAGTAGGCCACAAATAGGCCCTTTTTACCTACCCCCTGACGTCCCCTCAACCGTTCACTTCTACTCGACCTCCTACTCCCTTTTGAAACCTTCCTGATCTTCCAATGAAGGTCAGGACATGTTTCCATTCGAGAGAGTCCATTTTCTCTTTTGGGAGAGGTGTGGCGCCGAAGAGTTCATACCTCAGGCGCCCGAACGCTTCACATTGTCCCAAGAAGTGAAACGATGTTTCTTCATCACTTCCGCATCTTGGGCAGGTGGAATCTCCCTCAACCCTTGTCAGTGATAGGTGTCTTCTGAGCCTGCAGTGACCAGTTAGGACTCCGACCAATTGGTTCAGAGTTCTCCGGCTTCTGCCTAGCAACCAGGCCGCCCTTGACTTGTTCGGTCCCGTTACGAAGTTTCGAACCTGTCTGCAGCCACTGCTCAGCCTCCAATGTTCCGTCAATGTTGCATGTGCCCACTCATTAAGGGCCGTAGCGACATGTTTCCTTGTAATTCCCAACATGGGCTCCGGGCCAAGACAGGGCTCCGTGGCTCCGAGCCTAGCCAATCCATCGGCTCTCTCATTTCCTGGGACCCCGGTATGTCCCGGAACCCATATCAGGCTCACTTCTTTGTGCCTGGCAAGTTCCTCTAGGGCATCTCCGCACTCCTGGACGAGGGAGGAGCTTGTCCTGGGAGAGCAGACCGCCCGAAGTGCTGCCTGGCTGTCGGAACAGATATAAATACTTTGTTCCGTACCATTCCTCGTTTCATCCTTATATGCCTTCAAAAAATTTGTTTCATTTAAAAACACACCCTGTGCCCAGAAGCAATATTCCAGTCTCCTCTCTGCGTCTCCTTCTTCCATAGTGTGTAAAGACTTGGGCTTATATGGTTTTTAATTATGACATTTAAGGCACCTCCAAATTTTATTTCTGTCTACATCCAAATTTAGAGATAAATCTCTGACACTAATACGTGGTTCAGCATTAACAGCATCTAATATTACTTGACCCAATGAACGATCGGTAACGTTGTATTTTTTGGCTCTAAGTTTGGATACATCTCCAATTCTATTAAATATTCCATTATTTGAACCAACTGTGGTGTAGTGAATCTGTGGGCGTTCTGGTTGTCTCAATGTAAGATACTGGCTGCATCTCGATAAGAGTGCGCACTGTCACCAACAATTCTTATTATTTCAATTTTATCAGTAATACATAATTGTTGTGCAGCCATGTTTAAGTTTAATTTGACATTCGATACAATTGTCAAATCCATTCCAAAGCACTCTATGTTTTCAAAGATATTGGTATGCCGAGTTCGAAGTGTTTTAAAAAATAGCTACCAATTTTCAAGTATTCATTTCATAATAGTGTTTTGGATAAAAAATTACGGCACCCCGTGCGGGGATACAGTGTATATATGTTCCAAATGTCAATATAATTGGTTCATAAATACAGAAGCTATTAGCCTAGGCCGAGTCTCGTGGCCAAGCGGTATACATATTTCTTGCTATAAACATTTGGTTGATTTTTGTTGCTTCCAGACGTACCGATCAGCGAAGTAAAGTCCTCTAAAATTGTTCAAGTGTCACGAAACGTCCGTCAAGATGTTATGAATATCAATCAGAAGAGACACGTTTCATACACACATGCAAGGGAGTTCAATAGATAAATATCTATTCATCCATATGGTACGGTGGTCACTTTTAATGTTTCTATAGTACGCTATAAAAGTAGTTCTTATGGAAATGGTCAAACTCTTTCACTCTTCGCTGGAGGTTAATTAATCGCGTTAGCGGTATCATCATTAAACCCATTAAATTGGAACACTTGGTATGGCAATATTTATTACACACTACAATAGCTTTAAAAGAACATTACTTTCGAATGTACAAGGAGGAGTGAAACAACAAATGTCAGTGAGGTTTATTGATCACGAATTTAATAATCGTGTTTATCGTTGAGTATTTAGTAATCACACTTTTTTATTTTTCGCAAGTCTATTATTAGTAAATGCATGTGTATTATGTTCGTACTTAGTTATGTTTACTTTCCTTTTTATGCAAAACTAATTATTGCTGCCCAGAAAGGACTCATTAAACAGTGGTGGGAATTGTTTCCTTGTTAACCTTTCTGAAATGGGATCTTGTGTGAACAGTCACGTATGTTTCTGGACGTGTCTGCTACGTTATTGTTTGGTTTCATAAATAATTTCCGCCGAGATTGTTGTTTATACGGCTTGCCCCATTTTTCGCAAATTAGTCATCAACGTTTCTAAATCGCAAATTTCTTTTTTCTACGTAACACATGATTTGGATTATTTTTTATAATTTCTCTCAGAATTATTCTTTTTTTTTGGCGTAACATTTTATTAGTGTAAAGGAAAGTGTGTTTGATGTGCTGATAAATGGTTCTTCTAAAATGATAACATCTTAATTATTTTGATTATTTACTTACCAGACGTTTGCACTGCCAATTTCCAGTCCTATAATGAAGAAAAAATATGATAACTTTGGTAAGATACGAAAGCGAAATCTTATTGTAACATAATATTTAAAATATGCTATATACGGGGTGATTCATAAGTAATGGTACAACATGGATAGTAGGAGTCAAAATATTGAGATTTAGTCAATAATGCCTTAAGACAAGTTTATGGGTAAAAAGATGTGGGGTGTTAGAGTTAAAATTATTTTTTTTATTTTCCTTTGTAATTTAATGCTTCTTTAACATTTTATCATGAAAGTGGGGGTTATTTGTGGCGGAAAATCATAACACATCTTCAACTTTCGTCTAGCTCCTAGAGGGCGCTACGTACGGTATGTTTAAAGTGTGAAAAGGGCCGTAACTTTTTTACCCGCACCTTTATCGCAGATTTCACATAAAGTTTGTATTCCTCTGTCATTTCTTAATAAAAAAGGTATACTTGTTTCAAGCCTCTAAGTACAATAGGTTTTGAGTAAAGCGCAAATAAAGAATTGCATGTAAATTCTTTAAAAGCCTTTTCAAATAATAATTTTAAAAGTAGGCGTTATGAGACAGCATTATCACAGTAAATAAAGAAGCATATTTATCAAGACAAAAAGTACCTGTCAAACAATTAATCTTCCAAACAATAATTATTAGTTGTTGCGGAGGTTTTATTTAATTAAGTGTTGTGTTTCTAGTTATTTCTAATATAGTTTTATAAAAGATGCCTCGCCATACATTTTTTTCGACTTCTGAAATGAGAGACATGGTTTGTGTATACTCGCAAGTAAATTTTTGTGGTCGTACTGTAGCTAGAAGGCAGCCTGATCATAGGTCATTTAAAAATCTTTCTGACCGTTTGGGAGAAACAGGTGCATTCCGCCCAAAACTTTGATATTGCTGGTCCTCCAAAAAAAATATCTCTGGATCAAGAAGAAAACTTTTTAGTATGTGTGGCAGAAAATCCGCAAATAAATACGCGGCGGTTATTCAACTGGTTTAAGTCAATAATCAATTCATTAGTTATTAAAGAAAGAAAAACTTAACTTTACTCCAGCGCAAAATTTGTTACCTTGTGATCTTCCACAAAGGTCGCAGTTTTCATTATTTTTGCGTAGCAAACAACGTAATGACGCTATGTTTATGAAGCGAATATTGTTTACGGATGACGCCACTTTTACTAGGCGTGGGGTATTTAATTGAAGAAATAGTCATTCATGGGAACTTGAGAATCCCTATTTATCCAAAGAAAAACACTTCTAACGAATTTAAAATAAATGTGTGGTTTGCTATCATTGGACACTGCATTGATTTACCACCAAATTTAAATGGTGCATCCTATCTGGACCTTTTAGAAAACATTCTTCCTAAAATTTTATATGATGTTCCGATAAACTTAAGAAACAATATGTGGTACATGCAGGATGGGGCCCCAGCACATTATTCGGTAGAAGTACGTAATCATATAAATATGCACTATCCACATCACTGGATCGGTCGAGGAAGTGAATTTTCTTGGCCACCTCGTAGTTCTGACCTCTATCCTTTGGATTTTTACTTTTGGGGCTACTGTAAGTATTTAGTATACAATGATAACATAAATGGGAAGAAATTTGTGAAGCTGTGGAAACTATTAGGGATAACAGAGAATCGTTATTTAAAGTTAGACAGTCTCTAAATAAACTTAAAAAAAATGTATTGAGGTTAATGTTGATCATGTTGAACATTTATTGTAGCGGATACCTATTATACATTTGAAAGTTATTCTTATTAAGGTTCTAGTAGGTATTATTTGTGATACAATTTTACCATTTTGAATTCAATTATTTATGCCTACTAGTTAAAAGCGTATCAATATTTATTTTGTTTTAATGTCTGAAATTTTAAATTTGTTAAACGCCATACAAACAATTATCACATAGGCGGTATTAGCTACACAAAAAACAATATTTACAGTTAAAGAGTGTCGAATTTTGCCACCAAAATAAATTTTCAAATTGTATAATGAATTTGCATGCAACTTTTCATTTGCACTTTTCTCAAAACTTATTATACTTAGAAACTTGAAACAAGTATACCTTTTTTTATCAAGAAATGATAGAAGAATACAAACTTTATGCGAAATCTGCGATAAAGGTGCGAGTGAAAAAGTTACAGCCCTTTTAAACACATTAAACATAGTGCACGTTGCACCGTCTAGGAGCTAGAGGAAAGTTGAAGGTGATTTCCCACCATAAATAACCCCCACATTACATAAAATAAAACATTTCATTAAGGTATTATTGGCTAAATCTTAATATATCAACTCCTACTATCTACAGATGTGTTGTACCATTACTTATGAATCACCCTGTATTAGACAGTTAAGTGGCTTCGGGTTCGGAGAAGAGTAACATTAAAAAGTGGAAAAGCACAAAAAGAAATCCGCTCCCGGGAGGTAGTGAAAAGAATAAAAGAATTAACGTAGTTCTAGAACAGAATATTGTATATAATTTTTTCCTAACAACTAACTTTACACAAGAATCTTGAAAAAGAACTAACAATCAGGCTTTATTTATAGGTAAATTGCCTAATAATAACTCATAAATATTAGCTTTGCTATGTAATTCCAAGAAAATTCCCAAAAAAAAAAAGATAAATGAAAAAATATATTTAGCATTTGTTAATTATTTATGGAACAACAGTTCGATGAATATTAATAACCGCATGCCGAGTGTACTGTTGCAAAACATTTTGATTAGCACAAACCTCGCAATGTTCAAGTTATGGGAGTAATCTTGTAAAATCAAAATGCGAATATTAAAATGCGTGTCAGTGAAGGGGTTTTTTATTCGAACATCAATATAATATGACATTAATGATGGCCACTTCATGCTCTCCC
Source organism: Leptura quadrifasciata (assembly GCA_963675555.1). Lineage (NCBI taxonomy): Eukaryota > Metazoa > Arthropoda > Insecta > Coleoptera > Cerambycidae > Leptura > Leptura quadrifasciata. The sequence goes on along the minus strand of OY776678.1, from coordinate 661,191 downwards.
AGCGGTTTTATGTTAGTTTTGTTACCGTTTCGTACTAAAGGCGCGGTTTTTAATGCATTTGTTGATAAATGTGCTAAATCACTTGCGTCATAAACTACCGTAAAATATATATACAATTACTTGGTACTTCAATCAAATTGAATACGAGAATGTATACAGAACAACTTAATGCTTTTGAAAGTAAGACTGTTATTTTAACATGGATTTATTACTTTTTTAAATTCACTATCAAATTATTTTAATTCATCAAATTTTATACTTATACAGAAATTTCTGAATACCAAAATGGTATGAATACTTCTCACGGAGATTGGTTCATATATGCTACAGCCTGCGACTGCGTCAGTTCGTTTCACTGTTATTGTTTTATTTCTTCTCTGTTAACGAATTTTCAAGATGCTCTCGAACAAAAATATAACCACAGTGGGTCACTATGATGGAAATCCATTTTAAGGCAGTCAAAAATTGGCAAAAATAGTAACAAAACAAATTTGACCTTGAAATAATCATGAAAGCGTCCATTTAATCAAAATTAAATAAATTCGTTTTGTTTCCTTATTCAAAATCAAACAACTTGTTTTTAAACAATTTTCTAGAAAATGCATTTTTCTCGAGATATTTTTTTCTACCACCCGGTATTAATTTATAAACTATTAACATTTTTAAATGCTTATTATTTATGTAAAAATTGTAGAGGGTTATTCACAATATATTGACCCTCCCTTTATTTCCGTTATTGTTGAAAATGGAAAAAAAGTTTCGTATAAATTTGTAGGACCTTACCTATATTTTATTGAAACGTGATCATCAAAAAAACAATATCATGTATAGGTCACGTGATACGAATATATGTTTTTTTTGTTTTTTTTTAAACCGAACACCCTATATATTATTGCACTTTCGATAAGCACACTTTCCCCTGATTTCAAATATATAATATTGTATAGGTCTATCTTAAATACTTCTTGACATATTTGACATTCAAAATGCAAATGAGCTGCTTTATTGCAAGAAAAGTGAGCTAAGCGTGTCAAAACGCAAGTGAAACAAAAATAACAAGGTAGGCCGCGAAAATAATTATTTTATTGTTTATTCAATTTTGATATTTCAAACCGTCATTATAGCAACAACCGTAAATAGTTGTTTATTCAGTAGTAAAATAAAAAGTTTTTTCTACGACTGCTTTGAAAAGTGCTACTAACTACGCACTACTAATTACGCTTGATTTCCCATAACGTGTGATAAATCTATAATGCACGCTAACAGTATGTGAAAACGCTTTCACGTATGAAAAGTGCTATTTCAACATGTAAATTATATACCTATGACCTAACTATAATCACGTGTAAATAATTAATATGAAATTAAAATTCACTTCATATTTAATTTATTAAAAAACAGATTTAACAAAGCAAGAGAAAATTCTTTATAATAAAATAATCTACATAAGTAATCAATTAAAGAAATTGTTCTATGGTTTCTGTTTAAGTTGTTAATTTCTTCTTGAATTGTTGGTTTAATGGCATGAAGATTGTCGTTATGATTAAAATTGACTTTGTATTTTAAAAACCCCCATGAAAAGCCATCTAATGACGTCAAACCTGGGCTATTTCGTAGCCATCGAATTGTCCCAGCATTGCCTGTCCAAATGGGAAATTGATTATTTAAATTTTCCCGAACTTCTAAAACGCTATGTGGAGTCGCTCTGTCCTGATGCCAAATTATTCTAGACAATACGTGTATAGGGAATTCCTGAATTAAACGATATACCTCTGGTAAAATTATTTTGAGATATGTTTGGCGTGTCAAAGTAAAATCATAAAATATAGGCCCAACTACTTTGCTTTGAAAAATTCTGCGCCAAACGTGGATTGATTTTCTACCAGATTTTTTTATTTGCTCGATCTTTCTTTGCCTTTGGTTTTATTCTCCCAGGAACGTCTGTTTTTTCTATTAAAAGCTCCCACCATGGAAAAACTTGACTCATCTGTCCACATAATTTCTTTAAACAAAACAATATTTTCATCTAATTCATGAAACATGATCTGACAAAACTACAATCTTCTACGTTTTTGGTATTCATTCAGTTCCTGGACGAGTAATATTTTGTAAGGCCTATATTGATGCTTTCTCAAAGTTTTTTGGATGTTGGAATAACTCCTTTCCATTCCACGATAAGAATTTAATATAGTGATGGTCCTACTGGGGGGCATAGGGGCCTGCCCCCCCCCCCATGGACACAAATATATTTGGTATTTTATATCTATTATAAGCCTTGCGCCCACGAGACCTACATTTCGCGAAGACAATATTATTTTAAATGAAACTAGGCCGTTTGACCTTGAAAAATCTGAAATTTTCCCCTGCGGCGCATTTTTTAACCCTAGAATCTTCGATGCTCCCCCATCCATGTACAAATTCTGGGACCGCCACTGATTTAATAAACTATTAACCAAATTTTCTAAAACAAAAAATAAAGGTGTCGATTCGATCTATATTTAAAATAAATTATTTCTTTACCTTCAAAATATAACAGTATATCTAGATCTTCTTCCGCGATTGCTGTAATGTTACGTTGTTTTCTTGAAAAACTATAGGTCCTATTTGCATGATTCAAAAACGTGTTTACACTAGGAATCGCTCGATTCGGATACAACGTCATGTATGCGGCACACTTATTTTTATTATTTTTCACGTAAAGGGAAAATATTTCGACCTTTTCAGCCTCACTATAACCCATTTTGATTAAATAAATGTTAATAATCATTTTCTTGACTTGCCTTGTTATTTTTGTTTCACTTGTGTTTTGACACGCTTAGCTCACTCTTCTTGCAATGAAGCAGCTCATTTGCATTTTGAATGTCAAATATGTCAAGAAGTATTTAAGATAGACCTATACAATGTTATATATTTGAAATCAGGAATAAAAGAGTTTCTCGAAAATGTAATTTGTGTGTTCCATTTTAAAAAAAAACATATATTTATTTTGTATCACGTGACCTATACATAATATTGTTTTTTTTTATCACGTTTCAATAAAATGTAGGTATAGTCGAAGTAATCAGTTCCCGGCATCTAAAAAACGCAACAAAAACTTTACCACCTCATTAAAATACCAGTACTCTCTGTACTGCTGTTTGCAAATTGACTCACTTACCTTTATAGGTTTTTAATGTGCGTCGGGTCGTTTGATGACAGGCATGCCGATATGGCGATAATAGTTGTCGCAAAGTTTTTGTTGCGTTTTTTGAGTGCAGGAAAGTCCTTACTTGGACTATAAGATCCTACAGCTTTTATTCGATTTTTTTTTTCTATTTTCAATAATAACAGAAATAAAGAGGGGGTCAATATATAGTGAATAGCTCTGTACTATAATTTTTCTGTAAAATCCGTTCTATAAAGATTTGTGTTTTTTCTCGCATTGCCGTCTAGATCCAAGTTTTATTTTTTTGCGTTGTGTTAAATTTTTGATGCACATGTAGAAGGTAATAATCTAAAACTTAATGAGCTACCGAGTTAGCTTTCAAGTATGCGCTCCTCATACATACTTCCTTTTCAGTGCCTTATTATCTTGAAGGATAAATCACAGTCACTTTATATTATAGCTTTAAGTGGTAGAGATACGTGCTAATACCAAATCACTACTTTGACCTCTTCAGATGTAGGTAAGACTAATAATAAATTTATCCGGTAAATGAAGATTTGTCTATGTAATAAGACAAGACAAATTGCATAAACAATCCATTCGCTCAAGTGGTTTGTAACAAGAAGTAGTAACTTTCGTTAGTTAGTTAGTGTTTGGTTGTAAAACAAGTTTTTTTGTATGCTTGACCAAAGACAGGATATATTTTTTGTTCGTTTCCAACTCACACAATTGAGTATGTGAATATATCTTGTTTTATGTAAGCAATACGGTTTGCTCGACAATTTTTGTTATAACATTTTGGACTATTTGACAGATTTTACAGTTGTACCAACTGAGAATTAGGTTAAATGGTTCGAATAGCTAAATATGATTCGGCAAGGTTTATTTTCAAAAAAGAAATCTTGAAAGAGAGTGGATGAGAAGTTTGTATGTTCGGTTTAAGATGTAAAGTATCAAGAATCTTAGATTATGTTTCCATAAAGAAATCTGCATTATTCTAATTCTAATTTTCTTTTTAGTAGAGAGCCAATCTTTCCTAGTTTTTCATGTCTTCCTTGGCAAAACGATTGAATAATATAGTTAGTTCATACAGTTTCGTAATCTTCCAGAGGCAAATTAATTTCTCTTAATTTGCCTCATCTGACTCCACCGATCTCTCCAAAGTCGATGACAGACTTGACAATAGGATTTTACTAACGAGGCAGGTGTCTTCCTCTTGCTATTAACATTATTCCAAAGTTACTTAAGCGATAGAGCACAATACGTAAAATATCGTGATTTCAAATCTGGGATATTTTCGTATCAGTTAGAGAAAAATAAAATAGTTGGCCGTCGATAGTGATGTTAGTTGTAATATAGTTAACGCTAAGAAATGAATAAGTACGTTACAAACGCCACAGATACCTTAGAAGTACAAGAAAGGACTTGTTTTTTGATCCATTAATACTATAGTGGATAATTTCAATGTTAACATATGGTTATATGCTGGTGATGCAAAAATTTTGCCTCAATAAAATGAATTATTGACTGAAAAGTCACAGAATAATCTACTCTGTCAATAAAAAATTATGTGCTGCAGCCTTTCCATCAATGTAGAGGAATGTAGTGTAATGTCATATATTCGGAAAAGAGATGCCAAACTCCGTAAGTATAATTTAATGTACCATAAAAGTCCAAGAAGGTTTTCAAACGCTCACTGAAAAAAATAGTAGCTCTTCTCTTGATCTATCAAATGTATATTTTGTTTGACTGGATATTTTTAACTGATACGAAGAAGCATTTAAAGAAGACAAATTTGCCGAGTGGTTGGTGGTGTCATCGTTCGTTCCCATAATGCTCTCGACTGTGACCGAATCGACCCATTGCATTGATTCAACTACATCATTTTAACTGTGAACGTATGATATATTTATGGTGTTAAGCAATGCTGCTGGCAACTCGATCCACAAATAAACAATGAGTATTATTGCAAAGTGTTAAATTCCTGAAATCTCGCAAACATTTAAATGAGCTTAAGTAGGATAGGTGCTTCAAATGTTAAACGTATGCCTTGACAAACATCGCTATATTTACTTAGTAAATACCGGATCTACCTTACAATCTTGCATGTTTGTTTACAGGTAAGCGCACACGGTTATTATTGGTTATGTTGTTTTTCTCAGATACGCTAAAATGGCATTATGGGCAATGAAAATATTAAGTACGGCAGCTACACCATAAATAATAATAAACGCGATGTTAATAAAATAACAGCGAGATGATAAAGGCTCTTGATATTTGACGTAAATAACGTTACCTTCCCTAGCTTCTTTATTACCGCGATATTTAACCCATAAAAAATAAATTATGAGGAAGTGCCTAGGTCCTACACTGTGCTCATAATTATCAATCATGTAATAATAATTATCAATCGTAAATTTTTACGATAGGTATAGCGTATAGACATTAAAAGTTTTTAATGAACAAAGAACGCACAGGGTGTTCTGAGATTACGTGGGTACAGAACCATCTTGTGCGCCAATATCCATTGGCTTGATGACGGTCTCGATAACTAGGGCCGAGTAGGACTACTACTCTTTGCTCCTAGATTATCTCTGTAGACCTGGACCGGCCTTCGTGATAGGTGGGCCCGCTTACTTCTACCAGACCCAGCCCGCAAATGCGAGATGTGTCGTGGTATTTTCTGCGGACCTCCCCTGGTCCTGGCTCTTCAACCTCGCTGGCAGAGGTCTCTTCTGGCGCTCTTCTTGTCTTGATATTTTCTTTCTTCGCCAGCTTGTCACCCCCGTGGGTAGTCATCGGTCTAGTTGGGTTTTAGGAAGTTTTGGCTGGGATTGACTGCCGGTACGTAGGACACAGTAAAGGTGTGTCCTACCCCGGATCATCGGAAAGGTAAGGATATGAGCTGTGTAGCTCGGGAGTGTGGAGACCCTAAGTGCTTTTTTAGCACTTTCGGACTCCACGGAGCAGGTAGGACAACGGGCGTTGGACGGTATGTTGTCCGACGCCCGCAAGGAGGTTGGGTTTGGGTAGAAAAACGTCATGTCTCTGGTAGTGGTGGTCCGTCCTGGGGTATCTGAAACAGATCGGTTAGCGGGAAATATAAGTTATACTCACCCGTTGTCCAGAAGCTGTACCCTCGGCCGTTTGTGCCTCGGGGCGTCGGCAGGGTCGTAATCAGTGGCCTGTCTGATTAGCGGGTTCCCGTGCTCCTCTCCTTGGGCGTACAGCTTCTTCGCTCGTTCCCGGATGACTTCAGTGACCGTGATGTACTCCAGGTCTCTGACGATATCTACGTTTCTCGCGTACCATGGTGCGTCGACCGCCGTCCTGAGGGCGATGTTTTCCACTGCCTGGATTTTCTCATCTTGTGGTCAAAATAAACCGAGTTAACCGAAACAAAATTTAATAATGAACTAAATATATTCAACCGAGACAACATGCTGTACTGGACTCATGAAAGTCCGAGATTGTTAAAGCAAGGAGGTTTCCAAGACAGGTTTGGATTTAACATGTAGACTATTGGAGAGAAAATTATTGCTCCCATATTTTTTATGGATCTTTAACGGTCGAAATGGATTTCTCCAAAATTAAATTGAAGATGAAATTAACAACCTGCCCCAGAATTGAAAAATTCATATGTATTTTCATTGAGGTGGGGCACGACCTCACAATACAATGTTTATATCGTTCCCAATTAACCAAATGAAACTTCTGGGGAACGATAGCTTGGTACCAATGGTTCAGTAAGATCGCCACCTAGGTTACCCGATCTGACTCCTCTCGATTTTATTTGCGGGGATATGTTATTAATAAAGTTTACTCCAGACAACCAACAACATAGAAGACTTGCGAAATAGAGTGAGTTAAGAAATGTTGCTCGGTGTACTAAATAGGACTGAACTTTGAATTATATAACGGGAGTCAGTTTGAACACAAGAAATTAAAAGCTATTTACAATAGAACTTTCAAAACTCATTTGATTTTGGTATTATTTTGAGTTAGTTTTAGTTTTTAATAATAATTTTACTTAAGCTTTCGTGTATTGACTTTGTGTCATGTTTTTTATTTCTAATCTTGTTTATTATATTATCTGTTACAGAACTTTGTTTCATTCAAATTTCGGACATGCCATTTAATATTTTTTGTTTCCAGGCCTACTATGTTTCTAATTCAAATGAGCAAAACGGAATAAAATTCCAGATAAACAATGAACATTTTTTAAATTTATTATTATTTTAAGAGGGTTTTTAAAGCAACCAAGGCAAGATTGTCATAGTACAAACGCGAAAAATGAACTGATTGTACTTACAGGGTTTCCAACGCTTTATTAACATTTAATTGTCTTTTTCATGTACTATTTGAATTTGTGCCAACACATGAAGTATGTCCATCCTGTACAACTGTAAGTTCCGTAAGAAAGTAATTGGGTATGTTATAATCTACAAAGTGGGTTTGTTTATAGTTTTTATTGCGGCTCTACATCACATTTGCCACAGGGCCCATTAAGATACAAATTAGGAGATATTCTCACAATTTACTTTAACTGTAAACGTTATTTTGGCGTTAAAAAAGGTTTCCACTAAGTTTCATGTCGCTTAGTACATTACGTATGGGTTAGTTCTATTAAAATTGATCATTAAAATAATAATATTATCGCGAGCGCTTAGTTCGCGTCCATAATGAATTTCCTTTTATCACGCAACACAAGAAGATCTAGTCTTCTAAAAATAATACACTTACTGGCCAAGATTTATAAGTGAATTCTATATAAGATTGTACTCTATACATTTTTTTAAAAACTGTATTAGTTACGAAACTGTACAGCCAAGTCATATTTGGAAATATGCTGTAATCCTTCTTTTTCAAATTCGAAATTCGGGTTGCAAATTTATTTGTGACAAATAAGGCTTAACTTTATTGTGTTACAACGATCTATCACAAGTAGGTAACTGTTTTCAAAATGGCGTAAAAAGCTAAGTTGGCAATTGCAAAACTGTGTATTCAAAAAATTCACCTAGTAGACCTTGAATTTGACGTTTCGCCTTCATTTTTATTGTTGCATTTCAATAAAAGTTTATTTTGTGAAAAACCACTATTTTAAATTGAAAAAAACAGAAGAAACAAATGATTCAATTTTTTTATATGGTCACCATATTTGTTTACTTGCACCAACAAAGCCCAAAAGTCTAGTTTGGGTACTAATTTTCATTGAAATTATTGGATTTCTGTAGATGCTATTATTCAGTTATTTAATGAAGCTTTATGTAGTAACGTATACATTCAATTTTGCAAGCGTGCTATGAAAATGAAATTTCTTTTCAAACATTTGCCTAAGTAATAACTCAAATAATAATTTGATAAAGTTTATGTAGTGCTTTTTTAATTTGCCTGTGATTTACTTGCTAATATAAGTGTTTAAAAACATACAAAATGGTGGTATTTACACAAACTGAAAAGGTGGACATGTCACTTATTTATGGAGAATCTAGAAGAAAATGCATATCAAGCTGAAAGGTTATATGTAGAGCGGTATCCTGGAAGGCATCACCCTTGTAGCAAATAATTTAGAAGAAAAATTTAGGGCCCGCCAAATGAAAACTAACAAAATACGTTTATTATTGACGAAGATCCAGAGATTAATGTTTTAACATCCATGGATATTAATAAAAATGCAAGTACACGTGAGATTGGAAGCGCTCTTGATATTAGCCGAGAATCTGTTAGAGAAATATTGAGAAAACATGGATATAAATTATAGAAATATCAACTTCATCAACATTTATATGAAGCTGATGCAATTGGTTATTAGAAATTGCAATTGGTTATTAGAAAATAGAATCATTGTTCCCAGAATTCTGTTCACAGATGAAAGTCGGTTCACTAACAATGGCATGTTTAGACGAAATAATTTGCGTTACTGGTCCCAGGAAAATTTACATGAATTTAGAGAAGAAAATCACCAAGAAGTGTTTGGGGTAAATGTTATTACCTTTTTTTGTTTAATTTTCTGCTAGTTTAGCTTTTCAGCGGGGGCGTGGGTTCGAAGATTAGTGTTCTTTTTTGATATAATATTTAATAAAATATAAGAGGGGGCGCCAAATGATTCTGGCCCTACTGCCGAAAAAAAAAGGGACACTAGTGATGAAAACCATTAAGCATACACTAAATACTTTAATAAATATGTAAACAATGACAAAACAAAAATGACCATAATATATTCGGTTCAGTACAGGTTATCAAAAAGGGGTACTATTACTGTTGCTATCTTTCTTTCTAATTGGAGTGCACTCACTAACCCTTGCAAGAGGTATTAGTTAGGATAGTGCCTAGCCTATGAAAGTAAATTTAATAATATTTCGCGTAGTTAACCACGACAAAAATGTATCGGAAATTATTCTTTTAGGTACTTAAGTTAGTTAATATTGATCAACTGACAATCTTTTAACGCTATTAGATGGTAAACAATAAATGAATAAAATGATGTTTCCACTATGTGGTGACAGCGTCCGGCAGCAGCACGTATTAAAGGCCTAAAAATACGAAAATGGACATCAATCGAGGAACCATTTATCAACCTTTGAATTGTAGTGAACAAAAACGCTTACCTCCAATACGCCGAACCCCCTAACGTACAGAAGGCACAAAAAAACGTCTTTGATGACTATCTTCTCTAGATCCAAGACGGCGCCGAAAACCATACAATATATAATAACTAATAGGCGACGTCTTACTACGTGAACGTGGTGTAAATATCCGTACAAACTACGCAATAATTATCAACAATTACTTCCAGAACACACACGTTCGCCGACCATCTTCTACCTTTGTTTCTCCTTACCGCTACCTAGCCCCAAGAATTTGACCTAGCCCAACGTTACTTTCCAGCCACATTAATAACGGTAACTACCCAATTGAACGGCTCGCGAAATAAATTATGGCCCTTACCGATAGGTGCGTCTTAGAGGCCTTTATCGAATTTAAATATCTTACGATTGGCTTTATTCAACCAAATATTTTCGACCCCGAATTAGTTACCTGAACTTTTTGGAAAATGAAATTGAGGGCTTTTTAAGAGAATTACCTATGAATCTGAAAAGAAACATTTATTACCAACAAGATGGGGCTCCGTCACATAACCTTCGAGATGTCTTTAATTATTTAGAAAACATATTACAATAATAGAGTCATTTAGACATACGGGCGCACAAGATGGCCTGTCAGATCACCTGACCTAACCCATATGGATTTTTTCCTGTGGAGGGTACGTCAAAGAACGAGTTTACTCATCATCTTTAAGAAAGTCCAGGAATTAGAAACCAAAATTCGCCAAGCTTTTACAACAACAACTGCGCAAATGTTGGTAAGGGACACCATAAGTATTGCTCAAAAATGTACTGAAGTTGAATAAATGCATTTTTAATAATTGCTATAATTTTATTTTCCCGATTTTATAAATAATTATTAATAAATTCTCTAAATTTTATTTAATTTCTGTGTATTTTTAAAAAAATACCAACTGGTAAATGTAGCATCTACAGAAATCCAATAATTTCAAAGTAAATTAGCACCGAAACTAGACGTTTTATACATCAAATGAAAGATTAATATTTTGGAATTTGTTGGTGCGAGTAAAATAATTGGTTACCATTTAAAAAAAATTGAATAAAATCCATTTGCTATTATATTTCTTCAAAAAATTGGGAAACTAATGACCTAAAAAATATGGGTTCCATTTAAAAAAATTGTAGCGATGTCTCTGGTTGAGGGGTGGAACTAATCTTAGATCTATATAAGAACGTGTGTCCCTATTATTGCTTTTTGAAGCGCCTTTGGGTTTTTCTGCAAAAATCAGTATATCTAAACCTTTTACCAATACCGTATTACAACGTTCTAACGTCACTAAAACTAAGAGCGATATTTCAGACGGTTTAGAATATGATTCGGTTCACACTGGATGTGGGTATTTATGATTACATTTAGACATGGATTTACTCACATTTTATATGTTTTCAACTATGCAAAATAGCCTGATAATAATTTTTGTTGGACGTATTGAAAAATTATTGCTATCATTTTTATTATATGTAAATATTAGTATTATCAAGATCGTTCATCTCATGGGTGCGGATTATGGCTAGAACGGGTTTTCTAATAGAATTAACACTTTATATTATTTATCGCTGTACTATAATTTTTGTTTTTAACTATTAATTAAACTAAACATAAGTTTGGCAATTAATTTTGATTTATTTTTCAACAAAGCATTTAAAGACTAATACGGCACAGACTCGAAATTGAATCTTTAGATCGGGAAGTAATTAAGCAGCTTTATATGATGTTTTTTCAGTATGTGCCATGTGTTTCTCCTGCGCGTATAAATGCACAAATAAAATAATTAAACTACCAATACACTCCAACTCTACCGTACATTTATTTATTTATGGCTGCTGGTTGCATTTAATTATTATATCCACTAAAATAATTTACATAGTAGTAGATATTTTGTTCTATTTTATTTCCAAATTAACATGAAAGCAGGTTATTGCAATGTCGTAATGCACATCAGTTTGATTTACACTTAACGATCAACAGAGCCGATAATTACATTAATACATTAATATTACAAATTGCAACCTTCAGTTGATTAAGTTAACCGTATTTGCAGTTTATTTAAATATTATTTTGCACAATGCAGATTTTTATTTAATATTATATTATGCGTAAGTACCTATTTCAATGTTGAAAATTCTTATAAGATAACCTTTTAATTTATGGAAAATTGAGATAATCTAACTAGAAATGCAACATTTGCAAGGTCTATGATATAGTTCTTGTTCTGGTTTTTTCCATTTTTTGCGAACTGCATTTTAAACATTTTTGTCTTCTTGAATCACTGAATATTTAGTATTATTACATGTAACAGTGTCCGAGAAAAGCAATTTATAACCGAGGGTAAAAAATATTCTTTATTTTCCCTCTAAACATATATAACTAAATGAGCTACTATCTGTCTATCAAGAATTTATAAAGTAGCGCTGTTGGTCCATTTTACATTGCTTTCTCAAAGATTCTGGGGAACACGTCAGCAGGCAAATATGATAGGTTAATGGTATTTCCGGGACGGGAATAACTACTGAATTATTTAATAAATCCGGTTGCCATCCATACTCGAAAGACTCCTTTATAATGTGACATAATAAAGTTACTATAGAAACGATTAGTCGGGAATTTTGTGTTAAAGCGGTGTTTATTTTAGAAGATTTTGTTTGTACAGCTCTCAAACGCAATATAAATTCATTTAAAAGTACAGTCTAAAAAGTTTAAGTAATGTTAATTGACACTAAAATAAATAAAGTTTGAAAATTTATTCGGTACCTATTTTTACTTCTTATTTAATTCCATGATAATGCACAGTTTTATTGCAGGTTTTAAATATAATCCACAACATTTAGGCTGGTGTCAATACCTTTTTGAAAAAAAAAATTATTAACAGGCAAGGACCAGCCGGACCATTTAGTTAAGGTTATAACTAAGAGATAAAACAAAAATTAAACACGAGATAAAGTGAAATTGTGAAATGGGGGTGCTGTTTAGGGGTTGAAGGTGGTTTCTTGCGATTTTCGGCGAAACGTGACTTCCTAGCGGAATATATCCTTTACAAGAGTTGTAGATAATAAAAAAATCCAAAACTTTCATATCAGGCATTTTTCAACGTAACCTCAAACTTTCTGCGAAAACGGCGGAAAACCGATTTATCGGTTTTTTATTTTTTCTCGTAAAAATAATTCAATTTACATGGAATTATGTGAAAGTATACCTTTTTTATATAGAATAATCACGATTTTTTTGGAACTTGGGGAACAAGTAGTTTTCGAGATATTTACATTTTTCGGAAGAAACAAATCAAAAATCTTCTACGGAAAACTATTGGTTTTTTAAAATTTATTTAAATATTCTATCCGGGCTGATTTTAACCGTTGAAATGTGTACTTCGAAATGGTCTATATATGTTGATGGTTTATTTTTCATGAAACCGCTTAAAATTTAGAGAAACCAAAAAAATTACTTTTCGAATCACGATTTTTTCGATATTTTTTATTATTTTATTTTTTTTTTATTTATGTAAATAAAGGATTAAATTTAAATGACAGAATTTACTTCAATATAATATTGCTAACATTGAATGAATTTAAATTAAGAAAATGGAGGAAGTCATTCTGAAACTTAAGTTTTTCATGGCAATGCACCGCACCGTACTGAAAGTCGTAAGCTAAAGTTAGCGCTCACACTGACCCAGTGTGCATTTTTATTAATGTATATTTTACTATTTTTTTCACTAGATAAATGGTATAACGATGAGTAATCTGTTTTAGGTATATTTGAATAAAATAATTTGAATAAATAATTATAAAGTAAAACAATTAATTTATTAATATTTTTTTACAAATTTTGACTGGCTTTGCTTCAGAAAAATATTGTTTTGTCATTCTTTTATAAAAATAAATTTATGAAAAATTATAAAATTCTAATAAATTTCAGATCTTTTGCTTTGTGGTTGTTTCTCTTCTTCTTCTTCATCAATAAAACTTTCAAATTCCGAAGGATCTTCGAAATTATCGACGTCTTCGAGCTCTTCAATTTCAATATCGAAATTCTTTGCTGACTTTTCATGGATAATCTCTTCTGAATGACTAAAGTCTTTCAATATTTCTTTATCTCTATTTGAGCAGTTTTCATGACAATTACTGCATAAATTGGTACATTTTAAGCCGTGTTTTCGGCAGCAATATCTTTGTTTATTATTACCACTTTCATAGCTGCAGCTGATAATTTTAATAATTTTTCAGGAATTACGTCTTTAGCAGTGTTAGCTGTATTATCCGGAAAAGATTTATCACAGTGTTCCCGAGTCACATTAAAAGTAGATGCAAACCATCCAATTAACATTTTCTCTAACATTTCAGTGGTGAATGCGTCAAATGTAAAATCACGTTATAATTCGGTCAGTAATCAAACAAAAAGAATTTCACCTCGTACTGGTTTGTTGAGTAATATAACTATAAAGGTGCTCAAACACTACATATTAATTGGATTGTTTGCATCTACTTTTAGCGTGACCCGGGAACATCGTGATAAATCTTTTGCGGATGATACAGCTAGCACTGCTGCTGTCAACTGTCAAATGCTTCCTTCGATATCGGATTTGAAATCAGCGACACAAAAATATGTATATATCTGATAAATCTTTTCCGGAAAATAAGGCGAGTTGACAGGGTCACTGTCAACTGTCAAATGCTACTTTTGACATCGGATTTGAAATCAGCGACTTGAAAAAGCCCCGTAGAACACTATTAAAGCCGCATTGAAAGGATCATGGCTCCATACTATTAGTGAAAAAATCCCGAAAAGTCGACTTCCCCTTTCCCCCATATCTGAAAAATTGTACATTTTCCGACCTCGTGGCCATGAGGACTTTTGATCAGGACCTCAAGAGGAATAACATATATCGATTCCAGCGAGTTTCATCGGGGGCTATTTCCCACAAGAAACGTGCAGGGTCCTTTGGGTACGAGTATACCTAGATGTTTGTTCTAACCCCATTGCTTAGTTTTGTTATCGGGCCCATTGCTTAAATAACCGAGCCAAGTTTGCAACTGGTAATAAACTCTATAGGAGTGCTGTGCAGCTGCTCCTTCAGTTGTGGGAAGTTTTTCCAATTTAAAAGTAGATTTGTTAGTTGCCAGTTGGTAATACTCAAATCTTAATTGATTTAATGACATATCCATTTTTTTACTTTTGTAAATACCAGCTATAAGTTGAAATCCATTTGTTCAATGGTTATTTGGTCTGCATCTTTTTTTTTAAATACCAGCTAGGCTTGATAAATTTTTGTAGCTCAATAATGCATAACTTTTTTATTAATTTGTTATTTATTTAAAAGTTTCAGGATGGTTTCCGCCACTTTCTTCAATTAAATTCATTCAACTTTAGTAATATTACATTGAAGTAAATACTGTCATTGAAATTTAACCCATTATTTACATAAATAATTTAAAAAATTTAAAATAATAAAAAACTTTTTCTTTTTTTTTCGAAAAATATCTCGGAAACTACTTGTTTTCCAAATTCCAAAAAATCATATTTACTCAATACAAAAAAAAGGTATACTTTCACACAATTTCATGTAAATTGAATTATTTTTACGAGAAAAAAAAATTAAAACCGAAAAAAATCGATTTTCCAGCATTTTCTCGGAAAATGTGAGGTTATGTTGAAAAATGCCTTATAGTTTTAGATTTTTTTATTATCTACATCTTTTGCGAGGGACATTTTCCGCTAGGAGGTCATGTTTTGCCGAAAACTAAACTTAACAAAATTTTCCGGCTGGTTAATATTATTTTAGCCTTCTAGGTCCAGCCTAACTGTACCCAGAAAAAATAGACATAAAAAGAGTGAAGCTGTAAAAAAAATTCTTAATTCGACACGTGTCTTTTTTAGGGGGTGAAAAGGGAGTAAATTTTTGTTTTTGCCATTCGCTCAAAAGCTATCAATTTTTCGAGAGAATTATTATAAAAATTGTAACTCATAAAATTCGCTACAAAAAAAAGATCATTATACTTTTTTGTACAACTAATCCTTTTTGTGTAAAAGATGCGGTAAAGTTGCAATGTCTGTAGTTCGTAAAAATGCGTACCCTTTTCCACACCACCGCCGGAGTAGAATACTAGGGCGTCTTTTATGTGGTGTCCCCGGTAAGCCTAATCCACATTGATTCGATTTTCTTCTACATCTATTTCCTTTGGAGCTTCCTCAGCGATTTCACCAATATGTTGTTCATCTATTGATTTTCCCATGCCTCATATTAAGAAAGCCATTGGATCTGTATCATCGTAAACGTCCATATTGCTTTGTATCACTTCAGTCTCGGTGTTTAAACAAAATTGTCCACGACAGCGACCGCATACCACAGACCAGCGAAGATATATTTTTCTACAGGTACAGTTTGCACTACAAAATATAATATTGAATGACAGATCAGCACTCGGTGATAAAAGGGTTTGAATCGGTTCCAAACTATTGTTGACATTTGTTCACCTCTCATACGCAAAGTTGGCAGTATGAGGAGGAAATGGGCTACAAAATTGACTCGGTACAACAATATGTAATGTGTTTTTAGAATTCACCATGACACGTGTAGATGTCGGTCGATATATGTACATATCTAGACGAACGTTGTAAACGCGGGAATTAAAACTGGCGCCTCCTAGCTGGGTGTGATGTCTTTATAATGATTCGTGTCTGAATGTGACAAGAAAGCTTTAATCAAACTTGAACCTGCGGCTTCCCACTACAAATTTTAATTTTGCACAGCACACCTTTTCGAACATATCAAAAGTGCCCGTCGTTCACTGTAAGCGTGTCTTTGTTATAAAGTACTCCAGAAGAACATTGCGAGATCCAAAATTCTTTGTCCGATACGAAGGATAAGTTAAAATTAATGGTAATTTTGGCTACCGACGTACCGACTACTGTAGGTGGTGTCTTAATTTGTCGAATTCACAAATAAATAATATGCCCGATTAATATTGTTATTCCTCTCGAGTATTTTGTATGGAAATAGCTAACAATTCAAGACGCGATTACTTACGTAACTGTTTCCAGCCCACACAATACGAAATGTCCATAATAAATATATCAAAATTCTAAGTATCTTGAATGAATAAAAGAGGAATACCAAACATCGTATGCACAACTGTTGTGTCTCTTTGTCTATAATTTCCATTCGATTATACGCGTGATAAATAGAAAAAAAGGTGCAAGTCCCGAAGATATGTAAACATATAACGGCATGCTTAACAATCGCACACTTTTAACAGATCTTGTCTTGCCATATTCATACTTTAAAAAAATCTATATCTGTTACATAGAACTTCTGGAATATACAGAGCGTTTCAGAAGTAGCGCCCGTTCTCTTGTGATTTTA
Organism: Leptura quadrifasciata; assembly: GCA_963675555.1. NCBI lineage: Eukaryota > Metazoa > Arthropoda > Insecta > Coleoptera > Cerambycidae > Leptura > Leptura quadrifasciata. Next base: position 644,059 of record OY776678.1, on the reverse strand, counting down.
ACAAATAAAAATAAATCGAAATTAGAAAGCCTGAAATGTCATATTGACCTTCCTTACCAAATTATTAAATTTGACAAGACAGTTGTTGAATTGCACTAAAGCACTTGAAAAGTATCAACCAAAGTTATGGTTCAAAGGTTCTGCCTCCACTTTCCATACCAACTTGTGTACACTATTTGAATTCCAAGAACCACAGGTTAGTTTAAGTTTTTTGCTATTTAGTTAGCTGGTTCAGCATAGATCTCATGTTTAATAAACTCTCACAAAGTTGTTCAAAGGGTTGAAATCGGGTGGTTTAGGAGGCCACATAATAGAAGTGTTTTCCTATTCTGTCTCTAGGTAGACTGTCATCCGATGAACTACTATCCACAATTGAACAGTAACAATACCAATATGATGGATCGCTAGCGTATTTTCTTTATTCTTAAGTTATAGTCATGAACGATGAGTCAAAAATTCTGCATATACATTACATTATTAAATAGAATAATTTTTGGTACTGTTGAAGCTCGAGTGACAGCTTTCAGGTATAATGTTATACTGTAAACGACTAATGCCATATTTCCAATCAATATAAGAAAGGTGAAATAATGAAAAACTAATCATATTTCATCGTTTTGTGCATGCATGTATCTATATATTAAGACATATATACACATGTATAAAATATGTAATGTATTACATTTGCTATGGGACGGCCGAAGTCTTCAGTCTTTGTAACAGATGATTCAATTAAGATACGGTTTTCACACTGTTGAAAATTTGACGACTGCATTTTACAACACAGTTGGAATAGTATTTTATTCTGCTTTTTCAAATAAGCATATTCCACGTTCGTCAGAATAGTTTCCTAAGTTGAGAGCTGTCCGTGAATTATGCAAATATTTATAATTAAAATATAACGCGCGTTAATTAATCGCTTACCACAGCACATTATTGAAGACAAGGTTGCAGAAAACTAATTAATCATAATTATGAGCCAATATGGGACGTTAAGAATCCAGATATTCACCGGAAATTCTAATACGAAAATAGTTATCAAGATCCCGGTGCTATCAAAGCGTATAAAAAGCAGCGTTATTACTTTGAAAATTACAATGAATTTGTAGCGCTAATCCCCTTTTTTGCTTCTTGATGGATGTTAATTGCGACACAAAGCGTTTCAGTTGGCGCATAAAAATTCTTTAGTTCTGACAAAAGTGAACGTTAACCACATATATCACAGACAGTACCGTAAAAGCGAAAACAATGTTGATGTTATCTCATAGAGACACTATACCGTAGGTATTTCTTCACTGTTCATTCTTAATCTGGCAGCTACTCGACTTCTTCATGCTACATTAAAATAGAGTATCTATCAGAACAATATTAAATCGTGTATTAAACTATAATACAGGGTGTTGCATCATGAGAGGGACATAGCTTAATAGGAGGTAGAGAACATCAGTGGTAACCGGAACCTCCCATAGAAATGTCTCATTGGGCCTTCATTACGAAGTTACAGGGTGTTAAATAATTTTTGGCCAAACCTGTTTTTTTGTCATAACTTTGACAGGGAATGAAATAACGGATTCATATTTGGTACGGCTAATGTACTAACGAGCCCCAAGAGGTACATGTATAAAAAAAATATATCCAGGTCCGGACTCACTATAATTTATGTTTCTTCTTTGCATCAATAAAACATCACCCTGTATATATTTTTTTGAAATTTCGATACGATATTCGAAAAGAGCAAGAAAAAAACAAACAAAATGGCCTATTTCATTTTTTTGTTACGCCTTCGTGGTTATTTAAATACGTTGTTAAATGTGCAAGAAAATGAATTACAGAACCCTATTAAATCAGAGGCACGTGAAATAAATAGTTTTATAACTAAAATTTGCAAAAATTCTATTGAGCCTAGGTGGTCTGGGTGAATCCTAATTCCGGCACGTTTTAAAGGTCCATTTTGGTAAAAAACTGTGGTCCTAATCAGTAATCGGGTATGAAATAACAAAATTTTTAATCAATCACAGTAGGCTTGTTCAAAGAATAAAAGTGACAGATAATTTAAACCATTTAGGCCTAAGCAACAAGTTACTTTGATCAAGAAAATCATCAACATTTTATACTTAATAAAAATTGGAAAAGAGAACAAACTAAAATCTAAATAAATAAAATATTTTGCATTCAATTAACAATAAATAACAAAACAATAACTAAATGTGTTTAAAAATAAAACGTAATTGACACTAAAGTAAATTTTCAAAATGTCCTCCCCCACATTCTGTGCATTTTCTTGCGCGTTTAGAAAGGTCACCAATTGCTCGATGTATCATTTCTGGATTATTCCGTATTTCGTCGCAGGTTGTAACGATGCGCTGGATTAAATGTTGTCTACTTTCAATTTCAATGCTATAAACCTCGTTTTTTAAGTGGCCCCATAAAAAGTAATCACAAGGGTTACAATCAGGAGATCTTGGTGGCCATTCATGTGGACCCCCCGCGTCCAATCCATCTATTAGGATATACATTGTTTAAGTGTTCTCTTACTTGATGGTTAAAATGTGGTAGGGCCCCATCATGCTGAAACAACATGCCTCTTATACCGATATTTTCTAACATATTCGGTAAAATATTTTGAAGAAAATCAAAGTAAATTTCACCATTCAATCTTTCTTCAAAAAAATGTGGCCCTATCAAATGTCTATTCACAAGTCCGACCCAAACATTTACAGAAAACCTGTGTTGCGAACGGCGTTGGCGTACCGCATGTGGGTTTTCCTGTGCCCATTTATGATTATTTCGTGAATTGTTTACTCCATCCCTTGTAAATTGTGCCTCATCCGTAAATAAGGTTCTGTAAATGACTGGGCGATGGTTAGACAACCAATGACAAAATGCCAGGCGGGGGATATCGTCGCCTTGTTGAAGACGCTGTACCTGCTGGATATGATATGGATGGTAACGTTCTCTTTTTAGGGTTCTCCATACTCGCCAATGAGGAATACCAGTTGCCAAACTGATTCGTCTAGTGCTCATATTTGGGTTTTCTTGAACTACGTTTATAATATTGTTTTGTTCCTGCACACCTTGTTGTAAAACACGCTTCACAACTGCAGAATTAGGAAACTTTCCGTGTTGTCTTGCATACTGGAACGCCGTACTAAAGGTTTTATGATTAGGGCATCGACGACCAGGAAAACGCAGCCGATATTCTCTTTCCGCCGACCTACCATTTCCATTACAGAAACCATAGATGAATATTATGTCAGCATATTCCACGTTTGTAAATTTTACTGGCATAGTTAAAATATTTTCACAAGTTTTCACTAACTAAATGCGGATTATTGACACATTAAATTACTAACAAACAATTATTCAACTGTTTAGGAGATTTCTTTTTATTATCTGTCGATTTGAACAAGCCTACTGTGATTGATTAAAAATTTTGTTATTTCATACCCGATTACTTATTAGGACCACAGTTTTTTACCAAAATGGACCTGTAAAACGTGCCGGAATTAGGATTCACCCAGACCACTTAGGCTCAATAGAATTTTTGCAAATTTTAGTTATAAAACTATTTATTTCACGTGCCTCTCATTTAATAGGGTTCTGTAATCCATTTTCTTGCACATTTAACAACGTATTTAAATAACCACGAAGGTGTAACAAAAATGAAATAGGCCATTTTGTTTGTTTTTCTTGCTCTTTTCGAATATCGTATCGAAATTTCAAAAAAATATATACAGGGTGATGTTTTATTGATGCAAAGAAGAAACATAAATTATAGTGAGTCCGGACCTGGATATATATTTTTTTTATACATGTACCTCTTGGGGCTCGTTAGTACATTAGCCGTACCAAATATGAATCCGTTATTTCATTCCCTGTCAAAGTTATAACAAAAAACAGGTTTGGCCAAAAATTATTTAACACCCTGTAACTTCGTAATGAAGGCCCAATGAGACATTTCTATGGGAGGTTCCGGTTACCACTGATGTTCTCTACCTCCTATTAAGCTATGTCCCTCTCATGATGCAACACCCTGTATAGGTAAGTAAATAGCAGATTGTGAAAGTGTAACGTCGATCATTCTTATGAATCTGCAAATGTATTTACCATTATTATTAATCAATGCCTGCCGATTAGTGTTGCCCATTAAATTATTATTCACAATATGATAAATACGTTGGCATAAGAACAAATAGACGATTTTCTAGTTTAAAGAAGCACTCGAACGGTACAGCTGTTAGCTGCGTGTACTGTTGTTTAGTTTGGCATACTTTGAACATTAATTTTTATTTATTATATTTCTAACATGATACAAATATAAATAATATAGATAGTATTATCATAAATATGAAATAATAAATACAATCATAATGAAATAAAATATAAACACACATACATGGATGCATAAATACAGCAACCAAAACATGTAGGCAAGAAAAACATGTTCAAACATGACTATTCAAGATCGGTACGTCGAAATTAACTCAGGGTATGCGGTGTATGGACAAATGTAAGAAACGATTTAGGAATCTAGGTAATTATGAGACCAGAACTATAAACTTTAAATAAAAAAGAATATGTAAAAATATACAGGGTTTTCCAACTAAAAAACAACTTTCAATGTTATATCACTTGACAATTGCAAGTAATTGTTTTTAGTTGTGATAATAACAGAAATAATGGAGGGGAGGGTCAAAATATAGTGAATGATCTTGTTAGCCCAATTGTAAAATTATTTCTAAATTTAATCTACTTACATTTTAAACTAGTCTGATTTGATTTGTATGTTGATATATTTGCATTTCAAACTGTGTTTATTAGTGAAAGTACTACATCATATTTGTTTATATTTACATTGTTATAATACGTAGTGTAGTCTGAGATATTAAATGAAAGTAATATATGTAACTTGTCAACGTTCACTTAATATAGATGTCGCTGAAGCAGAGTTTGAATGATTCGAGGAAAACTGACAGTTTACCAAAATTTTTACGCACGCTTATATTTTTATATATCCAAATTTAAAACTTTTTCCCGTGTCTTTATTTTGTTGACTAACTCACTAGCGCCGATACTTTTACTTTGAGTCTCACAAATCAGCCACCACTTCTTTTTCTTCTTGTCCAACGACAACTGAAACTAAACATACTGCAAGTGGTTTCAAGTCTTTATATTGAAACGTAGTAACGATTAGGAAATTAAGAATTTATACCCTTTTTGCCTTCATTTCCTCTATTAAATTAAACTATAGATTGAGGTCTGAAAGATTGGTATTTCACGAATAATAATTATTCTTAGGCCAAGCTATACTTCTAAAAAGTAGGTGGTAGCTACCCACTCCTCTTTTAATAACCTCAAAACGATTTGATCCGCAATGATCAAATTTAATATCAAAATGGATTAAAGGTGGACACATATCCTCCTCGAAATGACTATTTCAGTTATCGGAAAAATTATTTATCATCAGGTGAAATCGTGTAGTATTTCTAATCGTAAATCAAACTAATTTTGAACACGCCGCCCAATCAAGACCATTTAGATCTCGAGCTAGACACGGTACACACGTCCACATATTTTTTATCATCTCGAAACGGCAATAATTCATTTTGGTTTGATAAAGTGAAAACATAAATTTCCTATTCAAGATAAAAAAAAATACCTTCAGTGGGTTTGTATGTGTCACTAAGTTGTTGAAGCAATAAAAATGAAGTGTCACCAGTTAAGAATACGCATTATATGGTAATGTGAATGTGAGTTTTTATTACATGAGTCATAATAATTCTTTGTTGTTGGTGATGTTATGATGTTCAGCAGTCTAGACCCATCATTTCGCATAACAGATTAGGCATTATATTTACATGACAATTCCTCAAAATATATCAACAATGCCATAAAAAAATTTGATTCCTTTTTTCTGCGGACGTTTCTATACGACCAGCAATATTTTAAAATTCACGCATGTTATGTAACGCCTAGAACGACAAATTCAAATTTAAATTCAACTTTAAAATTCCATCGGCTATTCAAACCTCAAATGTTCCGTTAGATATTGTTCCAAAATTTAAATTGCATATACAGGGTAATTTAAATTCGTCTAAAAAAACTCATACAGCAGATACAATAATAAATAAACCACTAAGAAATGGAAAATATATCTTCTAGTTTTTATGTGTTTAGAAAGAGTAATAATTTGAGGATCGGTTTTCATTTTCACCTCGAGTTTCCTTTTAAAAATGCGAACAAAATATATAAAACGATTAAGACCGAAATACCATTCATTTCCTCCACTACTTGACAAAATTGCTTTCTTTTGAAATTCCCTACGTGCTTGAGAAGTTTGTCGTAAAATTATGAGGCATTTGTCAATATCAGAGGGATATTCGGTCAGAAAAAAAACGGAAAAAACTATAAATATGCCCCATGTGTATTTGTGAATTTTTGTGGTATTTATTGGATTTTTTTCTTTGATTAGCGCGTTTATAGACTGAGAATTGGTATTGCAAAAAGGGACATTTTGAAATTTATTTGAAAGAAATGAAGTTGTCAAAGTTAAATAATTTTGTTGTCATAGTGATTGAAATTTTTCCTGGATGGTGTTATCAGTGTAATGCTAAAATGATCAGGAAATTTGCGTCACATGACAAGAAATAACGAAATTTAATTGGTTGTTTGAACAGTCAAAAAATGTTCAAGGTAATTTTAAGCAATCGACTTTAAGAAAAATAGCATAAAATCCTAGGAAAGCAATATCATGTAAGGAAATTTCCAATAGCCAGAGAGAACTGGCGTAATTCTTCGAAATAATGAAATACTTTTCTATCATTCTCAGTATGAAATTAATTCATATAATTGTAGTTCGATTAAAAATGATTTAGGAAGGCAAATCCCTGATTTCTTTAATCGCCACGGACGCAAAAAATAACGTGCCTGCCGACTGCCCGTACGGTATTATTAAATCAAAGGTTTTTTGCACCGAGAACGGTAACAGATAGAATATAATTGAGCCGTAATTAAAACAGACGTAAAGAAACATAAAAAAATAATAAACACTAGACGGGGACCAGATAATTCCCGCTTTCTCGGAACAACATTATACCCAGGCCATGACGAGCAGAAATCATGGACGGGCACGAGAGTTTTTGGTCGTTAGACTGTTACCTGCAAGTACTTTAATATAAATACACCTGTCACGATAGGCATCACATGCTCCAACTGGCGTATCCGGCATGACAGAAAACTTGGATGTAGGACCTTTATTGTAAGAAGTGTACGTTACTGCATTGCGAAACGGCCCACTGTGGTTACCTTCTCATTACCTCTCACAATTTTCACCCGCACCTTTATTGTTTGTTTTGCAGAGGTTGACAGGGGCGTCACAAATACTGTAAAGACGCTAGCACATTTTCTGCACCCAGTACGTTAAATTCTATGATATATTACATGACGAAATTGTCGAGAAAAAATCTCAACTACTTATAACGATGTAATTAAACAAAAATACAAGAATTAATTTATACAGCAAGAAATAATTAAATTAAATGTTCATATTGCGTATCATTTGTTACTGACAATGTCCAAACTGAAACTGAAAATCTCGCAAAACGTTAGTAATGGATTTGGGTTCAATTCTTCCAATTTCGTAACTAGTTCTGTCTTTTAAGTCCTCAACATTGCTCGGTCTATTAAAATAATCTTTGGATTTAAGGTAACCCCATAAATAATAATTCAGTGGGGTTAGGTCTGGCCCAACAAACATTTTCTATAAAATTAGCTATAACTCGATTTGATAAAACACGAATTTAATTATTTATATATTTTTTAACACGCTTTTATTAGCTTCACCTGTATGTTTGTTCGTAAGGGAATCTTTGAACATGATTCCAATCCACTTCAAAACGTCAGATTAAACTGAAACTTTGCACGCTTATCAAGGATCAATAACAATACAATAATTTGACAACTTTGTCTTAATGTCCACATCAGGATAAAATAAATGACTAATGTATTGTCGAGATTTTGCCGGAGGAGCCGTTTTAACTTACTTTATGCAGAAAAATCCATGTTCTATCATATGACATTTTAAAATAATGCCGATGAGGTCATAACTTTTAAAAAAATGCTTGTAGACTATTTTAACATCAACAATTAAGAACTGCATTTAAAAATCGACGTGCGAATTTTTTTCACTCGCTTTGTAACGATTTTAAGTAATTTATTTCCATATTTACTTTCTCACGTGTAACATTGGCGCATCCGCCAGATTTTGAAATGATTTTACATTCAGCATAGGGAAAACGCCAATAATTTAAATGTGATTCATTCAAAATTGTATAATTCTTAAACAGTTACAGTTAAAATTTGGTTCTTTCATTTAATTCAGATTATTCAGTATTGTTTTATTATCTTATTTAGATCAACGTACTGGCCAAATTTAACATTAACTATTCCAGGCTCGACCAGGTCATGCTATGCTATTAGCCGTTACTCGGGTCCGAGTATAAAAACGTTACAGTCGATAAATTGTGTACAATAAAAAACAAGTAAAAGGTGTAGTCTATTGTAATTCCCATTCATCTACGGTGCACACGACTATGGCTATAGAGGCCAATTCGGGAGAGCACATGTCGACCGCAGTCAGGACAAACATAGACCTGGTTAGGTCTTGGATTCGGCCTTCTTGCAGCAACATTTCCTTGATAGCTGGCCACAATCCCTCGCCATTCGGTTCTGTCCGCTGCAAGTTGTTCCCATTGCTCGTCTGCAATACCGCAGGACTTTAGATTTTTATGGAGAGCGTCTTTGAACCTCTTTCGTTGACCGCCACGCCTTCTTCTACCGCTTACAATTCACCATAAAGTGTACATTTAGGAAGGCGGTTATCATGCATACGATGAACGTGACCTGCCCATCTTAGGCGTGCTCTTGAAATAAGCACCTCAATTGGAAGGCTGTTTGCTCTCCTGAGTACTTCCACGTTTGATATGTGATGGAACCAACATATTTTCATCATACTTCTGAGGTGTCTTTGCTGAAAACGTTCTAATTCTTTCACATGACGACGGTAAGCGACCCAGCTTTCACATCCATATAGCAGTGTTGGAATGACAACTGCTCTGTAGACAGCCATTTTCGTTGACAAAGCAAGGTCGTGGTTGCCAAATACTCTCTCTCTAAGTCCCCAGAGTGCTCTAGATGCAGCGTTAATTCTATTGCGAATCTCGCTGTCCATGTTTGCTTTGTCATTAACAACGTTGCCTAAGTAATTGAACTGATCCACCACTTCAAGAGAATTTCCATTAAGTGTAATGTCTATTTGGTTCACTTGATGAGGAGTTGACATAATCTTAGTCTTTCCAATGTTGATTTTAAGTCCCAAGGAATCATAGCTCTGGGCATACACATCTAAAAGTTCTTGAAGCTCTTCCGGCGTAGAGGCTAAAAGTGCACAGTCATCCGCATACTGGAGATCACAAATGAATCGTGTGTGTGTCTTCGTGAAAGCTCTAAAGCGCCCTATGTTAAAGAGACCGCCATCAAAACGGTATCTGAGACCTATTCCTCTGACTGTCAGTTTGTTGTCAACAATAATTGTTAGAGCAGTGGTAAACAAATTAAAGAGTAGGGGTGCCAGGACACATCCCTGCCTAACTCCAGTGAGGGTTTGGAAAGGTTCGGTTGCCTCATTATTATACATAACCTGGGCGTTGTTGTTTGTATGTAGACTGCGACATACTTCCACAAATTTTCTAGGGATACCTAAGCGGAACATAATTTTCCAGAGCACTTCCCTGTCCACCGAGTCAAACGCCTTGGTTAAATCAATGAAGGCCATGTGAATTTCTCCTTGATGTTCGAGTGCTTTTTCTTGAAGCTGTGACGACACAGCTTTAAAGATCTCAGCTGGGAGTGAGTCGGCGCCGGGAGATTTGTTATTTTTAGCTGCCCAATGGCGGTTAAGATCTCTTCCGTTGTTAGTGGTTTATCTAAGTCTTCGAAGGTGTCATATTGAGGGATAAGATTTATAATGGCTTGGCTTTGCTGGTTAAGAATGTTAGAGTAGTGTTCTTTCCATCGGGCTCTTATTTCCTGGTCTTCTTTGAGGAGATTTCCATTTAAATCTTTAATAGGGCACATATTTTTCCGACTGGGGCCGTACACTGCTTTTACTCCTTGAAAGAAATTCCTGTAGTCGTGTGAATCGGCGTACCTTTGAATTTCTCTGGCCCAGGTCATACGCACACGTAGACATACAACAACAATTTCTTGCGACATTATCATCTGCCTCAGCTAAGTTTCGAACTCAGAAGGATAACAGAGACTAGTCATGTTGTTTCTCACACCCAGCTCACTACTATTATCTGGGCATTACCCAAGATTGGAATCCAAAATTCCTTGGTCTTAAACCTAACTCGTAAGCATTGAGCAGTATTTGCTCTCAGAAACTCATTTTATGCACCATCAATCAACTCTGATTTAAAATTTATTTACAATAGAGCATGCTTACCTTATTATGTCGCCTCCTCTCCTTTTAGAGTCCACCTAAAAATAAAGTACATACATTATGTTAGGAGTATAATTGCAAAAATATTATTATCATATAACAGTCAGAGACAATGTGCGAGGCGAGTAAAAAGCCTTTCAATACTGGTTTAATCAAAATGTGTTGTAAATCGAGATTGTACTTTTTGGACATACAGTGTCTCACTTTTCACAAGTACACCCCAATATCTCGGCCATTTGTTGATCGATTTAGATTAAATTTGGAATATTTCTTTTGTTTCAGATTGTGATTAAGTAGTTATTTAAAAAGAAAATTTCGAAATTAAATACGCCTACTGTGATCAAAAGAAATTGGCAAAAAAATATATTAGCGATTGAGATAGGGTTTTTGTTTTTATAGAAATCTTGTTCTAAGTTAAAATAAATTTGTAAAAATCAAGCAATTAAACTTGTGTTTAGTGACATTTGAAAACACGTTAGATTGGGCATACTCTCTGAGACGCTACTGGTTATTTCCCATCCTACTTCCCATGAAGCAAAAAATCGTAAACACGGATTTACACAGCATAATGTAATGAGGCAATCGCAATATACGCTGTATTGAAATCATTCCATGAGTCACTTGGAGTTAGAGTTATATGAGTAGAGTATTAGAATCACAATAATAAACCAAACAGATCTGTTTACAGCTATATTTTCTCGCTTAGAATAATGGTGTGCGCTTTATTTCGAATTATGGTGAGGAAATAAGGTCAGCGAATTAAATTATTCTGAACCATAATAAATTGACAATAAATAAGTGCGTGGAAAAGTGTGTTAAATATGAATTAATGAAATAACGCTATTGTTTTATAAAGATAAATGTGTCTACCTTGTAAAATTAACTCCGTTTTTCAAGCTGTAAATTAATACAAATGTAACACATACTTAAATAGTATTATAACAATAATTGCATTAATATATATACAAAAACTTATTTGTCCTTCAATATGATTGACACCACAGTATCACATACCAATATTTTAAACACCTGTAGTGCATATATGATTATGATGTATATTGATATATTTTATCACACTAATACAAAGGAATATGATCGATATTTAGCATCAGTATTATTGATGTATCCCGAAATATGATACTATGTCCATTTGGTGTAAAAAATGTCAAAATAAGAGTGTTGAGGTTGTCAAAATTTTATGCATCGAGACGAAGCCATATTGTAGTAAGGATCTGAACATTTACTAAAACAATAGATACCCATTGTTTCGTTTGACATTTATCCAATAGTTAAGCGTTAACCCTGCATTGATAAACTGGACCTAAATCGGAAAAAAGATTATATAATACAGTCATTCAATGTTAAAAAGTGTCCAAATCTCCGAAATCTGAAGTACTGCTCCGATCTTCTTGAAAATTTAGAATTAAGTTCATCTTACGCTCCTCTTTAAACCTGACTTGGTCGCAAAGTGTGCTTTTTGTTTTTAAGGGGTGAAAACTACCCCTTACTCCAATAAATTGAAAACTAATAAATTAACGCAGTGATGGGCTATAATTATATTCAAATATGTGAAATATCAATTGTTTTTAATCATGGATCTAATATTTCAATACTTTACTATTTAACTACCCTTAAAAACAACCCCTCACACGAAAATTAATAAAAAAATGTGTTTAAAAAGCATGAAACCTTTTTATTTTGGATCGTAATAGGAGAATTTTTCCCTTTAAGTATAAGAAATCTGATACTTAATTTTTTTAATGATGCAACCCCCAAAAGCCACCCCTAACAATAAAACTTAGGAAGAATTGAAAACTAATAGATGGAAGCAGTGATAGGGTATCGTTATGTTCAAATATGTTAAATATTTGTTGTTTTTTATAATGTAACTAATATTTCGATATTTTACTATGTAACTACCCTTAAAAACTACCCCTCACACAATTATTAAAAAAACGGTTTAAAAAGCATAAAATCTTTTTATTTTGGATCTTGAATAGAAAAAATATATTCTTTAAGTGTCAACGACCTGATACATCATTTTTCAATATGATTCAACCCCTAAAAACAACCCCTTACAATAAAAATTAGGGAAAAAATCCTTTTGAAATTGAAATTTAGGCGCTCCGTAATTTTCCTACGTTATCTAGTTTTTTAACGATAACTCGACTTCCTTTTAGGCTTTTTGCATTCACCTACACATCATTTTGTAGGGAATTTCATAAGCTATAAAGTTATGATGATTGCAACACTTCTACACTCTTTCGTTCAAAAAATTTTAAGGTTGAAGGGCTAAAAGGAGGTTTCCTTCGCATAGATATCAAAGCTTTAATGCCCATATCTCGCTTAATTTTTAAGCTACATGAATTTAAAAAAAAGCAAAATTTTCAGTAAAAAGAAAGCTAAATTTTTGTTAAGAACACTTTTTTCGTAAAACCATTATTTTTTGAGTTATTTTGAAAATACAACGTATTTTTTGAAAAATTGAAGAAAAAAAATTTACTTAAAACAACTTTTTTCAAAATGTACATTCTCTAAACCATTCAAACTATTGGAACGTGTTTTTGGGACATAAATAAAGTTCATTTTTCATGGGCTACGGTTAATTCTAATTTTGCCGCTCATGGCGCCAATTTTATTGTCAATATTTTTTCAAAAATTCCAGAGACTACTTATTTTCATCATAACTTCCTTAATTTTCATGCTAGAGGATTTTGTAAAAGCGTATTTTAAAGGTCTAATAAAGCAATTTAAAAGAGGTTATGAACATTTTCTCTGAAAAATAACTTATTTTTCCGTTATTTGTTTAAATCTTTAGATAAATTTACGACAAACAAAAATTCGTCTTCAATGACTCATAAGTTGCTTAATACGACCTAAAATATTACATAAAAACCGACGAGTCGCTTTGTTTTTTTATAAGCTTCAGTTTTGATAAGAATAGTTTTTTCCAGAAAACGTTTAATTTTCGAGTTATTCACGAAAAACTGTTGAAAAACGTGTTTTTTATTAGAATTTTCAATCGCGAATAACTCAGAAATTATTAGGTTATAGAAAAAACTTTATACTGCCTTTTCTTCTTAAAATTTAATCCTCTATCGATTCCCGGTGTCATTTTGAATTTTTAAATTTCCACCCCCGAGAAAGGGTGGCATTCACCCCCGGGGTGGAAGCACATATCGGCACTAAGTCAGGTTTGTTATTTGCATCATTTTTGAGCTACTGTCAAAATTTCAAACAAATCGGTTGAGTTGATCAGATTTCGGAGGTGAATCGGTTCATTGATTGTACTATTACTGTTAGAACCAGTTCGTTATAGGCCACTTTTAGAAATACTAATTGTCCATCTCGCCCGTCCCTCGGAACACCCCCAATTTTGGGGCAATATCGCTTAAAAATCATTTTTTTGCAAATATCTCGGTACTGAATGGCCCTACGAAAAATAAAGATAGTTATCAAAGTTAAAGATAAATAAATTCTTTATCGAAATGGTTCAGATACATTTTTACGTAGTATTAATATTCTTGGAGTTATAGGCGGGGGAACTCAAGCACCGTGTATACTGTGAATACACTTTGTAGTACTCTTGATAAAGGCCTAAAAGCCGAGACATTTGTAGTGGATTTTAAATATAATAATTTGATTCATCTAAAAGCAGTGTTTACTTAAAAACAATTATTGTCAAGATGTTTCACAAGGAACCAACCACAAATTCAATCCAGAATATATTTCCTAAACAATTTAATATATCGATTTAGACAAACGCGCGTGTAGTAGGGTATTCGAGTGTGGTGTCCAAATGTTTTGGCATCTTGTAACTTAATTTAGTAACTCTTGGTTTATTAGATCCAGTCTAGGTTAAAATTATGACAGTATGTTAGTGTACAGACTAGACCTTCACGTACAAGTTACCTTTTTGCAATATTTGGATTTTTTACAACAATAGTTGTGCATTGCATTTGTTTTCATAATCAGCGGCGCATTTGATCGACTTGTGTAAAGAAATGTCACATCGGTGAAGTCCATTTATATTTTATTCTAACGCATCGGAGTACATTTATTTGAAAAACTATGCGAACCGGCCTACTACCTTCAATAAATAAATTATAGATAAATCATAATTTATTAAAGTGAGGTTTCACAAGTGTTATATATCTGTATTGCAAAACACGTACGGTTATTATTTACGCCCAATTGCATTTATTACTCCTAGCCATTTAAATTTTTACCTCGATAATTATACGATAGGTAATTCCATCTAAATTTGCAACTTTCCATGTTAGGTATAATGTTTATCATATTTTCATTAATTTTTATTATGGTTCTTAACATCGCATAGTAATGATGTTTATGTAAAATTATCGCACATACATTTTAACCTTTTCAAATGCCAAAAAGGTTTGACGTTTAATAATTTCAATATTTAACGGCGCGCGTATATGTCATGTAGAAATTTCCACATTTCATAAATACTGGCAATTAGGATCGTAATTTGTAATTATTTTACAGGTTTGCCGTTATTTATTATAGTATCGATTAAGCAAGAACAATATTTTTATTATTAATTATAGATAATATCTGTAAAAAAAATCTCGCCAAATACTTAATAGCTGTAAATATGGCTGTTTATCTTTTGTAATCATATAGTAGTTAGAACGTTTGATAAAATACGTGAAAGAAATTAATTAAAAGCTGAAGAATTCATACCCAGGCGAAGATATAATTTAACTTTGCCTAACTTCTATAGTTTGTATGTGTGTGTTGCTTCGGCTCCTTATTCATTAATATTTGGGATTGCGTATAATAAATTCCACGTTTGTGGAGGTATAATTCTACAAGAAAAAAATCACCGTTAATAAGATCGGGCCAGCCAGGAGACTAAGATGACTTTATGTGTGTATAACTGATTTAAATATAGTACTAAAATCTAACCTAATAACTGGATAAACACAATTTTCGTTACAAAGCGAGTTTACCAATCACTTGGGATGTCTGGGGGACAGTTACAGATTGCTGGTATTAGTAACACATTCCAGTAAACAATCTTATGGATTCTTCAATTTAGATATGATGCTAAATCAGACAAATGCAAAATTTGCAAAGACGTCAGTGGGGTTGTGATTTGGGACTAATACTGTTTAGTTTTCAACATTTAGGAATAAAGAACGTGTGCTGCACGATTGGTAGGCTGGAGACACAGGCCTTAATAAGACTTCAAATTTAAACAAAAAGGACCTCGTACACCCACTCAACGATCTTCAAGATACAAGCAGTAGTACAAATAAAAATCCAATTATAGCAAACGAAAACCATCCCAATACGTTTAAAAAGGTGGGCTTGAGGTAGTAAAGGGTGATGTACCTTGAAACCTTTACCGATAGTAATGATGTGAGGTCCTACGAAGATTAGAGATAGACTACAAGATTAACAACTGAACAAAACTGCCGTTCCCTAGCATCTCGACAGATGGTGCTATGCTGTGATGTAACCTGCAGAAGGAAAACATGGATCATAAAACGTATTTCAAAACGTAGTGAAGCAGAAGATTTGCGAATTAATTTTAATATACTGACAAACTGTTGTTCATGGTAAATTTTAATCAGTAATTTTATGCGCTTATTGTCCTTGTCAACATGTAACTGTGCCGTTTTCTCTAAGTAATATGATAATATTTATTGACTGTCTACATTCCACGATGATTGTCCTCCGGTGGAAAAATCGTAACACCTGGACGTTGATTTATTTAAATCATTTGTAACTTGAGAATTCGTAAACAGCGACGAAATTTTTCACAAAAAACTGCACATTACATTGACTGAAAAAAAAAAAATTTATTAGTAAATTGACTATGACCATAGATTATTTATAGCAAGCGTTCTAGCACAAGTGGGTACATTAATTACAACATTTAATTTTGTTTTCAATGAGGTCCTTTTGATACCGTTTTGCATGAAGCCTGCGCCCAAAATTATAACATTAATATTAATGATTTAATATTCTTCTTACTTAGATATTTATTTTCTTGATCGCCCAACGAATGCTGGGAAGTTGGTTTCTGCTCGAATGGAGATGGAAAATAGATTTTGCCTCATATATTCCGCAAGATTATTGTCGTTTAATGGAATCGTTTTTCTTGGACATTCAGAACCCACTGTTCTACACAAATTATGAGTTTCTACTCACTTTCGGTTTAAT
Organism: Leptura quadrifasciata; assembly: GCA_963675555.1. NCBI lineage: Eukaryota > Metazoa > Arthropoda > Insecta > Coleoptera > Cerambycidae > Leptura > Leptura quadrifasciata. The sequence continues at coordinate 627,363 of OY776678.1, read as the reverse complement.
TTTTGAAAGAAAGAAAAACTGGGTAATTTTATTAGTTTGTATCTGTTAATAGTGATTCTTTCTTATACTTAGTACTCTTATATGACATGTTCGGATGAAAGAACATCTATACGAAGATGAAAACTAGGTAATTTCCTGTTAGTGTGGAAGTTTTGCTTGTGTAATTTCTAAATAATATATTTCTCTGGTACGAATCCATCAAGCAATGAAATGCAAAGAGAAAAGTCCAAAATCTGTCCTTTACAAATCCAATACTGCCTGGAGTATAAAACCATTATGATTTACTTGGCATATGCAAATCTCAAATAAGCAATGAAGGCATAAATTTGAAATTAATACCACTTAAATTTATTCAATTCATCATCGTATACATAAAAATGCTATTTTATAGCTCTATCATGGTCCGAGATAAGGACTTTATAGTTATAAATTCAAATACATTAAATTACAAATGCGACTGAGGATTTTAGGATTGTTCATTCATTATATCCAATCTCGTGCCATTCATTTAAATAAAGATGTTGGGACACAGCCGTAAATCCCTGAGAAGTTTAAAGCACCCGATTCCCGCACAATTTCTGCAGAGGTAACATTGTTATGTTTATTGTGATGTAATGTAATAATATTAATTGGTTAATAAATTACACTTCAAAACGTGTTATTTGTTTATTGTATTATAATAGAACAAGATAAAAACGTACCTTATTAGATTTACAAGTGAAAGGTTTTTTACGGCATAAAATATAAAGTTAATGTAATCAAACGCAATTTGGGTCAGTCCACATAAACGTGAATCTTATTACAAAATGAATCGCATACAATTTTTCGATACCCAAAAAATTCAAACGCGATAGTTCGTCCATTAAAATGTTCGTATGTTACAGACCTTTTTACCTATCAAATTTACAGTATGATCTTATGGAGGTTAAGGAGATTAGAGCACTATAAAGAATTGATAAGATGTCAGAACAGTCACACAGTACCTCTATAAATCCTTATTTTACTATATATTAGCGTTTTGATGGTAATATGCAATTATTACACTTAACGCGCCAGATTTGTAACTTTGGTTGCAGTCTGGTTACTTTCCTTATAGTAAAATAAGGATTTATAGAGGAGTTTGCGACTAAAAATATTATGTTTAATGTCTCATCTTCTTGTTCACAATCTCTACAGAAAGGTATTCGCTTTCTCATATTGTGTAGATGTTTCCTTAACTGACAGACAGACAGACTGGAGTCTGGATTCCCGTTATGAGACGTAGATTCCGTCTGGGCATTGCCAAAAAAAATCCGAAGTCCCCAAAAACTGTTTGCAAATCTACGATTTTACCGGGCTAAAATATAATTATATTGCTTGCTTTATACTTTTTCTCCGCCAACAATCTTCTCTTTAGATAGTATAGTATGCATGTATATATCTGCCTATCGCCTATAATCTATGTGACTGGGCCTTAAATAATAGTATGTCATGGTTTATTATTTAAATATGTGGGTTTATGTAGGTATATGTTATATACCGCTGGTTTATCGCACACAGTAGGGCGTCATGTTACTACAATCAGTACTTACTTAGGCCGGCTTGTGGGTTATTTAGATATAATTATATATCTATTTCATTTAGCCATGCTCTTGCCCACAATGTGTAATTTCAAATGGTAATTTTAATGAATATCTATCATTGGAAGAGTCATAAATCATTCGGAAGTTATTACGAGCCGAAAGCCTAATTTCTATATTATTTTCCACAAGTTACCATTTGACATGATTTATAACAATTTCAAATCATTAACAATAACTAATCCAGACGAAATAACGCGCTTTTTGATTAGTGGAACACATCTGAAGCGATTAACACGTTCAGAAAATGGGATTGGAACCTTTGCTGACATATTAACACTGATATAGTTTTTATTATCCACGAAATACATTTGTATTGAACATATAAAATAATTTCATTAACCTGACATGTTTCATAGTATTAAGTTTTCTCCGTAGACTGTAGAACATCTCCGTTTTACTACAGGCAACAATAAACTGAAATACCATTGGAATAATAAATATCCTAAAATAAAGTTGTAACGATCATTATTCAAGGCAAATTTAGCTTTTCATGGCATCATGAAAGTCTCAATAAACCATTTCGCCTAAGACAAAATGCCCTTAGACTTTTAACAAGCTCTCTACGCTTTCACAGAGATAACTTGGCAAGTTACTCATAGTAGGATAAGTTTTATAATAAACGGATTTCTGTACAATTTTTTTTTATTACAACTGTTACTAATTTTTGTCTGGTTATAATATATCTACTAGATTAAATTAAATTGGTATTCAAAAAATTATAACGGAATCTGAACGAAATGTGTCTGCTTTAATTACTTGGGTCGGTAAAGAACAGAAGGTGGTTACGACAGAACAGGTGTCGTTCACAGTTACCGCTTAAATGCACCTGTGGAGGGTTGTTAAATTCACCTTGCTTCCCTTTAAAGTCACACGCTGGTAAACACGATCTGTTAGAAATCGTTACTTTGGAGAATATGCTAAACCTAAGGATATTAATATGAAATTATATAGAAAGCAGCTATTTCTTTATCAACATTTTTTGTTCGGCGTTTGGACATCGAAATTTTAAGTTTATGCAATTAGTAATAGATAGATATAAATGTTACAATTATTTATAAATATTATTATCGAGAATTGTTTGAAAATAGAAACTAAAGAAAAATGGATCACGGGAAGTTATACGGTATTATATTTTTATATCAATTTGGATAATTAACATTTATGTGAATAAAATGTAGAAAATTATGGCGCCAAAAACAAAATAATTTAAATAAACCGGCACAAATTAGTCCATTTATGAATTAATTAATAATTTTGCTAAATTAATAAGAGAAATTCTTGGAATATATAGCTAATTATTTTGTATAAATTAAATGATATCTCTGCAATCTTTTTTCCGAAACAGTTATATTTAGAGATCCATACTTCATTTTCTTTATAAACGTTTAAATAATAGTCTATAATTTATCGAATTAATCTTTTCACTGAGAATGAATTATAATACATGATGCTATCATCAGAAATCGATATTTACTTTGTTGATACATTATATGAAGAACAATAGAACTACGTAAGACACAATAAAATTCGACCTGGTAATGTACGTACTCCTCGTAGCAGTACTAGTAAGTACCAGTACCATAAAGAACCACTTGGTGAAACAAATAATAAGACGTGAAAGAATGTAAAAAATGGATGCAACGAAATCTGAACGCTTGCGAAATGCAGTTCAACATAAATGTCACAAAAATCAGTTTTCACAATTACGGAAGGTTGCCGTACTTTTTGTCGACAACTGTAACCATTCATTATATGCGTTTATATTTTAATCGATGTTCTGCAATTTTCAAAAAACGTGTATATAAATAAATTATCGAGTAAGACTGCGTTTGCACGCACCAATCAATATCAATAACACTGAAGCCACACCAATCTAGGCGGCGTACAGGACCGTACGAACTGTAATCGCGACGCGATTTTATGTTTATAATATAAACATATAAACTTTATATGTACCAGTTACAACAAATTATTGCAAAACCTCGGTGTCACACAGAACATCTTGAAGTATTGTGGGTTGCGAGTATTTAGTTGGCATAAAAGACGAAATATAGTAATCACCGAATTTAGCTTTCAGGAACACATAAGTGCTGTGGTATAATTTGATATAAGTATGTATGTATATAAGGAAATGTACAGACTTTATTCATGTTTGTGTGTAATATTTAAATGTTCATTATTATTAGCCGTTACTCGAGTCCGAGTATAAAAATGTTACAGTCGATAAATTGTGTACAATAAAAAACAAGTAAAAGGTGTAGTATATTGTAATTCCCATTCATCTACGGTGCACACGACTATGGCTATAGAGGCCAATTCGGGAGAGCACATGTCGACCGCACTCAGGACAAACATAGACCTGGTTAGGTCTTGGATTCGGCCTTCTTGCAGCAACATTTCCTTGATAGCTGGCCACAACCCCTCGCCATTCGGTCCTGTCCGCTGCAAGTTGTTCCCATTGCTCGTCTGCAATACCGCAGGATTTCAGATTTTCATGGAGAGCGTCTTTGAACCTCTTTCGTTGACCGCCACGCCTTCTTCTACCGCTTAGCAATTCACCATAAAGTGTACATTTAGGAAGGCGGTTATCATGCATACGATGAACTTGACCTGCCCATCTTAGGCGCGCTCTTGAAATAAGCACCTCAATTGGAAGGCTGTTTGCTCTCCTGAGTACTTCCACGTTTGATATGTGATGGAACCAACGGATTTCCATCATACTTCTGAGATGTCTTTGCTGAAAACGTTCTAATTCTTTCACATGACGACGGTAAGTGACCCAGCTTTCACATCCATATAGCAGTGATGGTAAATGTTCATAGTTATTTAATGAAGAGGAAATTATTGAGACATGCAGAAACTTTTCTGTACACCCTTAATAAGAATCTGTACCACAATGAAAAATAAAAAAAATAGTAAAACAGTACAACCATTTATTAGAAAGTAATATTTAATAGCAGTGTCACCGACAGATAGTTACTGAAAATGTGTGAACAAAAATAAATTAGAACTATTTTGCATACATCAGTATTACTAAAATCGACAATCGTACATAATTTATAACCTTAATTCCTTCCAAGATTTAATAATATATTATTCACATATTAATTCGGAAATTGTGCAGTAAGTTTGAATGAAATTGTAGTGTACTAATATAATGAATACAACTGGTGCATCTTTTGCAATTTTTTTATTAAAACATATTTTAATCAGAAAAAAAAACATTGTAACTACCTACTTTTCTTCAGAGAAACAGGGACAAAATAAAATGGGTATATTAATAGCCATTAGTTCATTTGGACAGGCATTTTCATATTGTGGTAGAGATCAAAGTACTGTTAAGCTTTAATAAATAAAAGTAATTAATATAGTCAGCAATACTTTTAATGACAATGCCATTTCTTAACATTCATATGAGCAAATAATTAAAGCAAGTTTTAAACGTTATTTCAAACACTAAAAATGACAAATTATGAGTCCGACCCTGCTTTATTGTACACGAAGCAATGTCATCGCTATGCTACTACCATGTAGTACTATTTTGCACAGAATTTAACATATTCATATTCGACACAATACTTTAGTAGGAGCAAATATTATGCAGACTTTTCAATTTTAGGCTTTCATAAAAATTATGAAAATTCATCCACATGCATATCTTTTTTCCCGTAAATATCACAGATGAAATGTTGTTAGTTTCAGTTAGACAGCGCAGTGGACCCACCATTTGCTAAATAACTTTTTTATGCTGTCTTGCAATGTTTAAATTTCAACCAGTTTTATGTTGTGTACTGAGACTACTGGGAGCCAACCATGGTGAAAATTTCAATCAAATCACTGCAAAATAAATTACAGTGTCGGTTGGATTTTTGTGACAACCAGTATATAAAATATATTGCTGACGATATCGACTGGCGGTCGATAGAAAAACAACTAACTGTAAAACCATTAAAACAATCAAAACTATTAATTTTAATGTTATTATACGGAAACAAGGCCCGCACCATTTGATGTAGCTGTAGAGATGTAGGGCAAGCGAACTCATAAATTAGGAATGAATCGATTTAATGAATTCATTATATTTGAACATAATTCGCGTAGGTAAGATACCACCTACTTTTACGGTTTTATCTTTACATTAAGTTATGGGTTTAAAGTGTCGAAACGTTTGTAAATCATTGAATCGGCATTTACCAGGGTATTTATTGAAGAATGTTAATGTAAAAATCAGAACACATAAATCAATAAGATAGATTTAAACAGTTAGTACAACTTTTTACAAGACATTTATTTTTCTATGGATCGATCGGTATTCTAACATACAATATATCTTGTTTTATTGATAATTGGAGTCATATTTCTATTTTTATTTCATCGTAGCCTAATTCCTATAATGAAATATTCTCTGGTAAATAATTACACAATGTCTGATTTATTGCGAGAAGAATTCTGTTAGAATTTGTGCCGAGTTCCAATCTCAAAATTATTTGTGTTTAATTAAAGTTGATAAAGCCATTGTATTGGAACTAGTGGAATTAGTCTAGGTTTTAAATAAAATTGTCTGGAATTGTGGATTTTATTATTGTAAGGAATAACTCGAGCAAGTAGTTGCGGACAAATATTTTGTCCAATCAATGCTGGCCCCACGTTTTTCTCTCTCATTTTTCGTTGAAATCTCCGGTTGTATTCGTCATATATCTAGTGAAATCATGTCTTGTACTGAAGCAAAATATCGTGCCAAATTTGATGTTAAAATATTCGCTTAAAAGAAGTAAATTAATGCAATTATTGGCTTAAACGAGGGGTAAACCGCCAGGCCCAATTTGTGCAACCCTTTTTGGGGAAATCTTGTGTGATTTCCTCCTGATTTTTTCTGGTTTCCCCCTGATTTATTCTCGTTTCCCTTGTTTTCTACATTAATATTAAATTTTGAAGTTACATTCTATGACAGTCATTCTTTTAATTCGTTATGACTTTTTTTAATGTCAAAAATTAACAGATTTAATGAACAGGTTTTTAAAATGTAATACTAAGTACACCACTGAATTCAGTAACCTCTCAAATAGGTAAACCCCAATCTGATATTACTAACTGACGTGTTTCTGTATTTTTTTTAACGCAAAACAGAAGAAAAATTATGAATTGTATGCATTTCTTTTGGGACATATTGTATAAAGTAACTGCCTACATTCTTTTTGTTTTAAATCTGTCAATATTCATTATTTTTCATGAAACTTGGAATTTACTTATTTGAGAGCTTACTGAATCTAGTGACGAAAAGCCGATTTTTCTGTTTTTTCTCGCGTGAAAATTATTTAATTTAAATGAAACTTTGTGAAAGTACGTAATTGTTTGCATATAATAAGCATGAATTTTTTCCATTATGGGAAATAAATATTTTTCGAGATTTTACCATATTTCCGAAAAAACACCCCTATCTTCGGCGAACAACTTTATTGATTTTTTTGGGGATTTTGATGTTCTACTAGTGCTCATTTTTTTCGTCGAGATGTCTACTTTCAAATGGTATGTCGATGTTAGTGATTTATTGTCATTTAGCAGCTTAAAATTAAGAAATACCGAAAAAAAATTTTTTCGAATCTCGAATTTGTCGATTTTTTTCATTATTTACAATTTTTTAGCATATTTATGTTAATAATTCATAATATTTTAATGAAAAAACTTACTTTGGTATAAAATAACTAAAGTTGAATGAATTTAGTTATTGGAAACCACGCTAAAATTGAATATAAACAAAAAAAAATACTGTTACGTATTCAAAAATTTCAAAATTTACAAAATTTGAAATTTCTCAGCATACAAGTATTTGAAATGCTCGCCCAAAACGACTGAAGGTTGGGGGTAGATAGGGGTAGGACAAAGTGAGCCTGCACAAGAGCAGCAGAGCTCGTTCTGTTGGAAAAACTCCCTCCAACTGAAGAAGCAGCTGCACAACACTCCTACAAGTCTATTACCAATTGCAAACTTGGTTGGGTAATTTTGACAACGATCAGGACAACAAAAAAGCAAAGGACTGGGGCTGGAACGAAAATGTAGGAAGACTCGTGCCGAAATACATCTCTGACAGTTCCGACTTAATTCCCGGAAAGTTGTTAAAAAGCGTTAGCTGTACTTGTGAAAGTGGATGCAATAATCAAAGGCGTGGCTGCCGAAAACACGGCTTAAAATGTACCAATCTATGCAATACATGCACAGAACTGTTCAAATAGAGACAGAAAAGTATTTGTAGATTTAAGTGATTCTGAAGATATTGATGAAGAAGCAAAGAATAATGACATCGAAATTGAAGAGCCTGAAAATGCCAATGGTTTTGAAGATAATATAGAATTTGAGAGTTTGATCGATGAAGAAAACGAACCACAACAAAAAGGCCTAAAATTGATTAGATTTTAACAATTATTTTATTGATTTTTCTTTTTATAAGTTATACACAAACAGTATTAATAAAGTAAATATTTGTAAATAAAGTAAAGAATTCGTAGCCAATATAAATAAATTGTATGTTGTATTTTATTATATGTATTTAGAATAATTTAATATGCATATAAAGTTTTCGAAACTTAACTCTAGCTTATGAAAATTAATAAAGTACTATTGATTTCCTTGTAAATGTTAAGTTTCATGAAGTTTTCCCTACCTTTCCGTGATGAAATTGATTCAACTTTATTTATTTTATACCAAAGTAAGTTTTTCATTAAAATATTATGAATTATCAACATAAATATGCTAAAAAATTGTAAATAATGAAAAAAATCGACAAATTCGAGATTCGAAAAAAATTTTTTTCGGCTTTTCTTCATTTTAAGCTGCTAAATGACAATAAATCACTAACATCGACATACCATTTGAAAGTAGACATCTCGACGAAAAAAAATGAGCTCTAGTAGAACATCAAATTTTCGGAAAAATGGTAAAATCTCGAAAAATATTTATTTCCCATAATTGAAAAAAATCATGCTTATTATATGCAAACAATTACGTACTTTTACAAAGTTTCATTTAAATTACATAATTTTCACGTGGGAAAAAAAATAAAAACAGAAAAAACGGTTTTTCGTCATTCTCTCGCAAACTTTGAGATTATGTCGAAAAATATATAGAATAAAAGTTTTAGATTTTTTCATTATCTACAACTTTTGTTTCAAATACTTTTCTCTAGGAGGTCACGTTTCCCACAAATAACGAAAAACGGTTTTCATCCCTTAAATAGCACCCCATTTCACTACTTTCCTTCATCTCAAGTTCCAAAGGTTTTTTTTTCATTTTTTATGACCTCAACTATATATTCCAGCCGGCCGTTGCCTGCTATTAATTTTTTCATCTCAAAAAGATAACGGCCCCAGCCTAATTATGGTTTTCGATGTTCCGCTGAAACGCGGGTCCGGTTAAAACGCATGGTATGTCGCCGGCGCTATGGTACCGAAAAGTTGTTCAAAATACCATTTTTTCAAGCAAAAGATATTAACTGAAATGCCTATGCGCATAATATATTTCAACCAAATTACAATAGATTCATTTCCCCCTGATTTTCCTCCTGATGTTCGCTGATTTCCCTCGATTTGTACACCTGATTTCCTCAGAGGTTTGCCCTTCGGGCTTAAATATCAATTTGTGTATTTATAAACAATTAAAATCTAGAAAGTTCCATATTCTCATTCCGAATCAACATTTTGTAACTTTTCTTTTTTAAACTGTAGGTATCTTATAAGTAGTAGATACTATGAAGCCATGTTTTTGCTTGAGGTTTTTAACACCTAACACGAACGTTTTTATTATTGTTCTATATTATACATTATAACGATTAGGAGTATACTATGTTTAATAATCTGCAGATGACATCAAGTTGTTGAACAAAATACGCATCTTATTTTATAGTTACAATAAGTTCTTCAAGATCTAAATTAGGATTTGGTAAGTTATTTTATTTAGGTGAACCTCTGTTATAGTTTTTACGTGTTCTTATGCGAAACTGTAACTGTAATGTCTCATTAACCGAGTCATACTAGAATTTCGTAGTACATCGAGAGAGACTTTAATGCGAGGTTACGCGTCGAAACTTTACTTGCAGGATACAAAGAAAAAAAGTGGGCCGTCCTACAGTCCTACTATTCAGTGGTTAATGATCTTAACACAACAATACACTCAGGAATAATTCACTGAAATTAAAAAACTGGCGTATCTCATGGCAGTTATAAACCCTTCAACGGTTTTCGCGTGTACACGAATAATAAACTTCCGTTTCCTTCGTCTTAACGACCCAAAGATAATGATTTATCGCGAATAATTCAATTTGTAACCCAATCAGGTCATGAGTAAATATATAAGGAAGCAAAGGTGGGAATTATTTGTTAATATAATTGTTGGATTTTTTATTTATTTCTTTGCTATTCGCGCTAGAATATTATAGGCCAACCTTTTATATCTAAAGTTCCATCATTTGAGATACAGGGTACGTAGAAAATGTTGTCCAACTTCCTTTGGGGATGTTATTATTATTATTAGCCGTTACTCGAGTCCGAGTATAAAAATGTTACAGTCGATAAATTGTGTACAATAAAAAACAAGTAAAAGGTGTAGTTTATTGTAATTCCCATTCATCTACGGTGCACACGACTATGGCTATAGAGGCCAATTCGGGAGAGCACATGTCGACCGCAGTCAGGACAAACATAGACCTGGTTAGGTCTTGGATTCGGCCTTCTTGCAGCAACATTTCCTTGATGGCTGGCCACAACCCCTCGCCATTCGGTTCTGTCCGCTGCAAGTTGTTCCCATTGCTCGTCTGCAATACCGCAGGATTTTAGATTTTCATGGAGAGCGTCTTTGAACCTCTTTCGTTGACCGCCACGCCTTCTTCTACCGCTTAGCAATTCACCATAAAGTGTACATTTAGGAAGGCGGTTATCATGCATACGATGAACGTGACCTGCCCATCTTAGGCGTGCTCTTGAAATAAGCACCTCAATTGGAAGGTTCTTTGCTCTCCTGAGTACTTCCACGTTTGATATGTGATGGAACCAACGGATTTTCATCATACTTCTGAGGTGTCTTTGCTGAAAACGTTCTAATTCTTTCACATGACGACGGTAAGTGACCCAGCTTTCACATCCATATAGCAGTGTTGGAATGACAACTGCTCTGTAGACAGCCATTTTCGTTGACAAAGCAAGGTCGTGGTTGTCAAATACTCTCTCTCTAAGTCCCCAGAGTGCTCTAGATGCAGCGTTAACTCTATTGCGAATCTCGCTGTCCATGTTTGCTTTGTCATTAACAACGTTGCCTAAGTAATTGAACTGATCCACCTCTTCAAGAGAATTTCCGTTAAGTGTAATGTCTATTTGGTTCACTTGATGAGGAGTTGACATAATCTTAGTCTTTCCAATGTTGATTTTAAGTCCCAAGGAATCATAGTTCTGGGCATACACATCTAAAAGTTCTTGAAGCTCTTCCGGCGTAGAGGCTAAAAGTGCACAGTCATCCGCATACTGGAGATCACAAATGAATCGTGTGCGTGTCTTCGTGAAAGCTCTAAAGCGCCCTATGTTAAAGAGACCGTCATCAAAACGATATCTGAGACCTATTCCTCTGACTGTCAGTTTGTTGTCAACAATAATTGTTAGAGCAGTGGTAAACAAATTAAAGAGTAGGGGTGCCAGGACACATCCCTGTCTAATTCCAGTGAGGGTTTGGAAAGGTTCGGTTGCCTCATTATTATACATAACCTGGGCGTTGTTGTTTGTATGTAGACTGCGACATACTTCCACAAATTTTCTAGGGATACCTAAGCGGAACATAATTTTCCAGAGCACTTCCCTGTCCACCGAGTCAAACGCCTTGGTTAAATCAATGAAGGCCATGTGAATTTCTCCTTGGCGTTCGAGTGCCTTTTCTTGAAGCTGTTTAAGTGTGAAGATTAAATCCGATGTGCCTCGGTTTGGTCTAAAGCCACTCTGTGTTTCAGGAAGTAACTTTTCCATAACAGGTGTTAGCCTATTTGCCATCGCTTTAGTGAGTATCTTCCCTCCAACAGCCAGGAGAGCTATACCCCTGTAATTTCCACAGTCCGCAGCGTTCCCTTTGTTTTTGAAGAGGTTGATTAAAAGTGTATCACGAAACTCCTGCGGAGCTTGACCACTTTCCCACACGACATCAAACAGTTTTTTGAGGTAGGGTATCAGCTCTGACGACACAGCTTTAAAAATCTCAGCTGGGAGTGAATCGGCGCCGGGAGATTTGTTATTTTTTAGCTGCCCAATGGCGGTTAAGATCTCTTCCGTTGTTAGTGGTTTATCTTTGGGGATGTAGTGTGAATATAAAAGTAACATAGTAATCAGTAATCACATATTCATTCCCACATTGTTTTCGAGAAGTGAGCCTGGAGCATCCGCGTTTCCTTATTCTCGTTATAGACTATTTATAGTAAATAACGACCAGAAAACCAAAAGCGGAATTATTACAAGTAATTTTTGCGAGGCATTTTAACTGAAACAAAATATGCATGCTGCAATAGTTTACCTTTACTTCTTTAAATCGTAAAGTTAAAATTCATGTGTGCCGGATACGTCGACGAGGAATATTAAATAATAATTTTTATTTTATGGGCAACATAAATCCGACGAAACGTTTGATTGCATTTTATTACGGAAAAAGTACTGCCTCGAACTAATTAAAAATATTTTGCAATTTTTTTATTGTATAGTCCGATAATTAATAGCTCTTTATGCTTATTTAGGCTTGTTAAAAGCCATAAAAATGGCCTTTATTCTCCTTATATGTACATTAATTGTTTACGTTTGCATCTTAATAAGCGTTAAAAAACACAAGGTTTTTTTAAAAGCAATTTTATTCAAATTCGTTTATCTTTTGTTATAACTTTTATTGTCTACAAAAAAGGAAATTTTTATTTTATGGTTTATTTATACGTTCACGATGGCCCATTAGCTAGTAGCTTACATATTGAAACCGTTATAACTTATATAAAGCAAACGGTGATTACTGAACAGTTTTTTAAATTATACTGGGTGTTTCTAAAAATGATCAACAAAGAAAATTGTTGTGTTCAAATCAGATTCCTTGTGTCACATTTTTCAGTAAAATTAATTTACAAAATTATAACTCCGTTAAAATGCAAATGAAGTATTAACTAATGTTTCATCTTATTACATATTTTTACAGATTTTGCTATTGAATCCTCTCCCCACAATAACTAAAATGGAAATACTATCTAGTTTCTCATATACATGTCAAATCATATTAAATTTAGAAAAGCCATCAGCGATACTTTGTAACGCTTGAAATGCATGAACGTAAATTTTATTTTATATCACGAAAACGGTTGATAACCCGGCATTTTGTACAGAGAAGGAAAAGTTTTAGAATTAACAAGGGAATCAAAAAATATTTTATTCTGAAATGTAAAATGAATGGATTTTAAAAATATATTAGGGGTTGCCCATTCCACCCCTTGGTGAAGCACTGAAAAACATTCACAAGATGCTTTCAATAAGTGTAGTAGATATGCTAAATATTTTATATTTTGGAATTTTATTTTTTAAGTAAAAAAATTAAAATAGTTTTTAACGTACCCCTTTAAAGGGGCTATAACTTGAAAACAAAGGGGTATTTTGAAAAATGTTATATGAAGAACCCCACATCCAATGTACTATTGGCCAAAGGAATGAATCAAAATTATCATTATTATATTATTATCGGAATTCTAAAACTGTTCGATGAATGCAGGAACAAAATTTTTACGATACCTATAATATTTTATCGACTTTTTATTAATGTTCTCAATTTTTTACACGATACTGATGTTGAATATTACCCGTTAGTTTGTTTTATAGGTAATAAATGTCGTATAAAGGCTTCACAAACACATGTAGATTATATTTTCATTATGCTGCAAGCAGCCAACAACCACATTGTTATTTACGTCTACCTCGATTGGGACATTACGTGTAAACAAATTTATTAACCAACATAACAGTGCCGTACTCGTATAACGTATATTTTAATTTATTTGTTGGCTTCTATTAAGTACACTATAAATACGATAGAGAAATAATGATTTGCCTCTAGGTGAATAATAGAAAGTATTAGTACGTTGTAACACCAACAGTTGTTGAGGTCCTAAATATGATCCGTATTGCTCAAATTAACGCTGACTGAAGTTCCCATTATTCTTTGCCGTTTGGTCCAAATTTATCCTAATCCAAACTCCAGGTCTTCAGCTATGTTGCGCTCGTAAAGGACAAAAGAAATCCATAATAGGTACCGGTACCTTCTGAGTGTTCACTTCTATGGGTATGTTACGATTTTCATCTTTATTTTCAGGGGTTTTATTAAAACTACAACCCTGTCAGACTTAGATTAGGGTACCTGATGAAATAATATTGTTTTTTTTAACTTTACTTTTCTACAAACTCAACATATAACACGTTTTGGCAATCCAAGGTATTCGGTCATTACTCATTGACATCACTTTCACAGACTATATTATAATTTATATTGTTTAGTTTTTCTCGATAATCGATATCATTAAAAACATGTAAATTAATACTCCTATGTTGACAACGCTTCAGGCCACAGAACAACGTTTAGAAGCATAACTCTTCTTAAATTTAAATAAATAATATGGTTGTGTCGAGGTGACAAGGCAATTATTTATAAAAATTACATACATATTTATATATCTACAATTTTTATGGCCTTCGCTATTTATGTAAACTTTAGGTTTACTGTTTGTTTTGCAAATATCTCGATAGTGTTTCTCTAATACAGAGTGATGAAAGTGATTAAAATAGATCATATTTTTTAAACATCCCTACAAATGTCTCCATGCTCATTTCTATTCAGTCATTTTTGACGTTACAAAAGATTATTATGGCGGCCTTTCAAATTAGTTTTAATAAAATAATTATGAAAAATCAATGTTATGTCAATGCAAATTAATACAATAGAATATTACTAGGTTATTTAAATGTTATTACCAGTGTGTTTTTATAACATTTACAAGTCATATGAGCTGTTATCATCATTGGCAAATTTATTTACAGGATGAGATATTACCGAGTCACTAACAGAAAAGGTAGAAGTGAATGATAACAAGAATCTCTGCGTCATGGCTTGTGGTCTTCTCTACAGTACACTAGATACAACTTTATATGTAAGCGAAACGGACAGAAAATGTAAGTAGAAACATTGTATTATCTTCAAAGTTTTCAACATAATTCAGATAATTTTAAAAAATAATCATTCCCTGATGATGCCAGTTTAGTTGTCGAAAGGCACGTCGAGTTTTGTGTTATACGTTTTGGTGGATGGCTTTGCTCAGATTACTGGAATTGTTTTTGAAGCTTTGGTAATAATATATGCAGAAAAAAATGAGAAATTCCGCAACTTGCATAATATAGAAAATGTTAATTGACTAAATTCTTTCTACTCGACTATTTTTATAGTAAATGATGTTTGGAATATTAGGTCAAATTTTCCGCTCAGAAAATTAGCTTTTGTTTAGTGCTGTTGTAGTAAATCGGTAACAACATTAAAAATCGCAATAGTAAGACATTGAAAGAACTGTAAACTTTTAAATTCATTGTGAAAGCGTACTTATTCAAAATACAGCGGAAGCGTGAGTCATAGCCATCAACCAGTAGACTATTGTAGTTTTTCCATTTCGATCCATTATATAATAATTCACGTGATATGCTGCTTGTTTATGAGTAGGTACATTAATTTCTTAACTGTACTTTTTGTTAAGGCGTCAAGTTTTTATTTCTATAAAAAATATACAGTCTTACGTATATGGTGGTACACCTACACTTTGGCATATATTTATTGATATGAATCAAGATGTGTGTCCCAAATTCGATATATTTAATTTTTAAACAGATTCCTACTCAGTCGATAACATAATGGTTGTTACTTATTGGAAATCGTGTCTTTGGGTCAAGCGAAAAATTAAATAGTACCTCCCTTATTGAAGCATTCTTTTCTGAACAACTGACAATACATTTATACACACAGCGTGGTTCATGTATATAGAATTAATTAATAAGCGTAATTATGAATGTTTAGGAAAAATCCTGAAACAGATCGATTTTTCAGCATGAAAATAATACCCTCCCCATTTCACCCCCTCTGAATTGTGATTATCCCCGAAAATTTTTAATTTGGAAAGGAGTATTGCGGCAGTATACAGTTTTTCATATTTGGGGTATTAATTACTGAGAAAATTTCACACCTCTACTTTTTAACCAATAAGATACCTTAATTTTGACTAGTTACCATGGCAATTAAAAAAAATTCCGGAAATTTTTTCGAGGCGCCACGATATTTAAGTGAAAATTTTTTTACAGTTGAAAAGGTAAACATATGATCTACAACCATTAAATAATGTAGATGTACCTGTGAATAACGCAAAATTTCTGAATTAACATTATTATTTATTATTCGCTATAAAGTTTCATTAAACAGAAAACACAAATTTGTTAAATTATTATGCATTAACAATTTATAGTTCAAAAAAAGTAGGATGTACAAACATAATAAGATTTAAATGTTGCTTGAATTCTAACCCATCCTCTCTTCTTAATGGTGAATAGGAAGGTGACGAATTAATTAGATGTCTGTGTTTTAAGACATATGTAATATTTTGAAACAATTTTGTTCAAATCTCTGTTACGCAAAAGGCCATATTTACTTGACATCTGCAGCAGACTTTCTTGGATTTTCGTAAACAAACCATTCGACTCTAACGCTTCCTGGTCGCAATCTTCCATTAAATTCGTTAAATATATTAATCTTGGATGACATATTTGCGCTTGACTCAACCCTTTGCAGTATTTACATAAATTGTACTTTTCAAATTGTTTAACACAAATACTTACAAGAAATGTTTTACATAAAAATATGTTTGTTTGCTGGTTTACTATACAGTAACTTAATGTAATTTACCAATATAAACCTCATCTGCCAAAAGCATGGCCGCCTATATCACGGCCACCTACTGCAACAAACCATGTTAATATTATATTTTTTAAATTAGAAGTGTTATGGATTACTTTAACAAAAAATACATTTCTACCACCTTTAGTAACCTAAAATTATGAAAGGGCGATAGACTGAACTAATACCCATCTGAGTTTTAGCATTTGGTGTAACTAAAGTTGGTAATTTTTTTTTATTTAACGAAATATGGTGGATATACCTATATGATTTTTTTAGAATTTATTTCATGTTGAACTAATATCTTCATTGGCAAATCTCTAATGATATCGACTAATAAGCAAAATAATAACGAAATAAATTTAATTATTATAGGTTTTATTAATATTAAAAACATAATTATTATAAATGTTTGTGGGCCGGCTTGAATTGGTGGGTTGAATCTGGGTACTTTCTGTTTTATTTTGCATTGTGCTCTGATCATAATTAAACTTGGCTTGGCACAGAGTGGCTTTAGACCAAACCGAGGCACATCGGATTTAATCTTCACACTTAAACAGCTTCAAGAAAAAGCACTCGAACATCAAGGAGAAATTCACATGGCCTTCATTGATTTAACCAAGGCGTTTGACTCCGTGGACAGGGAAGTGCTCTAGAAAATTATGTTCCGCTTAGGTATCCCTAGAAAATTTGTGGAAGTATGTCGCAGTCTACATGCAAACAACAACGCCCAGATTATGTATAATAATGAGGCAACCGAACCTTTCCAAACCCTCACTGGAGTTAGGCAGGGATGTGTCCTGGCACCCCTACTCTTTAATTTGTTTACCACTGCTCTAACAATTATTGTTGACAACAAACTGACAGTCAGAGGAATAGGTCTCAGATACCGTTTTGATGGCGGTCTCTTTAACATTGGGCGCTTTAGAGCATTCACGAAGACACGCACACGATTCATTTGTGATCTCCAGTATGCGGATGACTGTGCACTTTTAACCTCTACGCCGGAAGAGCTTCAAGATCTTTTAGATGTGTATGCCCAGAGCTATGATTCCTTGGGACTTAAAATCAACATTGGAAAGACTAAGATTATGTCAACTCCTCATCAAGTGAACCAAATAGACATTACTCTTAACGGTAATTCTCTTGAAGTGGTGGATCAGTTCAATTACTTAGGCAACGTTGTTAATGACAAAGCAAACATGGACAGCGAGATTCGTAATAGAATTAACGCTGCATCTAGAGCACTCTGGGGACTTAGAGAGAGAGTATTTGACAACCACGACCTTACTTTGTTAACGAAAATGGCTGTCTACAGAGCAGTTGTCATTCCAACACTGCTATATGGATGTGAAAGCTGGGTCACTTACCGTCGTCATGTGAAAGAATTAGAACATTTTCAGCAAAGACACCTCAGAAGTATGATGAAAATCCGTTGGTTCCATCACATATCAAACGTGGAAGTACTCAGGAGAGCAAACAGCCTTCCAATTGAGGTGCTTATTTCAAGAGCACGCCTACGATGGGCAGGTCACGATCATCGTATGCATGATAACCGCCTTCCTAAATGTACACTTTATGGTGAATTGCTAAGCGGTAGAAGAAGGCGTGGCGGTCAACGAAAGAGGTTCAAAGACGCTCTCCATGAAAATCTAAAATCCTGCGGTATTGCAGACGAGCAATGGGAACAACTTGCAGCGGACAGAACCGAATGGCGAGGGGTTGTGGCCAGCTATCAAGGAAATGTTGCTGCAAGAAGGCCGAATCCAGGACCTAACCAGGTCTATGTTTGTCCTGACTGCGGTCGACATGTGCTCTCCCGAATTGGCCTCTATAGCCATAGTCGTGTGCACCGTAGATGAATGGGAATTACAATAGACTACACCTTTTACTTGTTTTATATTGTACACAATTTATCGACTGTAACATTTTTATACTCGGACTCGAGTAACGGCTAATAATAATTAAACTTGTTAGTACTTGATGAAATTCTCCTCATGGATTCAATCATCTGATGATGATGTTCAACGTCCAATTGTAAGTAAGATTTGATTAACTGACTATTACTGTGTCCAGTAATTTTAACGAGCTGTTGTTCACCAACTCCTTCGTTGGCCAATTTCGAAACAGCTGTTGCTTTTGCAGAATTTTAAATTTTTTTTTGTATCAATTCCTATATCAGAGGCTGCTGATTTAAACCAAGAAGATACAATGTTCTTACCAACTGGGTTATTCTTGTACCATCCTTTCGAGTTGGGTTGACTCCAGTATGGGTTTGGTGTTAAGAATAATCTGTCGGTCTGAATTAGATTTCCCCTTTTTTCCATCAACTTCTTAAACAAACGAACCGGACACATTTGTGGATTGTCGAAATTTGTAATCAACCATTTACTATCCGACAGTTTTTTAGAACCACCTTGTGTGGTTTTGGAGAATATTGGATTATATTCTATCCGACCTTTTGGGTTTCCGAAATTATCAGTTTCTTCTTTGCAGTATTGGATACACGCAGAATATCCTTCCCCTCCTCTCCATGCCAGCTCATGTGAAACTATGTGAAAAAATTTACGCTGTAATCCATCTGGAGTATTTTCATCCCACATTTCAATAATTTTTTTGAATTCGTCACTCACTTTTCTTTTTAATGGGTCTCTCTGTAATTTTTTGCGCTTAGCATCGCGTGCAGCTCTGGCGGTCGCAAATTCCACATCAGAAAACGGATTGAATTTTATTTTATATTTTTCGTAATAAATTTCTTGTAACTGCTTAACAGTAGAGTTCCACATCACTTTGACCACACTTTCCTTATAATCTTCAAAATTTTTCTTTTTCATATTAAATGCGTAATCCTCCAATATAGTAGCCACCTGTATTACACTCATACACTCATGAATATTATACAACTTTTCGTCACAAAATTCAACAAACTGTTTCCATACACTTGATTTTGACTTTCGGGTGTTATCTGGTGTTATATTTTGAATTTCTTGTCTAATTACTTGTTGATTTTCTTTACCAAATCGCGACATTTCGCTATACACTTATTAAACTCAACGTACAGACTTTTTAAATTAGCTTTGTGACAGAACCGGTTAAACAAAAATGACAAATCAACATATGTCAAAAACAACAATACCCTGGCTAACTTGACAAGCAGTGAAATTAATTTAAAATGTCAGGTTGGATTTATAATTTTTTTCCAAATTCGCTTCGCGACTCGGGATAATTTTCAAAATATTCGTGCCCTCAAGAAAATTTCCGGAAATAATTTAAGTTCTTGTGTGAAAAGTGAAAATTAATTTTGAAAATGTAAAATTTTGTTAATGACTTGTACAGCATTATAAATTACCCACCCTTTATCATCGTTATTATTGCCTATAGAAAGAAAAGTTTTGAATAAAAGTTGTGTGGTTATGACAGAATTTGTTAAAATGCTATCAAAATTACAGTTGCCTGTAGATTTCAAGGAATTCAAAAAAAATAATATATTTCTTAATGGGATATCCTGTATATTATTAAATTTTTGGAATTTTTTTTTCTGATTTTTAAAATATACCATGTGTGACATTTCTTTAATGAAATAATCAAATAATCAAAATGTTACAGTGAGGAAGAAAAAGCTAAATATTTGTACAAAATAGATAACAAAGATTTATTTAGGAAATTTAAATATAAATAAATAATAGCTCATAAAAGATGTTCGATGTGTGAATTATTATTGTCAATGCATAATTTATAACGTCTTCTTATATTTATAATTTCACCGGAAATGGGTTAGTATTATTTGAATACCATTATTATTATTGACAATGTCTTTTAGAAATTCCCCAAAAAAATTAATCCATAGAGGTCAAATCCGGGCTGTTAAATGGCTATTTAAGAATATCTAGCCATTCTTCCTGGTTTACTTGAACTACGCTTTTCTCTACTAAAACTGAAGGTATTATTATTCACCTTTCGGGAAATATTTTTTAATTTATTTTCTGATGGTGTTGAACCATTTCGATTTTGTATGTAACAAGTAAATATTTTGACTTTCTCTTCCTCACTGTAAACCATTTTGATTATTTCAATGTCACTTATCAAGCATAATAGTTGTCATTTTCGTAGCTCACTTTAATAATGTTAACTTGTCCATATTTACAGTAATTAATTTAACTAAGATATTCG
The DNA here is from genome assembly GCA_963675555.1 of Leptura quadrifasciata. Lineage (NCBI taxonomy): Eukaryota > Metazoa > Arthropoda > Insecta > Coleoptera > Cerambycidae > Leptura > Leptura quadrifasciata. Next base: position 606,601 of record OY776678.1, on the reverse strand, counting down.
ACGTCAATAACTCAAAAACGGTACATGGTAGGGGTAACAACATATGGTATATTTTTGAAATAAAGAAAAAAAAAATTATTAAATCCCATGTAAAAAAATATTATTTTTTGTATCCTTTGTATCCGCTTTTTGTATATTTTTTTGAAAAAACCTATTAGGTAAATTTCATAGCTGATTTAAAAAAAAAATTTTAAAGTTTTTATTTCAGATGTTCACATGATCGAAATGTTTCCAGATATTTTTCATTCCAAACGGATATTTATAATATTGGACAAGTAAACCAGTAAAAAAAAAATTAAAAATGTAAAATAGATTTTTCGAAAATTAACTTTTAGGACATTAAGATCTGCTTTTTGAGAAAAACAAAAAAAATTAAATATCTCAAAAACTATTGAGTTTTGCATAATATATGTTAGGGCTAAATTTACTTCTTAGATCATGCCCCATCACATCTCCAAAGGAATGTATCGAATTACCAGTAACCCTGTATTATGATAAATTAATAGGTATATAATTTTAACATTAAAAATTTCATTAGTTATTTAATGTATTTAAATTAATAAGTATTAAATTAAATATTTAATTAAATTAATTGTTTAATTAATACAGTTTGGTGGTAAAATTACTTGTTCATTTTTCATTATGCATTAAATACTCGAAAATATTTAAAAAATGATGAATTTCTTTGGAATAATTAAAAATATTAACGCGAATGCTTGATTGTCCAGTTAAATAGATTAATTAATTGGTAATGGGATGAGAATTGCTTAAAAAAGAAAAAAGACCCTATGCTATTTGAACCCAAATTCTAACAAACGGAGTAAGAGTATTTCTTATGCTCTAGTTTCATAAAAAAAATATTTATATCGGCGACCCCCAGCTGTAAGGTCCTCTTTTTGGTGTCTCTTAAAATTGCGTGTTTAATATTTTATTAAGGTCACATACTTGGGTATGTTGACACATTTTCCCTGCGATGATGATCTGATTTACTTCATGTTTATCGGCAGGATGGTTGTCCAGTATTGTTGTTAACTAGCTGAATCTTAAATTCTAGATAACTGGATGGACAGAAATGGCCCAGTTTCATGGTCTCCAAAAAGCCCTGATTTGACAATTTCTTGAGGCGATTAAAAACAATTTTTACAAGAAAAACTTACCTAATAATGTAGAAATATTAAAAAAGAGATGGTATTGCACTTAACAATTCAAGAAATCCGTAACAGTTATAAGGAGCTACCGCTTAGAATTGAATTATATGCTGAAAGGGGCGGTGGGTTAATCGAATGGTTTGAAATGTTCTTGCTTTTTGTTCTCTTTGTCCCACAATGTTAATAGAGGGAGTGAGACGTCAGAAGGCGATTCTCCTCACCTCACACGCTTACCTCACCAATTCATCGATTAGACAAAGATAGGAGAAACCTCCCTGTCACTTTCTCTCTTTCCAGTCCAATCTTCAGTTCATCTTATGAGACTGTAAAGTCTATCTTTTTATGTCTGGTTGCTTTTTTTCTGGTTGAATTTTAGCAATTTCTTTTGTGACAATATATTGAAAAGCAAACATAACATCTTCCAAATTAACAAAGAGAACTTGCGTAGAAAATTTGTGAATATACAATATATATATGCCTTCTACCTAAGCAGGGACTAATACTAAATTCTAGTTTTGTTAATTATTTACATTTTATATTGCCATTTTATTTTGTCTTGATAATTTTAATGTCAAATGTTATTCTAAATACAACCCCTTCTCGAATATTCTATTTTTTTTACTTGTTTTGTTGTTTTCTCTTAAATGTTGAATAAAAACGTATGAATGTGAGAATATAACGAAGAGTAGATATCATCGAATCTAACTAAATACTCTTTATTTCAGCAATTCGTAAAACAGTAAATACATACAAAATCACACATCAAGCTTCTTCTCATTATCTCATCAAAAGTTCACTATTTTTTTTACATACTTTCTATAGTTTTGAATGTTTCTCTCTATTGACCTAATAACAAAAAATCTTGTACTCATCTGGCTCATAATTTTTCAGAATTAAATTAATTCCTTTTCAGAATGTACACCAATTTGTAGACGAATGATGATATTGAGACAATTTAGAGAAAAATTACAGATCTCTATAAAATTTCACCTGAAACGTCATACTTTGTACGGTAGCTACGAAAGTAGGGATCCATTCCTTACTGGATACGAAAAAGTATAATATCAATAAAATGATATCCCTAGGATCAAATGCATATCTAATTAATCTAGTTCATTAGAAAATATGTTTTCCTTTATTTATTAACGCCATAGTTTTTTCATATGCTTTGCCAGAAAACTGTACTTAAATAATTACTAAACGGAATTAAAAAACCATTTATTTTTGTATATAAAAGTTAATCAAAATACACTAATTGGATTCCTTTAATATGATAAAGTATTAACTTATTAATTAATGAGCTATTAAATTCAATTAGGACCTTCTCGACTAAAACTAGCAGATGTAAGACAAGTTGTATCAAAACTAAGAAAAAGTGTGTATCTAAAATTGGCGCTAATTTGACACAAACAATTTAGTTCCAATTATCGTTAAATAATATATCGAAATATTGGCGAATACACTCACCAAATTCCACGATTCTTCTCAGCAAAAAAAAAATATACGTAAACAATAGTTATTCACAACACGTTATATTATGTGTACATCCACATGGAGCTTAAAAAATTCATTTCACTCACACACGGTCTGACATAGACTGACCATGACTGAACGACGTTTTCTCACTGAAACGACTTCCATGCTTTCAATGAAACGAAAGCTCCCCACTCGCGGCGGAATTAGTGTTCTGCATCGAATACGTATTGCTTCTAATATTACCCATTATACTAAAAGATATATATGTACATACGGGGAATTATACATTGATTTGGTTTTATGCGATGTCTTCTAAGTAACCTGATTTTTTTTTATACGAAGTTCATTCAGTCTCGCATCGTAGTGACGGGACATAAATCTAGGAGCCTCTTCTCCACATTTTTCTTACACCTAGTCACAGAATAATTACACAGTATTTTTAATATAGAAACCCATTTTTTTTATATATTTTTTTTGCTTCTGTAAATATATAGAGTGGTTTAGCTACAAATTCCCAGGCCTATAACACAGTGTGTTGTAGGCAGCAAAAAGTTATTGTTGAATATCGAAAAATGATATGTGAGGTCCAAAGTAACGATAAATTCATTATCTACGTAATTAACAATTTATGAGTAAAATCCTAAAACACGTCAATTTTTAATTCTAAAAATACATTTTTTTAACATAATTTTATACCTCCCCCCTCAAACCCCTTGGAGTGCCATGGTGATATGGAACGAGGGTGCATGTGATAGCTCATTTAAAAGGGTTTTTAATTCTCTATCAAGCAATATAAGATTTTTTGAATTTTGTATATTCGTCACCGAGAAAATAAAATTTGAAAATTTTGAAATGTATACAATCAAATGTATCCTAAATTATTTTATGCACCAAATATCTGTCAAATCTGACTTTTAATTAATTTTGTGTCTTAACATTCAATTTAAATGTATTTCCTGATATGCAAGTGGCAAAATTCCCAACAAAAAGAAAGAAGTAAAAAGTGTTTTGTTTTACATATGTAAAGAAATATATATAATTTCCTTATTTGCTACATTGTTTATATTTCTGATTCTTGTTATTTATCGCTAATTGTCAAGTTGATCATTATTTTAACAATATGAGTATTTCGGTTACGCAAATAATTGAAATTTTGATATTATTAGGTTGTGGTGATTATGGGGAAACATCGGACAGCATATTAAACAGGAGAAGCAAAATATTCCCATTTGTTCCCGTATGCCCACCTTAAGGTGCAAGAGATCCGATAAGCAAATATTTATTATTTTTGACCATAACTTTTTTTTAATACATACAGGTTGTCCTTTTTATCAGGGCACTCGAAAATATCTCACTTAATATCGGTCGTACAAAAAATATTATATTTACGAAAATTATGCCGATTTATATAACCTATAAAATGGTTTAAAAACATTTGAAATCCATGGCCTACTTTAAGAGTTATGGCGGAAAATATCGAAAATGCGGAAAACGTCTAGGTCAAATATCTCCGTTATTTGAAGGGATACGAGAAAAATTCTAAGGCGAATTTTTTTTGCAAAACAGAGTGTTTCAATGAGGTTTTATCTAATTTTTTTTCAAAACCGCTGTATTTTGAGATTTACTCTTCAGGCTGTTAAAAAAATTATTTTGAAACGAGCGGGAAATGGCGCCATTAAATAGAGTATTTTCCTCCCTTTTCAACGATATATCACATGCCATATTTATTCATTGGTACTACGTTCGTAATTATGAAAACATTTTTTTTAAACCAATAAATTATTTTTTAACAAGCATTATACTTGCCGTGGAGACGTATGATTAAATAAAACGATAAAATAATTCAATAAGTTTTTCAAATATTTGCCATAATAAAACATTAACACAATTAAGAAGAATAAAGTAAATTCTGGTCACAAAAACAAAATAATAATCAAGAAAGCAACATGGAGCAATTATGGAAAGAGTATTCGCAGTTAAGTCAATGTATAGAGGTCCTCCATAAAAGCGTCACTCCTTGCTCAGAAAGTTAAAATGTCTTTACCAATTAATTTAATTATAATATCCATTGGTTTGTATTTCATGATTTCACTATTATTTCAATTATTTTAAAATAGTTAGCTATGAACAAACTTGACAATTTAATTTTTTGACAGATCATCTCAGTTAATACTTAAACTCTCACTGAATCACACTCGTTTAAGAATTTAGATTTTCAAAAATGATTTCCAATCACATTGATCGCTATAATGTTCGTTACATATTTCCAATGCAATTTTAACTCTGGATTAGCACAAGTAGAATATAGAAAGAGATTTCCACAAGCACTACAGCCGAATAAAACTCTGTTCAGAAAATTAGCTACGAAACTGAAAAGTAATGATTCATTTTTAAAGAAGAAGACAAGGTTGAACAGTGTTACTGATAATGTAAATAAGGTAAACCGAGTTATTAATTATGTAAGAAATAAAAATACAGAAAATTTGGAAACATTAAAAGAAATTCAAATTGCTTGTCATATAAATAAAGCAAAGCAAATATTGGTTTTAAAAAAACGTTTTTATAATTACTAACGTAGTACCAATGAATAAATATGGCATTTGATATATCGTTGAAAAGGGAGGAAAATACTTTATTTAATGGCGCCATTTCCCGCCCGTTTCAACATAATTTTTTTTAACAGCCTGAAGAGTAAATCTCAAAATACAGCGGTTTTAAAGAAAATTAGATAAAACGTTGTTGAAACAATCTGTTTTGCAAAAAATTTTCGCCTTACATTTTTTCTCGTATCTCTTCAAATAACGGAGATGTTTGGCCTAGACGTTTTCGGCACAATTTTCGTAAAAATATTTTTTTCGTACGACCAATATTAAGTGAGATATTCTCGAGGGCCCTGATAAAATGGACAGCCTGTATGTATTAAAAAAGTTATGGACAAAAATAAGAAATATTTCCTTATCGGATCCTTCTCTCATGGATGCCCACTTTAAGTAGTTTTTTGTAAATTGTTGTTTATTAATTGCTGGTTATTGTAAAAATTTATTTACAACTCACTTATTGTTTATATTACGTAAATTTTACCGGTTTTCAGTTACCAAAAATAATACTAAACACATGGAACCTGAATAGTCAAAGATTTGACAACATGGTTATGAGCCTACCTGTACAGTGTACATTCTTCATTGCTTCGTTTATAATAAAAGCTTATTCGTAGCCTTAATGATAAATAACAACATACACTTTAAGTATAATAAATAAGTATTAACAAAAAATTCAATATAATTAATAAAAGGAAAAAATATTCGCGTCCAGATTTATCATTACAAAGAGTGTATGGTATTAGCCATAATGCTACTCTGCGAGTATCTAATTTCCCGAGGAAATTGCCGTCAGAATTGTCGTCTTTATATACCTATACTCATAAATGTTGACATAAATGTTATATGTTTAATGAAATTCTCGCAGAGACGCAAAAAATTAGAAAATAATTCATTCATTACCACTTTTAATAAGATGGGTAATTAGTGGACAGGTTTTCTTAGTTAACTTGTCCTTTAATGCTAAATGATTATAGTACAAGATACAAGATACTACTTGTTATAATTGTATATATTTATAGAACGACACCAAAGCAAGATGCCAACAGCCGGGTAAATTAATTTAGAAAAACGATTCAAGGTTAGTTGGCCATTTTTTAAATAACCCTAGAAAACGGCATAATTCTCTAATAGTTTCACACAAATTCGTAAGTACTTTGAGTTTGCTAAGAGAATATGGGCCGGCAAAATGTACTAAACATTATTTCAGTACAATAAAAACTTTTTACAGTAGGATGGTTGTAAAAGCTCGATTTTCTCGGCGATGTTTGCAATACATTTTTGGATGAAAAGCCATTGTAACGTAGTTTTATATAAGGAATCCTATGCAGCTCTGAAATAAACAATTGAACATCAAAGAAAACAAGTTATGGCCGAAAAACAAAAAAAATCAAAATAGCTGATTTTTATATTTTCTTGATTGGCAATTGAAAAAATAGAGTGAAAATATATAGGAAATCAATTTTCAATGAAAATAAAAATAGCAATACCAGCATTTTCCACCTAAAGAAATGGTGTATAGATCAATATTTTGTATTTCAAATTTAAAATCAAAGATCACACGACTTAGCAGCATATCATATTACTTCCCTTTCCCATTGAAGCAATTAGAATCAGATGCATATCAAAAACCAGATTTTGTAATTTGTACCTATCTCTTTAACGAAATGTATCTCTGTACGTTATACATAATTGGTCCATAATATAGGGACACCTTGTAGAAAGTGCAATTTATTAAATTTGCCATACGAAAACGCATAATATATGTATATACATGGGCCTACTTATTTTCAGCCTATAAAGAGGTCGTGACTGGGTTAGCATTTACCATACTCTGTAATAAAAATGCAAATTTTAACCAATGACCCTTATTGAAGCCGAATATACTTTTATTTAATATTCGTTTTCAGAAAATTGCATTTTACTTCAGCAAATCTTCGGTTGTAATTCGTAAGGTTTGTTTCCCAACCAAGACGTCCTAGTTCCTAGCTTGTGCCTGTGGCTACCTCTATTTGCCTAAATATCTATAAAAATTACTGATGGGGACGGGGGGCGTCTGATTATAGGTACATAAATTTAAAAAACAAAACTAGTTTAAGATTTTTGTATGTACAACAACAAAATTAATGAAAAGCCAATATTTATAAATCTTGTTTCTTCTTCGGGCGTTTATTATTATATTATTAATTTATTGCAAACATATTATGAAGGTAATATAATTAATAATTCAAAAACTCGTTTTTATGCTACTATTTGAAATTAATGAAGGTGCTCCTTCTGAATTAAATAGAACACAAATATCATAAATCAATTACTTTTGAAGTATGAGTTTGGATTTGTGTTTATTGATTTCTATATGCGTGCTTTCTTAACAGTTATTCCCAGAAGATATAACTGTCAAAAATATTCGATTAATTTTTAAAAAATAAGCTGGCTACGGCAAATTTCAGTTAAAATTTTCTAACAGACTCCAAGTTAATTAGCCGAATAAAGCACATAGACTGTCCGTTCCCATAGCCACTACTTCCGGTGTATTTATATAGGGAGTGTCGCCACTTGTTACTTGGTATCTGTTCATAATTAAGTGAATCGTAATGCATGCACCGACCCTTTTAACGTCATGAGAAAAACTGTACTGTGTTGTGGAGTAATAGTTGGGGACTATTTATTTGAAAATTATGTGCCACGGTATTTGAACATAAATAATATATATATACGGGTTACTGGTAATTCGATACATTCCTTTGGAGATGTGATGGGGCATGATCTAAGGAGTAAATCTAGCCCTAACATACATTATGCAAAACTCAATAGTTTTTGAGATATTTCAATTTTTTTGTTTTTCTCAAAAAAGTAGATCTTAATGTCTTAAAAGTTAATTTCCGAAAAATCAACTTGACATTTTAAAAATTTTTTTACTGGATTACTTGTCCACTATTATAGATATCCGTTTGGAATGAAAAATATCCGGAAACATTTCGATCATGTGAACATTTAAAATAAAAACTTGTAAAAATTATTTTTTTTAAATCAGTTATGAAATTTACCTATTAGGTTTTTTCAAAAAAATATTAATGTAGCACGCGTACAAATTATTATAAAAACTTATTTCAATAGCTATCTAACTAGGTAGAAATGTTTAATGTACTTACCCTTAATAGTTCTAATAAAAAATTAGTAAAGAATGCTGGTGGCGGAATTTATTAAACGACTAATCGTTCATTTTCATTTAAGTCAGTCAGTCCTTGACTTTGACGTTTGTGCATATATGTCATTAACTGACATTCTTATCTCCGTGTCCCTTAAGTTTGTTGGTCTTGTTAAATTAGTTATCGAAGATTTTGATTTTGCTCGTAGTTGTTGTTATTAGTTGTTGTTATTGTATTTTCTGTGCCATGGCCGCGTATGCCAACGCAGAATACGCTGATATCTTGTTTGTCTATGGATAATGTGGCGGCAACGCTGCTGAAGCTCGCCGAGAATATGGTCTTTGGTACCCTAACCGCCGCTTACCAAATGCACGTGTATTCAGTACGCATATCGAAATATCGCTGAAACTGGCTCCGTGAAATGTAGAAGAAGTGACACTGGTGCTCCTCCCGTTTATGAACCAGATGATGAGGAAGAAATATTGAGGTATTTTGAGGAAGACCCAACTATTTCAACTAATAAAGTCGCAAGACTAACCGGAGCGTCACAATGGAAAGTTTGGTCTACGATACGTAGAGTTGGATGTCATCTTTACCACTATACCCCTGTCCAAGGTTTGGAGGAAGGTGATCCTGGAAGGAGAGTGGAATTCTGCCGCTTTATGTTAAATTCAGATGCAGAAAGTGCAAATTTCTTAATAAGTATTTTATGGACGGACGAGTCGAAATTTAATCGCGAGGGTATAACAAATTTCCACAACCTACATTATTGGGCAGAGGAAAATCCCAAGTTAACACGTGAAACTAGTTTCCAAATGAAGTTTTCTATTAATGTGTGGATGGGAGTCATTGGCCACTATTTAATAGGGCCACACTTTCTTCCTCAAAATTTAAACGGGGAAATCTATGAAAATCTTTTAAGAAATGATCTAAGATGTTCCTCTCTCCGTCAGACAGCGAATGATGTTTCAGATCGACGGTTGTCCAGCACATTATCGGCTAACAGTACGACAGTTACTTGATCAACGTTTCCCTAACCGTTGGATTGGAAGAGCGGGCCCAATTCCTTGGCCAACGCGAAGCCCTGACTTAAGACCCCTTGATTATTACGTATGGGGTCATATGAAGGAGATAGTCTATGCCACACCAGTCAATACTATAGAAAACCTTAGACAAAGGATAGTCGATGCTGCCCAACACATAAGGCATAATCTGACAACCAGAGTAACAAGGACGGAAATAAGAAGACGCTGCCGTGTCTGTATACGGAATAGGGGCTCCCATTTTGAGCAAGACATATAAAAAATAAAGTACAACTTTGAAATTAATGAAGAATTAAACTCTACTTTTAAAATGTTTTTTACTGTTTATCTAAAAATAAAATTCGTACTACTTGTGTTATTTTTACTAATATTTTCTTAGAACTATTAAGGGTACATTGAACATTTGTATCTTGTTAGATAGCTATTGAAATAAGGCAGTTTTTATAATAATTTATACGCGTGTTACGTTAATATTTCTTTGAAAAAACTAATAGGTAAATTTCATAACTGATTTTAAAAAAAAAAATTTTAAAGTTTTTATTTCAGATGTTCACATGATCGAAATGTTTCCAGATATTTTTCATGCCAAACGGATATCTATAATATTGGACAAGTAATCCAGTAAAAAAATAATTAAAAATGTTAAGTAGATTTTTCGGAAATTAACTTTTAAGACCTTAAGATCTACTTTTTTGAGAAAAACAAAAAAAATTAAATATCTCAAAAACTATTGAGTTTTGTATAATATATGTTAGGGCTAAATTTACTTCTTAGATCATGCCCCATCACATCTCCAAAGGAATGTATCGAATTACCAGTAACTCTGTATAATAATATACTGAAATTAGTCCCGTTCGAATTTCTCGGTTGTTTTTAGGGATAATATTTTGAAATTTTGGCATATCATTTGCGACACAAGAAGCCAGATTTTGCATTTATTAAGTGAAAAATGTCACTTCCGGTCTAACCGGAAGTAGCAACAACTTTTGATTTTTAAATAGCAACCTGTATATATTTTTGCATATTTAGATTCAACATAAAATTCTCGTTACAACGATGTATCACAAATAGGTAATTGTTTTCAAAATACATTCGAAAAAGTGAAAAAGCTAAGTTGGCAACTGCGAGACTGTGTTTTCAAAAAATGCACCCAGTAGGCCTTGAATCTGATGCTTCACCTTTATTTTTATTGTTGCATTTCAATAAAAGTTTATTTCGTGCAAAAAACACTATTTTGAATTGAAAAACAATTTTTTGAAACAACAAAAGGCATATGAATTTTATTCAATGTTTGTGAACGGTAACCATATATTTTACTTGCACCAGCAAGGCCCAAAATATTAACCTTTTACTGATGTATAATACGTCTAGTTTGTGTACTAATTTACATTAAAACTATTGGCTATTCTTCAGTTATTTAATGAAACCGTATGTACTAATGTATGTATTAAATTTTACAAGCGTGCCATGACAAAATGACAATTATGTTCAAAAATATTTGCCTAGGTTAGTATTCGATAAAGTTCATGTAGTGCCTTTTTAATTTGCTTGTGATTTATTTGATAATATATCTATTTAAAAGTTTTTAAAAATACAAAATGGTACGACCATTACTGTGTTACTTATTTATGGGAAATCTAAAATAAATGCATATGAAGCTGAAAGGTTATATGCAGAACGCTATCCTGGAAGGCATCACCGTTGTAGAAAATATTTTAAGATTTTAGGAGAAAAATTTAGGGCCCAGCCAAATAAAAACGAACAAAATACGTTTATATTGTTTGAACGTTATTTGTGGCATTCTACGAATATTCTTTCCTATTATTTGGGTTTTCTACCACATGTATTATTGTCCTCTTCAAAAACAAATCACCGAATCTACAAAATAATAGAATTATTAAAAAAAAGCCTCTGCGCCCGTGACGTTTACGCCAAAGGAATAGTCAGAGGTTATGTTTTGCAAATAATATAAATCGGAATAAACACAGAAATAATGTATTTTGCTGACGTTTCGGAAAGTAATCTCTTTCCGTTTTCAAAGCTTTTTTTGGAAGAACTCTTATTTTGCTGTGTATGTCAAATACACAGCTTTAAGATTCTGTTTATGTTATTTCCATAGATACCTACTACTTACACAGAACATAGAACTGATGATATTCTCTTTTAGATAATGTTGAGTTTGTTAAGTTCTTCTTTTAACATTGGTAGCCAGGTTGTACAAATATCTACAGAACAATTCGATACGCACTTATCTTCTTTTAATAAGATTATTACTGATTCTTTAATTTTTCTTTTTTTGGTATCTGCTTCTTTTGTTAAAATTTTTGCCGAATCCCAGTTTATTCTATATCCGTTTTCCCTAGCATGTTCACAAATCTTTGATTTCTGAATTTCATTCTTTCTAATGTAATTCTTGTGTTCATCCAACCTCACACTGAAAGGTCTGGATGACTCATCCACATAACATTTATCACATTGGCACACGGGATATTGTAAATACAGTTTTTTGAATTCTGTTCCCTGTTTATCGGTTTTGTTTTTGTTAAAATAGATCTTAAAGTGTTCCCCGTTTGAAATATCGTCCTAACATCAAATTTGTCACATATACGGCGTAGCTTTTCCGATAATCCGTATACATAAGGAATTATTGCTGTATAATGACGTTCAGGTTTTTGTCGTACCTGATTGTCCCTATCTTCAACATTTATGAAAACTCTATCAACAAAGGCTTCAGGATATTGATTTTGTACTAGAACCTCTTTGATAAATTTTTTCTCGTTATTTAATATTTTATTATTAGATGAAATTATTTTGGCCCTATCGTATAAACATTTTACAACACCCCTTTTAATATTTATTGACTGATTTGAGTTAAAATTTAGATATCTATTAGTATGTGTTGGTTTTCTATAAACGCTTGTTTCAATTGTATTATTTACCCTTCTAATTAAAACATCTAAAAACGGTAGTTCATTCCTACTTTCTACTTCTAATGTGAATTTAATAGACGGTTCCTTACTATTTATATTTTCCAAGAAACTATCTAATAAATCGACACCATGAGGCCAAATTGCAAAGATGTCGTCAACATATCTTCACCAGACAACCGGTTTGTTTATACAATTTTGAACATGTGTGTTCTCAAAGTTCTCCATAAATATGTTGCTTAAAATTGGTGATAATGCAGACCCTATAGCCATACTAAAATCCTGCTGATAGAACTTATTGTCCAATTGAAAATAGGTTGTTTTTATGCACATTGTTAAGAGTTCCATTATGCTATTTACACTTAATTTAGTTCTAGTTTCCAAATTATTATCATTTACAACCTGTCTTTAAGTATTTTTAAGGTCTCATCTACCGGAACATTGGTGAAAAGACTAACTACATCAAAACTAACCATCAGGTGTGATTCATGAATATCGTTTTCATAATTTTTTTTATAAAATGTTTACTGTTTTTAATAATCGGTATTTCCAGATAATGGATCAATAATTTTAAGTAAAAATTTTGCCAAATTATGACATGGTGAATTAATAGAACTAACAATTGGTCTCAAAGGAATATTTTGTTTATGTGTCTTTGGTAAGTCATAAAAATGAGGAGGCTTACTATGATGTGGTGTAAGTTTCCTTCGTTCAAAATCACAAAGTTCTGTAAATTTTGCTCTGTATTGATTTTGTTGGATCTTTGTTTAGTTTTGAGTAGGGTCCCTCATTTACAAGTCATGATTTTTGTGTTATATATATATATATATATATATATATATAGTGTTATTATACATGATTTGCAGGAAACAACTACTCAGCGGGCAAATACCCCGACCTGCATTGAATTACACCTTACAAATCATGAAAAATTGGTAGCCAATGTCATTTGTCAACTCCCTGACCAGACATAGACCGGTTTCGAACTTATTAGTTCTCCTCAGTATGCCATAGGTCATGGAGCAGACAAATGACAGTGGCCAACCTGCTAGTCTTATACAGACTAATGTAAATGGTGTAATGGTGAGAGGTAAGTGAATCCTCTCATGTGGTCTAATGCTACTATACACCAGACATCACAGATGTCTCCATGGTGTATAGCGACTTGCCATTTTGCAAGTACCGAGAGCGGCGACCTTCAGCCCTTGGTGGACTTAACCTATATACTGTTATTATACATGATTTGCAGGAAACAACTACTCAGCGGGCAAATACCCCGACCTGCATTGAATTACACCTTACAAATCATGAAAAATTGGTAGCCAATGTCATTTGTCAACTCCCTGACCAGACATAGACCGGTTTCGAACTTATTAGTTCTCCTCAGTATGCCATAGGTCATGGAGCAGACAAATGACAGTGGCCAACCTGCTAGTCTTATACAGACTAATGTAAATGGTGTAATGGTGAGAGGTAAGTGAATCCTCTCATGTGGTCTAATGCTACTATACACCAGACATCACACACACTATACACCATGGAGACATCTGTGATGTCTGGTGTATAGTAGCATTAGACCACATGAGAGGATTCACTTACCTCTCACCATTACACCATTTACATTAGTCTGTGTAAGACTAGCAGGTTGGCCACTGTCATTTGTCTGCTCCATGACCTATGGCATACTGAGGAGAACTAATAAGTTCGAAACCGGTCTATGTCTGGTCAGGGAGTTGACAAATGACATTGGCTACCAATTTTTCATGATTTGTAAGGTGTAATTCAATGCAGGTCGGGGTATTTGCCCGCTGAGTAGTTGTTTCCTGCAAATCATGTATAATAACAGTATATAGGTTAAGTCCACCAAGGGCTGAAGGTCGCCGCTCTCGGTACTTGCAAAATGGCAAGTCGCTATACACCATGGAGACATCTGTGATGTCTGGTGTATAGTAGCATTAGACCACATGAGAGGATTCACTTACCTCTCACCATTACACCATTTATATATATATATATATATATATATATATATATATATATTTATCTATAATGACTGTGGCAGACAAAGGTAATGCCACAGTCATTATATCAAAGAGGTTCTAGTACAAAATCACTATCCTGAAGTCTTTGTTGATAGAGTTTTCATAAATATTGAAAATAGAGACAATCAGGTACGACAAAAACCTGAACGCCGTTATACAGCAATAATTCCTTATGTATACGGATTATCGGAAAAGCTACGCCGTATAGGTGACAAATTTGATGTTAGGACGATATTTCAAACGGGGAACACTTTAAGATCGATTTTAACAAAAACAAAACCGATAAACAGGGAGCAGAATTCAAAAAACTGTATTTACAATATCCCGTGCGAATGTGATAAATGTTATGTGGGTGAGTCATCCAGATCTTTCAGTGTGAGGTTGGATGAACACAAGAATTACATTAGAAAGAATGAAATTCAGAAATCAAAGATTTGTGAACATGCTTGGGAAAACGGACATAGAATAAACTGGGACTCGGCAAAAAATTTAACGAAAGAAGCAGATACAAAAAAAAGAAAAATTAAAGAATCAGTAATAATCTTATTAAATTAAGACAAGTGCGTATCGAATTGTTCTGTAGATATTTGTACAACCTGCCTACCAATGTTAAAAGAAGAACTTAACAAACTCAACATTATCTAAAAGAAAATATCATCAGTTCTATGTTGTGTGTAAGTAGTAAGTATCTATGGAAATAACATATAAACAGAATCTTAAAGCTGTGTATTTGACATACACAGCAAAATAAGAGTTCTTCCAAAAAAAGCTTTGTAAACGGAAAGAGACTACTTTCCGAAACGTCATCAACATACATTATTTCTGTGTTTATTCCGATTTATATTATTTGCAAAACATAACCTCTGACTCTTCCTTTGGCGTAAACGTCACGGATGCAGAGGCTTTTTTCCAATAATTCTATTATTTTGTAGATTCGGTGATTTGTTTTTGAAGAGGACAATAATACATGTGGTAGAAAACCCAAATAATAGGAAAGAATAAAATACGTTTATTATTGACGAGGCCACAGAGATTAATATTTTAGCATTCGTGGAAATTAATAAAAATGCAAGTACACGTGAGATTGGAAGTGCTCTTGACATTAGTCGAGAATCTGTTAGAATACTATTGAGAATACATGAATATAAATCATATAAATATCAACTTCATCAGCATTTATATGAAGCTGATATAGGTAGGAGAGTTCATTATTGCAATTGGTTACTAGAAAATAGAAACGTTGTTCCCAAAATTCTGTTCACAGATGAAAGCCGGTTCACTAACAAGGGCATGTTTAACCGAAATAATTTGTTTTATTGGTCTCAGGAAAATGTACATGAATTTAGAGGAGGAAATCACCAAGAAGTGTTTGGGGTAAATGTATGGGCAGGAATTGTGAGTACTAGGATCATAGATCCTATTTTATTTCAGGGGACTTTAAATGGAATTGGGTACCTGAACTTTTTGGAAACCTAAATTGAGGGCTTTTTAGGAGAATTACCTATGAATTTGAGAAAAAGCATTTAGTACCAATGAGATGGGGCTCCGCCACATAACCTTCGGGATGTCATTTCGACATATGGTCGCACAATATATCTTGCTAGATCACTTGACCTAACACCTATGGATGTTTTTTGTGGGAGTAAGTCAAAGTACGAGTTTATTCATCATCTTCAAGAAACCTCCAGGAGTTGGAAACCAAAATTTGCCAAGCTTTTGCAACAATGTTAGAACGGGTGGTAAGGGAAACCATCAGTAGGGTTCAAAAATGTACTGAAGTTGAAGGAATGCATATTGAACAATTGCTATAATTTTATTTTCCGCTGTCTCAAATAATTATTAATAAATTCTTGTAAATTTTATTTAATCTCTGTGTATTTTTTTAACAATACCAATTGGTAAATGTAGCATCTGCCAATAGTCCAATAATTTCAAAGTAAATTAGCACCTAAACTAGACGTATTATACATGAAATGAAAGGTTAATGTTTTGAGTTTTGTTGGTGCAAGTAAAAAAATAGGTTACAATTTAAAAAAATTGAATAAAATTCATTTGCTATTTATATTCTTTCGAAAATTTGTTTTTGAATTCAAAATTAAGGTGATACATCAGATTCAAGGCCTACTAGGTAAATTTTTTGAGAACACATTGTTGCGGTTATCAACTTAGCTTTAAAAAATTACCTATTTGTGATACATCGTTGTAACGAGAATTTCATGTGGAATCTAAATATGCAAAAAAAACATATAGGTTACTATTTAAAAATCAAAAGTTGTTGCTACTTCCGGTTGGGCGGGAAGTGATACTTTTTACTTAATAAGTACAAAATGTGGCTTTTTGTGTCATAAATGATATGCTAAAATTGTATTCCTAAAATCAACCTAGAAATTGGAACGGGACTAATGTCGTTGTCACCCGATATATGAATATGCTACAAATAGACAACTACATACATTTACTGTCATTATCTGGTGATTTCTTAAAGTATCTAGTAACTTTTATTATAAACTATTCATAATATAATAAGCTTAACGATATTATAATATGAGAATTTTACAGAAATGGTGGTAATATGCGACCAGTGACCTGTGCTACGTTAAAGAATTCAGTAGTTCAAAGTTCAAAAAACCGAGTGACTTCTCTGACACATCCTGTACAAGTGTACAGTACGGCGCACATACGGACGGTGGGTGGTGCTCTTCGATTATTGTTATTTATCGAATATTTGCACGTTGTTTCGTACGTTCGAAAGATCAAGTCTCGTTGCATTACAAGTTCCTCCCACACCTCCACCGAATTACTGTTTTATGATTTTTCCTTGAACGGTTGAACATCTGGCCTGCCCTGCTCCGGGACTGCCATTATTTACTGAACACCATAAATATGGGAGGGCAGCTCAGCTTAAGCGTTAAAACGCGTTGGAGATTCGTATATGATGACTGAAATTATATATGCAAGTAGGTAATATGATTTGCACTAATGCAACATGTATGTTTACGGCCGTTATTCCGTTCGTCCCAAACTGAAAATAAATATGTTGGTTGCGTAACAGGAAAATTACATTTCCGTTTAAATCGCGCAGGATACAGAAATGTAGGTACAAATTAATAAAATAGCAGTTATCCCATTTTTTGTGAAAAAGAAATTTGAAATCCGTAGCCTACTTTGTGAGATATATTACAAAAACCTGTAAAGTTAAAGGGATGAAATTTGACGGCAAAGACAATAAGAATAATAACCACCCCTTTGACGCAAATAACGGTCGTAATTGATTTTTTCGCGCTGTTCGGAGGGAATGTAACTTAAATCGAGGAGGAAGAGGGAGGTAAAATCAACCACCCACCTCTTATTTCTAGTCAAGAGTGTGAAAACCACCCGCTGCAGGGATCATGAGTCCCCTTCAATTTTTCCGCCGGTTTTCCAAAAGGAATTCGATTGGGAGGTGGTCAAAATAGATGAGGGAAGTAAAATTCATTCATCCACCCTTTATTTCCTGTCAAGAAGGGTGAAAACTACCCCCTATCGGGATCACCTCTCAATCTAAATCCTTTTGGAAAACCGGCAGAAAAATTAAGGGTGGCCGTAATCCCTGCAGGAGGTAGTTTTCGCCCCCTTCATTGGAGATGAGAGGTAGGTGGTTGAATTTTGATTTGATTAGTCCTCCTCGACCTTTCTTTAGTTACATTCTCTTCGAACAGCGCGGAAAAATCAGTTATGACCGTTTTTTACCTCATTAATTTAATATTTATGTTATAATCGTATATAGATAAAGTATAGTATTTAACTTGCGATAATGGTAATAACTCACTTGGTGAATTACAAACTTCATCTGCGCGAGTTATTTCCTACATTACCGCTCGTTGAATAATATACTATTTTCTTGCACCATCTTTTTTTATGTGACAGTTTTTCTGGATTTGTCTCAAAGAGGTTTACTTCACTTTTCTTACATTACCCGCAACATGCCCTCGCCTTATTTTTCGGGTGGATAGTAACGGTAAAGGTAGTAACCTTTTTTGAAAATGAATCATACAATCATTTTAAAAGATACTAACTATCATTACTTTTTTTAAATATTATGCGCTTATTCTTAAATTCTCGTTTTTAACATGCTAAAATTAACACACCCCCAATAGACAAAAATGTTTCTTTTTTATTTATAGGGGATGTCTAATAGGTTGTGTACGTACAGCTAAAGCTATTAGAAAACGATTCGTGAATGGAATATTTACATTCGAAATAACATTCATATTAATTCAGTGCAACTATGTATCACTACCTGCAATAAGGAATGCAACAGGTAATAGATTTTTCTTCTGATAAGAGCTTTAAACTAACACTATATTTGTTAAACTATGCAAAAATTTTAAAAATTCAGCGAGTGCCTATTCATGAACATATAAATCAGATATTGACAGTAATATGGACTTGCTACATCAAACAAGTTTTATAATGCAACAATAATAACCATTAATAATAACGATATATGTGCTAACAGATTAACCGTTTGATTTTATCAATGATTTGTGCATTTATGAACTTTGCACGGATTTAAAATAGATATGTAGCCCAGCCAACAAAGATACTTTTTTGGAAAAGTAATGTGTTTGCCCTACTTTGGCTTTTCCATAGCAGACAAACAATTAATTTTGATCACGGTGTTTCGTCATGGTTTTAATGTACTTTCAGATTAGATATAATCCCCTTCCCTACTGCATTATTTTCATTTTTGAAATGAATGAAAAATTATTTTAAATAGTGATTATTTATTAGTTTATATAGAAAGAAAAATAAATAAAAAATTCATTTTATATTTATCTTGTATTTTCTCCTGACATTCTTGTACTCTAAAACTACCTGCATCTTTCTTGGCGTAATGCTAAAGTTCACTGACGATTATTCAAAACTATCTGTAGTTTACCAGTTTTTATTGTTATTAAGTGATATTTTTACTATAGTAAAAATATATTTCATTGGAGAGGTGTACTTTTTTTATAGGATAATCTATCAATATCGATTTTACTGCTACAGTTAAAAAGACGACAAAATTACAAAATACTTTTCGGGTAAAAGCTATAGACCTAGTCAGGGTTGCGGAGAGCCAGCTCGGGGTCCGGGAAAGCTAGTTGGCAATATTTTCTGCACCTACTTTCTTTTATATCACAAATCTCGTACTTATTTTTTCTCCTTCTCAGCTACTTTTATTTCTTAAACCAGGGATTTAAGTGTACTTCCTGGTATCCCTCTCGCGCTGCCTGTATACGGAAGACAAAATATTTTTTTTAAATTGGATTTATTAGGCGAATGTTTTATGATAATGATTTATTTAGCAAGAAAGGCATTATCTTCATATTTTTCTTTATTGGTTATCGATAATAGACTACAGACTTTTAGCAGTCTAACATTATATTTCACACATCCAATACAATAATTTATAATCTGAAAACAATTTTTAAAGTTTAGCAATGCTTTATACTACTATTTAGTAATATTATCTTTTCGTGGAAGTGTTTCTATTAGAAAATATGACTTGTTGTTGTAAGCCTCTACCACAGCACAGCCGAGCCCTCTTTATTCCAAATAAAATTTAGGCCTGTGGAACTTATGCAACACACTCTAATAGCAGTGTAATAAGTAAATTGCCTACAGAAAATTTACCTCAATCTTTGCAGATGCTTTTGCAGACTACGTCCACTGGGCTGCAACCCATAATGCAGCGAAAGTTGGAGGACTTAATCGGCAAAGGCCGATTGTACATATCGTCCATATATTTAATAATTGGGAATAAAAAATAATACTCAGGTAAATAACGTTTAATTAATTATAATTAAATAATTAATAATAACACCAGCAATGACCAAAATGAAACTGCATGTTCTGCTAAACAAATATATTGTAATCAGCTAACTCGGAAACATGGTAAAACATCAGTGCACAACACAACTACACAAATAAAACTTTTCTTGCTTTTGACAAAATACACTTAAGTATATTTTTAGCACCTACGTACCTCAACATGGTAATCACAAAATTGTTCAGTGTTAAAAAGTATTTTTTGCTTCCTTGCACACTTGTTATCACAAATTTAACAAAATTCAAAGTTTTATATTCAAGCCCTGCCAAGGATATGGGAGAGGAGCATCATTGATTTTGCGTTTTGCACGCTGGCGGAGGGCCTGACGGATGTAATAGCATTTATAGTCTTTGGAGTCTAATAGTTCTCGACTGAAGCTTCGTGCTATTAACTCCACGCCATGGGCTATAAATGCCTAGTTTACGCACTTGATACATTAATGCCGCTCACGAGCGGCACGAAAAGTATTTGAAAAATAGCGAGTTACATGTGGGAAATACTATATTGTTTTATATGGTAAATACTTTTTTGTCGAGATGTTGGAAGAAAAAGTAATTTTTTGTGCCTCGGCTGTTTTTGCACATCCTCGACACAAATAACGTCACTTTTATCCCAAATAAAACAATATAGTGTTATACTCTTACTAGTCTTACTAATTAAAAATTACCAATAACCTAACTATGTAGTACTATAACTGTGTCATATTCTCAATCATCAAAGCCTGAATGCAACTTCTAATATTAATATCTATTTCAGATTCAAATAATAATAATAATAATAATAATAATAATAATAATTTATTCATCCAAGAGATCATTTTACATGATATAGGATAGGTCTAAAAATTAATAATAATATTTATTGGCCACTCAAGATACATGATATATATGGCATGTCAGGAAAAATATGTACAAGAAATGTATGTATAGTATTCAAGTCATACAGAATAAGAAATATAATTGATAAAAACAATAAATAGTATAAAAAGATATAACTAAGTATATGATATATTCAACAGATAAAATTATAATAATAAATATAAAACTATTATACACGAATAAAATTAGTAAACCTACCAATAGTAAAAAAAACACAATTTGTATATAAATATGACAACAATCAGGTGACTTTAGGTTGTAAGAAATGTATAAATTCGTTTAAAGAATAAAACGAATTGTTAATTAAAATTTGTCTCAGACTTTTCTTAAAGTTAAATAATGACCTACTGTTCTTAATTTGGTCCGGTAGAAGATTATACATGCGGCAGCCTGCGTTGAAAGGTGATTTCTTATAAAACTCATGGTTATGTTTGTTTAAAGAGATTAACTTTCTCCCTCTTGTATAATAATTGTGAAAATCTCCATTCTGAATAAGTTTGTTTCTGTTCACATATATAAACGATAAGAGTTTTATCAAATATATGGATGTCACTGTCAAAATTTTGTATTTGTTAAAAACTTCACGACACGATTGGTTATATTCAAGGTTGAACATTAACCTGAGTATCCTCTTCTGAAGGATAAATACTCTATCTATATGACTGGACTGACCCCACACTATGATGTTATAGGCAATGGCGGAGTGTACAAATGAATAATATACATTCAGCAGTGCATTGGTATTCAAATAATTCTTTAATGAATGCATAACATAAAAACTCTTGTTAAGTTTAGCACAGACTTTTTCGATTTGATGACCCCAGTCTAAATGACCATCGAGAGTTATTCCCAAGAAGGAGGCTGAGTCATCAATCTTTATAATATGGTTATTAAATAAGAAATTATAAGCATTATGTGTTACTCTACGCTTGTTCTTAAATTCAACACAAACAGTTTTTGCATAATTTATAATTAAGCGATTTTTGTGACACCAATTACTGAATTCTTCTAATATTCTACGGACTTTTGTTTCAATGATCACAGGATTCGTATCAGACACTACAATCGTAGTATCATCAGCGTACATAAAAACTTTTCCCTGAGTTATATAATTGGGCAAATCGTTAATGAATAAGATAAAAATTAAAGGCCCCAGTGCGCTTCCTTGCGGGGTTCCAATGTCAATGTCGAATATATCTGACTTTATTTCGTTTATTTTTATGACCATTTTTCTTCCTGACAAAAAAGATTTTACCCAATTATTTAAGGGTCCTCGCAGACCCATATCACTTATTTTATCACATACAAAATTCTTGTCAATAGTGTCAAATGCCCGCGTGAGATCGAAAAATAAAGTTATAACATGTTGATTATCATCTAACTTATCATTTATATGCTGTATAAGTTCGACAGTTCCCGTTTCTGTTGAGAGCCCCGGCCTGAATCCGTGTTGGGAGTTTGTTAAAATATTATTATTATTTAAAAAATTTAAAATTCGGTTGGATACAACTTTTTCAATAATTTTCGAAAATATGCTCAACAGTGATATAGGGCGGTAGTTTTCAACATTAAGTTGATCGCCTTTTTTAAATACAGGAATAATGGCTGCATTTTTTAAAATTTCAGGAAACTGTCCTAAAGAAATTGATAAATTAATTAAATCAGCGAGAATCGGCGATAATTCATTTTTACATTCCTTAATTAATTTTACAGGTATTTCATCTAAGCCGGTAGATTTTTTGTTAGACAAGTTTTTGATAACTAGTTTAACTTCGTTTTCAGTAACTGGGGCAAAAAACATCGTTTTGGTGATAAATAAAGGTGATGTACACACAGACGATACGTTACTACCAAAATGGGTAGTGATTTTACTATTAACAACATTTGTTAAGTATTCACCAAATATATTTGCAATTAGCTTTGGGTCATTGATCTCCAGATTATCTTGATTAATTGATGTTATAGTTTTGTTATTACTGCAAGAATTTTGTTTAAGATTGTTAATTAAAGTCCAAACAGTTTTTGCTTTATTATCTGATCTGTTGATAATTGTTTCATAGTGTGCTATCTTTTCATTTCGTATGTCTTTTTGTACTTGTTTTTTAAATGCTTTATAACTTTCAGTAATTTGCTCGTTTCCGAGGTTTTTTTTAAGCCAATTTAATTTCTCCAGTTCTTCTAAATCTGAATTTAGTTTGGCTGAAAACTTAATTTTGCCAGTACTTCGCTTTTTTTGAGTTTTAAAATTACAGTTATTACAAGCTACGTTAAAACACCACATAAAATGCTGAAAAAAATCATCAAAAACAACGTTGATGTCACTATTACCTTTCAGTAGAGAAAAACCTTTATATAAATATTTAAATTCATGTATTGATTGAGAGTTAACTGTTTTGTTTGACATAAAGGGCAATAAAGTTATATTCTCAACGACGTTAAAGGGAGGATTACAATAAACCAGTTGTCCATGTTGGTCAGACAAACCTGGGTCGAAATTTTCACATGTTGTAAATTTTGGGTCATTAGTGATGACATAATCTATTGTTGTTTGTGTAACACGAGAGTTTTTTGAAGCTATTCGTGTAGGTTCAGAAACCAAAGAAGTTAGGTTAAGTGACATAAATATATCCAACAAGACTCTAGACTGAACAGTATTATCATTATTATTTATATTCAGATCACCACAGATGACAACATATTTGTAATCGGACGTTGCCTTAGATAGCAGTTTGGAAAATTGCATAAAGAACATTTCAAAGTCACCTGATGGAGGTCTATAAATATTTATTATACAAGAGTTTTTGTTGAATGTTATAGCCGTACACTCAATACATAATTCTACCGATAATTCATTAAGAGGTTTCACAGACCTACAGAGAGAAGCTATGTTTTCCTTTGCAAATATAACTGTGCCACCATGTATATGTACTTCCCGGCAATAATCACTAATTAGGGTATATCCATTGATATAAGTAGAAGTTAGTTTTTCTTTAGATTGCCAATGCTCGCTAAGGCATAAAATGGTGGGGTTATATTTGCTAAGAGATAGCTCTAGTAAATTAATCTTATTTGATATACACTGTATATTGATGTGGAATATAGACCAAATCTCGTCTTGAAGTTCTACATGTTTGGTTAAATTCACAGTGTCGTACATATTAAGATAAGCAGTCCTAGGTATAACAGTTCTCACATTGGTGTCAATTGTGACAGTCTGGGATATAAAAAATGACCAGAATTTTCGTTATGACTATCATTTAAACCAGTAATTAAATTAGTGTCACCATCAAGTGCATTAGGGGATGTCGTTGTCAATGTGTTAATAACACTTATAGCTTCACAAGGCGCCTGAATTTGAGTACTTAACTCTATTTCACATCCATTATTGTTATGCGTTTTATTTAATAGTTTGTCCCCATCACACTCATTTACATGATTTTGTAGATTTAAAGAGCTATTTATATTAACAAAAGTCAGATTTTTAATATTACTTTTACAACTTATTATATTGATAATTTGGTTACATATAGCATTTTTATTAAGGTTATTATTAGAAACATTATTAACATTTAATAGACTAATTTTACCAGGTACGAAATTATTTATTTTATCAACAAAAGCAGTTAACTTATTATTAAATTTGCTTATATATTTATTTGTATTAGAATTTTTGCCATATGGAACCGTTGCAAGAGTTATATTTAAATTTCGGCATTTTTTAATAATGCCCCAAATATTTTTAAACAATGGATACCGCCTTATGTTACTAAAATTATTCGAACCAGCAAGTATAATAATATTGTCCTGGGATGTGTAGGAACTTGTCAATGAATCAATGTTTTCAACTACTTGTTGAAAAGTAGCTCCAGGTTTGATGAAAGTTTCTATCCAATAACTCTGGTGTTTTAATTTGTTGGACAGAATTCGATTTAAATTACGCCCTATATCATCACTCAGCAATAATATTTTTTTATTGTTAGATGATATAATTTGTGAAACGGTTTCTTTATTATTTTGCTTAGCATTTGTTATACTATTTACTAGATGTCCCACTGTTGATACGTCGGTTTTTTCCTCTATGTTTCTTATAGATTCATAGTTACTATTGGATGATTTACTCTCGCTAGTTATCAAATTTGTTGTTACACAATTAACACTAGTGGAATATTTATCACCCACGCCAATGAAATATTTATTAGTCTTATCAATAGGCAATGTTTTTACCTGATTATCGGTTTGGACGGCAATTGTTTTTGTAGGTTTTGTGTCCTTCACATATTTTTTATTGAGCATATCTATTTCCTTTGTTAATTTGTTTATGAATTCATCTTTTTTTCTTAGTAACTCATTCATTTCTTCCTCCACTTTCAATGCATCCTTGATAAAAAGTTCATGTTCACTTTTTAATTTTTGTATGTACTGCGTCTTCATATCAGAGTCATCAGTCAGTTCATTAATAGTTTTTTCCAAAACACTTTTTTCGTCGTCAAAGGTATAAGAAGTATCTGCTGAATCACTGCAGCATATTATTTTGTTTTCTTTTACAAAAGAGATTTGATTTCTATAACGATGTAGACAACTCTTATGGAAAACATTACTACACTTAATGCACACATAGTGTATAAAGGATTTAGATTTGCAACATTTAAAACTCACATATGGGGAGCACTGTGAAACTGTGTGTACACTCGTCGCCATCTTCCAATAACCCTTCAAAGGCTATGAAAAGAAGAATGAAGACACGATCGACTGAAGTTCTTGGGCAACTTGTAATTCTAAAACATTTGTCCTTGGACCTCGCACCTTCGTGCTTTTCTAAAGTACTACTCGCAATAATTAATTGTAAAGGTAAGTCTAATTAGAATTAGTATTAGTCATTCCCTTCTTGATTTGCGAGACGCACACGTATATAGCTTGAGCTTATATAAAATAATCGGAAAACTTTAAATTAAGATTGACAATAGTCGTATAAATTAGTACGACTAGCTGATCAAAGATGGCGGTGTTATGTGTGTGTGTGTGTGTGAGATAATTCAATGAATACCTCCTCGCGTTGCTGTTATCCTAATACTCCTGGTATATTTTATAGCCAGAAAATTTTGCTTTAAAGAAGTGTAGTTTCAGTGCTCTCGATAATTCATTAATTATCTCCTCACGTTTATGTTATCCTAACGCTCCCAATATATGTATCGGGTGTCATATTCTCAATCATCAAAGCACGACTGCAACTTCTACTATTAATATCTATTTCAGATTCAAAATCTACGAAAAGAAGAATGAAGACACGACTGACTGAAGTTCTTGGGCAACTTGTAATTCCAAAACATTTGTCCTTGGACTTCGGACCTTCGTGCCCTTCTAAAATACTTCTCGCAATAATTAATTGTAAAAGGTAAGTCCAATTAGAATTAGTATTAGTCATTTCCCGGTATATTTTATAATCAGAAAGTGTTGCTTCGAAGAGGCGTAGTTTCAGTGCTCCTGATAATTCATTAAATACCTCCTCGTATTTCTACGATCCTGATGCTCCTGGTAGAATTGTGGAATTCTTAATTCTAGCAAGTGTTTCTCGTTTCACAGATTTTTAAAATCGAAATAGACTGCGCATAGTTGTAATTCATTAAATACCTCCTCGCATTTCTGCGATCCTGATGCTCCTGGTAGAATTGTAGAATTCTTAATTCGAGCAAGTGTTTCTGGTTTCACAGATTTTTAAAATCGAAATAGACTGCGCATAGTTGTAATTCATTAAATACCTCCTCGCATTTCTGCGATCCTGATGCTCCTGGTAGAATTGTGGAATTCTTAATTCGAGCAGGTGTTTCTCGTTTCACAGATTATTAAAATCGAAACAGACTGCGCATAGTAATAATTCATTAAATACCTCCTCGCATTTCTGCGATCCTGATGCTCCTGGTAGAATTGTAGAATTCTTAATTCGAGCAAGTGTTTCCCGTTTCACAGATTTTTAAAATCGAAATAGACTGCGCAAATTAATAATTCATTAAATACCTCCTCGCATTTCTGCGATCCTGATGCTCCTGGTAGAATTGAAAAATTCTTAATTCAAGCAAGTGTTTCTCGTTTCACAGATTTTTAAAATCGAAATAGACTGCGCATTGTAATAATTCATTAAATACCTCCTCGCATTTCTGCGATCCTGATGCTCCTGGTAGAATTGAAAAATTCTTAATTCTAGCAAGTGTTTCTCGTTTCACAGATTTTTAAAATCGAAATAGACTGCGCATAGTTGTAATTCATTGAATACCTCCTCGCATTTCTGCGATCCTGATGCTCCTGGTAGAATTGTAGAATTCTTAATTCGTGCAAGTGTCTCTCGTTTCACAGATTTTTAAAATCGAAATAGACTGCGCATAGTAATAATTCATTAAATACCTCCTCGCATTTCTGCGATCCTGATGCTCCTGGTAGCATTGTGGAATTCTTAATTCGAGCAGGTGTTTCTCGTTTCACAGATTATTAAAATCGAAATAGACTACGCATAGTAATAATTCATTAAATACCTCCTCGCATTTCTGCGATCCTGATGCTCCTGGTAGAATTGAAAAATTCTTAATTCTAGCAAGTGTTTCTCGTTTCACAGATTTTTAAAATCGAAATAGACTGCGCATAGTTGTAATTCATTGAATACCTCCTCGCATTTCTGCGATCCTGATGCTCCTGGTAGAATTGTAGAATTCTTAATTCGTGCAAGTGTCTCTCGTTTCACAGATTTTTAAAATCGAAATAGACTGCGCATAGTAATAATTCATTAAATACCTCCTCGCATTTCTGCGATCCTGATGCTCCTGGTAGCATTGTGGAATTCTTAATTCGAGCAGGTGTTTCTCGTTTCACAGATTATTAAAATCGAAACAGACTGCGCATAGTAATAATTCATTAAATACCTCCTCGCATTTCTGCGATCCTGATGCTCCTGGTAGAATTGTGGAATTCTTAATTCGAGCAGGTGTTTCTCGTTTCACAGATTATTAAAATCGAAATAGACTGCGCATAGTAATAATTCATTAAATACCTCCTCGCATTTCTGCGATCCTGATGCTCCTGGTAGAATTGAAAAATTCTTAATTCTAGCAAGTGTTTCTCGTTTCACAGATTTTTAAAATCGAAATAGACTGCGCATAGTTGTAATTCATTGAATACCTCCTCGCATTTCTGCGATCCTGATGCTCCTGGTAGAATTGTAGAATTCTTAATTCGAACAGGTGTTTCTCGTTTCACAGATTATTAAAATCGAAACAGACTGCGTTAAGTAATTAATAATTCATTAAATACCTCCTCGCATTTCTGCGATCCTGATGCTCCTGGTAGAATTGTAGAATTCTTAATTCGAGCAAGTGTTTCTCGTTTCACAGATTTTTAAAATCGAAATAGACTGCGCATAGTTGTAATTCATTAAATACCTCCTCGCATTTCTGCGATCCTGATGCTCCTGGTAGAATTGTGGAATTCTTAATTCGAGCAGGTGTTTCTCGTTTCACAGATTATTAAAATCGAAATAGACTGCGCATAGTAATAATTCATTAAATACCTCCTCGCATTTCTGCGATCCTGATGCTCCTGGTAGAATTGAAAAATTCTTAATTCTAGCAAGTCTTTCTCGTTTCACAGATTTTTAAAATCGAAATAGACTGCGCATAGTAATAATTCATTAAATACCTCCTCGCATTTCTGCGATCCTGATGCTCCTGGTAGCATTGTGGAATTCTTAATTCGAACAGGTGTTTCTCGTTTCACAGATTATTAAAATCGAAACAGACTGCGTTAAGTAATTAATAATTCATTAAATACCTCCTCGCATTTCTGCGATCCTGATGCTCCTGGTAGAATTGTAGAATTCTTAATTCGAGCAAGTGTTTCTCATTTCACAGATTTTTAAAATCGAAATAGACTGCGCATAGTTGTAATTCATTAAATACCTCCTCGCATTTCTGCGATCCTGATGCTCCTGGTAGAATTGTAGAATTCTTAATTCGAGCAAGTGTTTCTGGTTTCACAGATTTTTAAAATCGAAATAGACTGCGCATAGTTGTAATTCATTAAATACCTCCTCGCATTTCTGCGATCCTGATGCTCCTGGTAGAATTGTAGAATTCTTAATTCGTGCAAGTGTCTCTCGTTTCACAGATTTTTAAAATCGAAATAGACTGCGCATAGTAATAATTCATTAAATACCTCCTCGCATTTCTGCGATCCTGATGCTCCTGGTAGCATTGTGGAATTCTAAATTCGAGCAGGTGTTTCTCGTTTCACAGATTATTAAAATCGAAACAGACTGCGTTAAGAAATTAATAATTCATTAAATACCTCCTCGCATTTCTGCGATCCTGATGCTCCTGGTAGAATTGTAGAATTCTTAATTCGAGCAAGTGTTTCTTGTTTCACAGATTTTTAAAATCGAAATAGACTGCGCATAGTAATAATTCATTAAATACCTCCTCGCATTTCTGCGATCCTGATGCTTCTGGTAGAATTCTAAATTCGAGCAAGCCTCGTTTCACAGATTTTTAAAATCGAAATGGACTGCGCATAGTAATAATTCATTAAATACCTCCTCGCATTTCTGCGATCCTGATGCTTCTGGTAGAATTGTAGAATTCTTAATTCGAGCAAGTGTTTCTTGTTTCACAGATTTTTAAAATCGAAATAGACTGCGCATAGTAATAATTCATTAAATACCTCCTCGCATTTCTGCGATCCTGATGCTTCTGGTAGAATTCTAAATTCGAGCAAGCGTTTCTCGTTTCACAGATTTTTAAAATCGAAATGGACTGCGCATAGTAATAATTCATTAAATACCTCCTCGCATTTCTGCGATCCTGATGCTTCTGGTAGAATTCTTAATTCGAGCAAGTGTTTCTCGTTTCACAGATTTTTAAAATCGAAATAGACTGCGCATAGTAATAATTCATTAAATACCTCCTCGCATTTCTGCGATCCTGATGCTCCTGGTAGAATTGTGGAATTCTTAATTCGAGCAGGTGTTTCTCGTTTCACAGATTATTAAAATCGAAATAGACTGCGCATAGTAATAATTCATTAAATACCTCCTCGCATTTCTGCGATCCTGATGCTCCTGGTAGAATTGAAAAATTCTTAATTCTAGCAAGTGTTTCTCGTTTCACAGATTTTTAAAATCGAAATAGACTGCGCATAGTTGTAATTCATTGAATACCTCCTCGCATTTCTGCGATCCTGATGCTCCTGGTAGAATTGTAGAATTCTTAATTCGTGCAAATGTCTCTCGTTTCACAGATTTTTAAAATCGAAATAGACTGCGCATAGTAATAATTCATTAAATACCTTCTCGCATTTCTGCGATCCTGATGCTCCTGGTAGCATTGTGGAATTCTTAATTCGAACAGGTGTTTCTCGTTTCACAGATTATTAAAATCGAAACAGACTGCGTTAAGTAATTAATAATTCATTAAATACCTCCTCGCATTTCTGCGATCCTGATGCTCCTGGTAGAATTGTAGAATTCTTAATTCGAGCAAGTGTTTCTCGTTTCACAGATTTTTAAAATCGAAATAGACTGCGGCGCATAGTTGTAATTCATTAAATACCTCCTCGCATTTCTGCGATCCTGATGCTCCTGGTAGAATTGTAGAATTCTTAATTCGAGCAAGTGTTTCTGGTTTCACAGATTTTTAAAATCGAAATAGACTGCGCATAGTTGTAATTCATTAAATACCTCCTCGCATTTCTGCGATCCTGATGCTCCTGGTAGAATTGTAGAATTCTTAATTCGTGCAAGTGTCTCTCGTTTCACAGATTTTTAAAATCGAAATAGACTGCGCATAGTAATAATTCATTAAATACCTCCTCGCATTTCTGCGATCCTGATGCTCCTGGTAGCATTGTGGAATTCTAAATTCGAGCAGGTGTTTCTCGTTTCACAGATTATTAAAATCGAAACAGACTGCGTTAAGAAATTAATAATTCATTAAATACCTCCTCGCATTTCTGCGATCCTGATGCTCCTGGTAGAATTGTAGAATTCTTAATTCGAGCAAGTGTTTCTTGTTTCACAGATTTTTAAAATCGAAATAGACTGCGCATAGTAATAATTCATTAAATACCTCCTCGCATTTCTGCGATCCTGATGCTTCTGGTAGAATTCTAAATTCGAGCAAGCGTTTCTCGTTTCACAGATTTTTAAAATCGAAATGGACTGCGCATAGTAATAATTCATTAAATACCTCCTCGCATTTCTGCGATCCTGATGCTTCTGGTAGAATTCTTAATTCGAGCAAGTGTTTCTCGTTTCACAGATTTTTAAAATCGAAATAGACTGCGCATAGTAATAATTCATTAAATACCTCCTCGCATTTCTGCGATCCTGATGCTCCTGGTAGAATTGTAGAATTCTTAATTCGAGCAAGTGTTTCTCGTTTCACAGATTTTTTAAATCGAAATAGACTGCGCATAGTTGTAATTCATTAAATACCTCCTCGCATTTCTGCGATCCTGATGCTCCTGGTAGAATTGTAGAATTCTTAATTCGAGGAAGTGTTTCTCGTTTCACAGATTTTTAAAATCGAAATAGACTGCGCATAGTAATAATTCATTAAATACCTCCTCGCATTTCTGCGATCCTGATGCTCCTGGTAGAATTGTAGAATTCTAAATTCGAGCAAGTGTTTCTCGTTTCACAGATTTTTAAAATCGAAATAGACTGCGCATAGTTATAATTCATTAAATACCTCCTCGCATTTCTGCTCCTGGTAGAATTGTAGAATTCTTAATTAGAGCAAGTGTTTCTCGTTTCACGGTTTTTTTAAATCGAAATAGACTGCGCATAGTTGTAATTCATTAAATACCTCCTCGCATTTCTGCGATCCTGATGCTCCTGGTAGAATTGAAAAATTCTTAATTCGAGCAAGTGTTTCTCGTTTCACAGATTTTTAAAATCGAAATAGACTGCGCATAGTAATAATTCATTAAATACCTCCTCGCATTTCTGCGATCCTGATGCTTCTGGTAGAATTCTAAATTCGAGCAAGCGTTTCTCGTTTCACAGATTTTTAAAATCGAAATAGACTGCGCATAGTAATAATTCATTAAATACCTCCTCGCATTTCTGCGATCCTGATGCTCCTGGTAGAATTGTAGAATTCTAAATTCGAGCAAGTGTTTCTCGTTTCACAGATTTTTAAAATCGAAATAGACTGCGCATAGTTATAATTCATTAAATACCTCCTCGCATTTCTGCGATCCTGATGCTCCTGGTAGAATTGTAGAATTCTTAATTAGAGCAAGTGTTTCTCGTTTCACGGTTTTTTTAAATCGAAATAGACTGCGCATAGTTGTAATTCATTAAATACCTCCTCGCATTTCTGCGATCCTGATGCTCCTGGTAGAATTGAAAAATTCTTAATTCGAGCAAGTGTTTCTCGTTTCACAGATTTTTAAAATCGAAATAGACTGCGCATAGTAATAATTCATTAAATACCTCCTCGCATTTCTGCGATCCTGATGCTTCTGGTAGAATTCTAAATTCGAGCAAGCGTTTCTCGTTTCACAGATTTTTAAAATCGAAATAGACTGCGCATAGTAATAATTCATTAAATACCTCCTCGCATTTCTGCGATCCTGATGCTCCTGGAAGAATTGTAGAATTCTAAATTCGAGCAAGTGTTTCTCGTTTCACAGATTTTTAAAATCGAAATAGACTGCGCATAGTTATAATTCATTAAATACCTCCTCGCATTTCTGCGATCCTGATGCTCCTGGTAGAATTGTAGAATTCTTAATTAGAGCAAGTGTTTCTCGTTTCACGGTTTTTTAAAATCGAAATAGACTGCGCATAGTTGTAATTCATTAAATACCTCCTCGCATTTCTGCGATCCTGATGCTCCTGGTAGAATTGAAAAATTCTTAATTCGAGCAAGTGTTTCTCGTTTCACAGATTTTTAAAATCGAAATAGACTGCGCATAGTAATAATTCATTAAATACCTCCTCGCATTTCTGCGATCCTGATGCTCCCGGAAGAATTGTAGAATTCTAAATTCGAGCAAGTGTTTCTCGTTTCACAGATTTTTAAAATCGAAATAGACTGCGCATAGTTATAATTCATTAAATACCTCCTCGCATTTCTGCGATCCTGATGCTCCTGGTAGAATTGTAGAATTCTTAATTAGAGCAAGTGTTTCTCGTTTCACGGTTTTTTAAAATCGAAATAGACTGCGCATAGTTGTAATTCATTAAATACCTCCTCGCATTTCTGCGATCCTGATGCTCCTGGTAGAATTGAAAAATTCTAAATTCGAGCAAGTGTTTCTCGTTTCACAGATTTTTAAAATCGAAATAGACTGCGCATAGTTATAATTCATTAAATACCTCCTCGCATTTCTGCGATCCTGATGCTCCTGGTAGAATTGTAGAATTCTTAATTAGAGCAAGTGTTTCTCGTTTCACGGTTTTTTTAAATCGAAATAGACTGCGCATAGTTGTAATTCATTAAATACCTCCTCGCATTTCTGCGATCCTGATGCTCCTGGTAGAATTGAAAAATTCTTAATTCGAGCAAGTGTTTCTCGTTTCACAGATTTTTAAAATCGAAATAGACTGCGCATAGTAATAATTCATTAAATACCTCCTCGCATTTCTGCGATCCTGATGCTTCTGGTAGAATTCTAAATTCGAGCAAGCGTTTCTCGTTTCACAGATTTTTAAAATCGAAATAGACTGCGCATAGTAATAATTCATTAAATACCTCCTCGCATTTCTGCGATCCTGATGCTCCTGGAAGAATTGTAGAATTCTAAATTCGAGCAAGTGTTTCTCGTTTCACAGATTTTTAAAATCGAAATAGACTGCGCATAGTTATAATTCATTAAATACCTCCTCGCATTTCTGCGATCCTGATGCTCCTGGTAGAATTGTAGAATTCTTAATTAGAGCAAGTGTTTCTCGTTTCACGGTTTTTTAAAATCGAAATAGACTGCGCATAGTTGTAATTCATTAAATACCTCCTCGCATTTCTGCGATTCTGATGCTCCTGGTAGAATTGAAAAATTCTTAATTCGAGCAAGTGTTTCTCGTTTCACAGATTTTTAAAATCGAAATAGACTGCGCATAGTAATAATTCATTAAATACCTCCTCGCATTTCTGCGATCCTGATGCTTCTGGTAGAATTTTAAATTCGAGCAAGCGTTTCTCGTTTCACAGATTTTTAAAATCGAAATAGACTGCGCATAGTAATAATTCATTAAATACCTCCTCGCATTTCTGCGATCCTGATGCTCCTGGTAGAATTGTAGAATTCTAAATTCGAGCAAGTGTTTCTCGTTTCACAGATTTTTAAAATCGAAATAGACTGCGCATAGTTATAATTCATTAAATACCTCCTCGCATTTCTGCGATCCTGATGCTCCTGGTAGAATTGTAGAATTCTTAATTAGAGCAAGTGTTTCTCGTTTCACGGTTTTTTTAAATCGAAATAGACTGCGCATAGTTGTAATTCATTAAATACCTCCTCGCATTTCTGCGATCCTGATGCTCCTGGTAGAATTGAAAAATTCTTAATTCGAGCAAGTGTTTCTCGTTTCACAGATTTTTAAAATCGAAATAGACTGCGCATAGTAATAATTCATTAAATACCTCCTCGCATTTCTGCGATCCTGATGCTTCTGGTAGAATTCTAAATTCGAGCAAGCGTTTCTCGTTTCACAGATTTTTAAAATCGAAATAGACTGCGCATAGTAATAATTCATTAAATACCTCCTCGCATTTCTGCGATCCTGATGCTCCTGGAAGAATTGTAGAATTCTAAATTCGAGCAAGTGTTTCTCGTTTCACAGATTTTTAAAATCGAAATAGACTGCGCATAGTTATAATTCATTAAATACCTCCTCGCATTTCTGCGATCCTGATGCTCCTGGTAGAATTGTAGAATTCTTAATTAGAGCAAGTGTTTCTCGTTTCACGGTTTTTTAAAATCGAAATAGACTGCGCATAGTTGTAATTCATTAAATACCTCCTCGCATTTCTGCGATCCTGATGCTCCTGGTAGAATTGAAAAATTCTTAATTCGAGCAAGTGTTTCTCGTTTCACAGATTTTTAAAATCGAAATAGACTGCGCATAGTAATAATTCATTAAATACCTCCTCGCATTTTTGCGATCCTGATGCTTCTGGTAGAATTCTAAATTCGAGCAAGTGTTTCTCGTTTCACAGATTTTTAAAATCGAAATAGACTGCGCATAGTTATAATTCATTAAATACCTCCTCGCATTTCTGCGATCCTGATGCTCCTGGTAGAATTGTAGAATTCTTAATTAGAGCAAGTGTTTCTCGTTTCACGGTTTTTTAAAATCGAAATAGACTGCGCATAGTTGTAATTCATTAAATACCTCCTCGCATTTCTGCGATCCTGATGCTCCTGGTAGAATTGAAAAATTCTTAATTCGAGCAAGTGTTTCTCGTTTCACAGATTTTTAAAATCGAAATAGACTGCGCATAGTAATAATTCATTAAATACCTCCTCGCATTTCTGCGATCCTGATGCTCCTGGAAGAATTGTAGAATTCTAAATTCGAGCAAGTGTTTCTCGTTTCACAGATTTTTAAAATCGAAATAGACTGCGCATAGTTATAATTCATTAAATACCTCCTCGCATTTCTGCGATCCTGATGCTCCTGGTAGAATTGTAGAATTCTTAATTAGAGCAAGTGTTTCTCGTTTCACGGTTTTTTAAAATCGAAATAGACTGCGCATAGTTGTAATTCATTAAATACCTCCTCGCATTTCTGCGATCCTGATGCTCCTGGTAGAATTGAAAAATTCTAAATTCGAGCAAGTGTTTCTCGTTTCACAGATTTTTAAAATCGAAATAGACTGCGCATAGTTATAATTCATTAAATACCTCCTCGCATTTCTGCGATCCTGATGCTCCTGGTAGAATTGTAGAATTCTTAATTAGAGCAAGTGTTTCTCGTTTCACGGTTTTTTTAAATCGAAATAGACTGCGCATAGTTGTAATTCATTAAATACCTCCTCGCATTTCTGCGATCCTGATGCTCCTGGTAGAATTGAAAAATTCTTAATTCGAGCAAGTGTTTCTCGTTTCACAGATTTTTAAAATCGAAATAGACTGCGCATAGTAATAATTCATTAAATACCTCCTCGCATTTCTGCGATCCTGATGCTTCTGGTAGAATTCTAAATTCGAGCAAGCGTTTCTCGTTTCACAGATTTTTAAAATCGAAATAGACTGCGCATAGTAATAATTCATTAAATACCTCCTCGCATTTCTGCGATCCTGATGCTCCTGGAAGAATTGTAGAATTCTAAATTCGAGCAAGTGTTTCTCGTTTCACAGATTTTTAAAATCGAAATAGACTGCGCATAGTTATAATTCATTAAATACCTCCTCGCATTTCTGCGATCCTGATGCTCCTGGTAGAATTGTAGAATTCTTAATTAGAGCAAGTGTTTCTCGTTTCACGGTTTTTTAAAATCGAAATAGACTGCGCATAGTTGTAATTCATTAAATACCTCCTCGCATTTCTGCGATTCTGATGCTCCTGGTAGAATTGAAAAATTCTTAATTCGAGCAAGTGTTTCTCGTTTCACAGATTTTTAAAATCGAAATAGACTGCGCATAGTAATAATTCATTAAATACCTCCTCGCATTTCTGCGATCCTGATGCTTCTGGTAGAATTTTAAATTCGAGCAAGCGTTTCTCGTTTCACAGATTTTTAAAATCGAAATAGACTGCGCATAGTAATAATTCATTAAATACCTCCTCGCATTTCTGCGATCCTGATGCTCCTGGTAGAATTGTAGAATTCTAAATTCG
The DNA here is from genome assembly GCA_963675555.1 of Leptura quadrifasciata. Lineage (NCBI taxonomy): Eukaryota > Metazoa > Arthropoda > Insecta > Coleoptera > Cerambycidae > Leptura > Leptura quadrifasciata. Next base: position 569,658 of record OY776678.1, on the reverse strand, counting down.
AGCAAGTGTTTCTCGTTTCACAGATTTTTAAAATCGAAATAGACTGCGCATAGTTATAATTCATTAAATACCTCCTCGCATTTCTGCGATCCTGATGCTCCTGGTAGAATTGTAGAATTCTTAATTAGAGCAAGTGTTTCTCGTTTCACGGTTTTTTTAAATCGAAATAGACTGCGCATAGTTGTAATTCATTAAATACCTCCTCGCATTTCTGCGATCCTGATGCTCCTGGTAGAATTGAAAAATTCTTAATTCGAGCAAGTGTTTCTCGTTTCACAGATTTTTAAAATCGAAATAGACTGCGCATAGTAATAATTCATTAAATACCTCCTCGCATTTCTGCGATCCTGATGCTTCTGGTAGAATTCTAAATTCGAGCAAGCGTTTCTCGTTTCACAGATTTTTAAAATCGAAATAGACTGCGCATAGTAATAATTCATTAAATACCTCCTCGCATTTCTGCGATCCTGATGCTCCTGGAAGAATTGTAGAATTCTAAATTCGAGCAAGTGTTTCTCGTTTCACAGATTTTTAAAATCGAAATAGACTGCGCATAGTTATAATTCATTAAATACCTCCTCGCATTTCTGCGATCCTGATGCTCCTGGTAGAATTGTAGAATTCTTAATTAGAGCAAGTGTTTCTCGTTTCACGGTTTTTTAAAATCGAAATAGACTGCGCATAGTTGTAATTCATTAAATACCTCCTCGCATTTCTGCGATCCTGATGCTCCTGGTAGAATTGAAAAATTCTTAATTCGAGCAAGTGTTTCTCGTTTCACAGATTTTTAAAATCGAAATAGACTGCGCATAGTAATAATTCATTAAATACCTCCTCGCATTTTTGCGATCCTGATGCTTCTGGTAGAATTCTAAATTCGAGCAAGTGTTTCTCGTTTCACAGATTTTTAAAATCGAAATAGACTGCGCATAGTTATAATTCATTAAATACCTCCTCGCATTTCTGCGATCCTGATGCTCCTGGTAGAATTGTAGAATTCTTAATTAGAGCAAGTGTTTCTCGTTTCACGGTTTTTTAAAATCGAAATAGACTGCGCATAGTTGTAATTCATTAAATACCTCCTCGCATTTCTGCGATCCTGATGCTCCTGGTAGAATTGAAAAATTCTTAATTCGAGCAAGTGTTTCTCGTTTCACAGATTTTTAAAATCGAAATAGACTGCGCATAGTAATAATTCATTAAATACCTCCTCGCATTTCTGCGATCCTGATGCTTCTGGTAGAATTCTAAATTCGAGCAAGCGTTTCTCGTTTCACAGATTTTTAAAATCGAAATAGACTGCGCATAGTTATAATTCATTAAATACCTCCTCGCATTTCTGCGATCCTGATGCTCCTGGTAGAATTGTAGAATTCTTAATTAGAGCAAGTGTTTCTCGTTTCACGGTTTTTTTAAATCGAAATAGACTGCGCATAGTTGTAATTCATTAAATACCTCCTCGCATTTCTGCGATCCTGATGCTCCTGGTAGAATTGAAAAATTCTTAATTCGAGCAAGTGTTTCTCGTTTCACAGATTTTTAAAATCGAAATAGACTGCGCATAGTAATAATTCATTAAATACCTCCTCGCATTTCTGCGATCCTGATGCTTCTGGTAGAATTCTAAATTCGAGCAAGTGTTTCTCGTTTCACAGATTTTTAAAATCGAAATAGACTGCGCATAGTTATAATTCATTAAATATCTCCTCGCATTTCTGCGATCCTGATGCTCCTGGTAGAATTCTTAATTCGAGCAAGTGTTTCTCGTTTCACAGATTTTTTAAATCGAAATAGACTGCGCATAGTTGTAATTCATTAAATACCTCCTCGCATTTCTGCGATCCTGATGCTCCTGGTAGAATTGTAGAATTCTAAATTCGAGCAAGTGTTTCTCGTTTCACAGATTTTTAAAATCGAAATAGACTGCGCATAGTTATAATTCATTAAATATCTCCTCGCATTTCTGCGATCCTGATGCTCCTGGTAGAATTCTTAATTCGAGCAAGTGTTTCTCGTTTCACAGATTTTTTAAATCGAAATAGACTGCGCATAGTTGTAATTCATTAAATACCTCCTCGCATTTCTGCGATCCTGATGCTCCTGGTAGAATTGTAGAATTCTAAATTCGAGCAAGTGTTTCTCGTTTCACAGATTTTTAAAATCGAAATAGACTGCGCATAGTTATAATTCATTAAATACCTAATCAGAAAATGTTACTTCGAAGAGGCGTAGTTCCAGTGCTCCTGATAATTCATTAAATACCTCCTCGCGTTTATGTTATCCTAATACTACTAATATATCTTAAAATCTAGAAATGTTGCTTCAAAGGGACGTAATTTCGGCACACCTGATAATTCATTAAATACTTCCTCGCGATTCTGTTATCCTAATACATCTTAAAATCTGAAGAATTTGCTTCAGAGACGTAATTTCATTTCTCATGATAATTCATTAAATACCCCTTCGCGTTTCTGCTATCCTAATACTCCTAATGTTTTGAAATGTAGAAATATTGTCTCGAAGAGGTAGTAGAATTTCGGTAATTAATTAAATAGCTCCTCGAATTTCTGCGATCCTGGTACTTACTTCTGATACAATTTTGCCGCTGACTCAGAGGTTTCTAAATTTTGAAATTATACCAGAAGCATCAGGATAGCAGAAACACGAAGAGGTATTCAATGAATAATCAGGGAACCTGAATTACAGCACTCATTAATAAAAATTAGTAGCTCTTGGTCTGTTCAGTGGGTACTTTAATAAATTAAAGTACCTAAAGGTAGTGCTTTCTCCTTGTAATGGCAACTAATGGGTAAAACGTACAAGGCTTCTTCGTTTATTGTCATAATTTTCTTAGTTACATCATCCATGATTGCATCTCTGAATTTAGTAGATAAGCTGCCATCTGACTTCATACAAGCTGCAACGACTCCAGAGAGAAATAAAACACAGATTTAAATAAATTAACAGTAATATATTTCAACATTAAAATGTATGTATATATCAGTTCCATTTCAATGCATAGCACAATCGTTTGCTAAATTAAAAAGTAATATAAACATAAAAACTACGCAACTACAGTTTACAAAATGTATTGCAAGTTGCATATTATATTTCGTCTTGTGTCGAAGTTTTAAATCGTTCTGTACAGATTTTCCACTATAAATATCCATTTTCAAAATAATATTTCTAATATTTTTAAGGATTTCTATGAAAAAATGATTTAAAAAAATAAGAAAATGAGGAAAATCTCAAAAAAGAGGAAACCTCGGTAAACAAACCACTTAAAACTTCAAGACACTACACTGTATAAAATCCCTAATAAATATGGTGTTAATATGGTACATTTACAGATATATATATATAAAATGTATACTAGGCGCCATTTATAAAAATTACTTCGTAAGTTTTCACCGCTGCTATGCTAGCGGCTAAGGCTACTTTGACAAAATAAAAGGTTTATGAAAAAGGTAACATTCAGAGAACGTCCCAGCAACTTTCATACAAATTTGTTTAAGAAAAATTTTCGACAGTACAAAGAAAAAAATTAGCTTAACGTTACTAAAACATTGGTCCTGTAAAAACAATCACAAAATAACGACAACAGATCATCTAATCAATCAAAATATGGAAAGAAATATTGTTTGTAACACAAAACGTTTGGGTGCCACACGCATTTCAATGGGTTTTACACCAAATAAAGTCAAAAGGTAATGGTAGCAAGTGGGATCCACGCTACACAGAAAGTTAACGTATTAATATGCGAAATATATTGCTGAGACTTGCACCGTCTCATCGGGCTCTATAAAGTGATTTCGTTTGTTAATAAAACTCTTCCATCACTTCCCAGTTTCATTCGGAAATATTTTATTTGAAAACATTAGAAAATTTCCATTCAAATTATGATTTTTATTTGGAGTAACACTCAGAAAAAGCATCATCAAGTGCTCGTAATGAACACCAAGTAACAACCCAATAAAAACAAAGGATAATAATGTATTGTAACCCCCACTTTGGTTTGTACTCCCTTTTCATGGTTATTTAACAATTCATTTGAATCACTGCCTCCTGCCGCCAGTACTGACGACACGTTCCCTGCTGTCTTCCCTATTCGTTGAATTCCTTCTTGGAGGCGAGTTCCCAGTGTTCACCCTGCTCTTTCTTGACCGCTTAAACTTGGCCATGTCTTCCCCGAACACATCACCCGTCCTCAAGGCGGATATCAGATCATCGAATTCACCTTTGTCTCCATTCTTGGAGCTATTTTTAAGGCTCAGACTCTTGTTGATGGACGATAGAATACCTTCGCGGCTATGTTTTCTTTCCAATGTTAACTTCTTAAGATCCGCCTCCTGCTTGGCTCGTTTTTCCTCTTCCTCCTGCCGCTTTTTCATGTTTTCGTTGTCCTGCCTCGCTTCCATGAAGGTAGTTAGAAAGGTGTCGAAAATACCGAAAAATTCGTCAGGTTGGGCGTTTGCAGCATCCTCCCCGAACAGGCGAACTGCTCTCTCAAAACGGGTCTGCAAAAAAGAAATGGCACAGTTTAAAATGTAGCCAAGTACAAATATTTATTTTAGAGGATATGACCTGATGATTGCCACATGAGAAATGATCATGCGTACTATGATGGCTTTGATACTTACTTTCATATCTTGATATTGGTCCTCCACTTCCGCCAGCCTGCAGGTAGCTGTTGCTTGGAACTCCCTCATGACAGGCACAAATTTGTCATTGGCTAAGGGACTTTGACTGCGGTGGAATTCGATTTCACCAGCGACGTCCTTCAAGCCTGCCCTAAGTTGAGCCATGTCCTTATTCAGTTCTCCTAAAGACACCTTGGCTGCTTCATGAACGTGCGGTAAATCCTCGTCCAAACGGAGAATGTCTTTGAACTAAGAAGGAAATAATAGTATAAAAGTCAGTTCAAACTGAAACATGATTTGAGGAAAAATAATATGGAATGCAAGTAGGAAGAGTAATTGCTCCAAAACTAGTAATTTCTAAATGAATATACACTCACATGCAAAAAAAACGCAACAAATAATATTTGGTAAAATTTGAGGTCTTATAATTTTTTTATTTTTAGTTCAATTTTGATAAATTTTTAGCAAACTGTAGATGAAATGACTAATTTCAACTTGCGTATCCAGTCTTTTGTTAAATGCTGGTGTATTAGTCATTATACAGGGTTAATTAAAAGTTCGTTTTATAACCCTAATTTTAAAACATCCTGTGGAATAATTTCGTTGCCAAATTCTTTCAAAATACCAATTTTTGTTAAGAGCTGTTTCTTTTCTACACATGTCTTGAAGTGCACTGGTTCATTGTTAAGAGCGAAATGAACTTGACAACAACAGTTTACTTTATGACGAGACGGCTTTGCTCGTTGTTGCTCTAATGTCAGTTTGACAGCTTTGTGAGTCTAGTAATAAAATGGCAACAATATATTGTTTAGTTATTATAACTTACATAAAAAGAAAGAAAAATAAGAAAAGTTATTTATGCAAACAATTCAACTTGAAAATCAAAACAATTCAACTGTAACTTAATTAACCTAAAGAAACGTACTTTTTACAACAAATTTAACTTAATATTTTGTATTAGCACCTCTAGCCCTTATAACTGCCTGCATACGTCGGTTCATACTGTCAATAAGGTTACGAATAGTATCTTGAGGTATATTTTGCCATTCCTCCTGAAGGGCTAAACGAAGCTCATTTACCGTAGCCGAAGCTACTTCGCGATCTCTGATCCGCCTACCAAGCATGTCCCACACATGCTCTATGGGGTTAAAATCGGGCGAACATGCTGGCCAGTTCATTTTGTTAATACCAACTTCTGCGAGGTATTGTGTAACACGCAATGCTGAATGTGGCCGCGCATTATCCTGCATTAGGATAAAGCCATCGCCGATAAATTTACTAAAAGGTACAACGTAATTGCTTAATATCTTCTCAATATATCGGTGGGCCGTCAAGGATCCATCGATGACCACCAAATCGGTGCAGGCCTCCCGGGTTATTCCTGCCCACGCCATTACCGAACCTCCTCCATAGCTTAGACGGAGACTGAACGTGCACTTTGCAAATCTTTCTCCGGCCCTTCTCCATACTCTTTTCCGTCCATCTGGAGAATGTAAGCAGAATCTGGATTCGTCAGTAAAAAGAACATTGTTCCATTGCCCTAAGTTCCAAGGTAAATGTTCAGTGGTAAATTGCAGTTTAGCTACTCGGTGACGAGGAAGCATTTTAGGTCCAGTTGCCGGTCTGCAAGCTTTCAAACCAAACTCCTTCAATCTTCAGCGAACTGTCCACACACTAACATTAGTACTTCGGACCTCTTGGAGTTGATTTCTTGTCTGCACTGATGTTAAATGACGATCCCGCAGAGTGTTAATGTGAAGAAATCTGTCATCCATAGCAGTAGTTTTTCGTTTTCTGCCACAACCTGCCCTACGTTTATTTCTGCCAGTTTGTCTAAAACGTTCGACTACTCTTTTGATGGTAGAGCGATGAACATGAAGGGTTCTTGCAACATATTCATAATTACGTCCATCTTCAACAAGACCAACAGCTTTTGCGCAATTCTCCGCACTTAAAACCATAGTAGCAGTATAACAGGTCTTGCGTAACAAAAATTACTGTCAATATGACATTAGAGCAACAACGAGCAAAGCCGGCTCGTCAAAAAATAACATTTCTCAAAGTAAACTGTTGGTGGCAAGTTCATTTCGCTTTTAAAAATGAACCAGTGCACCTAAAAACATGAACCCAAAATCAAAATGCAGGAAAGGAATGATTCTTAACAAAAATTGGTATTTTGTAAGAATTTGGCAACGAAATTATTCCACAGGGTGTTTTAAATTTAGGGTTATACAACGAACTTTTAATTAACCTTGTATAATGACTAATACACCAGCATTTAACAAAAGACTGGATATGCAAGTTGAAATTAGTCATTTCATCTACAGTTTGCTAAAAATTTATCAAAATTGAACTAAAAATAAAAAAATTATAAGACCTCAAATTTTACCAAATATTAACTTGTTGCGTTTTTTTTTTTGCATATGAGTATATATTAGAATTCCTTTCCTGTGTAGCCACCCACCAAAATATTTAAACGTTATTTCCGGATACCCTGTATAAAGTTCAAAAGAAGTAAACTCACTTTTTTTTCCAGCACTTGGACTAGGTAGTGCAGAAGCGTCGTGCCTTTGGCAGCGCTTGATTTGGTATCAGCTAGTCTGTTCAACGAGGTCAGTCTAAATCCAGAGGCATTGCCTCTCGCCCCTCTGTTCATGTAGTTTCCCAGTGCAAGGACGATCTCCAAAAGTCTCCTAAGGCGCCGAGAACGGGAAACTTCTCGGGAAGCCTCCATCACGCTTGTAATCCTTGGCAAAAGTTCGTTTAAGGTAACTTGAAATCGTTTCTTGTAGTGGAGGCTGCGAAGACGCTGCTCATAATGTGGAACTCTGCAATTAAACAAAATGGCAGAAATGAGAAACTCAGTTCAAAAAACATTAAGAGAACGCTTACTTGGAGATTTCATAGAGAAACCGATCTGCTCGAGCCAGTGAGTCAATTTCATCGCTATGTTCTTCTAATAATGCGGACTCCTCCGAGCTAGGTGTGAACTTTAACAGCTGTTCCACCATATCAATAGGTAGCTGTTCCTTGCTATCCATGCTCAAGATGGCCTTGGTAATGTCTTCGTCGGACATTTTCAACTTCGACAGTAAGATCGTACAATTTTGAGCTCTTCGACTGTCGATCACGGACAACACCTTACTGCGGTGCTTCCCCAACTGCCTCAAATCTTCTATGGACCCTTCGTTCTAAAAAACCAGATATATTATAAGAAAGCAAATAATTAGGTCGTCAACTTACAGCGACTCCGTTCTTTTGATAGGCGCAGAACAGTTTATCGATACTGTCCAGTTCCATGGTGGTGTACAATTTGCTGTCGTCCAACTCACTCCAAATTGTTCCATTTAACTTTGCATCGGGCAACTTGGACCAATTGAAACTCTTCAAGGGGTTGGAAGGTTGTGGAATATTCTTCTTCACCTGCTCCACCTTCAATGGTTCTACTGGTGGGGCCATGGGGGCACAAGGTGGTGGAGGTGGTCCGGGAGGGCCGGGAGGTGGCGGTGGTGCCAACGGTGGCGGCGGTGGTGGTACAGACACAAATTCATTCCTACATTCTATATTATCTATTTCTAGGGGCTTATTTAGTCCAATCGCTTTGGCATCGTCAGGGATGGAACCTGAGCTCACTAGCCTTTCCAACCGGTGACGTTCTCCACGTTCACAATTGACCTGGCGATCCAATTCAACTGCTCGATATTCTAGTTCGCTTAACCTAGATCATCAATAGTTTAATAATTAGACAAAATGATTCGTTAACATTCACAAGGTATATAAAAAAGTAGACGTTGCTATAAATAATGATATTGCATGAAAGTGCAGTATTTTTCGCAAAAGCGACATACTTAAATAAAGAATAGTATATTCTACAACAAGTTATTGTGGAATAGCCCATATTCCACACGAATGAAAAGTTTGTAGTTCGAGTCGAAGGCAAGGACTACGGTCAAGACTTTAGAGATCATACAAAAGAGTGGCTTATTTATACAATAGTTTCGTTCCAACACAGTGTGTTGCAATGACATTCTAACACAGTGTGTTATATAAAACTTCAGTATATTTAGAATGTTTCTCCTTAAATTATGGGCAAAATATTTAATATACTTGGTACATTAAAAAAAAAAGAAAATAGGAAAATAAGTTTTGTTTGTTGATGAGTTTTCGATCCTAATTTTAATTCAATCCAAAATTTAATGTTTCTGGGCTTTATGAATACAAATGAACAGACGGGTAAGAATTCGATATTCAGTACGGTATTACAAAATTAGATTCCAAAAATCAACGAAATGCGCAAAAAATACAGTTTACCTAGACCCTAACTTTCTTGAATTCTTACACAACCTGTATCTGTATACTTCATTGGAGAATGAAAAAAATTCAAATCTAATAACCAACCAACATAATTATATTGTTTCCTATAATACAGTTTACTTTTACAAGATTGTTCGTAGCCTCGTATTAGTGGTTTGAATGTTTGAGATTTTTCCAGTGAGCAAGAGATGTCGCAGGCTGTATAAAACATCAAATATCGTCTGATCCGTATTTATTACACAAATTAAGAAACTAGTAATTCGATACATTTCTTGGGAGATGTGATGGGGCATGAGCTAAGGAGTAAATCTAGCCCTAACATACATTATGCAAAACTCAATAGTTTTTGAGATATTTCAATTTTTTTGTTTTTCTCAAAAAAGTAGATCTTAATAATAAGTTAATTTCCGAAAAATCTACTTGACATTTTTAAATTTTTTTTTACTGGATTACTTGTCCAATATTATAGATATCCGTTTGGAATGAAAAATATCTGGAAACATTTCGATCATGTGAACATCTGAAATAAAAACTTTAAAAAAATTTTTTTTTAAATCGGCTATGAATTTACCTATTAGGTTTTTTCAAAAAAATATTAACGTAACACGCGTATAAATTATTATAAAAACTGCCTTATTTCAATAGCTATCTAACAAGGTACAAATGTTCAATGTACCCTTAATAGTTCTAAGAAAATACTAGTAAAAATAACACAAGTAGTACGAATTTTATTTTTAGATAAACAGTAAAAAACATTTTAAAAGTAGACTTTAATTCTTCATTAATTTCAAAGTTGTACTTTATTTTTTATATGTCTTGCTCAAAATGGGAGCCCCTATTCCGTATACAGACACGGCAGCGTCTTCTTATTTCCGTCCTTGTTACTCTGATTGTCAGATTATGCCTTATGTGTTGGGCAGCATCGACTATCCTTTGTCTAAGGTTTTCTATAGTATTGACTGGTGTGGCATAGACCATCTCCTTCATATGACCCCATACGTAATAATCAAGGGGTGTTAAGTCAGGGCTTCGCGCTGGCCAAGGTATTGAGCCTGCTCTTCCAATCCAACGGTTAGGGAAACGTACTGTCAGCCGATAATGTGCTGGACAACCGTTGTTCTGAAACATCATTCGCTGTCTGACGGCGAGAGGAACATCTTCTAAAATCACCACCAGATCATTTCTTAAAAAATTTTCCATAGATTTTCCCGTTTAAATTTTGAGGAAGAAAGTGTGGCCCTATTAAATAGTGGCCAATGACTCCCATCCACAAATTAATAGAAAACTTCATTTGGAAACTAGTTTCACGTGTTAACTTGGAATTTTCCTCTGCCCAATAATGTAGGTTGTGGAAATTTGTTATACCCTCGCGATTAAATTTCGACTCGTCCGTCCATAAAATACTTGTTAAAAAATTTGCACTTTCTGCATCTGAATTTAACATAAAGCGGCAGAATTCCACTCTCCTTTCAAGATCACCTTCCTCCAAGCCTTGGACAAGGGTATAGTGGTAAGGATGACATCCAACTCTACGTATCGTAGACCAAACTTTCCATTGTGACGCTCCGGTTAGTCTTGCGACTTTACTATTTGAAATAGTTGGGTCTTCCTCAAAATACCTCAATATTTCTTCCTCATCGTCTGGTTCATAAACGGGAGGAGCACCAGCGTCACTTCTTCTACATTTCACGGAGCCAATTTCAGCGATATTTCGATATGCCGTACTGAATACACGTGCATTTGGTAAGCGGCGGTTAGGGTACCAAAGACCATATTCTCGGCGAGCTTCAGCAGCGTTGCCGCCACAGTATCCATAGACAAACAAGATATCAACGTATTCTGCGTTGGCATACGCGGCCATGGCACAGAAAATACAATAACAACAACTAATAACAACAACTACGAGCAAAATCAAAATCTTCGATAGCTAATTTAACAAGACCAACAAACTTAAGGGACACGGAGATAAGAATGTCAGTTAACGACATATATGCACAAACGTCAAAGTCAAGGACTGACTGACTTAAATGAAAATGAACGATTAGTCGTTTAATAAATTCCGCCACCAGCATTATCTTTACTAATTTTTTATTAGAACTATCAAGGGTACATTAAACATTTCTACCTAGTTAGATAGCTATTGAAATAAGGAAGTTTTTATAATAATTTGTATGCATGCTACATTAATATTTTTTTGAAAAAACCTAATAGGTAAATTTCATAACTGATTTAAAAAAAAATGTTTACAAGTTTTTATTGTAAATGTTCACATGATCGAAATGTTTCCGGATATTTTTCATTCCAAACGGATATCTATAATATTGGACAAGTAATCCAGTAAAAAAAAATTTAAAAATGTCAAGTAGATTTGTCGGAAAGACATTAAGATCTACTTTTTTGAGAAAAACAAAAAAATTGAAATATCTCAAAAACTATTGAGTTTTGCATAATGTATTTTAGGACTAGATTTACTCCTTAGCTCATTCCCCATCACATCTCCAAAGGAATGTATGGAATTACCAGTAACCCTGTATAAACGCTTTTTTTGGTCCTTCAAAAACGGAAAAACTTGCTGAGAAAGTTAAAATACCTGTCTTTTTAATTGTTTTTAGTGGCCCACGGATAATTAGTTGGTAATTAAGTTTGGGTGAAAGTAAATATCAAAGATTCCATTTTCTTCAATGGACCCAGAGCTACCGACGTTTTGAGAATGTATCTGAGAGCTTCCTTCAATTTTTGTGGTCCCTAATCCTGTTTTGAGACAACCCTATGCTGGATCCGGGACTTGGCGGTGGAGGCGTTTTCGTCCGAGAGCTATTTATCACAAATCGATATCCTTGGTATCTAAAAACCACTGTTACAAAACGCCAAAACATTTGAACACTACACTCGAACACACTACATGACGAACGCCTCGTTAACCATGTTGGCATTATCAGGAGATTACTAAAACTGAAAGTCAGTCTTATTCGTCTCTTGATGATATTGACATGGTTAGCGAAACGCGCGTCGAGTAGTGTATTCGTGTACAGCGCTCAAATGTTTTAGCCTTTTTCGAAAACGCCCCACCGACCTAGTAGACCCAAACCCAATGTATTGTTGTCTCTTTTATACCATGAAAGTAAAGGGAAGTTTTCAGACATACTTTCAAAACATCGGTAGTTCTTGGTCTATAATGTTTCCTCTAATATAAAATGAGAAATATACTCTGGTTGACCCCCACATGAATTTTGGGAATACTTTTTTATTTCAGATTTAATAACATTAAGTCAAAGATGCTGAAATTACAGTCTCTAAATATCAATTCACAATTCCTTTCTAGTACGCCCTTATCTTATAAATAAATGGTACAAGAAATACCAGCTATCTTACAGTTTTCAAAAATCTCTCTCTTGTGCTCTTGAGAGTTAATTCAATATATTTACCTCTGTCTTGTATCTATATGCGCGCTTGTCTCTTTCTCCAATCTCTCCTTAATCCTGGACAAGCTGGTCTCAATATCCTCCTTCTCTTGCGTCCTTTGATCCAGCTCCTGTTCCTTTTTTGCAAGTCTGTTGGACATGTCGGTGTTCTCCTTCTCCAATTCCTCCGCCTTCTTCCTGGCAGCAACCAACTCCTCCTCCTTAGCTAAAAGGTGCACGATTTCTTTGACGTTGATGCTAATAGGTGACACATCCGGATTTTTGGTAGTGTCCGCTCTATTTTGCTGTAGCACTATTTGCTGGACAATCCTGTCGAATAATAACCAATGTTGAGGGTGGGAACCGTAATCCAGGGGCAGCAGGATGCAGTGCTCCAGAAGGGACAGGAGGTGGGGATAGGCAGCCGTGTGAGATAGTTTTCGCCTGAGCAAATCGAACATGGCCGTGGCACTCTTCGAGTCGACGTGTTCTTGTTCGAACTTTCTCGCCAATTCCTTCTCGTCCTCGTTCCTAACCATCTCGAAGAAATCCAAGTGCCTGTCCAGCGTCTCGTTCTCGTGCCCCCTAAGCTTGTCTATTATAGGTTGGATGCCCAACATCAGAAATTCGTACCTAAGATGCAGCCTGAACTCTAGATTCTCTTGACCCTGGCCATAATTCAGGACGGCGTTGACAAAAGACATTATTGCCGTTTTTAAATTCACCTCATCTCTGTAGATACCTGGGAAAATTAAATAAATTCTTTGGTATTTATTTGCAACCACAGCAATGCGACAACACTCGAAATATCACCAATCAAGCTGGCATCATCTGGAGATGATCACTTCTAGGTGATTCTAACTATACAGTGCATTTCGACGAAAATACATTTTTAAAATGGAACGTTCCATATTTTTAAGCCATTAGTTTGTTTGGCAATTTCTTAATTATACATTGGACAGGCAGAGGAGGTCCAAGATAAATGGTGTGGCCACCTCGGTCACCAGATTCGACTCCCTTAGACTTTTTTGTGGACTATCTGAAGACTAAAGTCGATGCAAATCACCCAGACTCGTAAGATGATTTACGACAAAAGGTTGTTCAAGAATGTCAATACTTAATGCCGCAAGTTTTTAATAATGTTATCCAGGCATTTGAAATGTGACTGTATCATGACATGGAGGTCAATGTCTGTTTCAACATTTTTTTTTAATAATAATAATAATAATAATTTAGTGAAGTAATTTCTCGTATTGGATCATTGATAACTCTAAACCTTTTTTTAAATGCTCCCAAAACTATTCACTTTGGACCCCACATTTATACATTTTGGTAATAAGTTCTTCGAGGGGAAACTAATGACCTAAAAAAGTATAGGGTGTTTCATTTAAGAAAAAATGTGGGGGTGGTTCTGGAGGTTAAGTCTATTCGCAAGAAAGTGTGTCCCACTGTTATTTCTTTTTTACGTCTGTTCTGTTTTTTTTTTGCAGAAATTAATATATTCAAATTTATTTAGAATGTATAGTTTTCATTGGAATGCACTATATTGGGAGACCGAGTTTTGTGTTTGTCAGTTTTTAGGATTCTACCGATAATAACTGAAAAAAAACATTTACCTGTCGATCTATCTAAGTCGTTGATGATGCCTTGAAACCGTGTTCGCTCGAAAGCGTATTTTTGGTAGTGTAACATCGCATCGAGGACTTTCTTGTGCCCCCCTGACACCAAGCAAACCGCCCCCAGAATTTCTAGGGCCGCGATCTTGGTCTTTACGTTTTCTGTACTTAATGATTGAGCTATAGTGTTTATACTTGTAGGATGTGCTAAAACGTGAGCTCTGCCGGTCTAAAAAATCATTCTAATGTAGAAATTAAACGCAAATTAGTGTCGATGGTTTGCTTACCGAATTATTCATAAGAGCCTTGAAACACCCAATGATGCTGGTGTGTATAGAGCTTTGAGCCGTGAAGTAATCCATCCGTTCTAGACAGTCCAGTAACGCTAAAAGGCCATCTAGCTCGATGAATTTTATCACAAAACTGTGCGTAGAGGTTCTGAGTGCTGTTTTTAGTCCATCGATTTGTTTCGTCCTAGATCTAACTTCTTCTTCGGTGTTGGTTTCCGGGTACTGTAACTGCAACAAAAATTAATACATCTCGTATTGGCGCACCCCGAGCGTTCACTTACCGTTGCTAAAGTTTGCAGTCTTTCCACGTAATGTTCTGGTGCATGCGTTTGGTCCACTATGTCTTCTCCTCCTTTTCTTGAGCAATAAATCTGCCATTTTTTCTGCGGAGGAAGGCTCATCATGGCCGCTTTATTGGGCGCCGTCAAATCCAGCTCCTCCTGGAAAACAGAATTAGTGCAGTGACTAATTGAAAATATTAGCAGTCCACGAATATTGTGCTATTTACTTTTTAAGAACAAATTCTCAACATCGACTTTGTGGTACTCTAGATTTTGTTATCACCACCAGAATTTAATTTCTGAGAGGCTCGTGCAAAAACGTCCAGTATATGCATGTAATTATCGTAATGGGTTAATAAATATCTAATAACAATGATTACTTTAATTAATAAAGTAGCGATGCATTCTTTCACGAGGCACATAATTTTCTTACATAATAAACTATTTCACTTATCGCGTACGTGTAATCTTCTTACATGAGGAAACACATTACTAGAAAGCAATAAACTGCTATTATTTAACTAGAGTTTAATTTATTTTTTACGAGATTATATTTCCTGGATGAAAACCAGTTAGGATTCTTCAACGCTATCGGGAAATAATATCAACAGTCCCAGGAGAGCACCATTCATTTTATGTAATTTTGACATGAATCTTCGAATTACTTTCAGCTAATATTTGGAAGAGAAATGTGTAAATATTAGCAATTCATTGATGTTATAGTCAGTCACAAGTGACGGAATACCGGTGCCGGATGTTAATGTAATCTAATAGAAAACTTCATACCTCTATAACCATTCCGGTTTTGATGGACTACACAGTATCTAGCGCCGGTACGGTACCGGCTTCGGCTACGGTTTTATGGGAACTAAAACCTTGAGGTTTATGTTACAAATGATCATCCATGGTGACTTTTCTCGCAAAAGGTTTTATAGTTCATCAGGGACGCAACTTCACATCACATTTCCACTGATTTACATGCCTATGCCTTGCCAAAACAGTGTCGTCAATACACAATCAGAACTTATAAAGTTCTATTACTTTTTGTAATTATTTATGAGGTTTTCATGTTTCTATGAGCTTTATAAGATTTTTGAGAGCTTTTAAGAGCGAGATTACTTTATGCGTATTTATTTTTTGAAATCCATACAAAATGTTTGTTTTTGTATCATCTCAATTATCGAATTATCTAATTTAGATAATTACTAATGTCAGTGTGGCCAATCCAACTAAAATAATTACAAGCAGCTGGCACTTCCGCTTATACCGGAAGTCGATACCAACTTGCTTATTTCAAATGGAACACCCTATATATTTTAGGGTTTTCGGAAAGAGTATAAAATTCTGAGTAGAGAATATGTAGCATATCCTATACCTAAACCTAGCCGTTTCAGACATTTGACATTTTATAGAAAATTTAACAGGTGCAACGGTTTGCAAGAACCGTTATAACTTTCTTCGTGTAAAAGATCCTCATTTGCTTCTTGTCACGTAAAAAGAACACAAGGAGAACTACGTTCTACAACTGAAATAAATTCAATAACTTGGTATGATACCAAGTGTTCCGTTTTTCGCGTTACATTTTGTCAACTTCAAACCGCGAAAACTTGTTTAGGTCAAAAGTTTAGGTGTTTTTTTACGTCAAGTTGTGTAAAATTGAATTCCCTTTTTTTTGATATTAGCATTGTGGGGGTTAAAGTTACAACTTTTTGAAATATTTGCGATTTTATTAGAAATTCATGAATTGTTGTAATCATTTCATCAAAATAGCCATGATTAGAAACAATCAGTCATTATCTTATGTCAAAAAATGCCAGCACGTTTAAATTACACCCGAAGACTTTTTAAATTTGTTTATTATTTATGGAGAATATGATAAAGTAATATCAAGAACTTGCAGCACATTTGCTACTCGATATCCAGAAAAACGAAAACCGTCACCAAACACTGTAAAACGCCTACTGGAAAATTTTAAAAATTATGGCTCTGTCAGGGCAAAAATGCAAAGAAGAAAGCCTATTGTTGATGACGAAAACATTGAAATAGTCATTCTGGGATATTTTCATGCATTTCCAAGGATGTCATTAAGACAAGCTGCTCTGGAATCGGGACTATGCAAGGATTCAATTCACAGAATCTTATTAAAACATAAGTTTCACCAGTTTTCATTCCATATGGTTCAAGGATTAAAAGAAATAGATTTCCTAAGAAGACAGAATTTTTGTGAGTTTATTCTAATAAGGTCTGAGGGTCACGATTCTTATTTGGGAAATATTATTTGGACAGATGAAGCAAAATTTACTAAAAATTGCCTTTTTAATAGACACAATTCGCATTATTGGAGTGACTCAAATCCTCACATGTTCAGAGAGCGAAACTTTCAGGAAAGTTGGCAGTTCAAGGTTTACTGTGCCATAAGAAACGATAGAGTGGTGGCATTACAATTTTATCAGGAAAATTTAAACGGTAAATTAAAATTTCTCTTCTGCTAATATGTATAGGTAAATTTTTGTTTTTTTTTAGGTGAAAGATATCTGAATATCTTACAAAATTTGAATAATAACTATTTAGAAAATTTACCTCTCGCCGAACCTAGAAACATTTTTTATCAGCATGACGGTGCTCCCCCACATAACGCATATTTAATTAATAATTATTTACAAGAAACTTTTTATGACCAATGGATTGCCAATAATGGACCTTTCTTATGGCCTCCTCGCTCGCCCGATTTATTAGTTCTGGATTATTTCATTTGGTGAATTATTAAAAATAAAGTTTATGAGAGCCCATTAACAACCATTGAAGATTGTATGCAAAGAGTAAGAAATGCATTTCAAAACATATCACAGGATTCAATTAGAAGAGCTACCCATGAGGAACTAATACGAAGGGGCGAAAAATGTGTCGAGGTTCGAGGGCGGAATTTTGAGCAATTATTAAATTAAAATAAAATCATATTTTAAATTGATCTTATCTCTGCTATTTTAGTTCATGCCATATCTTCGATTCGATTAATACGCATGTTACAGTGTTAGTGTTATTTTGCGTTCTTGTGGATATCGAGTAGCAAATGTGCTGCAAGTTCTTGATATTACTTTATCACATTCTCCATAAATAATAAACAAATTTAAAAAGTTTTCGTTGGTATAATTTAAACGTGCTGGCATTTTTTTACATAAGATAATGACTGTTTCTAATCATGGCTATTTTGATGAAATGATTACAATTAATGAATTTCGCAACAATTCATGAATTTGTAATAAAATCGCAAATATTTCAAAAAGTTGTAACTTTAAGTCCCACAATGCTAATATCAGAAAGAAGGGAATTCAATTTTACACAACTTGACGTAAAAAAATACAGGGTGTTCCATTTGACCTAAACAAGTTTTCGCGGTTTGAAGTTGACAAAATGTAACGCGAAAAACGGAACACTTGGTATGATATTATTGGATTTCTTTCAGTTGTAGAACGTAGTTCTCCTTGTGTTCTTTTTACGACGTGACAAGAAGCAAATGAGGATCTTTTACACGAAGAACGTTATAACGGTTCTTGCAAACCGTTGTACCTGTCAAATTTTCTATAAAATGTCAAATATCTCTGAAACGGCTAGGTTTAGGTATAGGATATGCTACATATTCTCGACTCAGAATATTATGCTCTTTTCAAAAACCCTAAAATATATAGTGTATTCCATTTGAAATAAGTAAGTTGGTATCAACTTCCGGTATAAGCGGAAGTGCCAGCTGCTTGTAATTATTTTAGTTAGATTGGCCACACCGACATTAGTAATTATCTAAATGTTTAAAATTTTCTGATGTGTACTTTTCTCTATATCGATCGATTCGGTGAGACACCCTGTATAGATGAGTGTCGTCAATGTCATCTTCATATTTTTAATACAATGTCGGTGACGGTAATTGAGATTCCGACAAAACAGCATTTATATGGTAATAATAGCTAAATACAGTTTTAATAATAATTGTAGCATTCAACAGAGCAACGTCGTAAAAATTTATACCGTTAACCTGCAAATAATACTTCATTATATATTAAGTACTTTCATTTTTTTTGTAATTAATATTTTTTGCGATTTGCTCGATGCCCGTTATATTTCACTCACGTGCAAATGTTGTGTACGATGAGGTGCTGTGGGATACATTCACTTGGCAATAATCTTAGGACAGTGTCACGCTATGTCAGAAACCGACTTTGTTGTAAATAATTAATCACATATACGTAATCAGACAATAACTACCTCATTACTTTAGGGGTATGTGATTTTTAATCAAACTTTTGCTTTAAATTCGTTTTCGCATAAATTGACTGTTAACTGTATCGAGCAGATTCCAAATTGACATAAAATATTAACTTACCACTAGCTCGGCAAATTTGACGTCCAGTTCTTCCTGTGAAGGCATTGGTTGCGTAGGTGTAATTGCTTGTAGGGTGCCAGTGTTATCGACAACGCAGTAGGTGATTTCAGGTGGTTCATCATTCTGAAACGACAAGAGAAAGCAATTAGTATAACTTGCAAAATAAGAAAGTTTTTAAAATGTAATTATTAGGGATATGCTCGTGTTTTCTAGTTTCCAATTAATGGACAATAAGTATCTATTTAATATTACTAAAATGAACTCTAAAGTTAAATTATCTTTTTCGTGTTATTCATGAAATGAATAAAATTAAACAGTTTTTATTTTCAAATGTGCTTTTAGAGGGCGGAATATTAAATCATAATATTTTTAGTCGCAAACTCCTCTATCAAATCCTTATTTTACTATAAGGAACGTAACCAGACTGCAACCAACAGCTACTGTCCGGGCTAGGTGCCCCGCCGAGCGCTGAATTACAAGTTACTTAAAGGAGCTGTTGGATCTCGTCAGTGCAAGGTAGGCACGTGACGACCGACACCAGGATCACTTGACCATTTAGTACATTTCGGTATCTTTGGGATCGTGTCGGTCATCACATGCCTACCTTGCACTGACGAGAGCCAACAGCTCGAAACTGCAGTCTGCAAGTGGTGTTATTACACTTAACGCGCCAGGCTTGTAATTTGTAATTCAGCGTTCGGCGGGGCACATAGCCCGGAGAGTAGCTGTAGGTTGCAGTCTGGTTACGTTCCTTATAGTAAAATAAGGATTTGATAGAGGAGTTTGCGACTAAAAATATTATGCTTTAGTTTTTATTTTGTTGAAACGTTGAAACCTTCATCATTATTTTTTTTTCAGGAAAGATCGTTTACGTATTCTAAAATAATTAATTTTCAAGGTGTGGTATATTTTACTTACTTGTAAAAAACCGCATATTTGAAATTAGATAATTTTAAAGTGCAAAAATGTGTATGTTCATTAACTCTGACTAATACTTCCGCTGAATGTACTTATTTAAACATATTTAAACTCGGTCACTAATATAACATTCAATCAAAATTCTCATGTAATGGTTTTGTAATCGTTTAATATAACAAAAATAAACTTTTTAAATAGTTATTTGTACAATAAAAGAGAAAATTCGAGTTTCAATTTTTTACACACGTTCCTCCCTTTACGTAATTTTCTTTCTGTGGTAATATATATCTATATATAAGCCATAACCAATGACAGTTTGCTTCAGCTTTCATACATAGTAGAGTAAATGGGAAAAAAATTGTTGGTTGCACATCACATCATATGCGCAGATAAATTTTCTTTTCTAAAAGATCACATTGCTGAATAAAAAAATGACAAATCGGTGGTACAGAAAATGGACAGGCAACAATTTCTCAGAGTTGGTAAATATTTATAGACGTTAAAACCTGCCATATTAACTAAGATCTGTCACAATTTGATTTGCGATGAATCACAAATCAATGTATATTTAAACAATTATTGTCGAAAGGTCATGTACCAACAATTATTTGCTAAAAAATGACAACAAATGTAGCTCCGGAAGAATAATTTTGAGAAATTATAAATTACGCATAATCACTTCTATTTAAAATTAATAAGGAGAGATAATGAGTAGCATTTTAATAACGTACTGATTTGGAACGTAAATTACATTTTTGTAGAATTGGTAAGCTGTGATAATGATTACTAAGATACAAATCAAATAAAAAGAACTGATAAATGCATTTTATCTTTCGCAGTATCATAATTCGGGTAATAATTAAGTTGTCCCCTGCGAAATAGACACTTTTTTCCCGACTCTGAGTTGTTTGATATCCATTGTTGTTATTTATACGTGTACAGTGTACCTGATTGCTGTTACAATACAGGCTGTCTATTTTATCAGGGCCCTCGAGAATATCTCACTTAATATCGGTCGTACAAAAAAAAATATTTTTACGAAAATTGTGCCGATTTATATAACCTACAAAACAGTTTAAAAACATTTGAAATCCATGGCCTACTTTAAGAGTTATGGCGGAAAATATCGAAAATGCGGAAAACCTCTAGGCCAAATATCTCCGTTATTTGAAGAGATACGAGAAAAATTCTAAGGAGAAAATTTTTTGCAAAACAGATTGTTTCAACGAGGTTTTATCTAATTTTTTTCAAAACCGCTGTATTTTGAGAGTTACTCTTCAGGCTGTTAAAAAAATTATTTTGAAAGGGGCGGGAAATGGCGCCATTAAATAGTGTATTTTCCTTCCTTTTCAACGATATATCACATGCCATATTTATTCATTGGTACTAAGTTAGTAATTATAAAAAGGTTTTTTTAAAACCAATACAATTTTTTTAACAAGCATTATACTTGCCGTGGAGAAGTATGATTAAATAAAACGATAAAATAATTCAATATGTTGTTCAAATCTTTGCTATAATAAAATATTAACAGAATTAAAAAGAATAAAGTAAATTCAGGTAACAAAAACAAATTAATAATCAAGAAAGCAACATCGTTGAAAAGGGAGGAAAATACTCTATTTAATGGCGCCATTTCCCGCCCGTTTCAAAATAATTTTTTTGACAGCCTGAAGAGTAACTCTCCAAGTACAGCGGTTTTGAAAAAAATTAAATAAAACATCGTTGAAACACCCTGTTTTGCAAAAAAATTTCGCCTTAGTATTTTTCTCGTATCTCTTCAAATAACGGAGATATTTGGCCTAGACGTTTTCCGCATTTTCGATATTTTTCGCCATAACTCTTAAAGTAGGCCATGGATTTCAAATGTCTTTAAACCATTTTGTAGGTTATATAAATCGCAGTCCTGGTGCTGATCTATCGGGTCCCCCCGATAGATCTACTGGCGGCTAAGGAGAGAAGAGAGGTATATGAAGGGACGGGGAAGCAAGAGGCAAGGGAAAGACTCCTCGAGAGATGGCAGACTAGTTGGAACAACTCAACTAAAGGGGGGTGGATAAGACGACTTATTCCAAATATAAGAACGTGGATGGAGAGGGGGGCATGAAGAGATGAGCTTCCACCTCACCCAGGCTCTCACGGGACATGGTTGCTTTGTGGGATATCTCTTTGATATAGGAAAGGTTGACACACGGGAGTGTGTGTACTGTGGGGAGAACGACGACGCAGAACATACCGTATTCTACTGCAACCGGTGGAGGACCGAGAGATCAGGAGACTATTGGAACCCTGATAACCTAATTAGGTATATGCTGGAATCGGAGGAGAACTGGGAAAATGTAGCACATGCTCTAAACCCAATAATGAGGACAAAGGAAGAAGATAGAAAAAATCTAGCCCCGAACCCCTAATTGCTTTAACAGATGGGGGATGTAAGGAAACACGTGGAAAGTTTTACTAACACCAATAAAAGATGAATGACCCGTGGCCTGATGGAAAGCGGAAGCAGTTCCAGGTTACGTGGAAATACTGATCCAGGAGGGGTTTTAGTCGGTAGAGTCCGACACTACCCGGCGCGGCAGACCCTAGCGCCGGGTGTCCATGTAGGATTTCCCCTCCACCAAAAAAAAAAAAAAAGTTATATAAATCGGCACAATTTTCGTAAAAATATTTTTTTTTGTACGACCGATATTAAGTGAGATATTCTCGAGGGCCCTGATAAAATGGACAGCCTGTATATAAAAATAAATATAAAAACTACTCACGGAAAAATATTTTAGATTTGCTCTGTACATTTGTTTCAAAATGTTATTTTTTGCGCAAATACACCTCTAATTTAAATGACATTGAATTAAGAGTTGTAACAAGATAAGACCTAACTTTATAAAAGTTGTCCGAAGCAACTACGATTTCAAAATACACACCTATACTACAATAATCAGAAGTAGGTATACGTATACCATAATAACTGAAATAGAAATTTCATTAAAAATGAAAGTGGCAACAAAACAATTATATGAATGCAAAGAAACCCAGTGGACACAGGAATTTCTTTCGATTAATTTCTTCAATAATAACTTCGCATTCCATGACACATGAGTCATTGGTGAAAATCAGAAACACATAAAGCGAAGTTGAATTATATACGGGTGTCCGATTACGTTTTGGTTTGTTTTGAAATCAACGCCAAAGGCGAGGTATTTAAACGAGAATCTCGGATCGTTAAATGTAGCGGCGCCGGACACTATCACATAGCTCTTCACGAAAATGCAAAAAAACAAAGTTAATCCAGAAACGTTGATATCGATTTTTTATTTATTTTTTTTTTCATTTCCGTATTTATTTACCTTTTACCTAGTGAAGAAAAATGGGAAAATCTAATAATCCAATTTGTTGACCAAAAGAAAATCCCATTGACCAGGGATATATAATACATTTAGAGCGCTCATATTAGATACTCTTGATTAATAATAAATGATTCATCTTACTTTAAATTTTGAACACCCCAACCCCCGTTTTAAGGGTACTTTATCGTTGACCGAGGGTATAGAATCGATCTAGATAGCCCATACTAGAGAACCTTAATTGCCTATAAAGGATTCATCTTTCTATAAAATTTGAACTCTTCATTCCCCGTTTAAGGGTACCTACTTTACATTTAATAATTTTTCAGAAAAAGTGAATCGATCTGAAGAGCTCACACTAGAGAATCTAAATTGCCTATAAAAGATTCATCCTCCTGTAAAATTTGACCGTCTGATCCCCAGTTTTAGGGGTACTTTACTCATAACTTTTACAGAAAAAACCATTGACCGAGGGTTCTGGAGCGTTCATACCAGATACTCTTAACTATCTATAACGAATTCACTTGTTTATAGAATATCAGCCCGCCCCCCCCCCTTCTTTTTAGAGGTCTTTACTCCTGTAATTTTCCAGATAATATTACTGACTGGGTGTGTAAAATCATGTAGGGATACTTTTAACTATTCATAACAGGTTCATATTCTCATAAAATTTGAGCCCCATCCCCTTTTTTAGGGAGTGACCAGGAGTACAGAATTGACATGTAACCCTTATACTACAGATTATTAACTAACTAAGAGAGAGTATTTATATAACAGTACTGACACACCAAGCCATTCAAGAAAATTAGGAGTCTCTAATATAAGCCCTCTGGATAGATTATACAGGGTGTCTCAACGGGAACTGAATCGATCGATATAGAGAAAAGTACGCATCAGAAAATTTTGAAAATTTAGATAATTACTAATGTCGGTGTGGCCAATCCAACTAAAATAATTACAAGCAGCTGGCACTTCCGCTTATACCGGAAGTCGATACCAATTTGCTTATTTCAAATGGAACACCCTATATATTCTAGGGTTTTCGAAAAGAGCATAAAATTCTGAGTCGAAAATATGTAGCATATCCTATACCTAAACCTGGCCGTTTCAGAGATATTTGACATTTTATAGAAAATATGACAGGTGCAACACAAGCAAGAACACAAGGAGAACTACGTTCTACAACTGAAATAAATTCAATAATATCATACCAAGTGTTCCGTTTTTCGCGTTACATTTTGTCAACTTCAAACCGCGAAAACTTGTTTAGGTCAAATGGAACACCCTGTATTTTTTTACGTCAAGTTGTGTAAAACTGTATTCCCTTTTTTCTGATATTAGCATTGTCGGGGTTAAAGTTACTATTTGCGATTTTATTAGAAATTCATAAATTGTTGTAATCATTTCATCAAAATAGCCATGATTAGAAACAATCAGTCATTATCTTATGCCAAAAAATGCCAGCACGTTTAAATTACACCCACGAAGACTTTTTAAATTTGTTTATTATTTATGGAGAATGTGATGAAGTAATATCAAGAACTTGCAGCACATTTGCTACTCGATGGAAAATTTTAAAAATTATGGCTCTGTCAAGGCAAAAATGCAAAGAAGAAAGCCTATTGTTGATGACGAAAACATTGAAATAGTCATTCTGCGATATTTTCATGCATTTCCAAGGATGTCATTAAGACAAGCTGCTCTGGAATCGGGACTATGCAAGGATTCAATTCACAGAATCTTATTAAAACATAATAAGTTTCACCCATTTTCATTTTATATGGTTCAAGGATTAAAAGAAACAGATTTCCTAAGAAGACAGAATTTTTGTGAGTTTATTCTAATAAGGTCTGAGGGTCACGATTCTTATTTGGGAAATATTATATGGACAGATGAAGCGACATTTACTAAAAATTGACTTTTTAATAGACACAATTCGCATTATTGGGGTGACTTAAATCCTCATACGTTCAGAGAGCGAAACTTTCAGGAAAGTTGGCAGTTCAATGTTTACCATGCCATAAGAAACGATAGAGTGGTGGCATTTCAATTTTATCAGTAAAATTTAAACGGTAAATTAAATTTTCTCTTCTACTAATATGTATAGGTAAATTTTTGTTTGTTTTTTAGGTGAAAGATATCTGAATATCTTACAAAATTTGAATAATAACTATTTAGAAAATTTACCTCTCGCCGAACATAGAAACATTTTTTATCAGCACGACGGTGCTCCCCCACATAACGCATATTTAATTAATAATTATTTACAAGAAACTTTTTATGATCAATGGATTGCCAATAATGGACCTTTTTTATGGCCTCCTCGCTCGCCCGATTTATCAGTTCTGGTTTATTTCATTTGGGGAACAATTAAAAATAAAGTTTATGAGAGCCCATTAACAACCATTGAAGATTGTATGCAAAGAGTAAGAAATGCATTTGAAAACATATCACAGGATTCAATTAGAAGAGCTACCCATGAGGAACTAATACGAAGGGGCGAAAAATGTGTCGAGGTTCGAGGGCGGAATTTTGAGCAATTATTAAATTAAAATAAAATCATATTTTAAATTGATCTTATCTCTGCTATTTTAGTTCATGCCATATCTTCAATTCGATTAATACGCATGTTACAGTGTTAGTGTTATTTTGCGTTTTTGTGGATATCGAGTAGCAAATGTGCTGCAAGCTCTTGGTATTACTTTATCACATTCTCTATAAATAATAAACAAATTTAAAAAGTTTTCGTTGGTATAATTTAAACGTGCTGGCATTTTTTGACATAAGATAATGACTGATTGTTTCTAATCATGGCTATTTTGATGAAATGATTACAATTAATGAATTTCTAATAAAATCGCAAACATTCCAAAAAGTTGTAACTTTAACCCCCATAATGCTAATATCAGAAAAAAGGGAATTCAATTTTACACAACTTGATGTAAAAAAATACAGCGTGTTCCTTTGACACTGGGTATGATATTATTGAATTTATTTCAGTTGTAGAACGTAGTTCTCCTTGTGTTCTTTTTACGTGATAAGAAGCAAATGAGGATCTTTTACACGAAGAAAGTTATAACGGTTCTTCCAAACCGTTGCACCTGTCAAATTTTCTATAAAATGTCAAATGTCTCTGAAACGGCTAGGTTTATGTATAGGATATGCTACATATCTTCGACTAAGAATTTTATAATCTTTTCGAAAACCTTAAAATATATAGGGTGTTCCATTTGAAATAAGCAAGTTGGTATCGACTTCCGGTATAAGCGGAAGTGCCAGCTGCTTGTAATTATTTTAGTTAGATTGGCCACACCGACATTAGTAATTATCTAAATGTTCAAAATTTTCTGATGCGTACTTTTCTCTGTATCGATCGATTCAATTCCCGGTGAGACACCCTGTATACCCCGGTCAATGACTTTTTCTGAAAACTTACAAGAGTAAAGTACCCCAAAAATGGGGGATTAAGCTTTCAAATTTTATGGAAAGATGAATCATTTATAATCAATTAAGATTCTCCAGTATGAGCTTTCTGGCTAGAATCACAAGAGTAAAGTACCCTTAAAACGGGAGATGAAGCGTTTAAATTTTATAAACAGATGAATCCTTTATATGCAATTAAAGTTCTCTAGTATGGGCTCTCTAGATCGATTCTATACTCCGGTCAATGGCTTTTTCTGTAAAATTACAAGTAAAGTACCATAAAACTGGGGTTGGGGTGTTCAAGTTTTATACTAAGAAGAATCCTTCATCAAGAGTCTCTAGTATCAGTGCTCTAAATGGATTCTACATCCCAGGTCAATGGGATTTTCTTTTGGTCAATAAATTAATATTCCCCATTTTGCTATCCTGAACGCTCACGGGTTTTGAATTTTCGCCGAGATCCATAGGGTGATTGTAATTACTATACTAGTAAGAAAATGCGTATAAAACATACTAGATTTACTAATCAATCAAAGTTTCATATCCGACAAATATCGTAGGAAAATAAGTTATTGGAAAACTGATATATTTTTATGTATCTGTCAATACTTAGTCCAAATAATTTGTTGGTGATCATAAAAGTGACAGCTGACTAAAGGTTATCATTAATACTCCTCATTGTCATTATAAATTGCTTTTTCAACTGAATAGCCTGTAATTACATTGATCCTTGGAGGTTCAAAGCGCACCACATACTTTAACTTACTTTCTCTTGTTTGCTGTTTTGTCCATCATTACTTTTACTTTAATACATATACACAAACATCTACAATACATATCGCTGACAAAATACCAACGAACATAATTCGTTTGAGATTTCTAATAATTGTATTAGTCATTGTTTTCAAACAGTTTAATAATTCCAATCCAAATATGGGCAAATCTAATTCGGAATACCTGGCATGATGACAATGTGAAAAAATATATCGAACACATTTAATAAGATGTGCTTGTAAATCACATGAATTTTTTATACGTTAAACTAAATACGTGTATTTACTTTTTAATACGAATCTGCACAGAACAATTCTTTTGTTGTTTTTAAAATTGGTGTGATTGATCGAAAAGTAATTATTTTCATATTTCGGATTATAGAAAAGTAGAAAAGCACTGAGATGTGTGTCAATCAACATGGGCAATATGTGGAGCACTTATTACAATATTTTCTGTTCGAAAAAAATCTCCAATATTGTAAGTTTATCCTTGACTTTTCTACTTATTGCTCAATAAATCGAAATGGTTATAAATAGCCATAGAGATGTGACACAAAAAAATGTCGGTATTTATTCCTATATCATGTGGTCGAAAAATATACAGGGTGTTACGTTTAAAAAAATGAGAACATTCAATTCTAAATTGAAGATTATTTTTGGCCACCCTGTATAAATTTCCTTTTATTAGTTCGGATCCCATCATGCAGGTTAAAATAAAACCACTTACATAAAATATTCAATTAGTTGTTTAAATTTAGAGGCGAACTAGTTTGAATTGCTTCTAATTTCAACAATTAGTACCTATATGACATCTTTAATGATTTATACGTTAGTTTCTATCACTTATTATAATTGTACACGTTTTCGCATTCTAGGTAGATAATTAAAATACATACATATAAACCGGCCTCTGCTATTATAAAAATTAATCCTAAACAAACAGTAGGTAATACAGAGGTATATTTATTCATTTATGATTAGAGAGTTGATTACGTGCTTACACAAAAAAATTATACATTATGCATAAATGCCATATTAATTATTGTAATTCCGAAAAGAGTATTTGATGTACTGAACGACCTTGCTTTGTGTTTTAATTAAATGGTTTTTATTGTCTTATGGGAACAATTCAGTGTGTCCCAGGCGACTAAAAGATGCGTGTGGCATGTTGCGGGGCCATAAAAAGACAACTAACTAATGGGTATTTTATTGGCCATATTTACAATATGACCAGCCACGAAAGGCTAAAGCCGCGGACACGTATAGATACTAATTCAAAATTGCCTTTTACGAATATATTCAAATTACTTCCACGTCTAGTGGAAGTATAGTAACGCAAAAAATATATATATATTTTTTGTTGAAATAGGCTTAAAATGTCATGAAACGTCGAGATTAAAAAAATAGTAATATCTGTGCGTCTGTAACTTTTTTGTGCCCATGTTTCTGGAGCCGTTTATGATATTGACTTGAAATTTGGTACGCTTATGTATTATAACGAGATCTGGAAGTAGATCATATTTTGATCTAATTCCGTTGAAAGGTTGGAGGGGTAAATGGCGTAAATAACGATAAATAGGCAAAGCAAGCAGGTAAGAGTCCATAAAATTGCAATTTAGGGCATGTACGAAAAGTCAAGGTTTCATAATTTTTATCACCCCCACACTATTGTGAAAGGGAGTAAAAAAATTAAAACGTGATTTAGTGTATATACGAGAACCAAGGGACGCTGAAAATTTTTTGGCATTCTACACACTTTTTACTCTACCTATTTTTCAGTAAAATCAATAGAAACGGCGTAATCAGGAATTAATTCTTAAAGTAGGCCATTTTAGGTCCGCCATTTTGAATTTTCCAATTTTCACTTCGGATTTGTAATTAGCGACTCCAAAAACCCCCATGATATGAATTCTAGCCGATTCCGTTGAATACTTTGTTAGTTATTGAATTGGGGGTGTAAAATGGGGGCTGAAATCCCCTCGGGGTGAGTACACTAATTTTCAAAGGTATACGTTTCATATGTTGCCGAAACTTAACATAATACAAAAGGTTTCAAGTCTTTACATTGAAGTAGTAACGATCGAGACCTCTAAATGCATTCATATCCTCTACTAATTATTACTGTTTTTGTTGAATTCTAATAAGGCATTTATTTTTAACATTAGACGATCATATATAAATATGTAGTACAAGTATATAGCCAAACACATCTTTGAAACTTAAAAAAGAAGCTTATTGAATGATACAGGACCAGTATACCACAATAAAGGAAAACATCAAAATGAAAAATGTCGTCGTAAAAAGTCCTCAAATGTAGCAGCTCTAGAATAGAAAGCAAAAGGTACAGTACTTACTTGTAGGCAGCCGCACCAGCCGCGCTTGGAACGCACGGCCGGCATGGCTGGTATGTGCAATCGAGGCAGGGCGTTAGTTATGTTATCCCAAGCAGGAAGTTTTAAGGAACACTTTGGCAGACCCTGAAATAAAAAAAAAACATATATCAGTCAATTTACCAAGACTACCTTCTATACCTTTTTCCAAAATCAAAATGCCTATAGTCTGTTTCTCATTGAAAAAGAGAAAGGGGAGAGGAAGAGCAGGAGGAGAGAGAGAGAATAGAGTATGTTTCGGAATTTGAAATAAAATGATGATAATAATAAACAAATAGACAAAATAGACGATATAAATAAATATTCATTAATATGTAGCTATAACTTGATTAAATTTAAAATGAAGATTGTTTAAACTGAAATTACATATGTAGAACTTTCATCCGCACATAATATAATTAAGTAACTCCACATTTCTTAATGGGGATGATATTGACGAGTTTTAGTTAAATGGTGTCATATCATCACCTCCTTTGAGATTTCTTCTTTTTATTTTTGCGTATGTCAGAAGCAACTGCGTTTCACGAATTTTTTGAAACATATTATTCTTAGAATCTTTGCCGTTAATTTTTATTCCAATGTCTTTCGTATCTCCTCAAATAAGGACGATATAAGAAGTGTTTGTGGAATTCTTCAGGTTTTTGTACTATATCTAACAAAGGAGGCTACAGATTTCTAATGTCATTTTATGAAAATAAAGCTCATAACTGTTAGTAATTTTCTTTTTTTCTACAATGGATATTAAACGAGATATATGGCTCGCCCTCGTAAAATATAGACTTTATATTGTTTTAATCTAAAAACGCGTATATAGTCGAGGCAAGAATTCAAGCGATGCACGTCACAGATCGATTCTATAAATAAGACAATACTGCTAAGAATCATGAAGTCCCATTAAACTGTACCTATGTCTGAAAAAAGCTTAATAACTGGGTGTCAAAAATTACTCTTTTTAACGTAATTAATGAATAAAAATTATGGTACTATTAAAATTGCTTTAATGACATCACTCGTGACGAGCATCGCTTGAATTCTTGCCTCCACTTTAGTATAAAATCATAAATTGCCCTGTATATTATATATTACCTATTTTGTTTTCCGTAACTCTAATTTTTTAGGTTATAAGGATAAATAACTATAATGGGATGGGAAATACAAAATAGCATATTATTGAGGCACGATACTGAAGCAAATTACAAACATATGTAGTGATTAATTTTTTCAGGCTGGAGAATATAATGGCTCTAAATCTCGTAGAACATTATTTCAATGATGATTGTTAACTTCGCCTTGAAGCGAGGAATATTTTGTAAACGCGCATAAACCGTTAATGGACTGATGATAAAAAGCATATTATTAATATAGAATATTATTATATGCATTTATATCAACACGTTTTCCTTGCGATATGAATGCAGTATGTAACTAATAATGGTTTGTATAAAACACGTGCTAACGGTATATATAATGAGCAACGTATTCTGGTACATCCCTCGGAAGTGTTGCAAAATTGCAAATATCCTCTTATGTATAAGAAATAAACTATTTTCTAATGCAAGATATTACTACCGCAGATACCGATATATATAACGATTCATCACAAATATCGCGTATACTACCGATGCTATAGAGTTCGAAACAAACACGAAAAGTATATTGAATTATCAATATTTAATAAAAACAAATTGAAACACTAAAATCTGATAAACATATGGTAGTACATAAAAAGTAACACAAATAATATATTTTAATGTGAAACCAAAAAGTTACGTATACGTTTTTATAAATATACCGTAAATAACAAAATGCCCTGGTGTAGAGAAAACTCGATAGGTTCTTGGTAATTCTTGCTTTCCTTTTCTAATATCCGACATAAAAAGATACAGATTTTGAACACTCCAAATCTTTATGAAGCCTACAGTCGATAATTATTTATTTGTAAATTTACGACAATTTTTTAAAACATTATGGTCGTACACAAAGCTACTTTTTTCCACCACCAATATTTGTTACTCCTCGTAAAGGCGTCTTGATTAGGTATAGAAAATTATATACTTCTCGAGACGTAATAAATAATGCCGTCTACATAGACAAAAGAACGCCTTCGGATCTTTCCACGTACAAATATACAATAAATATTTATTTTCCACGAATGTAACACTTCACTGGCTTTTATTTCTTCGTTGCGTTCGTTTCACGATTAGTGCAAAATTATGTATCAAACAATGTCCGCTATTTAAAAAAAAAAATAATAATCTTTACCAGAAATACCGAGATTTACATCACGTGTGTATACACTAAATAGTTATTTTATTAAGTACTGTATTTCAAAGACGCATAGAGATGAATCTCAATCAAAATGGGCAACATATGAAATACATAATTTTTTCTGTTCAAAAAAAACCTCTAATTTTTTAGATCATTTTGGATTTTGTAGATCATTCATTCAACATTTAGAGCCAATCTGTCGGTATACACAAAGCACTGCATATACCCAATATAAAAAATAATTTATGTATGGAATTTTAAAAAATCAGATTATATCTCAGCTCTCCCCAATAACAATTCCGTATATTACTAATAATCCTTGCAAATGTTTACCTTTGTATCTTATTTCCTGTCAATCGGCTTACACCTTCTGTTTGGTCACGGAGAGAAAGTAAAAGAGTTGAAAATATCCTTATTTATTAAGTAATAATTATTATTGAATTTTGGTTATTTTCAGCTACATTCTCACCAAATATTAAATATTCACATTTATTATTTTGTAAACAATAAGGAGCACCTTAATTTCGTTAAGAGGCTCCATTGATCTATTTCGATCGAGCAAAGATAATATTTATTCATTTCAATAATTTAGGTTACCAATTCGCGGCATTTTGTGTTGAATACATTACAACTATAACAGTTACGACTAGAATGTACGATTTAAATGATCGATAACTTTTTATAATATCTAGTGCAAATATATTTACAAATGCTTACGTGATATTTTCCACATAAAATATTCGAAATTATCAAATATTAAATAATAATTGGCAGAAGTCACATTCAGTTTACCGGGTGTCAACGGAATCATTAGACAATATTTTCCAGAATTTTCAAGATATAAAGTCCGGTTTCCCCGGAAATGATTCCTACTTTGAAATTTGAAATGTAACACCCTGTATATTTTTGCATTTTTTATTCCGTAGATGATTTTAAGTACGACTGCATACATAGTGTTAAAAACATTTCTGAGACTACTCGATTACTTAGGGCTATTTTACTTCATGACGTGGAAGACGTGGAAGTAAAGTAACGTAAAAAAAATTACAATTTTTTTGATTGAAATAGACTTAAAATGTCATGAACCGTCGAGATTTTAAATTTGAGCGAAAACAATTTCTGTCTGCCTGTCGGTTTGTAACTTTTTTTTGTGCGCACCTTTACTCTGGATCTCTAAATTTTTTTTGACATTAGCCACCTGATCTACCACCCCCATTGCCACCCCCACCATATTATTAAAGGGAGTAAAATATTACATTGGGATTTTGTGTGTATAAGACTTGGATACAAAATAGTAGTGATTCCTCCTTGGGAAGCGATTTTATATTTTGTATCTAGAGTGTACTCAAATCAATCAAATGGGCCAAAACAATAAGAAAAACATGTAAACGTGAGATTTTTCAAATTGGCTTAGTACCTATGACCAACCAAACTTTCCGAAATCACTAATTTGTAATTAAGTCAAATTTTTCAAATGGCAACATCTTTAAGACACTTAGTAGTTAAATACTAACTTTCACGACAATCCACTGATAACCTCAAATCTAAAATCAGTTTCATATAAACTCAAATTCACGAGTTCTTTGGTGGATAATAATAAAAATATCTAGAAAGTACGTTTATCAAGTAAGTATGCCGTGGAAACATTCATTTTTGTCAAGAAAACAATGCTGGAAACAATAAGTGTTCTGTTCGAAATGATTTATTTTAACAATAAAAAACAAATTAAAAGATTAATTAAAAGGTAATAAATGTTCAAAGCGCATCCCTCCTTCCTCTTGACATTTTCTGGCTCGATCAATGGTGTTTCGCATAACATTTCGCAACATAGCAGGAGTTTATTACTTACAAAAACTTCGCGGATACGACTTTGAAAATTTGAAGTATTTAAGGGGGTCTATAAAATATTCGTTCTTTCACACCCCTCACAAAACAATCTAAAATGCTTGGATCTGGTAGGCAGGTAAACCAGGCTGGTTCATTTGTTGCAATTACTCACTCATTTACCGGTTCCCGATTCACTAAATCGGCCGTAAATCGACTAGGATTATGAGGCGGAGGATCATCTTGTTGAAACTGCAATGGTATGTCCATCAACATTTCCTAAATACCATTTTGTAAGGAATTCTAGATATCTCTCCTCTGTCAAAGGTCCTTGAAAAAACAATAATAAATATATCCAATAATTTTTATTCCAATCACTTCAGCCCAGACATTTACTCCAAATATTTCCTAAAAATTACCTTGATTTCCCTGCGCCCAATATCTATTGCTTTGTTTATTGAATTTTCCATTGCTGAATCTCTACTCATCAGAAAACAATGTGAAAAAAAGAAAATTCGGGTTATCGGTATCGTTCTGAAGTAATCAGTCACAACAAGTTACTTCGGCTACCATCATCTTCGTACAAATGCTCATGCAATAGATATTTAAACGAGGGGTAACCATATTTTTTTGAAAATCTCTCTTGCTGACTCATTACTAATTTACACCTCGTGGCCAATTTCTCTAGTAGAAGCAGTGGGATTTACCTCTACAAAAGCCAACACGTTAATTTCTGTCGCTTCATCAACGATAGAAGCTTTACGATTGTTATCAATTTCCTGATTTGTTTCTCCCCAATTGGAAAATATTGCGATATGGATAAGGTCTATTCGGATACCTTTGGGTATACAATTTCGCGCCGTTTCTGGAAGTTTTGTGACATTTTCCAAAATTTACTAACCTGTCCACTTTTTCATCTCTTGTATACATGTTAAACAATAGCAACAATTAAAAGACAACAAGCAACAATGATAAAGTTATCAATACACACGTGTTATTATTTGTCAAGCTTCTTTTTGTTTCCACAGTACACCCTGCTTATTCCCAGCGTTGGTTTGTTGACAAAATGCTTAGAATCTAGTTTTCTTCGATTTCCGTGACACGTAATTTTTTAAATTATTATTCACCAAAGAACTTGCGTATTTGCGTTAATATCAAACCGATTTTCGATTTGAAGGTATCAATGGATTTGTCGTGAAAATAAGTATTCAACCGAATAAATAAACCAGAGACTTATTCGTGAGGAATCCTACTTAAAAGGAGTTTACTTTAACTGTACCAAAAATACATGATTGGTCATTAGCAGGATCGAGACGCCATTCTTTACAAATGACTTTGTTCATCCATCATCGCCATTTTGTTTTCGCACATTTGCAAGAAAGTAGTTTTTTATATTTAATCGTTAAATACTTTTATCATCGTTGCTACTAGTTAATATTGAAATTAGTTATTACGAGCAAAAAACCGCCGCGCTGTTTAGTGATACTACATCTTGCTGGAACACGTGAATCGTGAAGGATAACTATCAATGCATATATGTCGTAAATAACGTAACGGCATAAAAAAGTCACCTTCCAATATTTCCATACGACCTTTCGTAGACTCGTTGGTAAAAGGTGCAATGGATACTACTTATTTATTTATAAATAGATGCATAAAAATCCTAATCATTTACGCAAAATTCCGTTAGGTTAATTAAATTCCTATAATTAATTGAACGTCGCGCTCACGTGGCTTTTCTAAATGAACCAGGATGTATGTGAAAGTAAAATATTGTACAATTTGATTGAAGGAACCTATTTTATCTTGTCTCGACACTTTTTTGTGAAAATCAGTTTATTATAATTGTTTCGTCGCCAAGTCCATGCATCCTGTAAGTATATTGTCTAGCGTGTTTCAGGATTGTCGGATTTCGTTATGTATTGCGGAAACGCTGTGCAGGAACTCGGAAGTGAATGAAAAGTAATAGCGCTAGGGATAAAAAGCGAATATGTTTGCCAATTCTACAAAAGTATATTTTCGTTAATCATTCCAATCTCACAGCCATTGTAAAGCCAAGTAGAATTCATAATAATTCTTAGTAACTCTTTTAATTTATTTTAACTAGCTTCTACAGTGAAGAAAAATATCGTGAGAAAATCATTACAATCATCTTCACAAAAAATTAGGAAGACAAACCATTCCATCCTTCAACGATTATTTACAACATTTTGGCAACTTTTCAAATTTTCTTTATATCTACGATTATGATATCTGAAAATAATTAGCCAAAAAAGCCAAACATGGTTGGCGAACTCGCTCCAGGCCGGCGTCTGGCAATACGTTGTATTATTTAAATAAATAATAAATATATTGGAATTGAGTTTGTTTAAGCATGCAAAAAAACGCAACAAGTTAATACTTGGTAAAATTTGCGGTCTTATAATTTTTTTTATTTTTAGTTCAATTTTGATAAATTGTTAGCAAACTGTAGATGAAATGACTAATTTCAACTTGCATATCCAGTCTTTTGTTAAATGCTGGTGTATTAGTCATTATACAGGGTTAATTAAAAGTTCGTTGTATAACACTAACGTTAAAACACCCTGTGGAATAATTTCGTTGCCAAATTCTTACAAAATACCAATTTTTGTTAAGAATCATTCCTTTCCTTCATTTCTTTTTTTGGTTCATGTCTTTAGGTGCACTGGTTCATTTTTAAAAGCGAAATGAACTTGCCACCAACAGTTTACTTTGAGAAATGTTATTTTTTGATGAGCCGGCTTTGCTCGATGTTGCTCTAATGTCATATTGACGGTAATTTTTGTTACGCAAGACCTGTTATACTGTTACTATGGTTTTAAGTGCGGAAAATTGTGCAAAAGCTGTTGCTCTTGTTGAAGATGGACGTAATTATGAATATGTTGCAAGAACCCTTCATGTTCATCGCTCTACCATCAAAAGAGTAGTCGAACGTTTTAGACAAACTGGCAGAAATAAACGTAGGGCAGGTTGTCGCAGAAAACGAAAAACTGCTGCTATGGATGACAGATTTCTTCACATTAACACTCTGCGGGATCGTCATTTAACACCAGTGCAGACAAGAAATCAACTCCAAGAGGTCCGAGGTACTAATGCTAGTGTGTGGACAGTTCGCCGAAGATTGAAGGAGTTTGGTTTGAAAGCTTGCAGACCGGCAACTGGACCTAAAATGCTTCCTCGTCACCGAGTAGCTAGACTGCAATTTGCCACTGAACATTTACCTTGGAACTTAGGGCAATGGAACAATGTTCTTTTCACTGACGAATCCAGATTCTGCTTACATTCTCCAGATGGACGGAAAAGAGTATGGAGAAGGGCCGGAGAATGATTTGCAAAGTGCACGTTCAGTCCCCGTCTAAGCTATGGAGGAGGTTCGGTAATGGTGTGGGCAGGAATAACCCGGGAGGCCTGCACCGATTTGGTGGTCATCGATGGATCCTTGACGGCCCACCGATATATTGAGGAGATATTAAGCAATTACGTTGTACCTTTTAGTGGATTTATCGGCGATGGCTTTATCCTAATGCAGGATAATGCGCGGCCACATTCAGCATTGCGTGTTACACAATACCTTGCGGAAGTTGATATTAACAATATGAACTGGCCAGCATGTTCGCCCGATCTTAACCCCATAGAGCATGTGTGGGACACGCTTGGTAGGCGGATCAGAGATCGCGAAGTAGCTTCGGCTACGGTAAATGAGCTTCGTTTAGCCCTTCAGGAGGAATGGCAAAATATACCTCAAGATACTATTCGTAACCTTATTGACAGTATGAACCGACGTATGCAGGCAGTTATAAGGGCTAGAGGTGCTAATACAAAATATTAAGTTAAATTTGTTGTAAAAAGTACGTTTCTTTAGGTTAATTAAGTTACAGTTGAATTGTTTTGATTTTGAAGTTGAATTGTTTGCATAAAAAAATTTTCTTATTTTTCTTTCTTTTTATGTAAGTTGTAATAACTAAACAATATATTGTTGCCATTTCATTACTAGACTCATAAACTAAGCTGTCAAACTGACGTTAGAGCAGCAACGAGCAAAGCCGTCTCGTCATAAAGTAAACTGTTGTTGACAAGTTCATTTCGCTCTTAAAAATGAACCAGTGCACCTAAAGACATGAACCAAAAAACAAAGTGTAGAAAAGAAACAGCTCTTAACAAAAATTGGTATTTTG
The DNA here is from genome assembly GCA_963675555.1 of Leptura quadrifasciata. NCBI lineage: Eukaryota > Metazoa > Arthropoda > Insecta > Coleoptera > Cerambycidae > Leptura > Leptura quadrifasciata. Next base: position 531,605 of record OY776678.1, on the reverse strand, counting down.
AAAGAATTTGACTACGAAATTATTCCACAGGGTGTTTTAAAATTAGGGTTATAAAACGAACTTTTAATTAACTCTGTATAATGACTAATACGCTAGCATTTAACAAAAGACTGGATATGCAAGTTGAAATTAGTCCTTTCATCTACAGTTTGTCAAAAATTTTAGAAAATTTAACTAAAAATAAAAAAATTATAAGACCTAAAATCTTACGAAATATTAACTTGTGTTTTTTTTGCATGTGAGTGTATTTTTCAAAATTTGGCGAAGTCGCCAATGGTACCACGTCACTTATGAATTTTATAGGTTCTATATGTCAAATTGTGGTATGATAAAACCAGATACATTTTAGATGGCACTCTGCAGAATTTACAAAATGTCCATGCATATCAAACTGAAAACCTCCTTTTCTAGATTAACATTTTGAAGTCAGTGAATGGAAGAACATATTATGCCCCTATAAGTTTTGATAAATTAATTTCACTTGCATACTTGGTAATAATTACCACTTAATGAATTACGTAGGTAAGTTGCCTAGTACTTAATTACATCAATATTGAAAATAAGGACAGTGACATTTTATTAAATATTCTAATAATTTCAACTCGCGCTTCAATGACGTTTAAATATAGAACGAGCAAATAATACTTCGTAATAAAACCTTTTATAATCACAATCAACGTTAATCGTAATCGATCAAATTTGGACAAATCAATTTATTAGCCAGACATTTCGGGAACTTATTTGTGTCCGACCAGTGTGTATGTCAAGGCCAATTATGATTTATTTTTTTAATTGGAGTCGTTAGATGAAGACAAAACACAATAATTAGAATAGAATTGCACAGACAAAGAAATATGCCTCGACGTTGTGCGCTGCAGCAGAAATTGCAGCTAAATGTAGGTCAAAGATTAAAGTTGATGCATCTTTAAGTTCAAATCGCGTTAATTCATTTAATAGCTAATAAAGTTTCTTATATAGCAACACATTATGCGGCATACTTTCGATGTGAAAAAACGGAGGTCATATAAATGTCCGCCTAATATTTATTACCGTTTATTTGTATTCGGATATAAAGTCATAGCGAAGTTTAAGAAATGATAAAGAGCGGTGTTAACTATCCCCTTTATCAGGACTAATGAGGATGTCTCTCTTAATATCAACGGTGCAAAGTAATCGTTTGAATAAAGTCTCTTCTCATTAGCTACAACAATCACAATATACCTTAAGAAAATTTTAACCCAATCTCCAAATTAATGAACGAAGGAAAATATTAAAGTTTCATTTATTTGTGACATAGTTTTCTGGGGTATACTGCAATTGCTGAAATTTAGAGGTCTACTGCACATTAGGGCTTTAGGATATAGATGGATTTAGTGAAATAGGTTTAAAATATATTTTTATAGAAAATCTTATTAGCTTTAATTTTTATGTATAAAGAATTTTTTGACGTATTTTTCTTGACATTATTTTGTTCGCCGCTGAAGCAACGTTTCACAAAAATGGACATGTTAATCGTCATAATTTTCATTAAGACACAACCAATCCTTACATCTCACGAACAAATAGCCAAACAAGATGGTTTTTGAATGATTGGGGAGGAATTATTGGGGATTATGTGATAGGACCGCATTTTTTTGATGGACATGTGAATGGTCAAATATATTTGGAATTTTTCAAGACAGCTTGGAATAATTACTGGAGGATGTCCCCAGGGATATTAAGGAGAGAATGTGGTACCTCCATGATGGAGCACCTATGCACCACACTGCAGCTATTCACGAACATTTAAACGACGCTTTTCCAAATGGTTGGATAGGAAGAGGAGGACCCCATAGTTGGCCTGCCAGAAGCCCCGATTTGCCCAAAATAGACTTCTTTTTGTGGAGCTATGTTAAGGAGCGTGTACAACGCTCCTATAACTGTAAATGAAAATATGAAAGAAAGAATAAGGGAAGTTTTTTGTATATTAAAACTAACGCTAAACCACAATCATGAGAATTTTTGTAAGTTAACATATCGACATAAAAAAATTTAATATTTCGTAATACAAACTAGTTACATAAATATTCGTAGTTGGCAGCGTCTAACTATTTATTTTTCTCGTGTAATATTCGTCAGTAATGGCTTTTTTAACTTTCAAAAATAACACTTTGATATACCAACAATTATTTCTATCTAAATTGTATCTATCGAACTGACATTGGAAAATTATGAATTTAATCGCGACAAAACATCTCAGAAAGAAAATAAATCGTTTCAATCTAGTAGTCGATATTTTTTTTCTATGCAAATGTTGACTTGATAAGAAAGCATGTGGAGCGTTGGCAGATCTTAACACCCAAGGATTGTTAATAAGTTATCTGTAGGCACTAGCCAAGTAGCTTTTATACTTGTCTGCGTGTCTGAAATCTCGGTATGTAATTTCCCGGCTATTCCATAGAGCTATCGTTTTTTACTGCCTAGACGACACGATAATTATAGAGATACAAAGCGGGTAACAAACAGGTGCTAATAAGAATCTTATTAAATATTTTTTCCTAGGCAATAATGTTTATGCTTCATCTGACTCTATTGGCGCTTGACATTTATCGGATACATCAGGGGCGTTATTCCACAAATGGCACCCGGAGCGACATTATACAAGTATTATCATTGCATTTGCACATGCACGTGACCTAAAAGAGTATTTAAAGCTGTAGTATACGATTTTGAATAATAATACTAACATTTTAATTTTTTTTAAATTACTCCAATCATGATCGTCAGTTGTTAAAGAAGACACGAAAGGGCATCTGATGCTCCTCCCGTAGGTTTTCTTTCTTGGCAATAGTGTAAATACAATTACAAATTATGATTTTAAGACAATTAAAAATATAACATATTTTCGCACCTCCTAGAATAGGAATTGAATGTCACTTTTAGCTCCCAGCTAGGGAATTTTAGCTGCATCACCCTGTATACCGGCTCCCAATTTAACGATGTTTAGTGTTAAAAGGGTCCACTTCTGGTTTTGACAAAAATAACATCAAATTTGATATTTTAGGTCAAGGAACTTTTTTTCGTATTTTGACAAGTACTACCTTTATCCTAAGTTAGAGGCAGGAATTTCCTAATATTCTGTATATCTCATATGAAGTGGCTTCGTCCGGACCGCTCAATACCGCGTGCGTCGCTTTATTAATTATAATTTTTTTATCCTAGTAATATTTTAATAGCTTTGACTTTTGAAAACGGAAATATGTATATTTGTAAACAGCCAGTGCAAATTTCAAGTCAAAAGGATAATTTGTTTATTAACAAACTGGCAAATGCAAATGTTAAAAATCTCGGTAGATATGCATCATAGAAAAAAGTTTATTTCTCAGGCTGCTCTTTATCTCCTAAACTTTTAAATCGTATTTTTTATATTAAAATCTCTTTGCATGTCAATTGAATTTCTTTATAACCAATTATTTTGAAATGCAAAAAATAATCAAAATTTGAAATAATTTTCTTCTCTCTCGTTTATCTTTAAGGACTTTTAAAATGCTACAGTTTGAGTTATGAGTAGATCCACTGTTACAAATTTGTTCTTTATTACGCAATATATTGCAGTTTAGATTGACCTGGGACTCCAGACTGATGCCATCTAACTGATTTTTCCAAGGCCTTCGACAGGCTGGATCATAACATTCTTATTATGGAACTTCAGGCTCATGATTTGATGTTTAATTTTTTCTCTTCATATCATAGTAATCGTAAGCAGTATGTTGAATTCTCTGGTTGTCAGTCGGTGGAAATCTTGGCGACGTCCGGCATCCCACAAGGATTAAATCTGCGTCCACCTCTCTTTGATATATTAATTAACGACATAACTGTCTAATTTACGCAGATGATTTGAAAATATATTGCAACATTAAAAACAATGAGGATTGTATAATTCTCCAAAATTATCTTGATAAAATTAATGAATGGTGTTTGTTATAATACATTCAATTCCCTATAAGTAAGCGCAAACCGCAAAATGTCAAAATTAGTCAAAAAATTTAATCATCCGGGCGACGATAAAAGTTTCCTTCATTATCATTTCAAGCAAAAACTACAAATAAGTCACCAAAAATCTGAAAAAATTCACGAAACGTCGATAATTCTAAAATAACCTAACACAATAAGAAAACACGTCAAAATATTCCATTCCTCAATTTTACAAAATAATTCTTCCAAAATACTCACCTCAAAAATACAGCCCCCATATAGTAGCATTCGACACGCAACATACTTTTCGTACCTCCGATGTAAACCTTAAATTCATATTAATTAATTTTCTACAACTCCTTTTCTATTTGATTTTAACCTTTTCTCGAATTGCTCCAGAATTATTTTATCTATTTCATTTCAGTTCACATTTCCAAATTAATGTCACAACTTATTCTCGTTTCTACGCACTAACACACTTTCAACTCCATATTACGTCCTCGGAACATCATCGCGCGTGACAACTCAATGACCATATTACGTGCATGCGTAAAGTATGACCGTACGAGGATGGCTCGATATATTCAGCCTTCTTTTTTGTGATATATTTCTTGAACCAAAACTGATTCAAGTTTCATTCAATTGTCAAGTAATTCCCCTTTCTGTTACCTAAACAATCGTATAATTTTCATTTCTGAATTTCCATTTTCTACAAAGATGATGCATTATTGCGCAATCGATGAGTCACCCTCGCCCGTACGGAATGTCTGGATCCAACTTTCTAGAATATAATGGGTGTAACAACGTTCGTGCTCGATTTACGGGGCACGACAAACGAAACCATACCAAACAGTATAAAAGACCGAGTTCAACGCGCTTTCGGCAAATTAGTTTCTTCGGTGTATTTCGCGATAATCAAATCCAGTGCCCGCGCTACTTCCAAGGCCGAAACCTTGTAAAAAAGAGTTTTTTCTATTTAATTTAATCTGCCCTCGCGCATAAACCTAATTCGTAGCTAGTGCCCTAGTGTTGAGTGAATTTTTTCAGACATTTGTTAAATAATTTAATCTGCCACCACGCACCTAATCATAAGTGAATTTTGGACATTTTTTCAATCAAACTCTACCGAATCAAATCTCCCAAGCCGGAATTTATTCGTTGTTGAAAAATTACAAATTAGGAACTGTAAAAAAGAATAATATTTTAATTTTATTTAAACCTGTGTTCGCTTTTAATAATAAATATTATAATTCGTTCTAAAAACGAGTGTTTTAATAATCAACGACAGCATACAGGGTGCTCCAAAATAAAATTTTCAAATTAAACAAAAGTGGTTTATTTTAGTGTTTATTTATTTATTTTTTATATTGTTATATTAGCATTTATATTTTTGTACGCCTTCTCTTAAGGTATTCTTTTTCCCCATTCACAAACAAATAAATAAATAACACACATTTCTCGGTTTTGACGACAGGATTTCACTTTCAGCTCAATACGCGTTTAAGAAATAATCTGAGATGAAAATTCAGCTCGACGTGATTGGGCACAACGATTTTTTAAAATCAATAAACGCAATAACGTTCTTCACTATAAAGAGAGGTTAGATCAAAGGAGGCATCCTTTGATCTAACCTCGCCAACATTTATTTACTTCCTGATTCGTATCAATTAGAAAACTTTATTGTACGTATACAAGTAGCATTATTAACGGAGAAACTGCAAATTTAAACACAAATCTTCATTGCAATCTTCAACATAACTTCCAGTGCGGGTTATAAAAACTTTCCTCTAATCAAGATCAGCCTAAATTTACGAAATATACGTCACACTGATAATATTTTATCGTGGGACATTCGGATTATTATAATTCGGCAATCACACTGAATTTACATAAAGCGAAAGCAAATGTCAAATTAAGCAGACAAATGGAATATGATTCAGTCGTATTAAAATTACATCTTAGTAATGGATCATATATTTTTGAGAGATCGGTTTAATACAGGGTGGGGCAATAGTATGTCAGGCTCGAATTCTACGATAGCTAGAAATAAAAAAAATAAATTAAATAAAATAAACCTATAACTGGAAATTATTATCGAATATACAGGGTGAACCAAGACGATCGTACAGGATCAAGTGTCATTATTTAATTGGAATGCTATAAATATCAGTACATTTTTAGAAACCTCTTTCTAAACTCCTTTCACTCCTATATTATTATTGTCTATCTCCCTACCATTTCGGTGTAGTGATTTTGTTGTTGAAATAATACCATCTGCAGATGCATTTTTAAAAAATCACTAGTCACCATTAGGGATTTTATGAAAATTTTTTGTAAATACCCGTTACGAGGCATCTAGGTGATGTTTTTCACTTCGTAAAAATATACAAGGTGGCTAATGCCAAACAAATTTTAGAGTCCCTTGGTTCTCGTATACACACTAAATCCCAATTTAATTTTTTACTCCCTTTAATAATAGGGCGGGGTATAAAAATATACAAGGTGGATAATGCCAAACAAATTTTAGAGTCCCTTGGTTCTCGTATACACACTAAATTCCAATTTAATTTTTTACTCCCTTTAATAATAGGGCAGGGGTGACGATGGGGGAGGTAGAGGGGGTAGCTAACGCCGAAATTTTTTTTTGAGACGTTGCCTTTCATAATAGTGTTGGGGTGGTATTAGGGGTGATAGTGAGGGGGGCGGGCGGTGGGCTGATAAAAGTTATAGATAGACAGACCGGCAGACAGGACATTTTTTTTCGCTCAAATTTAAAACCTCGACGTTTCATGAAATTTTAAGCATATTTCAAAAAAAAAAAATTGCGTTTCTATACTTTCACTGGACGTGGAAATAAAATTGCGGCTAGCCAATGCACGATGCTCGTAAACGCTTAATATTAAGACGAATATTTGAAATTATACATACATCAATTTATCGATTTAATATTTTTAAAAAGGGAAACAAAGAATACCAGAGGTGAATATGCAGAACAGGGTACCAAACCATTTACTGACATTTAAATGCCTTTCTTTTATCGTATAAAAAACGTAAATGTACAAATTTACAACATCGCAACATCTCATTTCATGTTTATAAACTGATTTGGGCAGGTTAAATAAAAAATTCGACCAGCAATCCTTTGAAACATGTTGTTAAGTGATACATTAATTGTAGTAATGGGAAGGTAAAGCAATTTGGAATTTCTAGTACAGGTAATGAAATAAGTTCAATCGAATAAACTTCCTGGTTTACATACATAGATATCGAAAACTATCCTGAAAACGCTTAGACGAACAACCTTCATTTATTTTCGCATGCAAATCGCTTGTGAAAGGAACATTCAAGAATGTAGCATTGTAAGTGCATCAACGGTCTCCCAATTATGAATATTAGTAACTTTTACATTTTTAATCAACACGCTGGCGATACAATAAAAATGCATCTATTTAGTCCTGTTTATTTATACTCGCTGTCACGAATTTAAACTTCTCTTTGAGGGTTTTGTGAACGGGAGATTGGTAAGTAATCATTGGCGGAGGAAAAACAGTCAAGGTTATTCTATCAAACCAAAAAATACGAACAATATAGGAAAATACTTCACTAAATTGTAAAATGGAAAATTATTTTACAGAAAACAGAAAGAAGAGAGCACTGCTGATATATGGTAGGAAGAAATACACATATTAGACAGTCATGAATAAAATAATAATAATAATAATTTTTTAAAATAAACACCACAGAAATTAGACATTAGTAACTAAGGATTTAGTGCAAGCAAATTAGATTAAAAAACAGTGAATAGTAGATATCATTTATAAAGAAATAGTATTTGAGATATGTACTCTCGATAGGGTTAGAAATAGATATCTGAAAAGTTCCCACTCCATTCAGGAAAGGAAAGACCTTTTTTTGCAAAAAAACACCCCTGATGGCAATTTCACTCTGGTTTTTCACTTTTATCTTGTAACCCGTTCGTTGGAAGAGAAGAAAGCGTAGGAAATAAAAAATTTGTCGTTAAATTCTGTATAAAAAATGTCCTATTGACCTTGTACCTTATAATACCTATTTCGCAAAACCCGCTAGACATGCATCTTATAGAGAAAATTCCGCTCTATAATTCATTCTTGGGTATTTTCCTCGTTAAAGTAACCGGTTTTGCTGTGAAACTTCGTGTAAAATCGAATGACCTGTGCTTCAAACTACCCGTCAGTTTGAACGCTGTTACTGCGAAATAGTTTGGGATAAACTACAAGGCCAATAGACCATTTTTGATACAGAACTTAGTGACAATACTTCTATACTTTTTAGAAGATAAAAGTGAAAAACCAGCGCTCAACCCCCGTTGGGGGTGTTTTTTTCAAAAAAAAAAAGGATGGGGTGGGAATTTGTCGCATATCTATTTCTAACCATATCGAGAGTACCTACACATCTCAGAAGATATTATTTCTTCTAAAATGTCTAATTTGCGTGGATTAATTATTCTTCTTATATACCGCGAAAAAAGTTGATTGCATCCTTTGAAAATTGCTTCACACTTCTTGTTTTACTATTTTTTTTTGTGTAGAACCTATGTAGCCTATAGTAAACAATTAATTAAGAATTCTAACAATTTATTTTTATTGTATCTCCTTATTTAGATTAACGTCCTGGCGGAGTTTAGCCTTAGCTATTCCACCACTCAACCAGGACACATGCACAGAGATAATTACTCGAACTCAGGAGTAGTACAGTAACTATCCGTGTTGTCTCTTACACGACCTCGTCTAGTCCACTGCCACCAACTCGGTAATACAAGAAAAACACCACTAAACATCCATGCCCTGGCCAGGATTCGAACCCGGGATTCCTTGAACGTTGAGCCACTGAGCCGGCGATACGTATTCTGCCACAGGACTGTCATATGCAGTTATTTGGAGAAGAAATCGGACTGTTGAAAACATACCCTATAATCAATGTGCTGTTAATTCGCAGCAACAGATTTTGTCAAGCAAAATTTGTTTGAGGTAAGCTTCATCAATAAGCCATAGTACTGCCGTATCCATCCAAATGGGGGATAGATTTCGAATAACGATAAATGAACTACCTCTAAAAATGAGAAAGTTTCATCGAATGTATCATTAAAATTTGTAGTACAAAATGTAAATATATTAAAAAGTTGAAATGCACAAAATTATGTTAATTTATAAGATATAATTTAAAAAAGATCAATAATTACGTCTTATGTTGGAACGGTCAAAATATTCTAGGTGCGCCTCTGGCATTTAAATGCCGCACTATGCATGTCATTAACACGTTTTGCTCGAGGCTAAAACATAGAAACCTACTAAATGAGGCAGGTCCAAGTACAACAAACCGACCAAATAAGAACAGTTCAATTGAGAAATTACAATCTGGATGTATTTTATACCATTCAACGATGCCTATTACATGCCCCACGTTATAAACTCTTCAATTTACAAGAAAATGCACTTGAATTAGTAAGTTGAAAGTTACCAGAGTATTTCAGACATATACAATGTTTACACTGTTTACCTTGTGACCAATTCAAATCTGCTAGAAGCAATATTAATCACATTATAGAAGCGACTTTCTGATACAATTACATGACCATTTAATCCAGAACACATGTCATTTTTTTAAAAAGATAAGAGAGAGGTAAATATTACTTCAGAATGTATTTTAAAAAACTGTTAGAAACTACAAATTTTGGCAATGAGATCTGAAAATTAAAACTAAGGTTAGAGTTAGTGGTGTAGAAGAGCTAAAATACTCGTTACAAAGACCGTTACTAAGAGAGATCCGAAAATAAAAAAATATAATGATTTCTGTTCATCGCATTTTCAACATAAGCAATTAAAATAGAAATTCCCCCCACTCGCTCTTCCTCTTTCCACTTTTTCCGGGTACTAAGTTAATGATTTTCTCATTACAAAGAACCAAGTTCTAAATAAAGAGCAACGAGTAGTTCCGAGTACATAAAAGCAGATTTATTCACATCACTAGTTAAGAGTACAAAAATATTTAAACTACGTGTTTTTTAACGCACTACAAGTAAATTCATTTGCGATTTTATCACGTCATAAAAAACGTGAACTTATTAATCGACTGAAGGAATATATGCGATTCAATTACATTACATTTTTGCTGGTTAACTTTCGCGGGTGCAATCGTTGATATAGGATGTAAGTAGATGTTACATTATCACACACAAACGTACTTTCCCGCTAATGATTCTAAGTGTGTTTTCTTGTAAACCAAAGAGGTTAGGAAGGAAGCGGAGTATAGTTACAGCAGAAATGCACGTGAAATGGGAATATGATACAACAGGCTGTCTATAATTCAAAGGGAAAGTATTTAAACATTTTCTATGACGATAGAAACAAATTTGTCGAAATAGGTTTGCATTCGAACTATATCACTTCAAATATTTAAGATTTTTGGCCAGTTTTCTCACTTTTGTAGGTTATGGTTGCGCTTCTAAGACCTACAGTAAACAAAGATTTGTAGAAAATTTAATTACGAAGATTTTGTTTTTTGTCCCGATCAGATCCACATATCTCAAGTTATTCACATTTTTAGACTGAAAAACGCGGTTAATAAAATTAAATTGTTAATAATAATTGAAGCACAGAATTTTTGAAGTACAAACATTTGCTAACTCTTTAACACCTCCCCAACAGGATTCAACCGTAAAATTGTTTGGAAAAAGTTCCACTTCAAATCCTATTTTGACTGCATTACAAAACGAAAAAGGTTATAGACAAATAATAGGAATACATCAATTTGGAAAAATGTCTAAAATAGTTGCTTCTTATTTGAATTTGCCAAATCAGACAGAATATACTATGTATTCGTCGCGTCGGTTTTCTGTCACGATGTTGGTTAACTCTGACGGAGATTTTGCTAGTTTTCATCAATGTCCAAAAGTTCAAAATCGAGTGAAACAAACAGTGGGAGTAAATAAAATAAATTAAAGTACCTAAACCTATAAAAGCTGATGTATAATTCGACTTCGAATATTCCAATTATTTCTTAAGCGACCACACCATGCGGCTAGTTTAATTTTGCACCGCTACTGAAAAAAAATGTCTACTTTAAAATAATGGTCCAATTATGTTATTACAACCGCACGAGAACCAGTTTTGAAAACTATATGAACACGACCTAATCATACGTTATTAATGAAATAAATAATAAACCTGATCGTTCCACACACAATACCTTTTATAATACAATAAATGAGAGTTTCACATAACTGACTTTTCTAATTGCATTTAATAGTTTCCCCTTTTCTATTTCATTGCACTCTTGCTGATACCAAAATTGGATGTGTGGTTACATGCTGTAATTTGTATATAATTCTAAACAATCTGTGAAAAGTGTGCCAATACCAATTACGAGAGAACTATTTTTTTTATTGAAATATCTGTGTAGAAAAGGAATCAGATATTGTAAACTATACAGCATCACGTCGTATGCATAGAGTTTTATGGAATCATTAAATAACTAATCATTAAATGAAAATATATTTAGATATACAGTGCATTTCAATAAAAACTGTCTACGCTATATAAACTAGGATATATTGATTCTTGCACAAAACGCAAAAATACGTCAAAAAGGAATAATAGGAACACTCCGTAGTTTTTAGGTCATTAGTCTCCCCTCGAAGAGTTTATTACAAAAATGTATAAATTTGGGGGTCTACAGTGAATAGTTTGGAAGCTACAGATAAAATTAATTTGAATACATAATCAGTATTCAAACAGATGAATCGGACGTGGAGGGCATGATTGGCCGACTAGACCACCAGATATCAAGCCCACAGACTATTTCCTATATCTCAAATCTGGAGTTTACGATGTCCAAATAAGTAGTATAATTAAATTGATTAGTTACTTCATCGAATTCTTCATTGCAGTGACTAAATTAGAAACAATTCTGCATTAATTACAACATTTATTAGCAATTTAAATAAACGCCAACGTTATTCTTTTTTAAAATATGCCCTAAGTATCTCTTTTTGAAATTCCTTTAATGTTCTCTTGTAAAGATTTATTTATGTTAAATAGACTATTATTACTTACTTGGACAATTATTTATGCAAGCAAATAGTTTATTTTCTTTAATTTCCTCATTTTGCAAAATTCAATAGCTTGTAAAAAAATCAATAAAGATGCGACAAAAAAAATCTAATCATTTAGTTTTGTATAATGATATTTGTGGTTTTATAATTGCCAACTGACTTACCTACCTACCCCCCCCCCCCCACTTTTTTCTACAATTTTAAAAATATAATTCTGAAATTTAGGAAATCAAATATATATATATATATATATATATGACAAATGACATTGGCTACCAATTTTTCATGATTTGTAAGGTATAATTCAATGCAGGTCGGGGTATTTGCCCGCTGAGTAGTTGTTTCCTGCAAATCATGTATAATAACAGTATAATAACAATATATATATATATATATATATATATATATATCAATCAATGGCTACATTTTGAACATTCGATGGTAAAAAAATCACTTTCGATATGAGCGGAAATTGCCATAACTTTTTTATTTTACATAGCACCCTGTATATTTAAGTCCCTTTTCTTATAAAGCTGTGATTTATCTCCCCAACGCTTTTCTCAGATTTAAAATTGGATGAAAAATAGCCTTGGAAATGGCATTTATTTGCTATTTCCAGTTGGCTTTTGAATAATAATCAGTATCCAAACAGATGGATCGGACGTGGAGGGCATCATTGGCTGACTATACCACCAGATATCAACCCCACAGACTATTTCCTATATCTCAAATCTGGAGTTTACGATGTCCAAATAAGTAGTATAATTCAATTGATTAGTTACTTCATCGAATTCTTCATTGCAGTGACTCAATTAGGAACAATTCTGCATTAATTAGAACATTTATTGGCAATTTAAATAAACGCCAACGTTATTCTTTTTTAAAATATGCCCTAAGTATCTCTTTTTGAAATTCCTTTAATGTTCTCTTGTAAAGATTTATTTATGTTAAATAGACTATTATTACTTACTTGGGGTGTAATGGGGTAGTGAAGCGCAAGTTATAGCCTCTCCTACTCAATTGTTAACCTCACCTTCACGATGAGTTCAATTTGAACTTGGTGCACCCTGTTTTCACTAACGAGGCTCTAACGACCGAGTAAGGGCGGAATAACCCTTACCTTTTGCCGTGAGCACATCCACCTTCTCACGAAGAGTGCGGTAAAAATAACCCACCGCACACAAAGGTTGCTTTTGGAATCGTTTGGTTACCCCATCGTCGCAGTCTCCTTCTGTGCCATGGGACCACACCACTCGCCTTCCGCAACCGAGCTGGTCAGTTGCATACCTGCTCCAGCTAAAACTTCAAATGCAGCTTCGTTTTCAGTCGATTAAGGCTTTAAAAAAATGATGGAGCGTTCAAGTGGGACAAAATTATCCGGAGGTAAAATACCCTCCCGATCGGATCTCCGGGGGAGGGTGCCCACAGGGACACCTCATCGAATGTCGAAAAAATACCGACAAGTTAAATCCAAGAAAACTAATTCTTTCATCTACGGTGCTTGGAATGTTCGTACTTTGAACGACATCACTCGCACCGATCGGCCTGAAAGAAGAACTGCTCTAATAGATAGAGAACTTCACCGACTCAATGTTGACGTTGCAGCTCTCAGCGAAACTCGATTTTTGGAGGAAGGCTCTCTCACAGAAAAGTACTACACCTTCTATTGGAAAGGTCTTCCCACCAATTCAAGAAGACAACATGGAGTAGGATTTGCCGTTCGGAATCAACTTGTATCCAACTTAACACAAGTACCACAAGGCCTATCCGAGCGTCTAATGCTGCTACGCTATGAGCTATCAGATGGCAACGCGGTAAATCTAATAAGCGCCTACGCTCCCACTCTGGATGCAAGTCAAGAAACCAAGGAAAGCTTCTATCAACAGCTGGAAGAAACCCTCTGTAGAATACCTAAAACGGAACGACTCGTTATTCTTGGCGATTTTAACGCTAGAGTAGGGAGAGATGCAGACACCTGGCCAGGCATCATAGGCAAGAACGGTTTAGGCAACATGAACGCTAACGGTCAATTACTCCTAACTAAATGCGCCGAACATGATTTAGTTATAACAAACACCATTTTCCGACAAAAAGATAAATTTAAAGGCACCTGGCGTCACCCCAGATCAGGTCACTGGCATCTACTAGACTATGTTATCGTACGTAGGAAGCATCTCAAGGACGTCCAAATTACAAAGGCGCGCATTGATAGCGAATGTTGGACCGATCATCGTCCTGTTGTCTCTAAAATGAAAATTGTTATGAGACCCAAACACCGAAGAACTCAAGTAAAACGTAGACTCCGTCTCTGTATTAGTAAATTGCGTGACCAACAAACCGTCGAACAGCTAAAGCAAAAAGTTCAAGAGAATTTGAGTGCACTAGAAGAAACCAATTCTGTAGATGTCGCTGCTACCTGGACACAAATTAAAGACAGTTTAAAAAGTGCGAGTGAGGAAATTCTTGGCACTGCAGCAAGTAAAAAACAGGAGGACTGGTTCAATGATAATGAAGCTTTTATACAAGAACTTCTTGACCGCAAACATATTGCCTTCCAAAACGCTATCAACCACCCTAACGACTCATCAAAAGCAGAAGCTTTTACCCAATCTAAGTATGAAACGCAACGCGAAATCAGAAGAATAAAGAACGAGTGGTGGGCAAGCAAGGCCAGAGAAATTCAAAGGTACGCCGATTCACACGACTACAGGAATTTCTTTCAAGGAGTAAAAGCAGTGTACGGTCCCAGTCGGAAAAATATGTGCCCTATTAAAGATTTAAATGGAAATCTCCTCAAAGAAGACCAGGAAATAAGAGCCCGATGGAAAGAACACTACTCTAACATTCTTAACCAGCAAAGTCAAGCCGATCACGATATTATAAATCTTATCCCTCAATATGACACCTTCGAAGACTTAGATAAACCACTAACAACGGAAGAGATCTTAACCGCCATTGGGCAGCTAAAAAATAACAAATCTCCCGGCGCCGACTCACTCCCAGCTGAGATCTTTAAAGCTGTGTCGTCAGAGCTCATACCCTACCTCAAAAAACTGTTTGATGTCGTGTGGGAAAGTGGTCAAGCTCCGCAGGAGTTTCGTGATACACTTTTAATCAACCTCTTCAAAAACAAAGGGAGCGCTGCGGACTGTGGAAATTACAGGGGTATAGCTCTCCTGGCTGTTGGAGGGAAGATACTCACTAAAGCGATGGCAAATAGGCTAACACCTGTTATGGAAAAGTTACTTCCTGAAACACAGAGTGGCTTTAGACCAAACCGAGGCACATCGGACCTAATCTTCACACTTAAACAGCTTCAAGAAAAAGCACTCGAACATCAAGGAGAAATTCACATGGCCTTCATTGATTTAACCAAGGCGTTTGACTCGGTGGACAGGGAAGTGCTCTGGAAAATTATGCTCCGCTTAGGTATCCCTAGAAAATTTGTGGAAGTATGTCGCAGTCTACATACAAACAACAACGCCCAGGTTATGTATAATAATGAGGCAACCGAACCTTTCCAAACCCTCACTGGAGTTAGGCAGGGATGTGTCCTGGCACCCCTACTCTTTAATTTGTTTACCACTGCTCTAACAATTATTGTTGACAACAAACTGACAGTCAGAGGAATAGGTCTCAGATACCGTTTTGATGGCGGTCTCTTTAACATAGGGCGCTTTAGAGCTTTCACGAAGACACGCACACGATTCATTTGTGATCTCCAGTATGCGGATGACTGTGCACTTTTAGCCTCTACGCCGGAAGAGCTTCAAGAACTTTTAGATGTGTATGCCCAGAGCTATGATTCCTTGGGACTTAAAATCAACATTGGAAAGACTAAGATTATGTCAACTCCTCATCAAGTGAACCAAATAGACATTACACTTAACGGAAATTCTCTTGAAGTGGTGGATCAGTTCAATTACTTAGGCAACGTTGTTAATGACAAAGCAAACATGGACAGCGAGATTCGCAATAGAATTAACGCTGCATCTAGAGCGCTCTGGGGACTTAGAGAGAGAGTATTTGACAACCACGACCTTGCTTTGTCAACGAAAATGGCTGTCTACAGAGCAGTTGTCATTCCAACGCTGCTATATGGATGTGAAAGCTGGGTCACTTACCGTCGTCATGTGAAAGAATTGGAACGTTTTCAGCAAAGACACCTCAGAAGTATGATGAAAATCCGTTGGTTCCATCACATATCAAACGTGGAAGTACTCAGGAGAGCAAACAGCCTTCCAATCGAGGTGCTTATTTCAAGAGCACGCCTAAGATGGGCAGGTCACGTTCATCGTATGCATGATAACCGCCTTCCTAAATGTACACTTTATGGTGAATTGCTAAGTGGTAGAAGAAAGCGTGGCGGTCAGCGAAAGAGGTTCAAAGACGCTCTCCATGAAAATCTAAAATCCTGCGGTATTGCAGACGAGCAATGGGAACAACTTGCAGCGGACAGAACCGAATGGCGGGGGGTTGTGGCCAGCTATCAAGGAAATGTTGCTGCAAGAAGGCCGAATCCAAGGCTTAACCAGGTCTATGTTTGTCCTGACTGCGGTCGACATGTGCTCTCCCGAATTGGCCTCTATAGCCATAGTCGTGTGCACCGTAGATGAATGGGAATTACAATAGACTACACCTTTTACTTGTTTTTATTGTACACAATTTATCGACTGTAACATTTTTATACTCGGACCCGAGTAACGGCTAATAATAACTTACTTGGACAATTATTTATGCAAGCAAATAATTTATTTTTTTTAATTTCCTCATTTTGCAAAATTCAATAGCTTGTAAAAAAATCAATAAAGATGCGACAAAAAAATCTAATCATTTAGTTTTGTATAATGATATTTGTGGTTTTATAATTGCCAACTGACTTACCTACCTACCCCTCCCCCCACTTTTTTCTATAATTTTAAAAATATAATTCTGAAATTTAGGAAATCAAATATATATATATATATATTAGGTTCTCGGGTTGAACCGCGTCTGAGATTGTTAATGTCTCGACGTTTCGGCTCCCGTTTTGGAGCCATTTTCAAGAGAAAAAGTGAGTCAAGTAAAAATTGTCAAAGAAAATAATGCTAGGAGTTCGTGGAACTGGTTCGATTCCGGGGTCTCAATCTGCCTACTCCCCAGATCTCACCGCGATCCGTCTCTAAGGCCTCAACCTGGCTACTCCTTAGAGCGAACTCGCTGGCAGTATCGGACGAAGTGTTATTTATACGAAAGCTGTCTGTGGGTGGGTACTGTATTTTTCATACCAACGACCGCGGAAGCTTCTCGGAACATATATATATATATATATATATATATATATATATATATATATATATATATATATATCAATCAATGGCTACATTTTGAACATTCGATGGTAAAAAAATCACTTCCGGTATGGGCGGAAAATACCATAACTTTCTTATTTTAAATAGCACTCTGTATATTTAAGTCCCTTTCCTTATAAAGCTGTAATTTATCTCCCCAACGCTTTTCTCAGATTTAAAATTGGATGAAAAATAGCCTTGGAAACGGCATTTATTTGCTATTTCTAGTTGGCTTTGGAATTCAGGAACAAATTCGAAGTGGACTTTGAATTTGAATAAAAAGGGTATTTCTCAACAAATCAAATGTAAAATTGGCCTATTTTGTTCGTTTGTTTGGATTTAGACATGTTTTTTCCATTTTTCCATTTCAGGGAAATTCAATTTGTCATAACTCCAAATTTTTCAAATAGTACCCTGGTTTTTCCCGATTAAAAATTGAATATAAATTAAAATAAATATTAAGCTTTTTGTAGAAGCGTTTCGAATTGTGTCCATAGGAATTAAAAAGATCCAGCCCCGGTATTTTTCAAAATTAATAATGGCAGTACTTCAGCTGCAATATGTGTACAAACGGAATTAAAGTTCAACAAAATATTAGAATAGTAAGTACGTTCGCGCCGTATCAATTTATGACCCTGTATATCAGTAATAAGCACGACAGGAAAATTTCTATGATCATTTTTGAATATCCAAGTGGTCCTCTATTACCCCTAGTTATGCGCAGTTTCTCACGGATCACCTCGTATTTCATTTATAACTGCAAAGTTAAGTTACGTCCAAAACAATCAAATTAAATCCAACGCATATCAAATAACAAATTTAAACCAAATTTCATAAAAAAAACTCTTATAAAATACTCTTGTAACAATAAATGCGGTATTACTGTAATTTGTACACCAACTAGTTGAATTTGTCAATTGCCAGGAACATTTTCCCTGCAGCTAAGATTATGTACCTATCATTAAATTTATAGCTGCTAATTGCTTACGCCAGAAATCGTTATTTATTACTTGGTATTGAATATTATTATAACTATTTTGACTACATTAACCGAAATCTATTTCTCTATTTCAAATTTTTCAATAATAATTAGACGGTATATAAAAAACATGAATTATGGTATCATAATTCAAGAAGTGCGAGGTAATTTTTTTAAGTAACCTTTTGGCGGAAAGGATTAATTGGGCTACATAGTTAATTACATACCCGCAATACTGTAGTAATAATAATTTCTAATTTATGTTATTGCTGTTCGCAAAACAAATATAGAAAATATTTAAATTTTATCGATACCTAAATACATAATAATATAGGATCGATATTTTTTTATAAATAATGTGTCAATATTAGTATGTGAAACTTATGATAAAATATGTAAAGCAACATAATTAATGTTTAAATGAATTTATTACTTAATAATTGGTATTTGTCTGCCTTTTTACTGGTGCTTTTATTGTAAGGAGAAGGATACCTTGCATACATATTATTTTTTTTGTCATAACTTTTCCTAATTATAATAATAAAAATCAATCATCTTTATTTATAGCGGAGTAAAACATGTATTTAGTTATAGTTTCCAAATGTTAGGGAAACTTAGATGGAGTTCTAAAATGGATAGATTTAAACTGAAATGGTTCTAAAATTTCTAGAACTACGTAATTGATGTTCTAATTGGTAAATAATCTAAAAACTTCCTCTATACTCTTCTGCTAAACACTAAAATATTTCCTACATTAACTCTAAACGAAGTAAAAATCGTCAATTTGGGATCTATCATAAATTATACGGGTTGCAATAGGGAAAACTGCAACAATAATAAATACTACGATTATTTGTCAGATTTAAATGTGATTAAATATTATTTAGAATCACAGGAGTCTAACGAATGCTATAAATCTAAATAAGTTTTATATAAAGTCAAATCTGATAAATAATTCTATCATTTATTATTGTTGACTTTGTTAGATGGTTAAATCTGAAGATACATTATAATAACCTATACTATAACTATACAGGGTGTCCCAAAATTCCCCCATTCCCTTTTGGGTACTATTTCTACGTGCAAAAATAGTAAGAAATTTCGCTATAAACTTTTTTTCCGAAAACTCTTTCTAGGTGAGCTACGTCCTTCTGAAGATAGAGGTTAAATGTGAATTTTTAAAGATTATCTCGGAAACGCTTTGAGGCAAACTTATGAAACTTGGTTCATGATTCTGCATTTGCATTTTGCATCACTTATTTTTGTACAGTATTAACCAAAATTTATTTAGTCCACTCGAAAAATAAATAACGAATTTAACTTTCCAAATGTATTTTTTATATCGATGTTATCTTCACCCAAACGCTTTTCTAAGAATAATTCCATATCCGTTTGAAGACTCTAACCAGGGCAGAAATCATATTTCCATAGAGCTTCAAATTACTAAAATAATTATTAGCAGTAGTGGAGCAGATCTGCAGGAAAACCAGACTAGAATAAGGAAATAAGAGTCGGGTCCACCCAACATTCCGACACATTTGTGCAGCGGATGCCAAAGGGGGGGGGGGGGGGGGGGGGGCGTGAGGGAGAAACGACATATTAAATGTATGGGAAAATGGTTTTTCGAAGATAACTCGGCGGTTTTTGATCTGACGAAAAAAAATTATCAAACCGAAAATGAGGAACTCATGAAAATAAGCAAATTTTGTTCCCAGCCTCATCGGCGTCAGGCCATTGATTCGCGTGATGTCGCGAATCCAAAGTGCAAAAGATAAAAAAATTGAATTCATTTTCTATCATGAAGGAGTGGAGGAATTCTTTTTTTTTTGTAGAAGGGTATTGGCAGATATTTTGGTGAGCCGGAGGTTGGGAGCGGTGGGATAATTAGGAAGGGAGAGAGAGGGGGGGGAAAACGAAAATATTTCACATGCTGATAATTCCCCGTGTAATTTATTTATTTACATACACAAATCCAACAGAATTTACATTCCATTTACAGGGCCGGAAACTCACATACAGATATATTATCAAAACTTATGATATAAATTAAAACTTGAATACACGTTATTGATATATATTATGGCTTACTATAACCTAAATCTTAATACTTTAATCTTAATCTTAAATCTTAATCTTAATTGACTTATCGCGAGCAGACCGACGTATATTTTTCTATTTCTCTTATTTGTCACAAGGTAACACTCGTATAAAATGATTTTTTTCGCAAACAAACGCTTGGTGAGCGAATAAAAATTGCACGTTTTTTTTCAAACAGTTTTTTTGGCACGAAGGGAAAGGGTAGTGGAAAAATCCTTTTCGCCACTTGACACCTTTTTTATTCACGTTTAATTTCCGCCCGGTCAGATCGCGATAAAATGATTAGGAAGGGAGATAAAGGACGGCAAAGAAACTGTTTGAAAAGACGTGCAATTTTTATTTCGCTCACCAACCGTTTTTTTGTCAAAAAAAAATCATTTTTTTCTGTACGTTGGTATGATCGCGACAGTTTAATTACACGGGGAGTTATTAGCATGTGAAATATTTTCGTTTTCCCCCTCTTCCTTCCCTCCTAATTACCCCACCGCTCCCAGCCTCCGGCCCAACAGAATATTTGCCAATACCCTTCTATTAAATAAAAATGTAATCCTCAACTTCACTCCTTCATGATGAAGAATAATTTTTGCACCTTGGATTCGCGATATCTCGCGAATCAATGGTTTGACGTCGATAAGGTTGGGAACAAAATTTACTTATTTTCATGAGCTCTTCATTTTTGGTCTGAAGATTTTTTTCTCGTCAGATCAAAAGCCGTTGAATCCAACATGTGTCTGAATGTTGGGGGGACCGAACTTTATTCATTGGCAAAAGAAAAAAATCCCGATCGGACGTTTCCTTATTCCAAAGCCAGATTTGCTCCACTCAGAGGAAGAGTGAAAGATTAATTTCGAGGCGAGTGATTCTTGTACTTCACTTCAATTATTTACAAGCACGTAGATGTTAATAAAAGAATTATAAAAGTTTATACATATACGACAATAATAATAATAAATTAATAACTTATTACACAATTTCAATCACGTTAGATAACCAAAATTCCGCGACATTAAATTTTCAATATTAGTAACTTTCTTTGTTAACTAAATTGTAAGTAACTAATACATATTCTTATTAAATGTTTTTAGAAAATTCGCAGTTTTTATGTTACAATTCCATTAGAGTATTTTTGTTTACTTTCTCAAAAATAATACTTGTTAAGTTTATAGTTAAAAATTACATAAGATGCTATAATATTTTTAATATTGACAATTTATTTTTATTTATAAATTCCAACTACATTCTTTATATACAATAATTTTCACATTCACAATTTTTATGTTCCGTATGATACAAAAACATTTATTAAATAATTCCTCGAATAATCAACAATGTATAATAAAAGATTTGGTTTTTGAATAATCCGTTTTACATTCTGATTTATTAAATTGTGCCAGAAGTATCCTGTCTAATTGCCATATTATATTATA
Organism: Leptura quadrifasciata; assembly: GCA_963675555.1. Classification (NCBI taxonomy): domain Eukaryota; kingdom Metazoa; phylum Arthropoda; class Insecta; order Coleoptera; family Cerambycidae; genus Leptura; species Leptura quadrifasciata. Next base: position 509,729 of record OY776678.1, on the reverse strand, counting down.
CATAATTTTACTTAAGGATTATAAGAAATGAACAAACATTTTGTGAGGTCAAAAACTATTTTAGTTCTGCAACTTATCAAAATATAGTTTTTGTAAAATAACTCGCGTTTTATCCATCTTAAGCTGAAAATCGCAGTATACAATGTAATTTCTCTACAAAAATGTTGCTATGCTATGCCATGAATGTTTTTCCCAGACCAATACTTTCGGTGCCATACAAAACATTAAAATGATCTTCTATAGGATATGAAATGTATTGATCTGAGGGAAAAGATGTATAGAAACTTTTTTACAGAAAATTTACTTAGCTTCAATTTTGTACACTGTCATCTTAAGCGCATGATAAACAGAAAATAAAAAATACAGAAAGGTTTTTGCACAAAGAACCTAAATTATACAATTAAGAATATAATTTTAAATTTTAATTTTGACGTTCAAAAATGTCTACCGCCTGAACTAAATCACATTTATTTCACTAATGTGACGCTTTTTTATTTAGTTTTTAATTGTAAATCTCACTCTATTTTAGTATCCCTTGAGGCTTATTCCTTTGGACAATAGTGCAAGTGACACATCATCTTTAAATAAAATAAGATTATATCTTTTACATACATTTTACCTGGATGCGGTTCTGTATTATAACAATTTGCGTATGATGAGTGATAACCCAGTAAAATACGTACAGTAATCAAATTAAGTACAAGCCTAACGAAGTATTTTTATGGACTCTAATCTAATATAATTCGGTTAATTGAATTAGTATGTTTCATATCCCAGTATATCCGAGATTTTAAAACAATAAAACTACGTACACGAAGAAGGCATTAGAAAAACAAATAAAAATACATTATCTACTCAAATTAATGGGGCAAAAGCAATAAACGTAAATGTACATATCGCACGGACTTAAGTTTGACGAAGTGTAAAATTTAAAAAATATATCTTGCACAGGTTAGGTAAAATATTTTTGGAAAATTGAGTTGAAAAGTCCCAATTAACTGTTTTCTTTTACCAAAACAAATTATGTAAATAAAATTTGAGGAGATGATTTATTTCTTATCAAAAAATAATCAGAGTATTCAGTAACATTTTTTGTAGGAGAGAGTAAAGAGTACCTTCCGAGGTACCTTCCTCATCCTTGCAATTCTGAATTATTTATTGTTAAATCACTGGTCGGCGTGGTCCCTTGACCTAACGCCGTGCGATTACTTTTTTTGGGAATTTTTGGAAGAAAAATTTATAAATATCATTTATCAAAGTTATAACTTAGATATATTTTTTATTGCATAGGTAATCGCGTTCGGAGACATCTTGTATATATATCACAATATACAAACAATGTAACAGGCAGTCAGTACTTTTGCCTTAAGGAGTATTTATTTAAATGGGGGGGTATTGTATTACTTATTTTAGCTAGACTTCACCTAAATTGAGAAAGGTTTCACAAATGTAAATTTGTCTTTAAATAAGGTGTATATCTAGTAGGCAAAGCCTAACATTTCCGGGCGACCGTGACCATAAAAAATAATATTTCGTTACAATACAAAAATGAATATTTTATAACAGTTATATTTCGTTGCCTAACGGCTAGATGCATGAAAATTGGTTATTTTTCCTTTTAAACTTAAGTTAAGAGGCAATTTTTTAAATTTTGATGTTCTCAAAATACATTTCGTGCAAATTTGAATTTTTTGTGGGTAGACAACATTAAACATACCGGAATAGAGTATATGAAATTCTGTTAGTAGGTGTGTTATCTAAAATTCGGTAAATTTGGTTGCTAATTCAAAACTGAAACTATTTTGACTATTATAAAACTTCGACCATTTATACGCGTATAAGGAAATGTCAAAAAAATATGGCCATTATTGTTTTCTAACAAACATATGTAATTTAATTCTCGTTGAATCTATTGCAATGATCTATCAGCGATTTTCGTCTGCCCGTCTGTCGTTCTAAGTGTATCAAAATAATTGGAACCATTTTCAGTAATTTCGTAGATGTATTTCATGAATGGATGGAGTACCATCAGAAGGTAGTACTTTGAAGGGGTTTTAGGATTTCGATGCCTGATAAACGATTTTTGTCATATATACCATAGTATCTAGCACCTATTAAAAATGCATACATATTTCAAACAAAAAAAAATATTTTATGAATTTTGTTTGACTAGGATCGACTGATTTTTTTTAAAGATTAATAATGTCAATCCCAATGTTTAATGGCATTTGTTGAAAATTGTTGAAATGTTGATTTCATTGTATTGATCATGTAGCTAGAAGTCGGAAAAATGATCATTTTTAATACTATGAAGTTGTAGAACAAAATTTAAAAAAAAATTGTTTATCCATGCTTCTTCATCACAACAATCTTTTTTAAATCGCAATTAGATAGCTGAAAAAACATTTGTGCCAAACTGATAAAAAAATAATACTATTGCGTACTCAATTTGGAGTTATAAACATAGTAGTGTATTTTGTAGGAAAAAGTAATCAGGAAAAGCCATCAAGGCCCAAATCAAAAACACTACCAAATGTAAATTAATACATACCGAATGAATCTTATCCATAATGTCCGAGATTTGCTCCCTGTTGCACATTTTGACTTTCCTTCACAAAAATCGTACGTTTTATCAATATTATCACAAAATAATTACATTCCAGCCGGAGCAAGCACAACTTTCATTGAATTTCAACACGTCACTAATTGTTATATTTTGTACACATTACTAAAAACTGTCATTTTTTAAATCTCTACATTCAAACGATAAGCGCATGATTTTGATCCGCGTGTATGTCAAGAGCGTACCCTATCTGCTACATGCGTTCCGCTCCTAATCGCGATATGCACAACTCTGGCTGGGGAACAGGTGAGCGTCGAACACGAGCCATCGCCATCTACTTCTCTTAGTTCTCTTTGCCTTCTGCCACTTTCTGCCTTCTACTCTACCTGATCGGTCGACAGGTGTATACAAAGCACAATTACATGGTGCTCAAAAAGTATTTTGTTACGGAATGCACGCGCACAAGAGATATATTCAGTAGTCAATAGTGAAAATAAAGATTTCTATATTTTTTTATCGTATACATATACGGGGGTTCATTTTTTAAAATTACTGGAACGTTTTTGACTAATAAAGAAACTGACATCAATATATTTTTTTTTGTTTCCAGAATATGTTTTTAGTTTTTAACCTAAAATTGGTAATTAGCGAAAAATCGGGCGATGTCAACTGCGGGGACCATCCATTATCATTTTATTTCAACACAGCCAAAGTTTTTTTATTTTATTTTTTTTTTTTATTTATTTTTTTTTTAATGGCATTTGGACATAGTCCATACAGCCAGATACACTGTCCTATTATTTGAAAACGCTAAATCTAATTCTATCAAGAGAAGGTTTTTAGAAGAACACAATGGGAACTAAACAAGGGCACACGCTTCTCGCCTAGGCAGCCAAAGTTCACTTCACAAACTGTTACTGAGGATCCATCTGAGGATCGTCGAATGCCGAAACGTCTGCCGGATCGAGTCGCTAGTCTACTAAAATCATACTTGAGCAACTTGGAGAATATGTGGTCAGGTTAACTAATTATCCTTTATAACAAAGTTTACTTAAACATAGTATTTCTCTAATCTGAATAACATCCCAACTAGCAAAGTCGCTTTCTAATTTTCTGGTAATAGAACTGTTATAGTAGACTAACAATGATATGTTCAACCAAAACAACGTGCGGTTCTGGCCTTTAAAAAATCCGAGATTATTAAGGTAATGAGGTTTTCAAGACAGGTTTGTATATTAACGTGTGGGCTGGGATAATTGGAGGGAAAATTATCGGACCCATATTTCTTTATGCCTCTTTAACTGACGAAAGGTATCTTGGATTACTCCAAAATGAAATACAGGATAAAATTAACAACCTACCCAAGAATTTAAAAAATAACATGTACCTACTTTGATCAAGATGGGCCTCAAGGGTCTTACAATGCTTATTACCAAAATAAAACTTATGAAGAACGATGGCTTAGGTACAAATGCTCCAATAACGTCACCTCGGTCACCTGATCTGACTCCCTTCGATTTTACTTGTAGGGATATCTGAAAAATAATGTTTGCTCCAGGCCACCAACAACATTAAAAGAGTTGCGAAAGCCGGCCAAGTGGCTCAATGCATAAGCATTTGGATTGAAGTTGCAAGGTTGGTTCAAATCATGGTCAGGTATGGATGTTTAGTGGTGTTTTTCCTGTATTACTGAAACAGTAACAGCGGGCTAGATCGCGGTGTGTGAGAGGCAACACATCTAGCCGCTGTTACCTCTTCTGAGTTCGAGTCTCAGCTGCGACAAATGGCAATATCGCAATGAATGGTACTGTGTAATTGTCTATATGTGATCGTGTCTACTGGTTGAGTGGTGAAATAGCTTATGGGTAAACGTTGATATTAATAAGGCAAAAAATAAAGTAGCACAAGCATTCCATGGAATTATCAACGATGAGTGTAATATTGTTTAAATAGGACTGAATTTTGCGTTACGAAGAACGGGCATCAGTTTGAACACATAGTTGGACACTGATGAAAGAATTAAAAGCTATTTTACAACAGAATTTTCAAGGCTCATTTGATTTTGGTATTAAATAAAATATCGCATATCGTTATTCGAAATAAAAATTTTCATCTAATGTTGGGGATGATTCACACATGTTCTTTTAAAAAAATGATTTTTCTATCAAAAATTAATACTTTAAAATTTATTGGCCCACATAACACTTGATACAGATTTACTATCAAGAATTATGGTTTGTGATATTGACAGGATCTGGATAGAACAGTGTTACCCCAGTTACACTGGGTTGAATAATAGAGTTAAAAATTTCATAATAATTATTTTTGAGAAAAATGACAACTTTGTAAAGTGATCAAGTAGATTCCAAAAATAATCAAATATACAGGGCCTTCCGGTTTATTTCCATCGAAACCGAAAGTCAGTCATTTTGTTATTAAACGTCAATGATTTGGAAAATAAGTCTTCTCTATCTAATAACTCAAGTGCTTTAAGACTGTACCCATTTTCAGTTTATTACTGTCGTAATAATATTCTGAAAATGTTCTTGGGAAAAGCATTGTTTTATAAAATTTGTTTTGCAAACATTCTGTCAATTTTTATAAATCACCAAATTGCTAGTTGGGATGTTGACCTAACGTTAATCCGGAAAGGAAGGCTGACCTTTGATTAGACAGGGATACACTGAAATATTGTTCCAAAAACAAACGAATCTTTATTATTGGCCAAATGTGTCTCCACTTTATCATAAAAATAAAGGACAAAAATCTAACAGCGATAATTATTATGTCTTATTTTTATTGAATTAGTTAGGCAGGGCCCGTTTTCACATAGGTTAATTTCTTCGTTCAGTTTGATGGTAGCAATATAGCTTATTCACACATAAACGGGACAACAAATGCATCTGCAGCTACTGTTGATCAGTGCATGCGTTTCTTCTCAATGACCCACATGGATGGGACTGGCGCCATTTGCGAGAAAGTTACTCAAAATTATTATTATTATGGTCTCGTAAAAGTAAGTTTGATGCGTTTTGTTTATCAGTGTGTACCTACCTTGTATTTCCGCATATTTAGTGTCGTTCCCATTTATTATAAGCGGGTGATTGATTTATCGTGAATCATTCGTTTAACTTTTTCGTCCTTAAGGACTTTCTGTTTATTTCCCATAAGGCATCTGGGGTAATAAATTGTGACTCATGATTAGATCATAGACAAGTAAACCTTTTTTTAGGAATAGGCATTCACTGTGATGTGTAACATTAATTATTATCGATGAATGGCATAGTAGCATTTGTGTTAGATGAGAATACTATAAAATAATCTATTTTTTTCATATATCGCAAATGGTACAGTAACCATCTATAATGTTAGTAACGTAAACACTATGAATGTCATAATTTAGAATAAAGAGCTCGCCCAGAAATGAAATATAACGATTAAGGATTCCCGACCAATCCTCTGTCCTTCGTTCTTTCATTTTTCACATTTTAAATATCTCATTATAAATTAATTGTTATGTTAAGTCGCATAGCAAAAGGGTTTAAATTAATAACCATAAATTTTATTGTAAATTTAAATGTGTTATTGTTCTTCATTAATATTTTGTCAATATAATTTAAAATTTAATTCGAATCATATGTATGAGAATTTTAAAAATCCTGTCGACCTCTACAATGCTAACTAACAATTGTAATAATATAATTTCTAGGCTTACGGTAATAACCTTCAAATAGTAAGAACTCCACCTCATTTTTTTTTAGATTGAATTCTTAAGTGAATCACAAATATGCGATATGATATCAATTTAATTAAATATCGATGCACAATATATAAATTAGGTGTACTAACGTACGATATTCAATGGTGTGGCCTAACGGGTGCTTAAAATAAAATAAAATTAAGTAGTATCTGCAGTATATCTATACATAAAGTCAATATATTATAATTATTATGAAAACTACTTGGGTTAGTGACACTAATAGTAACGAATTTATTGAAATCATTAATGCGAGACTAGTTTTTCACATTGATTTACTATTGAACGTGTCTCGATATTCAACCAAGCATATGATCATTGTCGATAAGTAAAGAAAACGAAGTCAGTCAGGTAGGTTGAACATCTTTAATTCTGGTTCACTTTTGTTTTTTAAAGGAAGTTAGTAAGTAAAATGTGACCATAATATCATTAATACTTCCTTCGAACATTACCGACAGCAATCAATTCAATTCGACGGTTTAATATTGTAAAATGTAAAGTGTGTAAAAGAATAGATTTATTAGCGTCTAATTTTTTAATTGAGTAGTTCTACTGTTGCTTTATTATGATTCGGTAGGAATTTTGAGCTTCTAACGTCACAGGATCGTTTGCATTCAAAATTAAATAAATGTAGGAAAGTCACATTCATTTTAAAAAATGTAGACAAAACTACAAATAGGATTTAATTTGCATGCTATATATCAACAAGAATAGGAATAATTACTTTCGTCTCATAAAGGAACATTTGAAAAAAAAATAATTTCTACAATATGTTCTGTTCTACGACACAAAATATGAAATAGAGAAAAATAACTGCTTCTCGATCGATCACACTGGCTATTTTAAAAACAGTAGAAACTTCATTTCAAAGACACATAGAGATGACGGTATCAATCAAAATGGGTAACATATGGAGCACATAAGTGCTATTAAGTGTAAGTGCTTATAATATAATTTTCTCTATTCAATTATTTGAAAAAACCTCAATTTTTTTAAAGTTTATTCTTGAATGTTATTATACTTATTACTCAATAAATCGAAAATGGTTACAAATAGCCATAGAATTGTACATACAAAAATGTTGGTTTGTATATTTTTAGGAAGTGAAAATGATTCAAAAACATCATACAGATATCTTGTAACTGATTTTTTCTTATAATCCATATTGATTGTAATGATTTTTTCAAAAAGTATCTGCAGATGGCATTATTAAAAAAATCACTACATCCAAATGGTTGGCAGATAGTTTTTTTTATACATTTATTTAACGTCGGCCTATTTCCGCTACTGAGGCCTAACACCGACGCCTGTAGACGAGCTACCCCCAACCAGGAATTTTGCCGAACCTCTTCCCTTAAGAAGAGTAGGGATCTTTTACTTGCCTAACATTTAATAGACAAGGGACCGACGGCTTTACATCCCCTCCGAAGGATGGTATATCTCCTATACACCCCTCGCCTAAGGTTGTATAGCTTTCGCGCATACACTGATATAGAAGCCGCTGGAAGATGTGTGAGGCGAGAACACGGGTTCCGTTGGGATGGTCACCCATCCAAGTACTAACTGCGCCTGTCGTTGCTTTACATCCCATACCGAAGTATGTACATAGTAAAGACGCACCTACGCTCGCCCCTGGCAGATAGTAAATAATAATACAGGAATGAAAGTAATCTAGAAAATAGGCTTGTAAAAACGTACTGATATGTATAGCATTCCATTTTAAAAAATAGCACTTTGTCTTGTACAATCGCCTTGATTCATCCTGTATATTCGAAAATAATTTCCAATTACATATTTTTTTGTAGTCAAAAATTTCTAGCTAACGTAGAACTCGAACTATCATATCGGGCGAACTATTGCCCCACCCTGTATATACAGTGTTTCCCATTTTGTTTGGAACCACCCTTATAATCTTTATTTAATGTCCGATTTAGATCAGCTTTTTTTATATATAAGCCTGAGAAGCGCAACTTTATGTCATATTAAATTTTACAAAACTTAAAATCGTGGCTACTATGATTTTTTCTAGGCTTGTCGCGAGCAATCTCCCTCACACAGGAAAATCTCGCGACAAGCTTGTATATCATAAAGAAAATTATATAATGTAACAAAATGATGGATTTGATTTACTTCAAAGTTTACTTTCTAGTTTTTAGAGCGTTTAAATAAAACCTTTTTTAAAAATATTTTTTATATAATTTTTTCCAATGTATCCACTACGTTACGAGAGCACTCTGTATATGAATAAAATACGATTAATTATTTTGATATCATAAAAGAACATTCCGTAAAAAATAATTATTAGAACACGAGGGATACACCGCTAGGCCCAATTTGTACACCTAATTTCCCTTTTTGGGGAAATCTTTTATGATTTCCCCTGATTTTCTCTGAATTCCCCCTGATTTCTTGTCATTTTTTCCACATTTATATTGGACTTTGAAGTTACATTCTATAACAATCATTCTAATTCGTTATGACTTTCTTTTTAATATCAAAAATTAACAAATTTAATGAACGATTTTTTTTTTACTGAAATATTAACTACATCACTGAATTCAGTAACATCTCAAATAGGTAAATCCCAATCTGATATTTCTTATTGACGTGTTTTTGTATTTTTTTTAACACAAAACAGATGAAAAATTACGAGTTTTATACATTTCTTTTGGGGCACACTATATAAAATAACTGCCTATATTCATTTCGTTTTAAATCTGTCAATATTCAATATTTTTTCATGAAATTTGGGATTAATCCATTTGAGAGCGTACCGAATCTAGTGGTCTTATTAGAATTTCAACAAAAAAAATTTACTAATCAAACTTGTTAATTTTTGACATTGGAAAAAAAAAATCGTAATAGACCTTGAATATTGAATCATATCTAAATTTTCGTCAGATGGTAAAGGTTTTGATGATTTATTTAAAAACCGGCCAAGTGAGTGTAGTACAGTACCCACATCAACTAAGGGTTCCATAGCGCTGCTATGAAAACTGAAAATTGTGGATATCTAAAATACTTGTGGGGGCGAGCGTAGGTGCGTCTTTACTATGTACATACTTCGGTATGCGATGTAAAGCAACGACAGGCGCAGTTAGTACTTGGATGGTGACCATTCCAACGGAAACCGCGTTCTCGCCTCACACATCTTCCAGCGGCTTGTATATCAGTGTATGCGCGGAAGCTATACAACCTTAGGCGAGGGTTGTATAGGAGATATACCATCCTTCGGAGGGGATGTAAAGCCGTCGGTCCCTTGTCTATTAAATGTTAGGCAAGTAAAAGATCCCTACTCTTCTTAAGGGAAGAGGTTCGGCAAAATTCCTGGTTGGGGGTAGCTCGTCTACAGGCGTCGGTGTTAAGCCTCAGTAGCGGAAATAGGCCGACGTTAAATAAATGTATATAAAAAAAAAATAATAAAAAAAATAAAATACTTGGTATTTTATAAATGGTATATAAAAAGAATATACCAATTTGAAATCTATGTCAGCACTACATTTTCATAAGAAGGCCAATATTTCCTCCCTAACCGATCAAACCCTATACAGTTGTACGTTTTTATCGCAATTGATATGATACCTACTCGACTTAACAAACGACACAAAAAATACTTATGGCCTTGCTAATAGCAAAATAATCACAGTAAAACAATGGTATAAAACGAGCAGAATAATAATAGTAAAGAGAAGTGAAATATTCGCGGTAAAACGAAGTCTAGTATAGTCATTTGCAATTTTATTCTGCAGACAAAAAAAGCAAGAAAAACTTTACGACCTCATTAAAATACTGTTACTCTCTGTACTATTTCGCCCGTAAATTGAATCACTTACCTTTAAAAAAATTTAATGTACGTCGGCGTGTTTGATGACGCCATACCGAATGGTTCAACGGCGTTAATAATGAGCTCGGAAAGTTTTTGTTGCCTTTTTTATCTGCAGAGTAAAATTATAGTTGACTATACTAGAATTACGCTGTAGAGTGAACTATTGACAGAATGTCGTCTAGTATTACGATTCTACTTTAAGTTTGTCAGTAAAGTTTTCGGTACGTCACCAGTATTTCTACATTTTTTAAAAATTACTCCATGAAATATCACGTTTTAAGTGTAAGATTCATGTAGGTATTAGTATATATTTATTTAGGCACTAAAATAACATCTAAAAATAATTTAAATGTTTAAAACAAATAACTGAAACGCTGTGCTTGGTTTTATTTTCTATATTGTATATGCGTTTTAACTAGACCCACGTTTCTCCAGAAAATCGAAAACCTTATAATTATCGTACTCTACAACCACATTAGTACGCTATTATATGGTTTTCGATGTTCCCCTGAAAAAATTGTTCAAAATACACTTTTTTCAAGCAAAAGATATTAACTGAATTGCCTATGCGCAAAATATATTTTAACAAAATGGCAGTAGATTTCCTCCTGATTTCCTGATTTCCCCTCATTTTTACACCCGATTTCCCCAGCGGTTTGCCCCTCGTTAGAACATTTTTATCTTTATTATCATTATCTTCTAAAGTGACTTGCGACCAAAAATACACTAGTGAGGAATCACTATAAAAAAATACCTCATAATTCTCTGGACATCATGTAGATATATAGATTCTTTTCTACCTAACGAATTTGATTAAATTCATAGAAGATTGACCGCCATGTTACAAAATAGAAAGAAAATGTAACACTACTTACTTTAAAACAATTGCACTCCCAGTCGGACATACCAGTGTAATGTTTTGAGCAAAAAAGGAAATGCTCAATGTGTAACAATAAAATTTAGAAAACAATTCTTGTTTATTTCCAGGATTATGTACAATTCATCATGATATCTTGTATTATCAATGTATTTACTATCTACAATCATTTAAGAAAAATACAATAAAGATATTAATCCAATAAAACCAACAGTATTACGTACTTACGATTTAAATGTATTGTGCAATTGACGTAGTGGATAGAATGAAAAATTATCTTTCCAACGAACGTAACAAACACTGAAATATATTTCTTGGAAAAAAGCAGTCAAACCTTGAAATCTGCCAGTTATAATTGTTACACATTCTTGAACTGTACGATCTACAACATTATTTTAATACCTATGAATACATTTCATTAGACGGGATAGTGTTTGTATATGGTGATCAAAAAACGACTCTAGGAATTCGCCGCAAAAACTACCGTACATTTTACAGCTTCACTTCCGTATCGGTCGTGGTGAGTTTTTACTGGAAAATCAATAGTAAAATTCTGACTCGTTCAAGAGCATAGTTTTTTTAACTTTCATTTTTATTGTTGACAATTGTTGGTTATTCGTTCAGTTATAATTTTCGTAATCGAAGGTCGATCATACTGTACGTAAAAACAATTAATAATTTATCTTTGGTTTAGCCTGAAGAAAGTTACCAATTTCTCATATATACAAGATTTACCTGAAACGAAAGATTACAATTCACAATTCGGTGTTTTCAATACATTTTATGTAAGTTTACTTTTTTGATATTAAAATGAAGTACTTTTTACATTAAAATGTTTAAGGGACATTCTACAATCAAATTCATGATTCGACAAATAAATTCGAATTATTTAGCCAGAACTGAAAATTTGCGTAGCGTCGAGACTTGTATCGCCTTTTTGTTGCATTTATTTTGAGAAAAACTTTTGCAATACAAAAAATAGACTTACTGATTCGTTCTCTTTCTAGGAAAGTTTAACTAAAATTCATACTTAGCAATATTGTATCTTTATATTTCGTGAGCATTTGAAGAAGAAAATTTAGAATACAGTGCACCAAGACGCCTGTCTCGCACATTCATCACTGCAGGTTCAAATTTGCCTTCATATATATTTTCCTGAGAAAAACAGTTAGACAATAATAAATTAAATAGTCGAAAATTGTATCTGGACACAGGGTTTAAAAATTGAAATAGCAACAAAAAATTTTCAAATAATAATAATTTACCGTTCACCACAAACGAAAGACAATTTATTTATAGAATACTTTGAAAAGCTTATTGAAAATATTGAATTTAATGAAAATCTCATGGTAACCGGGGAATTCAACTTTGATGTTCAAAAGCAAACGTTCTGTAGCAAGAAAATAAAAAATCTGTTATACCAAAATGGATATCAGATTAGAATTGCCACGGTGTATTGGAGAAAATTGGTGGAAATTATATCGTTAGTGCCAAATTACAAAGGCGCGCATTGATAGCGAATGTTGGACCGATCATCGTCCTGTTGTCTCTAAAATGAAAATTGTTATGAGATCCAAACACCGAAGAACTCAAGTAAAACGTAGACCCCGTCTCTGTATTAGTAAATTGCGTGACCAACAAACCGTCGAACAGCTAAAGCAAAAAGTTCAACGAGAATTTGAGTGCACTAGAAGAAACCAATTCTGTAGATGTCGCTACTACCTGGACACAAATTAAAGACAGTTTAAAAAGTGCGAGTGAGGAAATTCTTGGCACTGCAGCAAGTAAAATACAGGAGGACTGGTTCAATGATAATGAAGCTTTTATACAAGAACTTCTTGACCGCAAACATATTGCCTTCCAAAACGCTATCAACCACCCCAACGACTCATCAAAAGCAGAAGCTTTTACCCAATCTAAGTATGAAACGCAACGCGAAATCAGAAGAATAAAGAACGAGTGGTGGGCAAGCAATGCCAGAGAAATTCAAAGGTACGCCGATTCACACGACTACAGGAATTTCTTTCAAGGAGTAAAAGCAGTGTGCGGCCCCAGTCGGAAAAATATGTGCCCTATTAAAGATTTAAATGGAAATCTCCTCAAAAAAGACCAGGAAATAAGAGCCCGATGGAAAGAACACTACTCTAACATTCTTAACCAGCAAAGTCAAGCCGATCACGATATTATAAATCTTATCCCTCAATATGACACCTTCGAAGACTTAGATAAACTACTAACAACGGAAGAAATCTTAACCGCCATTGGGCAGCTAAAAAATAACAAATCTCCCGGCGCCGACTCACTCCCAGCTGAGATCTTTAAAGCTGTGTCGTCAGAGCTCATACCCTACCTCAAGAAACTGTTTGATGTCGTGTGGGAAAGTGGTCAAGCTCCGCAGGAGTTTCGTGATACACTTTTAATCAACCTCTTCAAAAACAAAGGGAGCGCTGCGGACTGTGGAAATTACAGGGGTATAGCTCTCCTGGCTGTTGGAGGGAAGATACTCACTAAAGCGATGGTAAATAGGCTAACACCTGTTATGGAAAAGTTACTTCCTGAAACACAGAGTGGCTTTAGACCAAGAGGCACATCGGATCTAATCTTCACACTTAAACAGCTTCAAGAAAAAGCAGTCGAACATCAAGGAGAAATTCACATGGCCTTCATTGATTTAACCAAGGCGTTTGATTCGGTGGACAGGGAAGTGCTCTGGAAAATTATGCTCCGCTTAGGTATCCCTAGAAAATTTGTGGAAGTATGTCGCAGTCTACATACAAACAACAACGCCCAGGTTATGTATAATAATGAGGCAACCGAACCTTTCCAAACCCTCACTGGAGTTAGGCAGGGATGTGTCCTGGCACCCCTACCTTTTAATTTGTTTACCACTGCTCTAACAATTATTGTTGACAACAAACTGACAGTCAGAGGAATAGGTCTCAGATACCGTTCTGATGGCGGTCTCTTTAACATAGAGCGCTTTAGAGCTTTCACGAAGACACGCACATGATTCATTTGTGATCTCCAGTATGCGGTTGACTGTGCACTTTTAGCCTCTACGCCGGAAGAGCTTCAAGAACTTTTAGATGTGTATGCCCAGAGCTATGATTCCTTGGGACTTAAAATCAACATTGGAAAGACTAAGATTATGTCAACTCCTCATCAAGTGAACCAAATAGACATTACACTTAACGGAAATTCTCTTGAAGTGGTGGATCAGTTCAATTACTTAGGCAACGTTATTAATGACAAAGCAAACATGGACAGCGAGATTCGCAATAGAATTAACGCTGCATCTAGAGCTCTCTGGTGAGTTAGAGAGAGAGTATTTGACAACCACGACCTTGCTTTGTCAACGAAAATGGCTGTCTACAGAGCAGTTGTCATTCCAACACTGCTATATGGATGTGAAAGCTGGGTCACTTACCGTCGTCATGTGAAAGAATTAGAACGTTTTCAGCAAAGACACCTCAGAAGTATGATGAAAATCCGTTGGTTCCATCACATATCAAACGTGGAAGTACTCAGGAGAGCCTTCCAATTGAGGTGCTTATTTCAAGAGCACACCTAAGATGGGCAGGTCACGTTCATCGTATGCATGATAACCGCCTTCCTAAATGTACACTTTATGGTGAATTGCTAAGCGGTAGAAGAAGGCGTGGCGGTCAACGAAAGAGGTTCAAAGACGTTCTCCATGAAAATCTAAAATCCTGCGGTATTCCAGACGAGCAATGGGAACAACTTGCAGCGGACAGAACCGAATGGCGAGGAGTTGTGACCAGCTATCAAGGAAATGTTGCTGCAAGGAGGCCGAATCCAAGACCTAACCAGGTCTATGTTTGTCCTTACTGCGGTCGACATGTGCTCTCCCGAGTTGGCCTCTATAGCCATAGTCGTGTGCACCGTAGATGAATGGGAATTACAATAGACTACACCTTTTACTTGTCTTTTATTACACACAATCTATCGACTGTAACATTTTTTTATACTCGGACTCGAGTAAAGGCTAATAATAATAATAATAAGAAGTTCTAGAACACAGGATGTTAAATTTAAAATAACTTGTCAAATAAATTGCAAACCATGCATAGTGTCCCACACGGGACAGTCCTTGGGCTAATTCTCTACAATTATACATCAACGATATTGTAAAATATATGAAATATTGCAAAATATTTATGTGTCAATGGTACAATAATATACATTGCAGGTGATAATTTTGAAAGTGAATAAAATTAAAATTCTTTTATGTAAAATGGATTTGCACAACATAGTAAATAGTAGAAAACCAAATATACCTTATCTTCAGTATAACATTCAAATAATTCATAAGATAATTTACTATTAAGGTACCTCATACACTGCTATTTTTAATCGTTAATATATTGTAGTACACACTACAAATGTTTGTCTTTAAAGTCGAGGCAAGAATTCAAGCGATGCACGTCACGAGTGATCTCATTAAAGAAATTTTAATACTAACATAATTTTTAATCATTAATTATGTTAAAAAGAGTAATTCTTGACACCCAGTTATTAACCTTTTTTCAGAAATAGGTATAGTTTAATAGGGCTTCATGATTCTTAGCAGTATTGTCTTATTTATAGAATCGATCTGTGATGTGCATCACTTGAATTCTTGCCTCGACTATATAAGTTTATTCTCTAGATAAAGTGGTTATTATTATTGATAAATCATTTTGTTATTTAAACATTAAGAATTTTCTAACTAGAGTAGAGTAGGGTAGGGTAGGACAGGGTAGAACAGAGTAGAATAGTGTAGTGTAGAAAGAATAATTATGATTAAAGTAAACGTAAGAAATATATCCAAAATACGCAATGAGTGCCGTGAGATGTCTTAAAAGACCTACAATAACAATTTGTGGCTTTAAATATTAACATCCTGTATATCATTAATGACAAGTTTTAGGACATTTGGTGGTTTTATATAATTCTAAGCTCAATTTTGGGTAAGGAGTCTCTACAAAAGTTTATGGAAATCTTTCCCACATTGGCACAAAACAATTCTACCGACAATCAACAGACACTAAAGGAAATCGTTATATAAAAATTTACGTATAGAATGGAAAACTTTTTAGTAATAATTATTTTTTAATATCGATTTTAAAGAAATAAAATTACTTATTAATCGTCTTTTCATGTGCTTTTTCCGCTCTTTTGTAAATGCTATTAGCAAAAGAATGTTAATGAAAACCGCTGCCATCATAAATAAACTGCTTACTACTTAATCCGTTTTTTCTACTACACTACATTTAGTACTCAAAATACGATTACTTTTATTGCATAATGCGATTAGATGCAATTGTTAAGGATTACACACATGAAGGATAATTGAAGAAATCAATTTGACATAATATTACCGTTGTGTAAAGATATGAAGAAAAGATATAAATATTAATGGAACGGGTCTCAACTTTACCGTCTTCAACCAAACATACCTTGACGGGTTTTTTATACAGATGATTTTTATAATTTAACACAATATATTTATTGTTACAGAGATTCTCAAGGAGTTTGTACATATGTTTCGCTTTATTTAACATAATTGATTATAAATAAATTGTATCACATAATTTTAAAATAGGTATTTAAAATGTCCACTTTCTATTTCTAAGGTACTGGTGAACACAGTTGTTTCAAATAAAACCTCCTCCATTAGACAATTTACCAAATAGCGGCATAAAAAAAACCTACTTGACTCGCAAATTTGTACTTACAATTATTGTCAATTCAAAGAATTTTAGACAAAATTAGAAATATGTCATATTCTTGATATTGACAAATCAGCGGAATCATCTACCAAAAACAGAACTAGGAGTGACGGCCATTGATATCGATATAATTTTTTGTCAATTTAAAAACGTGAACCTTTCGGTTTGGACAACTTTAAAATCCTGAAGGAAATTGCGGTTGGATTGGATTTAAAACACAAACTAAATTGTTATAAATTTTCTGATATTAGAAAAGATGAATCTTATTTCAAAGAAAATTTTCGAAAGTGTACCCTTCTCAGTGGAATGTATACTATTTAAATAAAGATATCGCCCCGTGATCCAGTTTTCCGATTTTTCGTAGCCACTATGTATGAGCGTTTGCCTTGAACGTCTATGTCGTGGCTTCTTTATTGAAACGTCTCAAATAAATCCTTTTATTCCGCAGTGGGTGCAGCGTTTTATAGGGTAAATGTTACTTAGAATCTTTCTATTCTGTCTTGTGCAACCATGAAAATGTCAACAGCAGTTTCATTGGCGATTAAAACACGAAACATTAACGATATACAAATTGAAAACGATCAAATAATTTTGTCTTATATTATATTACGACGATGTGATTGTAGTTAAAGGTTTAAGTCAGGTAATCACGTTGAGGCTGCGGTAGTTTCATTTCGTATATGCGTGGGCGTGTTAGACAAGGAGAAGGACACCATGACCTAAGTTAATTATGATACTTTTTACTTATTTATAATACTTTAGCTAAATTACAAGAATACGACCAATCAAATTATAGTAGAAACGTAGAAACGTTAGTTACGGAAAAAGCTCAGTTAGCCTGTGGGAAGGAACATCTCTTTACGTATACAAAGACTTAGTTGGGATAAGGACAATGGATTGCAAATATTTCACCGGCGACGTGAGAAACGCAGATATCGTCAGAGACCTGGAGTACACCACGGTCACTGAAGTCATCCGGGAACGAGCGAAGAAGCTGTACGCCCAAGCCGAGGAGCATGGGAACCCGCTGATCAGACAGGCCACTGATTACGACCCTGCCGACGCCCCGAGGCACAAACGGCCGAGGGTACAGCTTCTGGACAACGGGTGAGTATAACTTATATTTCCCGCTAACCGATCTGTTTCAGATACCCCAGGACGGACCACCACTACCAGAGACATGACGTTTTTCTACCCTAACCCAACCTCCTTGCGGGCGTCGGACAACATACCGTCCAACGCCCGTTGTCCTACCTGCTCCGTGGAGTCCGAAAGTGCTAAAAAAGCACTTAGGGTCTCCACACTCCCGAGCTACACAGCTCATATCCTTACCTTTCCGATGATCCGGGGTAGGACACACCTTTACTGTGTCCTACGTACCGGCAGTCAATCCCAGCCAAAACTTCCTAAAACCCAACTAGACCGATGACTACCCACGGGGGTGACAAGCTGGCGAAGAAAGAAAATATCAAGACAAGAAGAGCGCCAGAAGAGACCTCTGCCAGCGAGGTTGAAGAGCCAGGACCAGGGGAGGTCTGCAGAAAATACCACGACACATCTCGCATTTGCGAGCTGGGTCTGGTAGAAGTAAGCGGGCCCACCTATCACGAAGGCCGGTCCAAGTCTACAGAGATAATCTAGGAGCAAAGAGTAGTAGTCCTACTCGGCCCTAGTTATCGAGACCGTCATCAAGCCAATGGATATTGGCGCGCGCGCCGACGTTTACATCATCGGATATGGCTCAAGGTTGCCTCAATATCTCCAAAGTAGACGCATCCACAATTAACTGGCAAGCAGGAAGTCCAGATTTAAATCCCACAGAGAATAAACGGGATCAAATGAGCAGGGGAGTTGGAGCCCTGCAACAGCCACACTTGGACTTTAATGAACTTGCTCATTTCTGTTCCGGCGCTGCTAATAATGGTCAGTATGATCCAGGATAAAATTAAATTTCCACAATACCGTGTTAGTTTTCCTGCGAAGTGCAGTTTAATGAGCATAACAAATGACTAACGTATTAGTAAGTATAGTGGTATTACAATTTCGTACAAATATCTATAATATATAATTTTTCAATTATCTGCTTCAGTGGCAACACGCATCTGAACTGATTTAATTAATTTAACTTTCACTGAGTAACAACATTCTACTGATAATAAAAATACAATATAGAATGTAATGCACTCGCTGGTAAAAATGTGAATTTGGCGGTCAGGCGAAAAACGTCGAATTCAAGTTACGGAATGTTAAGGTGTAGTGGTTTCAATATCAATAATATAATATGCCTTAAAAAAGTTAAATATTTAAATAAATGAAATTTCGTTATTATTAATTAGCCATTGCGCAATATGCAATGAAAGTGTAGGGTTCGATTGCAATTTGTTTATTTATACCGCCTGTCTTTTTTACGAGGGCCACACCAAATATCTCGCTTAATAATATCTATTGTAGAAGAATAAAGTTTTAGAAACTATCCCATTTTGTGTGAGCTATATTTCAGTAAAAAGAAATTTGAAATACATAGCCTACTTTGTGAGATATATTACAAAAACCTGAAAAATAGGAAAACCACAAACGGTTATAGCTTCCTTATTTGAGGAGATACGAAAACAGTTAAAGGGATGAAAGTTGACGGCAAAGACAATAAGAGTAACAATGTGTATCAAAAAATTCGAAAAGTGCTGTTGGCTTTGACATAGGCTCTTGTGCAAAAATGAAAAGAACAGATCTCAAAGTAGACCATGACACCATTAATTCCGTATATTTTTTCTCTTTCCAACGATATAAAACATGTCACAAAAATTTTAACTGATAGTGTCAAAATTTAATATTTTACGAAAACCACAATCCATATCATTGAATCGTAAAAGTCAGCTATGCCATGATTAGTGAAAACAATGTATACAGCTATTAACAAATTTGACAGATTCTCACTGTTGTATGTTGCGTTGTCGAATTCTAAGACAAGTTTTATATGAGTAATTATGGTGTACACCAATAATAACAAATTCGATTCGATTATTGTCAGTGCAATTTTGACACTGAGATGGCAGTCACGGTTTACGGAGATAAATTTCCAGATGTTCCGCAGCCAAATCGAACTATGTTTAGGAAGTTAGTTCAAAATCTAAAAACGCACGGTTCATTTCCAAAAAAAAGTAGTAAGGCGAGGGCATGCTGCGGATAATGTAAGAAAAGTGAATAGAGTATTGAATTATATTAACCAAAATGAAGAAAAATCTTTGAGACAAATTCAGAGAAACTGTCGCATAAAAAAGGCAGTGCAAGAATAGTTATCTGTTTAACTACGCAGCAAAATGGTAGATTGACTGCCGCGGCTGATAATTCCTCAGGAACTCAGCCAAGGTAGTCAATCTATTTTGCTGCTGAGTTGAACATATAATTTTTTCGCCGATTGTTTAAATATATTCTAAAATAATTAAATTATTACAATTCTCAATCTCTTTATTTTTGTTGTAATGAATTCAATAAAAATTCATTAAAAATCGCAGTTGTTATAGTTGGTTACCATGGAAACTAACTGTCACTTTCCCTGCCTAGGCAGGAAAATGCTCGCTTTCCTGCCTAGGCAGGGAAAATGAGCACTTTCTGGAAAGTGACACTTTGCTGATTGACATTAGTCAGCAAAGTTAGTACTCTGCTGTCAATCGGCGAAAAAAATATTTAAAAAAAAACGGATTTCGATGCTACAAAATGAAAAAAGTTCAACATTTAAATGAGAGAGATAAGCCGAGGAAAGTAAGATTTTGTAGATGGCTGTTAAATAAAAAAAGGAATGGCCCGCTGATATGTAGCAAAATTCTTTGGTCGGACGAATCCAGTTTTTCTAATAATAAATGTTTCAATAGAAATATGCATTATAAGTGGAAACGAGAAAATACACATTGGTGCAGTGAGACTGCTTTCCAAGAAAAATTTTCTACGAATGTTTGGGTGGCTCTTTTTGGGGCTAAAGTAATCGGACCTTATTTTTATGATGGCAAATTAACCGCTTGTAGATGCCTTAATTTCCTGCAAAATGAATTTCAAGATTTTCTTTACGAATTAACAGTGGCAGAAAGATTTAATTATTCATATTTTCAACAAGATAGAGCTCCACCTCAAGTTATGCCAGATTGGTGGATAGGCACCTATGGACCCATTGTATAGCGAGCTCGATCACCAGATATTACTCCCTTGGATTTTTTTCGTCTGAGGTTACACTAAAGACAAGGTATTTCAAACTGTCCCTGAAAATATTGAGGACTTCAGAATTAGTGGTGAGGTGTCTCGTAGAGCACGTTTGTGTATTAGAATGCATGGTGCACAATTTGAGCATTTGTAATTTAAAAAATAAATATACTCATTTTCTTTTCAGTATGGTATAGTAGGTAGTAACTGTTATACAGTTTTTCGTTTTTTTTGGATGTTCATGTATTTTTATTTATGAGATATTTGTTTGTTTGTATTAAATTGTAATAAATAATTACTGAATTATAATTATTATAAAGTGAACTTTTACTATTATGGCATAGTTGATTTTTACGATTCAATGATATGAATTGTGGTTTTCGTAAAGTATTAAATATTGACACTATCGGTTAAAATTTTTTTGAAATGTTTTATATCGTTGGAAAGAAAAATAAACGGAATTAACGGTGTCATGGCCTACTTTGAGATTTGTTCTTTTCATTTTTGCACAAGAGCGTATGTCAAAACCAACTGCTTTTTTGAATTTTTTAATACCCAATATTATTCTTATTGTCTTTGCCGTCAACTGTCATCCCTTTAACGTTTTTCGTATCTCCTCAAATAAGGAAGCTATAACCGTTTGTGGTTTTCTTATTTTTCAGGTTTTTGAAATATACATGTTTCACAAAGTAGGCTATGGATTTCAAATTTCTTTTTACTGAAATATAGCTCACAAAAAATGGGACTGCTTCTAAAACTTTATTTTTCTACAATAGATACTAAGCGGCATATTTGGTGTGGCCTTCGTAAAATAGACAAACGAGACGGCATAAAGTACACCGCGACACATGTAACTTGTGACTAAAATCTTACGTTTTAGTTAAAAATCTCGTTTAAGTTACGTATTTACATTTTTTTTTTAAAAGCTATCAATTTGCATACAAATTAGTAAGAATAT
This sequence comes from Leptura quadrifasciata, assembly GCA_963675555.1. NCBI lineage: Eukaryota > Metazoa > Arthropoda > Insecta > Coleoptera > Cerambycidae > Leptura > Leptura quadrifasciata. Next base: position 487,825 of record OY776678.1, on the reverse strand, counting down.
ACAAGTTTCAAATCAAACCTCGCATAACCTGAAATGCCATATTTACAGATTGATGGGTGGATGAAAAGACTCTATAAAAGTTTAGGTGTAACCCAATAAACAACTAACTGTAATAATACCTAAGAGGACTCAATTAAAGTTTGTAATTTGCCTAAATTTTTCACCATCAATTTCGAACTTGGTAAGTCGAATGGGAATATATTTCGAAATATTAACATATTGTCGAGGGCTATAGTTATCTCAGGGGTGCGAATTGGTATTTATATAAGTAACCTAGATGAAATGGACATATTTTAACCTAATCTACAAACACATAGTTCTCATCTACAAGAACCCTGTATATGATATTGGAAAACGTTTTTAAATAATGCAATTTTGAATTTTTATAAAAAAGCTACAAAATATCAGTATTTTTTAAGAAAATTAACGAAAATGGCATTTTAATTTGAGTTCGATAGATCATACAATTTTAGAAAAATTATTATTATTATTATTATTAGCCGTTACTCGAGTCCGAGTATAAAAATGTTACAGTCGATAGATTGTGTACAATAAAAAACAAGTAAAAGGTGTAGTCTATTGTAATTCCCATTCATCTACGGTGCACACGACTATGGCTATAGAGGCCAATTCGGGAGAGCACATGTCGACCGCACTCAGAACAAACATAGACCTGGTTAGGTCTTGGATTCGGCCTTCTTGCAGCAACATTTCCTTGATAGCTGGCCACAACCCCTCGCCATTCGGTTCTGCCCGCTGCAAGTTGTTCCCATTGCTCGTCTGCAATACCGCAGGATTTTAGATTTTCATGGAGAGCGTCTTTGAACCTCTTTCGTTGACCGCCACGCCTTCTTCTACCGCTTAGCAATTCACCATAAAGTGTACATTTAGGAGGGCGGTTATCATGCATACGATGAACGTGACCTGCCCATCTTAGGCGTGCTCTTGAGATAAGCACCTCAATTGGAAGGCTGTTTGCTCTCCTGAGTACTTCCAGTATGTGATGGAACCAACGGATTTTCATCATACTTCTGAGGTGTAAGTGACCCAGCTTTCACATCCATATAGCAGTGTTGGAATGACAACTGCTCTGTAGACAGCCATTTTCGTTGACAAAGCAAGGTCGTGGTTGTCAAATACTCTCTCTCTAAGTCCCCAGAGTGCTCTAGATGCAGCGTTAATTCTATTGCGAATCTCGCTGTCCATGTTTGCTCTGTCATTAACAACGTTGCCTAAGTAATTGAACTGATCCACCACTTCAAGAGAATTTCCGTTAAGTGTAATGTCTATTTGGTTCACTTGATGAGGAGTTGACATAATCTTAGTCTTTCCAATGTTGATTTTAAGTCCCAAGGAATCATAGCTCTGGGCATACACATCTAAAAGTTCTTGAAGCTCTTCCGGCGTAGAGGCTAAAAGTGTACAGTCATCTGCATACTGGAGATCACAAATGAATCGTGTGCGTGTCTTCGTGAAGGCTCTAAAGCGCCCTATGTTAAAGAGACCGCCATCAAAACGGTATCTGAGACCTATTCCTCTGACTGTCAGTTTGTTGTCAACAATAATTGTTAGAGCAGTGGTAAACAAATTAAAAAGTAGGGGTGCCAGGACACATCCCTGCCTAACTCCAGTGAGGGTTTGGAAAGGTTCGGTTGCCTCATTATTATACATAACCTGTGCGTTGTTGTTTGTATGTAGACTGCGACATACTTCCACAAATTTTCTAGGGATACCTAAGCGGAACATAATTTTCCAGAGCACTTCCCTGTCCACCGAGTCAAACGCCTTGGTTAAATCAATGAAGGCCATGTGAATTTCTCCTTGATGTTCGAGTGCTTTTTCTTGATGCTGTTTAAGTGTGAAGATTAAATCCGATGTGCCTCGGTTTGGTCTAAAGCCACTCTGTGTTTCAGGAAGTAACTTTTCCATAACAGGTGTTAGCCTATTTGCCATCGCTTTAGTGAGTATCTTCCCTTCAAGAGCCAGGAGAGCTATACCCCTGTAATTTCCACAGTCCGCAGCGCTCCCTTTGTTTTTGAAGAGGTTGATTAAAAGTGTATCACGAAACTCCTGCGGAGCTTGACCACTTTCCCACACGACATCAAACAGTTTTTTGAGGTAGGGTATGAGCTCTGACGACACAGCTTTAAAGATCTCAGCTGGGAGTGAGTCGGCGCCGGGAGATTTGTTATTTTTTAGCTGCCCAATGGCGGTTAAGATTTCTTCCGTTGTTAGTAGTTTATCTAAGTCTTCGAAGGTGTCATATTGAGGGATAAGATTTATAATATCGTGATCGGCTTGACTTTGCTGGTTAAGAATGTTAGAGTAGTGTTCTTTCCATCGGGCTCTTATTTCCTGGTCTTCTTTGAGGAGATTTCCATTTAAATCTTTAATAGGGCACATATTTTTCCGACTGGGGCCATACACTGCTTTTACTCCTTGAAAGAAATTCCTGTAGTCGTGTGAATCGGCGTACCTTTGAATTTCTCTGGCCTTGCTTGCCCACCACTCGTTCTTTATTCTTCTGATTTCGCGTTGCGTTTCATACTTAGATTGGGTAAAAGCTTCTGCTTTTGATGAGTCGTTGGGGTGGTTGATAGCGTTTTGGAAGGCAATAATATTTACCCAAAAAACGCATATCAACGCATATCACCATCATCTTCGTTTGTTCAGGATAGCATACAAAACTTAAAATTAACTTGTTTAGGATCGTATGATAGAAAGATTATTAGTTTGTGTGAGAATATTTTTTCATTGTATTATTTTAATTGTGGGAAATATTCATCTATTACTTAGATGACAACGTATATACTTTCGTAGGAATTTATATTAACATTTACGAATAAAACAAAACAAAAATCATGTTATGTCATCACAACGTAACTATTGATATTGTAATTCCGGCTGGGTTTTGCCGAAAGTGATTTTTTATACATCTTAGTGTTAAAATATTCTCAAAAAATAATCCTCTCAGACGCCAGATGTTTATCTTCCTACCTGGTTTCTAAAATTACCCCTACCCTTCACTAAAAAACACCTATCTAATTTAAATTAATTATTAATTTAGTTTTGTTACTTACAGCTGTGGCTTCAACCCCATGTAGCAGCTCTCATTGCAGGTGCACGATTTTAGACGCACCTTTAACAAAAAAAAAAACAACTTTAAACGTGAACAATGATTATGCTTAGAAACAAAAGTGTACCTAGGACACGTTCCAAACGTTACATTTTTAAATTACTTAGATAATATAAATTGCCTATAATAATGTTTTTATATTAATGTTTCTCTGTTGGTTATCAAGTAAAAAATAAGAATAACAAGTTAACATTAATGTTGTTCGAAAATAAAATATTTAATTATTTTATCTAAATACCACAGAAACGTAAACATCACAGAAATTAGATAACTCCCCAATTCCAGAAGCCAGAGGCTTGTGCGGAAGGAGGTTACACATTGAAAAGACGCCGACATACAGCCATTTCCTCTGAAAATGCCAGTGACGGAGCCGGGATTCGAACCCGGTGGCACGATACTCGTGTTATTAATCCGGATTGCCACCTCGCGCATTAACCAACGCGGCTATCGGATAGTCTAAACATTTAACCTATATACGAGCTAGTTTTTAAAAAGATATATATATTTTCAAATGAAACCTCATGTCAAATGCAATAAGTGTCGCATGGTTGTTTTCTGCATGTTTTGTGATTTCTGCCGTGGTGTCAATTTTAGTGATTTACAATAATTTCCACAGAAGGCTGCGGAAGAAACACGCTCAAGTTTTTTAAGAGTTGGTCGGAGTGTATTAGTCATCCATGCTTCCAATTTTAATTGTAAATGACTTCACGTCAATAAAATGACGCAGCTGAATGTACGGTGTGCTTGGAAGGCGATAGAGATGTAGTAGAATATGACATTGGACAAATTTATTATACCTAATCTTTAAATTTCTCTGTGCATTTGAGGACATTAGGGCTAATTTTATTTTAGTTCTACAAAAGGGAAAATGTTTATTTTAATGATACCTATGCGGGACGATAAAAATTATTTTTGCAAATCGATAATAGAAGAAAAAAAAATTATTTTTTTACATATACTTTTTTTTCTCTCATCATCCCACATTGTAACATGTTTTTAATGTCTTTTAATGAAAGCCGTTTTTTAAAATAATGATTTATATGAGAGTAATTTGCACCGTCTTTCCGGCTTATATCCGGAGCGCTCTTAATGACCAGTACTTGGTTTGGTTCGTGTCAAAAAAAAAATTGTTATACATTTTACAAATTTGTAATCAAGAAACTTCTGTCAAATGAATACGATGTAAATTAAGCTAAAGAAGCTGTCTTAGATATCTTTAATCTTCCGATTCTGATCATAATATGTAGCATGTACATCAAAAGGCACTTAAACGGTCGCTCCAAAAGTGTAATGTTAATGATACCAAACTGTTCCATTTAAATGTAGTTGATGTCATCGATTAATCCGGAATCCGGAAGGTAAATTTCTCTTTCTACATTATAGATTGTAGACAAGTACTTACAGTACTTTTTAAGTGGGTAGAGGGATCAAATTAGCTGCTTATGTATAATGCTTCCTATTAGGTTCTTATCAGATACGGTCGCATTATATTTATTATACGACATGCCAGATAAGTACACGCTCCCTTTAGAAATTTGCGGGTCACAACGACTTGTGGGTGTGAAGGAGAATTGAACAGAAATCCGTTTCTAACACACCAAGCATGAGCATCACATTATTTTTTAATTGCCTGTGAGTATACATGTGCGTAGTATTGTAGACATTTTTTTAACGATTAGGGCTCGAAGATCGTAGTTGAAATCAACCAGCAAACAAAAGATTGTATAAAATGTATAATGATAATAAATAGAGTAATTGAAAAGCGTTTAAGAGATATCCATGGACAGACAATATAAGCATATCGTTCATCCGCCCCAATGTAAATCATTTTTTGTGTCAGTTTTTCAACGACCACAAGCTAGAACGATCTAGTAGAATTTTTTGCTTACTACAACGACGTGTGCCCTACAAAGGCACATATCATTCGTGGACGACATGATCTAGGCTACAAGTCTGTTCCAAGTTCAAACATGCCGAGTAGCTGTGGATACGCGATAGGGATTTTAATTAACATACTTCCTAACGGCATAATTACATTTTAAGACTGAACCTCCGACACTGCCAGCGATGTAATTACCATTATGCGAAGTAATTGAAAATCGGATTACATTTATTTGTTACTATCTCTCGTGATCTAGAAACGCGGGGATGGGCCGTTCGATTTGCCACTTTCATGTGCTTCTTTTAGCTGTGTAAATACGGGTTGGTTGTCTTCCTTCTAATATGCATGTCAGGACCTCGTCTCGCTTTTTATAGAAAATGAATCAGAAACTTATAGTACAGATATAATTTATCTTTTGTTAGAAAACGAGTTCATGCACAATACCTATTATCTTATTAAATATGTAGGTATTTTAATTTGAATGGCAATATTACTCTCATTGTCAGTTCTTGGGAAATATCTACAAAACTGGACGACTTGGCTTATTCAATATTGTGGCCATAATCAAAAATTAAAGTTTACAGTGTCATAATATAATGGATCACATTAGCAAATACACATTAATTTGATGAAACAAATTGAACCTCATGCCCCGCGTGGTTCATTAACATTAATATTTAATAAACATCTTAAATCTAATACATTGAATTGACTTTGCGGTTGGCTCCTTGTGAAACATTTTATATTTGAAATATACAGGGTTACTGGTAATTCGATACATTCCTTTGGAGATGTGATGGGGCATGATCTAAGAAGTAAATTTAGTCCTAACATATATTATGTAAAACTCAATAGTTTTTGAGATATTTAATTTTTTTTGTTTTTCTCAAAAAGTAGATCTTAATGTCCTAAAAGTTAATTTTCGAAAAATCTATTTGACATTTTTAATTTTTTTTTACTGGATTACTTGTCCAATATTATAGATATCCGTTTGGAATGAAAAATATCTGGAAGCATTTTGATCATGTGAACATCTGAAATAAAAACTTTAATTTTTTTTTTTTAAATCAGCTATGAAATTTACCTATTAGGTTTTTCAAAAAAATATTAACGTAACACGCGTATAAATTATTATAAAAACTGCCTTATTTCAATAACTATCTAACAGGTACAAATGTTCAATGTAGGTACCCTTAATAGTTCTAAAAAAATACTAGTAAAAATAACACAAGTAGTACGAATTTTATTTTTAGATAAACAGTAAAAAACATTTTAAAAGTAGAGTTTAATTCTTCATTAATTTCAAAGTTGTACTTTATTTTTTATATGTCTTGCTCAAAATGAGAACCCACATTCCGTATACAGACACGGCAGCGTCTTCTTATTTCCGTCCTTGTTACTCTGGTTGTCAGATTATGCCTTATGTGTTGCGCAGCATCGACTATCCTTTGTGTGGCATAGACCATCTCCTTTATATGACCCCATACGTAATAATCAAAGGGTGTTAAGTCAGGGCTTCGCGCTGGCCAAGGTATTGGGCCCGCTCTTCCAATCCAACGGTTAGGGAAACGTTGATCAAATAACTGTCGTACTGTCAGCCGATAATGTGCTGGACAACCGTCGTTCTGAAACATCGTTCGCTGTCTGACGGCAGAGGAACATCTTCTAAAATCACCGCCAGATCATTTCTTAAAAAATTTTCATAGATTTCCCCGTTTAAATTTTGAGGAAGAAAGTGTGGCCCTATTAAATAGTGGCCAATGACTCCCATCCACATATTAATAGAAAACTTCATTTGGAAACTAGTTTCTCGTGTTAACTTGGGATTTTCCTCTGCCCAATAATGTAGGTTGTGGAAATTTGTTATACCCTCGCGATTAAATTTCGACTCGTCCGTCCATAAAATACTTGTTAAAAAATTTGCACTTTCTGCATCTGAATTTAACATAAAGCGGCAGAATTCCACTCTCCTTCCAGGATCACCTTCCTCCAAGCCTTGGACAGGGGTATAGTGGTAAGGATGACATCCAACTCTACGTATCGTAGACCAAACTTTCCATTGTGACGCTCCGGTTAGTCTTGCGACTTTATTAGTTGAAATAGTTGAGTCTTCCTCAAAATACCTCAATATTTCTTCCTCATCATCTGGTTCATAAACGGGAGGAGCACCAGCGTCACTTCTACATTTCACGGAGCCAGTTTCAGCGATATTTCGATATGCCGTACTGAATACACGTGGATTTGGTAAGCGGCGGTTAGGGTACCAAAGACCATATTCTCGGCGAGCTTCAGCAGCGTTGCCGCGACAGTATCCATAGACAAACAAGATATCAGCGTATTCTGCGTTGGCATACGCGGCCATGGCACAGAAAATACAATAACAACAACTAATAACAACAACTACGAGCAAAATCAATCTTCGATAACTAATTTAACAAGACCAACAAACTTAAGGGACACGGAGATAAGAATGTCAGTTAATGACATACATATATGCACAAACGTCAAAGTCAAGCACTGACTGACTTAAATGAAAATGAACGATTAGTCGTTTAATAAATTCCGCCATCAGCATTATCTTTACTAATTTTTTATTAGAACTATCAAGGGTACATTAAACATTTCTACCTAGTTAGATAGCTATTGAAATAAGGAAGCTTTTATAATAATTTGTACGCGTGCTACATTAATATTTTTTTGAAAAAACCTAATAGGTAAATTTCATAACTGATTTAAAAAAAAAATGTTTACAAGTTTTTATTTTAAATGTTCACATGATCGAATTGTTTCCGGATATTTTTCATTCCAAACGGATATCTATAATATTGGACAAGTAATCCAGTAAAAAAAAAATTAAAAATGTAAAGTAGATTTTTCGGAAATTAACTTTTAAGACATTAAGATCTACTTTTTTGAGAAAAACAAAAAAATTGAAATATCTCAAAAACTATTGAGTTTTGCATAATGTATGTTAGGGCTAGATTTACTCCTTAGCTCATGCCCCATCACATCTCCAAAGGAATGTATCGAATTACCAGTAACCCTGTACACAGCGTGTCCCATTTTGCTTGGAACCACCCATATAAAAAGTTTATTTAATGTCCGATTTAGGTATATATTTGAAAGATATTTGAAAGGCACATCTTTGTGTTATATTAAATTTTGCAAAACAAATAATAGCGTGGCCTACTATGATTTTTTTTTTTCGGGTCAGAAAATGTTTAAATCTTATTTGAGGTTTTATTTATTTCAAATGTGTTTGTACCAAATTTCGTTGAAAAAGTCGTATTTTTGTATTTTTCCTGAGAAATAAAAATTAAGAAATTGCCGAAGTTTAACTGTTGCATGAGATTATGTATGTGTATTTACGAAAAGAGTGCCTTGATTGAAATAACTGTCAAATGAATGATTCATTGTTGATGAGTGGATATTGCTTATTTATATTCCTGCTTATTCATCATAATTATGTAAGCGAAAAGGTTAACTTTTCAAGAAAAAATGGAGATTATTAAAATTGTTGGTATATAATGTGATATCGTCAAAAGGAGCTGACAGCACCGTTCGAAAAATAATAAAATGTTTTAATGATACCAGAGCGGTATTGTTTCAGAAACAAATTCTAGAGGATCTGGCCACCAGAGGCAAGCAATGATCTCGCTTTTGGTACATTTTGACGAAAACCCTCGTTCAAGCTTGAGGAATGCTGAACAAGTCTCGAAATACCTACCTTAAAAATCATAACCGAAAACCGTACAGACCTAAATTTTTGCATACTTTGCAAGTAGACGACCAAGAAAGAACGTTTGAACATTGCTTCTGGGCTCAAGGAGAGTATTTAAATGACCAAAATTTAAAAAAAAATCATCTATAGCGATGAGGCTACATTCACCGCAAACGGTGTGGTTTTCTCACAGAATTGTAAATTTTGGACAGAGGAAAATCTCAATTGGGTAATCAATCGCAGACGTCAATGTTCACAAAAAATAAATGTCTGCTGTGGTATTTTGAACGAGAACTTAATTGGTTCCTATTATTTTATGAAAATTTAAACGGTTTAAGTTTTCTGGAGTTCTTGAGAAATCGGTTTTGGAACGAGATTCAAAACCTGCAGGGAAGACAACAGTTATATTTCCAACTAGATGGATGTACCCCACACCATGCAATAATTGTCAGGACGTGGCTCAACCAAAATTTTCCCGATAGGTGGATTGGACGTAGTAGTCCATTCATAGCCTGATCGCCAAGATCGCCGGATTTAACATACCTTGATTTTTATTTGTGGGTTACTATTAAAAGCATAGTCAAGGCGCTCTACAATCCCATGCAACAGTTAAATTTCTTCGGCAATTTCTAAATTTTTCTCTCAGGAAATATCCAAAAATACGACTTTTTCAATGAAATTTGGTACAAACACATTTTGGGGGGGGGTTGCTGAATCCAGTGGTGCACTCGAAGAAATCATAGTAGGCCACGCTATTATGTTTTGTAAAATTGAATATAACACAAAAATGCGCTTTTCAAAGATCTATATTAAAAAAAAAATTATCTAAATCGGACATGAAAATGGAACATGCTGTAGAAAATTGTGCAATTTTTATGTTTCCAAAAAATTGTATAAAAACTTTACACCTGTTTCAAGAGTACGACAAGTGCTCTGTACTCTATACTATATTGAAAATATAGATATTATATTTTTCAGTTCCATTTTGCCTTTAAAGTGCTAAAAATTCTATCATGTATTTTTTTCTGTTTGGTGTTAACTAGAAGCGTAGTTGTTTCATTTGGTTCTTTAATGATATACATTTTAAAATTACATTTATTATTTCTTTACCTAACTAGCATATTAACGTGCACTTATTGAGGCCACATTATACAAAAATAGGTAATTTCATATTAAATAGAAAAGTGTAAATTTTCGTTTGCTTATTATCTAAAAAAAATTTCTAATCGTGAATGACAAATAAATAAACTAAAGAATTGCAAATTTTCAAATATGGAAATGAAACAGAAAAGAAACGTACCAGGAATTATTCGCAATAAGTATATGGCTACTTGTAAATTCAAGATATATTATAGTGTTTGAATAATTAAGAGTGCGATCTGGTATGGATATATAGACAAAGAAAAATCGAATAATAGTTAATCCCTTTGATTTTGTTTATTCTAAAATCGTTCCATTCGAATTGCCGTTATGTCTAACCAACGGTTTGTTCACTCTCAAATGAATTTTGCACCATCAAGAGTTGTAGTAGGTTTCATGAATATGAAAACAAAAAGGTTAATTAAGAAAACAAATCGAGTAGTCAGGCACGATATACAGTTTTAGTGAAGGGTACTGGTGGGCGCAATTTTAAGGACGTCTCGAGAGACGAACCTGCTGCCTTCATTTCGAAATCACGTGGGCGAATATGAACGTGCGCCCTACTATTATTGTATACCAACGCACTAAACAAAAGGTAATTAATAGACGTCATTGAAAGGTATATACCGTATGTCTAACAGAAATTATTATTGCAACATTAATGGATAATATTAAGTATGGGGTAAAGTCGTATAAAAATACAGACGGATGCTTTTTAATGAAATGACAATCTTACTAGTGTCTTTATTTTGTTCAAATTTAACACAAAACACAAACATATGAGGTTTTTAAAAAGTGTATTTCAGCCGTTCAGCTCTTTCTGTGTTGTGTATGTTCGGCGTCTTGGTTTACTATAATTTAAATTCTACAGGGTATTTTATCAAAAAAATAATAGCAACTATAATTCGGCGTGTTTAAAAAGCTGAAATATCGAATTAATAGTACATGATGTTCACAGTAATATATTGAATTTTGTATTTTTTAAAACAATTTTAATTATATAATTATTGCTACTTCGGATGTCCTTACTTTTAAGAGGAAATATATTACAGGACGGATCCAAAATTTCTTTTTAGAATTGCCTGATATTCGAATTTTCTAAAATTTTGGAATTTATAAATAATTTTTTATTTTTAAACATTTTCAAATTTCAAAAAATTTATAAATTATCAAAACCGAAGGTCCAATTTTGTACAATTCTTTTTAATTGTGCAGTTTTCTATGCCTCCCTGTTCATCTGGTACGAAATGTTCGTGTTACTTTCCCTACACCATGCATGATGCATCAAGAAGAAAAGAAACATTTTCAATTTTAATTCCTACTTTTTTGTCCCACCCACTACGTGGTTTTGCTAGAATTGTTTATCTACGAAGCTGTGCAAGAAATCATTAAAATGTATAAAACAAGCTCCGCATTATAAATTCATCCGGTGAATTTTAAAATGAAATATTAAGTAACTCATTGCAATTACAAATTATCGCATACAAACACACCTAGGCATTATGAATTACATACATAAAAAGGTAATGCACCTCATCGAACGGTGACACCATATGGTAACAAATAATTCTAATAATAATAGGTTGAACACACATTTTGAACTGGTTTATCGCGTTTTGAATTGTGTAAAGATTCTTCTTATATTTTGCTAAATGCTCAGATATAATCCTGGTTGTAATGCCAGCTTAATGATGGATATGAAGTATGACTGATGGTCGAGAGGTGAGCGCACTTGCCTCTCACCCAAAAGTTTCGGGTTCGATCCCCGGTCGTGGCAGTGGAAAATACTGTGAGAGGGATTTTTCCACTATACACGGATATTGGGTGTGTGTCTCTTGTCTCTAAATGTGTAGCCCCCTCCGACACAAGGCTCTTCTAGAGCCTTCCGGGTTAAAGGAGGTCGTCATTACCTGTGGTGTATTTATTATTATTATTATTTATTAATTAAATCAAATTAGTCGGCATGTAAGCGTGGTCAAGATGTCAAGGGTGCACTTAGATTGCAGAATTTTGAACGCAACCATTTTTAAAAATCAGAACGTGTCTCTTAGTACAAAGAATTGTATAGTTACAACAAATTTTCATTATCAAAGAAGCACAGTTCAAATAGAGGAACTAAATTGTGCACTATGAGTCGTTCATGTGTTTGCACGCTGTTCTCCTACAAAATTCACCTTTAAAAAACGCGTACGTACGCTGCTTCTTCTGTAATTAAGGCATTGGCCTTTGTCATTGGATACAAGACAAAACTTATATAGAGATCAAAGGTATTATACAATTTTTAAATATCAAATTCCGGTTGGCAAGAGTTGACTAAACGGGGTTGTGTGATACGTAACACGGCTAGTCGTCCTACCACTCCTGAGTTCGAGTCTCAACTGCGGCAGATGGCAATGCCGTGGGGAGTGGTCGTTGTGTAATTGTTTGTGTCTATGCATCCTAGTTGAATGGTGGAATAGCTAATGCTAAGCTCTGCCAGGACGGTAATATAAATAAGTCGATAAAATAAACAAATAAAAATGCAATGTTTTTGTTCAAATTTTACAAGCACAGAATAATTTTCAATTCGTAAAATTTTATTTAGATCTGGACTGTTAGGTAGGGGGTGAAATTGCGCTCATATGCAGATGCACTCAGGCCTCGAAAATATGCCCTGATTCCTCAAGCCAACTAACGCTTGTGATTACCTTGAGGAGGAGACCCGGTGGGGTGCCATCTATACTGGCCCCACACTGGGCTAGAATTCTCCCAGCATGGTTCTTTCTTTTGTTGCAGGGCAGTGACACAAGACATGCTCGTTAGTTTCGTCTTCTGGGTTACATTTTCTGCACTTGGAATTATCTACACTCCCAGTATATGAAGATATTTATGTCCTGTTAATAATCCTACGTATACACGTAGCTTGAAATGTTTTATTAACCGCCTCTCAAGTTACCGAAGTAACCCCCTGGAAGATCTCAAGAATCTTGTGCTAGGTATAGGGAGACGAGGCCTTACAGTTTAATGTGAACTCCGAACCACTCTTAGGGCAATTTTTTTAATGAAAAATTGTTTCGCCTTGCGGGAATCGAACCCACTCTGCTAGGCAACTCAGTTTGCTAGCCAATTTTTACCAATTACGAATTAGAACATCTTTATTCAATTATATTTACATTGCATTTGCTATTTTATTTATTTCATTTGTTGTGTACAATAGTACTTCCGACGCGGAAGTTTGCTAGCCAGGCGCTTTAGCGCACTGAGCTACCGTCCGCTTATTCCTGGACATCTAGAGAAAGTGTTTACCTTACGACTGGGACCAGGCAAAGTCATTCTGCTGTACAGCTACTTAGGCTGTTCCAGAAGTCCGCATGATGTTGAAGTGTATAGTTCCCAGGGCTGTAAACTAGTACGAAACCGCTATTTTAGGTTTTGGACCATACAAGGCGCTCGCAAAACCTTTGCGGGGTAAGGTGTCCGCTTGCCACCGCGCCCTTTCTCCCAGCAGAGTTATATATTTTATTTCTATTTTAGCAACTGATTTAGACTATCGTTCTGGCTGAATTTAGCTTTAGCTATTCCACCAAAGACTCGAACTCACAAGTGGTACAGCGGCTAACCGTGTTGCCTGTCACACAATCCCCTCTAGCGCACTATTTCCAACTCGGTAATACGTTGAAAACGTCACTAAACATCCTTACCCTAACCAGGATTCGAACTTGGGACTCCCTGATCTCAAGTGTAACATGTAAACATTGAGCCACTGAGTCGGAAATATTTTTTTTTACACGATTTATTTTATAACAATAGTTGTCATCACTTTCATAACGCCAATTTCATAATATAATATTGAGAAAGCCAGTGGAAGCATATGAAAATAAATTACACTCAGATAATCGTTCGAGCAAGTCGGAACGGTCAGTAGTACTTACAATACAAAGACTAAATATCGTTCTGCTTGTTTTATATTTTGCGTAGAACTCAATAATAATACGATTTTATATTTTGTTTCCTTTCGGTGTACGATTCGTAGGATCAATTGATCAATTTAATTCAATTGGTTTGTCCATCGAGAAGATTTCGACCTGTGGTTAAGAAGAGTTTATTGTAATGTATGTAATCTAAACGAATAACTATGTTCATTATTGGCACACAAATGGAGAGACCTCACTTACAGTTCAAAAAGAAAAGTCTGCTAGCTCCAAGTATCGATGTTTATTTTTTTCCGGTATACATAACAACTGAGCATTTCTTGCTACTATATTTATAGCCTGGGTTGTGTAACATGTCAGAAGCAAATTTACGTGTAAATTTCCTGATTGACTATACCTCAAATTGAAACGACTATATTAAAACAATCCTTAGCTATTATAATAATCAAATATTCAGCATTACACTTCCTAAGTACTTCAACATAACACCCAATTATCATAAAACAATGAAATTTTACGATCACGTTGATAAGTTTGTTACATAACCGTTTATTATCTTTATATTAATTCATTTTACGATTTCGATAATTTTAAATCATAAATATTTCAAACATAAAATTTTCTATTTAAGTAGTATGCTTCTGGTATCTGATTTGTAAATAAATACGCAGCTGACGGATGCTTCAATACAACTTCTATAAATTTTATACATTACTAATTATTTAAAAAATCCAGTTGATTTTTCCAAAATAATAGTGAATTAGTTAAATTACTATTATCGCCTCATATCTCCTTAATAGTCTAGTAAATGCATGGCAGAAACATCGGTCAATAAATCAAGGTACTGCAAGGTACCTACTAAAAAGAACATTTTAAAATGTTAGAATTTCAATCAGCGAACACAAAATATCACTATATTATTTCTTGCGACTGCAATTTCGTAATCATTACTAAACTTAGATTCTAAACAGGATAATTTAAATTTAAGAAAATCTGGCGAATGCGCCAATATTACTGATTACTGAATAGTACTTACATACTAAGTTGTAAGATATAATATAAAATATTTTAGATGGTGCTCTGTAAAACTTACAAAAAGTTTCATCTCGATATATTTAGTAAATGAGAAGATTTGAGGGAACATAAAAACCAACAAACAAATTGAGACTTCCAGTTTTAAAGTCTTTTAAAATCAGTTAATACAATACTTTTGTTTTCTCAAAAAAAGATAATATATACAGGAAAGGCCATGCGTATATGTCACTGAGAACGTTCTAATAACATGAGACAAAATGAAATAAATACTAAAAGGCTATACTTCATAATAACATTTCCCTTTGAATGAACTTTTCTGTTTACATCCTTGCCAATTTTTTTCAATCTATTTTAAGCACGCATTAACCCGAAAATTAATTATTAATTATATTTCGGTACCTTACATTTAAACCGAAAACAATACGGGAATACATAATCAGTGTACAAAAAAACATTCAAGTGCCCATCACGTAGTCTCCAAGTATACGCGTTAAATATGCAAACGACTTGTTCTACCGCTTATATGTAAAATTGTAATGTCCAGCGAACTAGTCAAGTGGTTAAATTTAGTACAAGCGGATACGCCGTACAACACCAATAATGATAACATCTAATTACGATTTCCAATAATACTTTTCCACACTAAGCATGGCAACTCGCTGCCTAATTCATTGCCTGTCAATAATAATCACGACATACTACAATTTTATCAAAACAATCCTAAAATAATAGAAGTTTCAAAATGTGAGTCC
Organism: Leptura quadrifasciata; assembly: GCA_963675555.1. NCBI lineage: Eukaryota > Metazoa > Arthropoda > Insecta > Coleoptera > Cerambycidae > Leptura > Leptura quadrifasciata. Next base: position 472,248 of record OY776678.1, on the reverse strand, counting down.
AATTTTGCTGTCCCCAAGTGAGAAAGTCACTATACAAATAGTCGAAACAAAAATATTATGTTAGACCTTAGATATGTGTACAATGTATACTATCATTTGTAAATATTGTAAGAGCAGATAAAACGTGTGATCAATCACCTCTGAAATTCCACACTATTAATAATTGTACGTATGTATATAAATATATGGTGAATTATCATAACTACTGCATTTTAGATATTATTTTAATATATCGGGGAGTTTCATTAAATTTTATGGCAAACAAACTTAGACGTTTCGATAATCGTGTTAACATCATCAGAAGATGATTAAAACTGAAAACCAGTCTTATTTGTCACCCGATGATGTTGACATGGTTAGCAAAATGCGCGCCGAGTAGTAGTCAAATATTTTGGTGTTTCTAACGTAACAATACCAAAGATATTGATTTATGAAAAATAGCCCTCATACGAAAAGGCCCCCACCGCCAGGACCCGGATCCAGCGTAGGGGTATCTCTTTAAACAGGACTATGCATCATAAAAGTAGAAAGGGGTTCTCAGATGCTCACTGAAAAAAAAAGCTGTTGGTCTTAAAGACTATACTTGGGTTTGGTGGTTCAACGCTTACGTGTTAGACTCGCAACCAAGGAGTCCCGGGTTCGAACCCTGGCTTGGGTATGGATGTTTAGTGACGTTTTTCATGTGTTACCGAGTTGGTAGCAGTGGACTAGATGAGGTTGTGTGAGAGACAACACGGGTAGTCGTTGTATCACTCCTAAGTTCGAGTCTCAGCTGCGGCAGATGGCAGTGTCGCGTCGTAGAGAATGGTCGTATAATTGTTTATGTGTATGAGAATAAAATACAACTCTGTAATTGGGCACATCGTTTAGAGTGGTGATTAATGAATATAAATAAAGAGCATCATACGTATCGTAATATTTAAGAACAATATAATCGCTGAAAGTTTAAAATCAAAATTTAAGTCAATTCCAGGTTATATAGTACTTCTTGCCCTAGGCATACGATGAAACTAAGAACAAGTATAACATCCGTAACATCACCGACACCGTCAATTATATCGTTTGAGTAATGTTCTTATCCATTGAATTAATACGAAGATCACAAACAGTTAATGACATTAACCTCCGATTTACGAATGTAAGCAGCGTAAAATGTAAATAAAAATAAAACGGTATCCTATGCATAGGACCCTTTATAATATTGTCGATGTGCGAAATCGGAAAGTTTCGGTCCGATTTCATAATAGCAACAAAATAAAGCCATCCGGTTACTGAAAACAAATTAATCTACATAATTGTTTTTAGATTGAGGTTTGAAGTATTTCACGCTGGATCCGTTGCTTATGATTATAAATATTTAAATAGTTTTGTGTGTGATAAAAATGTTATAATTTTTTTCATAATTCGGTAACATAAAAGACTGACCTATGACATGTTTGCTACTATACCAATCAGTTAATAATAATTATTGTTACCTTTTGCTACTGCTGCTCTTATATCCAAGTCATTTACTTCACGTCGAAGATTGTTCAACAAATTTTAAAAAAGCACCTTGCACAAAACGCACAAACTATAATAATTTATTATAGTTACTGCGCAATTAGAAACCGAAAATAACTATTAAAAGTTCATTTAATTATTGAAATTTTAACATAACACAACTCGAAAACGTTAACACAATACTGATACGAATACATTCAAACGCGTCACTAACCACTAACCTCAGATTTGATTCATTGTTAATGTTTCGTCTCAAATACTTGGTACCTACTTGATTTTGTTGCAAAAATTGGGCGTTGAATTAGAAAAGCGAAGTTCTGTGGCGAAGTATCGAGACAAAATCATGTCGATGGAAGAGTTAGCCGCCTACCGAGATAGACGATATCAACGCGTGTACTATGATATTTATTTATCCACACGGTGACTTCGATACAGTTTTACATATAAATTGAATGAACAGGTGTAATTGAATTTTGCGTTTTTAGGATTCTGTTAAAAATGTTAATAGGTTTAACGAAATTCTTTACATTTTGTTTAGTTGCATCTCCAATTTAATCTACCTTTTTAGTTTGATTAATTGGAACGATGTTGTAACCGAAAATAATTATAGTACATAAAATAAACAATTCAATAAAAAAACTCGACTGCCAAAAAAGGAATTTCGAACTAAAAGGACAAACTAGATTACCTAAATTATAGGCACGGTATTATGAGACCATTTCTAAACGTGATTCGACCATTATATAAAAATTTAATGTAACAATATAAATATTTAGGATTTCATTTTAAGTCTCACATATGGTAATATTCGTTCATTTTATACTGTTATGTGTAAGCCTACGCCACTGCCCCATTGAAAATACTAGAAGGACTAGAAATAACTCGAATGATAGCATGAAACATTCTAGAATAATCAAGTACATTCGAGGCGGGTATATATAGAGTGGATCCAGGCGCACTGGGGTCAGTTATGTAGGAGATGAGCAAGTGATAAGATAAAATGGAGAACAGTAACTAGTTGTGAATTATAGTAGTGAGACTATAGTAGAATAAACTTGAAATTAGTGTGTACCAATGTGTAATGGGAAGGGCTAGTTTTGTAATTAAGTGATTAATACAGTAGTGGTTTATGAAAGTTCTTGTTGCAATTTATTGAACCCACGTACAGGGTATTTACTGGAAATTGTAAACACCTAACAATTGGTGTCAGAAGTGGGATTGCAACAGGATTTCTAAAGAATTCGAGAAAGTTCTAGAATGTTCTAGTTGGAAAACATTGCAGATACTGACGTGCTTTGAACTAGAAAGTGATATAGGCATTAGACAAGACTTATTCGTGCTAGTGTGAAGAAATTTCCAGAATATTCTATTTGGAAAGTAATGCAGTTAGCTAAATTCTGTCAACTGGAAAGTGAGATAGACATCAAATAAGACCTATTTATGACGTTTCGAGAAAATTTCCAGAACATTCTATATGTAAGCTAGTGCAGTTAGCTGAATTCTGTCAATTGGAAAGTGATATAGACATCAAATAAGACCTATTTGTGACGTTTCGAGAAAATTTCCAGAATATTCTATTTGGAAACTAGTGCAGGTAGCTAAGTTCTACCAACTGGGAAGTAAGAAAAGTTACTGGCGTCGAAGAGAAAGTTACTAGTATGGTAGAAAAATTTCGTGTAGTTGAGGGAGAAGTAGAACGCCTTAAGCGACAGTTAAGGGAAAACGGAGGCCAGCTAGTATTATCATCGTCAGGTCCTTGGTTACAACCTCCCTTCTTTGATGGACAAACTTCTTGTCAACCTACAAAAGACAATTTGAGGCAGTTGCTTGTGCTAATAATTGGAGTGATGAAGGTAAGGCTATGGCATTAGTTCTAACATTGAGAGGGCAAGCTTTAGAATTGTTGCAGACGAAACCAGTGGCACAGCAAAAGGATTTAAGTTTTAGAAGTTGCATTCGACTTAAGATGAGACAAGCACTTAGCTCAACTATATCGGACTCAGCTGAAATCACGTATACAAAAGTCTGGAGAGAGCTTACGAGAATTTGAGGCTGCAATAGAGAGACTGGCACTTGGCTTACCCGAATGCATCAAGGCAGTTCCAGGAGCAATTGGCAGTTGACGCGTTAATTGATGGCGTAAAAGACGAGGAGATCAGGCGGGTCCTTAGGTTATCTCGGCATAAGCCTAGTAGTGAAGCATTGATCCATGCACTGGAGGTAGAGCCCGCCTATATGGATTCCTCATGGCACAGAGTACGAGCCGCTTCTGTGGAAGAAGCTCAACCAGAGGAAACAAATTTAGACACCAAACTCAAGGATTTACACAAGATGTTTACTCAATTAATGACCAAGATAAGTTTTCCAGAAAAAGGAAAATCAGAGCATATGATGCGAAATTATCTACAAAGGAACCCTGGGGAAGTAAACGTTGCAACGAAAGAGGAATTCAGCCCCGAAGGAACGAAAGTGATGGCTATGCTAAAGGGCAGAAAATGGTCTCACAACTACTGAACGAATTGAGTTAGCGACTGGAGCCGAAACAGGGACCGTGACCGCCGAAACAGGTGCCTAAGCAGCAATGAAGTACTGACAAGCTTACAAAAGGAATCCGCTGTTATAATTGTGACAAATTAGGGCATCTCAAGAGGTACTGTCGTCAGAGGCACCCTAAAGAAGTGAATGCCGAGGATGTAAAGAAACAGCGGGATGTAGCAGGAATGAAGGTGGTTAAGATTGAGGTTCCGAAGGACTGGCGTAAGGAACAACTGAATGACGATGAGATTGGACCACTACTGAAGGCAAAAGAAAAAGGAATCCGCATGGAATGGAAGAACGTTTCTAGCAAAAGTGTGTGCGCAATAGGCTTCCCTGAGACTTGAAGATGGACTATTATGGAGAGCATGAGAGAGCCCGAATGGGAAGGAAATTACCATGCGGCTGGTGATATCCAGATGCCGGGTACCAAAAGTACTTCGGGAAATGCAAGAAGGAATATTGGGAAAGCATTTTGGCGAAAATAAGATCTTGACTAGAGTACGGGATCGATTCTACTGGACAAATAGCCGTCAGGATGTAGAGGCTTGATGTTTCAGTTGCAAGGTTTGTACGGTTGAGGACACCAAGGGGTCACCTACACGGAGTGATGACCGAATGAAGGCTCGATATGACCATTACATCAATTCAGAGGGATTCAAGGTGGGGAATTTGGTTTGGCTGTACATTGTACAAACCACAGAGGAATGAAGAAGGCATCTCGAAGCCTCGTTCCCCTTGGTAAAGACCGTATTCTGTCATCACCCGGATTAATAACGTTGTTTATCGGATTCAACGAAGTAAGAAGTCTATCGGACATTTGAACAGATAGTATGCTGGGGACTCTAAATTGCCTGACCGGGACGTTTAGGCATAAGGAGGGGTTAGTGTTATGTGCACACCTACGCCACTGCCTCATAGAAAATACTAGAAGGATTGGAAAGAAACAATACACTTACATGCCAACTATCGTTCCATTCTCGCAGATCGATAGATAATTTTCTCCAACTTTTAACTTATAATTATCAAGAACAATTCATAGTGTATGCTGAATGCCTACTGGCTCGAGAAGCCTGACCGGCAGCGGCCTAGAAGAAATTTACTTTTAGAGTATGGCAAAATCAAACTTGAAATTTAGTTGTTAATTCGCCAACGATTTTATGTCATGTCTAGCGCTTCAAGTTACCAAGTTAACAATTTGTGTCGTGAAAATGATATAATAAAACATTTTATTAATTTACAACAATTTACTTTTCTAATAAGAATTATTTCTAAGAAAATATCGTTAAAACAACTTGCTGATTATTTCACTGCTTTTTAAAATGGGCATTTTTACGCGCCAGAATTACGTATCTACCCGGAGAACCAATGAGATTATGGATATAATTAGTTTGTAATAGATTCTAACTGTGTGTTAAAGAAAGCTTTCCTCTAAAACTTCTCAGAATTTCAATTTGTAATGCATGTACTATGATTGGTCTAAAGCAGTGGACGTGTAAATATTGGCCAATCAGAATCCAGATAAATGCCGCACAAGTTATTCGTGAAAGCGTCGGGACGTTAATATTTTGTACTGTAGTTTAGGTTTAACCTTCACCGACATTACACATCAGATGACTAACCTAAAACGTTAAATTTATATTTTTATGTTTGTATTGTTTGGGGTGAAAATATTATTTTATTAGTTTCTGGTTTATGTTTTATTAATTCTACAATCAAAATGAAATCAAGTGGAAGAGGGATATGTTAAAGGTGCCGCTGATAATTTACCTAAAGTAGAAAAGTGCTGAGTGCTGTCAATAAATAGAGGTTATGTTATGTTAACAGAGACCAAGATTAATAAACAATCTTGAACAGAGATAAGACAACCTCTGTGATTGGATTTCAGAGTGTTGACGTCACAACGCGCCAATTTATGGCTGTTTAAAATGAACCCAATATTTTTCAAACTTCAAGTTTTTTTTGTTACTATTAGTAAAATTAATAAGATAATAAATATGCCATAAATCATTTCTTTACGTGAGTTAAGTATTTCAGCAATAATTTTTTTTTCTGGGAAAACCCTATTATAATCAGTTATTATTATTGAAGTTTATATTCTTTGGTATTATTTCAATATTTTGTGTGACACAAATGAAATCTTACGCAGAATATCAACTGTCATATCTCGAATTAGATTTTACAACACTAAATAAGAGAAGAGAGAATTTTAAAAAAATAACAATAGTCGTTTTACCGCGTATTACACTATAATTTAAGTGGGTAACGTCGGAGTGAAAATCATTGCAAACACAATTACGCCCGATTCGAACGGGGCAGAATATGCATATTTACCTTTATTTAAAAAAAATCGAATTTGCTATTCAGCGTATTCAACGCCAGTCGTATTATTTGTTCTGCCACTCCTTTCAGCACCTGACAATGCATCCACCTGAATTAGTATGACGGATCAATCGCAATCGAAATGACTTCGAGAAAACACCTTATAAAAAATAACAAAACGCGACGACGTGAGTGGGAGCAGTGACCATCAAGGTTGGCGGAGTCTCGGACTGCTTGGCCCACTGCCAAACGCTACCGGGTTCATCAACATGCCCGTTGTATTCTGTTCTGTTTATTTTGATGGGTATTTATTACAGTTTTTGTTTACGTCCCGACGTATGAAGTTGTAAGTTTTCGTAACAAAGTGTGACAGTACGAAAATCGACCTAGGGGGTCCTTTAATCTCTGTGGATTGGAAATAGTCCCGTGCGTCAGTGCTCGTTCTGGTACCAATCAATTCTACACTAACATATATAGTCCTTTTATATTACAACACGTTTCAGCAGACATTTCCTAATTTATAAATAGAAACAAATTCTGAAAAAGTGCGCACCATTATCGCGAAAATGATATTTAAATTTAAAAAACCATTGCCCAAGGAATCACTACTTCCACATCCAGATTTTGTATCCAAGTTTTATGCACACTAAATGTAATATTTTATTCCCTTTAATAATAGAGTGGCGGTGGTAGGGGGGATGGCTAACGCAAAAAATTCCTTAGTCCTTAGTTCCCGTATACACACTAAATCCCAATTTAATTTCTCATTCCCTTAAACAATAGGGTGGGGCTGGAAATGGGGGTGACAGAGGGGGTAACTAATGCCAAAATAAATTTTAGAGGCCCTTGGTTCAAATTCCAATTTAATTTTTTACTCCCTTTAATAATAGGGTGGGGGTGGTAGAGTGGGCAGCTAACGTCAAAAAAATTTTTTAGACGTTTCGATCTTGTATACATACGAAATCACATTTAATTTTTTTTTACCCCCTTCAATAATAGGGTGGAGATGGTGGTAGAGGGAGTAGCTAACGCCAAAAAAATTTTTTTAGACGTTTCGTTTTTGTATACACACTAAATCACATTTTAATTTTTTTTACCCCCTTTAATAATAGGGCCAGGGTGGTAAAGGGGGTAGTTAACGCCAAACAAATTTGCCAAAAAAAATTCCGAGACTAACTTTTCGTACATGCCCTAAATTGCAATTTTATGGACTCTTACTTGCTTGCTTTGCCTATTTACCCTTATTTACCCCCGAACCCTTCAACGGAATTAGATCAAAATATAATTTAGTTCTAGATCTCGTTACAATACATAAGTGTACCAAATTTCAAGTTAATATCATAAACGGTTCCAGAGTAAACGTGCGCACAAAAAAAAAAAGTTGTTATAGACAGACAGACCGACAGACAGGAAAATTTTTTTCGCTCAAATTTAAAATCTCGACGTTTCATGACATGACATTTTAAGCCTATTTCAACAATTTTTTCTTGCGTTACTAAAAAAAACAGGCTTTAATAGCAAACCGAACTAAAAAGTAAAAACTAATGTTTACATATTTTAAATATTTTATTGTAAAAAGGGTGCTTTTTACTATATTTTTATAGCACCCCACGCTTTTTACAATAAAATATTTAAAATATGTAAACATAATTTTTTACTTTTTAGTTCGGTTGGCTATTAAAGCGCGTTTTTTAGTTTTTTTAAACTATAATTTTTTTTAGTCACCCTTTTGCCATTCATCCTACTTTTCGAAACCGCTGAGTGTCCGCTAGTAGTACATAATTAATATTACATCATAATGTATGTATTAAAGTTGGAACTACCGTTTAACAAGAGCTTATACAACGGCAAATAAGTTATATTATTAACCGCGGCGCCTCCGCCAAAATGTCGACATTAGATTAGTCTTCTTTTTTAAAATTTTCTTTTATCCTGATGATTCTGGTGAGGACATTAGGACAAAGTTGTCATATTATTGTATTGTCATCAGTCCTTGATAAGTGTGCAAAGTTTCAGTTTAATCTGACATATTGAAGTCGGTGAGAATCACGTTCAAAGATTGAAAAATTTACATGCAAACAAATAAAAAACAAACAAACAAACAGGTGAAGCTAATATAAAGCGTGTAAAAAAATCGCTAATTATTTTTAGTAGATCTTAAAAATAAACAAAACCATAGAAGATGATAGCTTATAAAGGCGGCCCAGAATATGTCTTTTAATCAATGTTCCCGTTATTTGAAAATAAATTAATCAAAAACCATTTTATATGGCCTCGAAGAATCTTGCTGATTTCATACCATAAACCTCCTTGGTTTTTCAACCACTTAGGAACCACCCCCAAATTTGTTTTTCAAATGGCACCTCTAATTTTTTTACTGAAATAGGTGCAGGAGAAGAGGGGAAGTAGGAGTCATAGCCAGGGGCGATCGGAACGGTCTTGTTTCTTATTAAGTTCAAATTGAAATTCGACATCGTATGTTTAAAAGGACATCTTGTTGTTCATTTGATACGTGTTTTCAGATGTCCTGACAATTCCAACAATACCCTTGACAGCAATTTTGGTTCCCAATTTCCGAACTATATCACTGGTTGATTAATGATCAGGATTTTTACTATATATCAATATACAGGAGGCCTCAGAACATTTAAAGAGGTGTAGAGTTTGGTGACGTGGAGGAATTAATGATTGAGATGAACAATAAGAATGTCTCTCATATAAAAATACTTTTTCTCACTATTTTTGGATGTTAAGCATGGCAGAACAGTCTTTCAACATTTATTTTTAAAATATTGTTAAAACCTACTGTTAAAATGGCCGATGATATAAAATAAACTTAATGCATTTTTGCAAATTTAAAAATGGTCTGTCGGTCGGTTTGCAAGGTCTGCCAAATTTTTTTAAACATTCTTAAGTATGGAAAAAAAAACTGACAGAATTTCAAGATTCTAAATGAAATTAAGTCTATTTCTGCAAAATAAAGAAGAAAATATAGGTGGTTTTGTAAGGTGATCGCGCTGACAAGCTATCCATCCCTTGTAGAGACGTATAAAAACGAACTTCCTAAACGAATTCCCGTAGGTATAAATCCAACTGAACAAAACGTTCGACATCTCTTCGGCTATGAGAATTTACCTCTTCAATCTGCCTAATGAACTATTTCCTCCATTCATCTACCGATCTGTTGGACCGCCTACAACCGCTATAGTTGTTAATCTTTTGGAACATAATTCGATGTCGCCTTTCTTTGTCTCGGGATTTGGAGGTTATCTATTTTTCTGATAAATATGTCATTAATAAAGAAAAAATATGTCACACGAAAAAGGAAATTAGTTCGAGTATACCCGTATATTGAATGTGTGTCCAGTGTCTGTAAAGGAATAGCTAGCTATCTTCCGCCTTCCGCACTAGGAATTTAAGATAGACACAAGTTATTCAGATGTATTGACTTATACCTACGTTCAAATTTCTATATAGCGTTTTAGAAAATGATGTAACCTCAAATATATTTAAATTTACATAACATATGCAGCGCATCAACAATGTCAGCGTTAACTACCGTTTATTAATGTTTTAATAATTTAAGCATTAATTATTTAGACAAAAACTTTCACGTATACTGAGGCATCCGTTAGCTATTACTATACAAAGATTATGTAAAATAATTATATTTCTATTGACTGTACTTAATATGGCAATTAAAAATGATATAAATTCAAGTAATGACCAATAAAGTATTGTTTTTACCTGGCTTTCTTTCTCACCAAAAATGTTGATATTGTTGACCGGTATCGTTAGAACTCTTTCGTGTTGTTTTAAAATGCCACTGATATAGTGTTTACTTTTGTTAGAAAATTAGATTACAGATGTATGATACAGCAGTGGCGTTCACAATAACATGCATAATACCGACTGGAAATTATACAGGAAATATATTTTTTCTACTCCCTACATAGAAAGTATTATTTTGCTCCCTCATTTCAGGGAGCAAATTAGTACTTTTCCTCCCTAGGGAGGAAAATACTTTGGCTCCCTCTGGAAGCAAACAAGTAGAAACTTCAAATAGCTGTAATGGTAGTGTATAGACTTCTTTTACTGATACACAAACTTCCTGAAAATTCACGAGACTTTAACGGTAATAGATTTAACGAAACCACGTTTGCTTCTTCCAGAATAGCTTGAGGAACTTCATCTTCACATTCGGAAACATTATTATAAACCTTTTGGAAGTTTGTTTATTTTGTAAACAAGAAGCAACCTTAGCAACATTCCATGTATACTTTACCATTTATATTTTTAACAATATTTACTTATCTAAATACCTATTATGACATTTTGACATATTTGGTTTTTTGATTGTCATGTATAAGAAAATATAATAAAATATATGTAAAACCAATTTAAAACACTGTAAATGGTCGTAGAAAAAATCATATGTATTACACAGGAGTAAAGTGCCATTTCCTCCCTTGGATATTGATCAAACTATCCGCGGGAGGAAATTATGCACTTTTCTCCCTTGTCATACAAATAGCTATTTCGCTCACGCAAATATGTTTAATTTAAATAAATTTAATAAAATATTCTGTCAAAGTAACATTGGCAAAGATAGAAAGTAACCATGACTTTTTACTAGACATTATCTGGTCGATAGCCGAGTGGGTTAAGGCGCGAGGTGGCAATCGCGATTAATCTCACACGGACATCGCACCACCGGGTTCGAATCCTGGCTCCGGTACTGGCACTGTCGGAGGAAATGGTTGTATGTCCGCGTTTTTTCAATGTGTAACCCCCTTCCGCACAAGCCCTGGCTTCTGGAATTGGGGGTTGTCTAATTTCTGTGGTGTTATTTATTAACTGATGTTTGAATTGTTCAGAACCCACCATGTCTATTTTTGCAATGATGCATAGGTACCTGTCATATATGCACGTGCTTCTCATTAAATTTCATATTTAAAAATTCCAACAACATTCCTTGTTACGTAAGGAAGGGTACGGGTGTGCTGTCTTAATTTAAAGTACATATTTTTGCCTCAAAAAACATCAAAATTATCCATTTCTTTTTAAAATAAATTCACAATTTATTTTATTTCTAACTAGTGTGTGTGCACATGTTTTTGTAGCAGAACGATATGATTTAAGGCTTCAAATTTTGAACACTGAATTTAAAATGTATTCGAGGAACTCCCACTGTATATATTTGTACATATACAAATATCAAATATAACCATATGTAAATTTGTATTCGAAGGTGAAATGTTTTAAATATTTCTGTCCGACAATTCTTTATTTATTTAACGTTTAAGACGCGTAGCATTGTGGCGGAATAATTGTATATTTAATGTTAAAACAGTAATTTTATCGGTCTGTCGATTTTATTAACACCAATAACCATATTTTTATTTAAAGAAGACACTTATAATTCCTCATATAAAGTGCTTATTATATAACAATTTATGAGAATTTTTTTACGATGAATTAATAGGCCAAATATTTGTATTTTAAATCTAATTGCGATTCTGTTTTTCACCGTCCGTAAACAGAAAAAATAATCATTAAATTGAAATCATCCTTAAAGAATACATCAATAGATTACAACAATAATACCTATATTCTATACAGGGTGTTGCATCATGAGAGGGACATAGCTTAATAGGAGGTAGAGAACATCAGCGGTAACCGGAACCTCCCATAGAAATGTCTCATTGGGCCTTCATTACGAAGTTACAGGGTGTTAAATAATTTTTGGCCAAACCTGTTTTTTGTCATAACTTTGACAGGGAATGAAATAACGGATTCATATTTGGTACGGCTAATGTACTAACGAGCCCCAAGAGGTACATGTATAAAAAAAAATATATCCAGGTCCGGACTCACTATAATTTATGTTTCTTCTTTGCATCAATAAAACATCATCCTGTATATATTTTTTTGAAATTTCGATACGATATTCGAAAAGAGCAAGAAAAAACAAACAAAATGGCCTATTTCATTTTTTTGTTACACCTTCGTGGTTATTTAAATACGTTGTTAAATGTGCAAGAAAATGGATTACAGAACCCTATTAAATGAGAGGCACGTGAAATAAATAATTTTATAACTAAAATTTGCAAAAATTCTATTGAGCCTAGGTGGTCTGGGTGAATCCTAATTCCGGCACGTTTTAAAGGTCCATTTTGGTAAAAAACTGTGGTCCTAATAAGTAATCGGGTATGAAATAACAACATTTTTAATCAATCACAGTAGGCTTGTTCAAAGTGACAGATAATAAAAAGAAATCTCCTAAACAGTTGAATAATTGTTTGTTAGTAATTTAATGTGTCAATAATCCGCATTTAGTTAGTGAAAACTTGTGAAAATATTTTAACTATGCCAGTAAAATTTACAAACGTGGAATATGCTGACATAATATTCATCTATGGTTTCTGTAATGGAAATGGTAGGTCGGCGGAAAGAGAATATCGGCTGCGTTTTCCTGGTCGTCGATGCCCTAATCATAAAACCTTTAGTACGGTGTTCCAGTATGCAAGACAACACGAAAAGTTTCCTAATTCTGCAGTTGTGGAGCGTGTTTTACAACAAGGTGTGCAGGAACAAAACAATATTATAAACGTAGTTCAAGAAAACCCAAATATGAGCACTAGACGAATCAGTTTGGCAACTGGTATTCCTCATTGGCGAGTATGGAGAACCCTAAAAAGAGAACGTTACCATCCATACCATATCCAGCAGGTACAGCGTCTTCAACAAGGCGACGATATCCCCCGCTTGGCATTTTGTCATTGGTTGTCTAACCATCGCCCAGTCATTTACAGAACTTTATTTATGGATGAGGCACAATTTACAAGGGATGGAGTAAACAATTCACGAAATAATCATAAATGGGCACAGGAAAACCCACATGCGGTACGCCAACGCCGTTCGCAACACAGGTTTTCTGTAAATGTTTGGGTCGGACTTGTGAATAGATATTTGATAGGGCCACATTTTTTTGAAGAGAGATTGAATGGTGAAATTTACTTTGATTTTCTTCAAAACATTTTACCGAATATGTTAGAAAATATCGGTATAAGAGGCATGTTGTTTCAGCATGATGGGGCCCCACCACATTTTAACTTTCAAGTAAGAGAACACTTAAACAATGTATATCCTAATAGATGGATTGGACGCGGGGGTCCACATGAATGGCCACCAAGATCTCCTGATTGTAACCCTTGTGATTACTTTTTATGGGGCCACTTAAAAAACGAGGTTTATAGCATTGAAATTGAAAGTAGACAACATTTAATCCAGCGCATCGTTACAACCTGCGACGAAATACGGAATAATCCAGAAATGATACGTCGAGCAATTGGTGACCTTTCTAAATGCGCAAGAAAATGCACAGAATGTGGGGGAGGACATTTTGAAAATTTACTTTAGTGTCAATTACGTTTTATTTTTTAACACATTTAGTTATTGTTTTGTTATTTATTGTTAATTGAATAGAAAATATTTTATTTATTTAGGTTTTAGTTTGTTCTCTTTTCCAATTTTTATTAAGTATAAAATGTTGATGATTTTCTTGATCAAAGTAACTGGTTGCTTAGGCCTAAATGGTTTAAATTATCTGTCACTTTTACTCTTTGAATAAGCCTACTGTGATTGATTAAAAATTTTGTTATTTCATACCCGATTACCTATTTTTTACCAAAATGGACCTTTAAAACGTGCCGGAATTAGGATTCACCCAGACCACCTAAGCTCAATAGAATTTTTGCAAATTTTAGTTATAAAACTATTTATTTCACGTGCCTCTCATTTAATAGGGTTCTGTAATCCATTTTCTTGCAAATTTAACAACGTATTTAAATAACCATGAAGGTGTAACAAAAAAATGAAATAGGCCATTTTGTTTATTTTTTCTTGCTCTTTTCGAATATCGTATCGAAATTTCAAAAAAATATATACAGGGTGATGTTTTATTGATGCAAAGAAGAAACATAAATTATAGTGAGTCCGGACCTGGATATATTTTTTTTTATACATGTACCTCTTGGGGCTCGTTAGTACATTAGCCGTACCAAATATGAATCCGTTATTTCATTCCCTGTCAAAGTTATGACAAAAAACAGGTTTGGCCAAAAATTATTTAACACCCTGTAACTTCGTAATGAAGGCCCAATGAGACATTTCTATGGGAGGTTCCGGTTACCACTGACGTTCTCTACCTCCTATTAAGCTATGTCCCTCTCATGATGCAACACCCTGTATAGTCCATTTAACGAGGTCCCGAACATCAAAAGTTTGTAGGATCTTTTGCAATACATTTCCCTCTCTGTTTTCGAGGGTGAGAAAAACGATGGTGGTGGTTTCGTGTTCTGAAATCCTTGTGAATTACCCCCATCAAGGAAAAACCACCCCTATGTCCGGCTTCTCGGTCTTGGGCTTGCGAGGGATCGTCAGATCGGGTTCTTTGGAGGATAATAATAAATTCAGTTAATTTACATTAGAGTACCCCGAAGCAACCCACGAGGGTTGAACCTACCCCCGCCCGTAATAGCAATATCTCCAAAAAATAAGAAAATACGGACTCGGCAAGATTTTTTATGGATTTCCGAGGGCAAGGATCATGATGGAGGTGCTACTTTGCACCCTACTCTCCCGTAACTACCCCCAACGTACAAAAACCGCCCCCTTTTCTTGTTGTCTGCCCTAGGCATGCGGGGATTCGTCGGATCGGAGTTTTTATGGGAATATCAGGGAAACTAACGATTACTAAACCACAGATGATCTAAACAGCCCCCAGGGGTTGAAACTACCCTGCTCGCAAAACCGAAATCACTCGAAAAACGGGAAAACGGGCTCCTCACGAGTTTTCGAGTTTTTTAATCGCGATGGTGATATTTTTTTTCAGTCTCTCTCGAAACTACCTCCTACATAAAATTTTTCAGATAAAGGAAATTAAAAAATCAGTCATTATCTTATTAAATGAAGATCAATGCATATCGGATTGTTCTGTAGACATTTGTACAACCTGGCTACCAATGTTAAAAGAAGAACTTAACAAACTCAACATTATCTAAAAGAAAATATCATCAGTTCTGTGTAAGTAGTAACTACCTATGGAAATAACAAACGTAATCTTAAAGCTGTGTATTTAACATACACAACAAATAAGAGTTCTTCGAAAAAAACTTTGAAAACGGAAAGAGACTACTTTCCGAAACGTCAGCAAAATACATTATTTGTGTGTTTATTCCGATTTATATTATTTGTTATAAAATAACCTCTGACTGTTCCTTTAATGTAAATGTCACAGACGCAGGGGCTTTTTTCAAATAATTCTGTTATTTTGTAGACTCGGTGATTGGTTTTTGAAGAGGATAATACATGTGATAGAAAACTCAAATAAAAGGAAAGAATAAATATGAAGAATGTCTTATATTAATTACGCAAATATTTAATTGGAATAAATCCTTTCTATGTTACTGCTACCGTACGTCTAAGTAGCCAAGCCGCAGCTAATGCCGGAAACCGCAAAATAATCTTAACATTCGCAATATGCCATATCTGAACAAACATAGATTTGTATCATTAAAATTCATTGAATAGGTATTTTTCCATTTTATAAAATATTAATTATTATCCTAAATTAAAAAAAAAATACCTAGGCTGTCGATCCAAGCGCCATCTGGTTGTCCTTTTTGTAAAATTTAAATTGAAATGCACCAGACGGTTAATTTTCTTAAGAAGTTTCTGCAGAAAAGCATGCAGACGAGAAAGGTCGCATCAGATGACAACATACCTGAGGACATCACACAACTCCCATCAATCATATATATAGGTGTAAGTAATAGCAATAGCGGTGAAAAACAACACGTTAAGTGTAATTAATTCAGCGTTTTACGAAAATTTAAATTCTTATGATTAAAGTTGTATCGATAATTATTACAAAACAGCTTCACCAACGATATTAATTTAAAATACAGTGTGAAAACTATCCATCCACAGTAAATTTGGATATATTGAGAGATCCGATAAGAAAATATTTATTATTTTTGGCTTTAACTTTTTTTAAAAAACATATACTGGTAAAAAAGTTTAAGATTAGCTACGTAGAACTATGACAGGTGTAATTATGTGAATTTTCACTCAATAATTTCAGTTGTTTGCAAAATTAGTGAATTTAAAATTACAAGATATAAAGATTGACGCTATTTTTTAATTTAAATTCACTGGTTTTGCAAACAACTGAAACTATTGAGTGAAAATTCATATCACTACACTTGTCATAGTTCTACTTAGGTAGTCTTATACTTTTTTACCAATATATTTATTAATAAAAAAAAGTTATGGCCAAAAATAATAAATATTTCCTTATCGGATGGATTTATTTCTCTCTCTCTCTCTCTCTCTCTCTCTTGAATATACTCACCTTGAGAATAAATAATAGGAGGATCTTTTTAAATGGAACGGCCCATATTTTTTTAGGTCACTACTTTCTTCTCGAAAAGGTTATTACAAAAACTATACAAATGTGGGCGCTACACATTATTTTAAATTTTTAAAAAATTAGAGAAAACGGTTCAATACCAAAAGTTACCTTATTAGGCGTTCAAACTGATTTTTATTGAACTCCATGGAATGATAATCCAGTCGCGCTTCAAATGACCGTTTAACATTAATAAAAACTTGTGGCATTAAGTGTTGATATTATTCAACAATCCTTTGTCGTAAATTCTCTAACAATTCTGGATGAGTTGCATAGATCTTCGTCTTTAAATAAACACACAAAAAAGTCTAAAAGATTCAAATCTGGTGACCGAAGTGGCTAATCCATCATCGGACCTATACCACCTATCCAACGACCAGGGAATGTACTATTAAGAAATTAACAGACAGTCACAGCAAAATATGGGCGTGCTCCGTCTTGTTGAAATGCAAGAAGATTTTCACAAAGAGTCTCGCCGCTTTCTAATATTTCAGTAATATGTGCATCAACTGCATCCGAGACTGCATCTTTTTAAATAAGATTCACCATTTAGGGTTCCACCAATTAAAAAAAGGTCCAACAATATGATCTCCTAGGATACCATCAAATATTCAATTCTTTGGGCCTTTGAGTATGAAATTCTCGCATTACATGTGGATCACTACTAGTCTAATATCTGTGTTTATTGACTAATCCATTGAGAGTAAATAGAACATGACTAGCTATTCATTCGCGCTAATAACTCGACAATTTTGAAGTGTCTTTTTGCACAGAACAATTTTTGGGTAAAATTGAATTTAAACTATTTAAGGCATTAGCTTTCGATTTTCATCAGCTTTTAGCGTACATTTTTAAGCGATTTTCTAAAAGACGAGCACTTAGTGCATAGGAATTTCAAAAGAATAGTGTACAAACCAAACTCAAGTTCAATATCAGATTTTTTTTTGGCGTTCCAGGCATTCTATTTAATAAGAAAGAGTTCGTTTAACATAAAACAAAACTTGTTTATATTTTTAAAGATATGTGCTTTCCCTCTGTCAGAAATGTCGGCCGTACAATTAATATAATTCTTTGTTTATGTCGATGTTACGAAAGATGAAGGGAAATGGTATACCCAAATACTCGAAATATTTATACGGGACTTTCTCCCATTAACTGATTATTATTATAATGGTGATCGGTAAACACCAATTATTAGTACAACTATTAATTAAAATCGGTGTAGATAATGATGAAATGCCGTTAAGCGAAAAAACTAATTGGGTATTTGGAAAATCACATGAATATTTATCGAGCATATGTCACGGCGAGACCAAACCTACCTCAATGTTGAGCAACTACATTCAAGAATTACATCTGTTAATAATTAATACCCACTCGATAGTAACTTGTTCTTTAAATGATACTTTTCAGTGTGTTAATGATCCGCCGGTATTTACCGAATATGAACAGCTGTTGTAAAGCAACAAAATTCAAACTTCGTAAGCTCCCGATTTTTTTTATTTTCATAGTTGTTATATTGTTAAATAATGAAAACTTCAAATGTGTTTGGAATAAACCTTGATAAATTATATTTATTAGGTTCTAATATTCTGGCAACAAACCGGCTCAATGGCTCAATGCTTACGACCATGGACCCCCGAGTTCGAATCCTGGCTAGGGTATGGATGATTAGTGGCGTTTTTCATGTGTTACCGAGTTGGTAGCAATGGACTAGACGAGGTTGTGTGAGAGACAATACGTCTAGTCGCTGAACCACTCTTGAGTTCGAGTCTCAGCTACGACAGATGGCAATGTCATAGGCAATGGTCGTCGTATAATTGTCTGTGTGTATACGTATTGATATGATTTTCACTTGTATTTAAGTTAAAGAACACATTCAGGTCAATTTGAGTTGTGCATTGTAGATAAGATGCATTTTATTCTAAGTAGAGAGTTGCGTGCATGTTTTCTGTTTTCTTTTATTTCTTCTGTTTAATAAAATATCAAGGTATTTTACAGAAGAAAGATATTTTCAATAAATACATGCAAGATAGATAGAAATATTTATAATAAGTGGAAAATCCCTCTCGCAGTATTTTCTACTGCCACGACCGGGAATCGAACCCGGAACTTTTGGGTGAGAGGCATGTGCGCTTACCTCTCGACCATCAGTCATAGAATCAGTTGTTTTAAATAAATGCACTCAATTATTGTTATACTAATTATGAAAACATCTCGAACTGTTTACGCATCTAATATGTTCAAGTAGATAGAAGATTTTTAATTAATTTTTGCGGGAAATTAATAAAAGTGAAAAAGGCTCATAACACATGATGAGAGGAGAAGAAACTATTCGTTTTGTTAAGTTTATGTTACGAAAGTTTCAAGTTGGTAATTGTGATTCTATTTGAGGAAAATATAAAGGAGATTGTGGAAAAATTGAAAATTGGAAGTTGCTAGGGAATATAAAAAAGAATAACAAGAAAATTGAGAAATCGAAGGGGAAGGAAATTTTGGAGAAAATAGAATATTGGAGTAATAGAGCAAATAGACCGTTGTTGGTTTAATCGAAGGAAAATAAAATTAAGGAAGACAAGTAGCTAAAGAAATAGAAAATCGATTTTTTTAAGATTGTGACAAGTAAGGGAAGAAGGATAATTATAATTTATTTTAAGGCCAAGAAAACGATTTCTGGTGGACACGGAATATCACTTGAAAGGAGAAAGAGTTTAAGAGATAGTAGCTGGACATCGCAAATAAGTGATACTGTGCGGCTGGAAGTAATATTGAGCTACGCGGACTTAAAAGGTTCTAACAAACTCTATATAAACTTCATGTTCACTATTTTATAGCTTGGAAAAAATAAGAATATTTTAAATTGGAAATTTTGACAATTTTGACTTCATTTTTATAAACAAATTTTATTTTAAACTTAATCATATCCAAATTATTTTTATTTTAGAATCATTATTTTATTTAGCTAGATCATCTTTGATTTGTATGAAATATCTGTTCTCGCAATACATTGTTCAGTTGATTTGAATTTGTTTTATTGCTTATGTGTTTCTATAACTGTGTTTCTTCATCGATTCTGAACTTTCGACCTTGATATTTAAATTTAGAAATTATATCGTGTAGTATATTAGCGTCGTTCAGGTGATACATCATGCAGTATATACAACTCTGTAATTGGGAACATCATTTCTGTAGAGTGATGATTAATAAATAAATAAATAATAAAAATCGTCAGTCACTGTCATTCAGTTATCACTGAATGAGTGAAAACTGAAGTCAGACATTCACTTGACATTTTTCCGTTACTGTTATAACATAAAATAAATTTTTGCCCATCCCGTATATTCTATTTAATTACTATTAGAATATGGTTTGATAGAAAATAAATATCCCTTGCGAAAAGAATTGAACGGTCTATGTTCCTATTTAACAAAGTCATCGATGACGTCGCTACAACAATGCGGATGACGTAACAAATTGTAACACCTTACCTAATCCACTTAGTTGTAGAGAATTCCTGCAACAAAAGAAAATGATATTAAATTAAAATCTAAAAAGATTTACGTATATAGTGATCTAGTATCTATAGACACAATATTAATAGTTATTAATTATATAAGAGGATTAACAAGCCTTTTTTTTATATATTTATTTAACGTCGGCCTATTTCCGGTACTGAGGCCTAACACCGACGCCTGTAGACGAGCTACCTCCAACCAGGAATTTTTGCCGAACCTCTTCCCTTAAGAAGAGTAGGGATCTTTTACTTGCCTAACATTTAATAGACAAGGGACTGACGGCTTTATATCCCCTCCGAAGGATGGTATATCCCCTGTATAACCCTCGCCTAAGGTTGTATAGCTTCTGCGCATACACCGATATACAAGCCGCTAGAAGATGTGTGAGGCGAGGACGCGGTCTTCATTGGAACGGTCACGCGCAGCCGAGAGTCACATTTTTTCGAGTGGATTGAAGGCTTGTTAATTCCCGTATGTAACTCAAAGTTTTATCCACGGCCAAATTAGGAGCGTGAAAGCCGTATGAGGGCAGGTGAAAAATTCTGATTCTGAAAAACGTCAGATTTGACAAGTTTATTTTGATTGAGAATCTTTTGATTTTGAGCAAAAAAATAGAAGGTCCTTTCTATGACAAGAGTTTGTATTATAGTACTATGAGTTCTAATCCATTGGTGTATTAAAGGGTCTTTAATTCACGGAAAACAGACGTTTTAAACCTTCCTAATATAGTGGTCGCGGATAAAAGTATTAACGGCAAATATGTGGAAATAACCACTTTAAAATCGTTGAATCTCTTAAACGGGAAATCACCAGCCATTTGTTTAACATACTTGTTTATATTAAATTGTAACTTTCATAGATGCAATTCATAATTTTCGGCCTATAGTTAGCTTTTTAGTAATGACAGAAGGGTTATCAAAATTATCGGAAATATAGTGTAGGTACTGGATCCTTGTACATTGTATAGTGATTGTAAGTGATTACCCGACTCAAATTTTAAAATGTAAAAAGCTATTTCGTCAATGTATACAGAAAAAAATTATAATTAACTTTCGTGCCTGCCTATATATTACCTATAAAATAGTAAAATAAATCATTCTCTTGTTATGGTCTTGTATTCTGACACTATTTAATTTAACAAGTAGTTACCATGCATTTTAAATGAGTTTAAAACTAAGTATGTTCATGCCGTTATGTGTTCGTTCAATTGTATTGTTTTTGTTCAACATGGCAAAGACTTAGGCTTAGGTCAGTATATTAGAAAGTTTATGCTTTTTATTGCACCCGCATGGCACAATTTTAAAACGATTGTAATGGAAGAGGCTCTCTTTATTCGATTTCTGTTGTGCAATGCAATAACGGATTGTACAGCGGGTGTTGCATACGTCGTTGCAAAATACATTTTTTGGGCACCTGCCCTCCAGAATATTATGGAATATATAAACATAATGTTATGAAACATATTCTTTAGAAGCAAAGTTCTAGGCCAGTAAATGACATTTTAGTATTTAATAAGCGTTTTTCTTTTAAATCAGCAGAACTATATCAGATGCCACAAAATTACTCAAAACATCCTACAAGGGTCTTGACTTAAAAACCATTTTTGAACAACGAGAAATTTGAAGCATTCTGTTTTACAAAGCTAGACAAAAGCAACGACTAAACATATAACTGAGTCAAAAGACCTTTTCTGAGAACATGATTCAATGGATAAAGACAGCAAATTTTAATAATTGAGCAACAAAGTAATACATTCTGATGGATTACATAAAAATAAGCAATTACCATCAGGAGATGATTAAAACTGAAAACCAGTCTTATTCGTCTCCCGACGATGTTGACATGGTTAGCGAAACGTGCGCGTCGAATAATGTATTCTAGTGTAGTGTTCAAATGTTCCGGCGATTGTAAAAATAGTTTTTAGATACCCAAGATATAGGATCTCACGAAAACGCTCCCACCGCCAAGACCCGAACCCGGCGTAGGGTTGTCTCCTTAAAAGCACTCAGACGCTCATTGAAAAATTCATAAGTTCTTGGGCTATACCATTTTGGATAGTTATATAGATGACTCCTTGCAAAAAAGTAATCAAGTCTGATAAGTTTACCACAACCATTCCACAGACTTGCCCCTTCAATTATTTTATGATATAGCATATGTTTACAGCATTATTTTCTGCTATAAAATATATATCCGTGATATGCGAAGAGGCAGATAGATAGATAAACAGAGGAGCTGGTTATTTGGCCTTTATCACCACGACCTTCAGGTCTACTGTGGTGCTCCTAGAATACATTTCATACAGTACCTCATCCAGCTATACTAGACTCCACGGCCTTGATAAAGGCATTTTTGTATAAGCTGTCCGCCTTTGGTTTTCTTCTCCGAGTTCTTGGAATCTCAGTCTCACCAGGCCTTCATAGTGGCCCAATACATGAACTGAGACTTCCTCTTCCTCTTGACAGAACCTGCATGTTGCGTCCTCTGCCCGGGAGAATCATGTGTCTATTGAGCCGACAGTGCCCAGTTAAAAGGCCTACTATTATTCTGATGGCCTTCATATTCTGGCCTAGTAAATCTTCCGTGAATTTGGCCGAACGTTCTTTAATGAACTCTTTGGCCTGCTTCTGTCTTGGGAGATTCCTCCACCATTCCTGAAATTTATTTTGCACCCATTCCTTAGTGGCTGCTCGTATGCATGGCTTTGTCACGCCACAAAAGGTCTGTGGTTTTGTGGGGATTTATAGAGAGTCCTTCCTTACAACACCATTGTCGACAACATTTAGGGCTCTTTACGAACTCTCCGTTATCGTATTCGCGAATCGCCCTTTGACAATTATTGCTAGATCATCAGCATATGCCAACCAATAGAAACCTTCCGTGGACAGTTTCTGGAGGAGTTCGACAACCAGAGTTGCCCACAGAAGTGGAGATTGTACTCCTCCCTGGGCCTGTGCTCACTTTCGCGTCAATGGAGGCCTCACCTAGACTGGATATGATAATCCTATTGTCTACGCTGGCAGATCACTGTTGGGACTCCTCTGTTTGATAGTGCCCTCGTTAGTGAGTGTGTTGTCGCAGTATTAAACGCTTCTATATCTAGAAGTGTTACTTATGCCAATTCCTCGTAATCTAAGGACTTTGCTGGTAGTCTATTTAATTCATCCAGCGCAAGGTCTGTCAACCTCCCCGGCTGGTATGCATATTGACGTTGACTCAGGGGGTTTTCCCTTAATAATTTGTCTCTAATATACTTATCTAACAGTATTTCCATACGTTGTTCTTGGGAACGTGATTATAGTAATTGAGAACTTATCAAACTGATGCATTATTTATGATAACATTATCTCATAACATAAAAGGATTGCCCAGAGCATATGTCTATGTAATTTTAAAAAAAACAATTAACAACGGGGCGCTCAAGATGGATATCTGAAAAAGTAAGTCTCTGTCTGTGCTTATAAAATGCTGAGAAAATGAATGCGAGTAAGAAAATAAATATAGCTGTTTCATATTTTTGTGGAATGTTTATGAGACTTATCGTCTAAACAATTAAATGTAAAACGTTGAAAAAAATTGGTGACCTATGACGACCGAAGCAAACTGGTGCGCAATCCAACAGTTTCTGTCAAAAAAAAATGTATATTTAAAACAGGGACAATGCTTAGTAAATATAAATTACTGAAGAATCGATCCTTTTAAAGGATCTTCTGGTGTTGAAATGCAGCATTCAACCCGCGAATACGTTCAAGGCTCCCATTGCCATTATATAAAATGACTAACACTTTCTGAAATACTGACGCACCTGTATTTTGTGTCACCTACATCGCATTGTTCTTGATTTATGAACAAGGAAAATCATTTGAACAACTAGATCAACTGCAATATGAATATCTATCTGTGAGGAATATTTAAAACGAATGATCAGAATTCATACGAGTCGTGAAAGAATAAGGTTATGTCGGTTTACGTTTTCTTTCCCAGGTGCTTAATATACATTGCACATTATTTGGAAGGTCTCTAAGGTAATTTCACTTCATAAAGCGTACGTGTTGAGCAGATGTATCTAGAATGAATGTGTTTTTTAAGTTTATTTGTAAATAATCATCGGTCAAGACATTCTGAAAGTTTGTTGTAGTTGGTTTTTTATTATTTTTGTTCATTACATTTCAGATGTGTTATTTTAACTTTCTGTAATCGTTTTATATCAAATACAGATACACTGTTTAGCCGTGCTGTCTCTCATACAACAATCTCGTCTAGTCGAATACTATATTAAAAATATCACTAAATACCTATACCTTAAACGGGAGCCCTTGGTATTAAGTTTAACACAAGCGCTGAGCCACAAAACGAAATTTATTCCGAATATTTTAAGAACAAAAATTTCTGTAAAGTTTGATGTTTTCGTCGAAATTTCAAATGAGTAGATCAATCGTATTAACTATAGGCAGACACTGAAAGTTTTCCGAGCAGAATCTTTCCAAGATATGAAAGATAGTAAGATATTAATGACCTTATATTTTTGTTATTTTTAAGACTGAACATGATTAAAAATATAACGAAAACGACTGACGATGTCGAGCAGGTAACTTGGTCACCCAAAATCTGCAGTTTTCGGAATGATAACACAATATAGACCAGGGCCAAACCGTTTAAAATATCGTAATAGACGATAAATTCTTAGCAGTATACGAATGGTCGGAAAATGTAGTTAATGGTGTAAATAATTAAGGAAAAATCGTCCAGACTGAGTAAAAGTTCGGGAAGGGGGGTTGGGGTGGTAATATATACATTTTTAGGGGTTGGTACTCGTTTTTTGCGATTTGCGGCTAAACTATGCATCCTATCGAAAAATGTTGAACATAAAAGTTGTAGATAATGAAAAAATCTAAGACTTTCTCGTTGATCATTATTGACCATAACCTCAAAATTATCGAGAAAAATGCAAAAAACCGTTTTTTCAGTTTTTAATTTATAACTATCGCAAACATGTTTATATTTTCATGAAAATTGGTAAAAATGTTCTTTTTTGTGTTTCAAACAAGCTCAAATTTTTTCAAAGCAAAATATTTAATTTACGATGTTTTATGAAGAAAATAAAAGACCTAATTTTCAATCGAAAAATTTGGTTAGCAAATTTTCGATTAATGAACTTTACTAGTGCTCATTTTTTTCGTTGAAATCTCAACTTTAATATAGAATTAAAATATAATATTATTTATATACAAAAATATCGTTAATAAAGCGAAAAACCAAAAAACTACTTTTTAAAAATCGAGTTTTCGGTGAAAACCATGAATT
The DNA here is from genome assembly GCA_963675555.1 of Leptura quadrifasciata. Taxonomy (NCBI): domain Eukaryota; kingdom Metazoa; phylum Arthropoda; class Insecta; order Coleoptera; family Cerambycidae; genus Leptura; species Leptura quadrifasciata. Next base: position 446,598 of record OY776678.1, on the reverse strand, counting down.
TCTTTTTCTTTATTGTAAATAAACGTTTACATTCATAAAAAGCGTTAATTCTCATACAATACTATGTTATACAAGTAATGTACATGTACCTAAATGAGGCGAGACTGTTACAATTGATCCATTACTATTATTTCAGAGAATTTGGCGAAATATCAGCAGCACAGATGAGCACAGTACGAGCTTGCTCCATTTTCTGTGTCATTGTTAAGTCACATTTATATACAGAATTTGCGAGCATCGATTCGTTACCAACTTTGAGCAATATTGTACACGTTGTTGATGGCGGGTTTCTCTTACACAAAGTAATCTGGCAAAAAAACGATACAATTAATGAAATAACACAAAAATATTTACATTATGTACAAAACAACTACGCAAAAAATAATTATATGAAGAAGATGCAGATTCCCTAATTATCAATACATCCCTTGAAGTAGCAAAAAACTCCTATAAAATAGTGGTAGTTGTTGGTCAAGACATAGATCTTTTAGTTCTTTTAAATCAATTTAGTTCACATAAATTGAATATCTATTTCTACAAACCTGATGCAGGAAATATTAATGATACTTATTACACCTCTAATAGTTTTAAACATAAATCACAAACATATTGTAGCATTTTTGCATTGTTTTTCTGGCTGCGATACAACTTCCAGTTTTCCTGGGAAAGGAAAAAAAACAATTATAAAATCATTATAGGCCAATAAACATTTACCTAATCTTGCAGAAATTTTTTATAATACAAATGCAGACAAACAAACGATTACCGAAAATGGATTAAAAATAATAGCTTCTATTTACAAAAGATTTGAACTCTACCGAACGGCTACTGTTAAATCCTCATTTCATTTGAAAAAATTACCTCCAACCGAAGGGGCAGCTAAGCAACATTGTTACAGGGTGTATTTTCAAATACAAAGTTGGCTTGGTAATCAATTAACAGCTACAGATTGGGGATGGAAACATCACGTTAATGGCATCGTACCTATATTTACAGAACAAGAATTAATTCCTGAAAATTTATTGAAAATTATCTGCTGCAGTTGCGAAACAGGATGCGGTAATAACAAATGTGGGTGTCGCAAGCATGGCTTAAAGTGCACAAATTTGTGGTCAAATTGTCACGGTTCTGATAAATGTTCTAATGCCGAAAAATCGTTGTACGAATAAAATTGTAATCTCGAGGACATCGAAGACGAAGACAGTACCCACTGTCTAATAAATAATAATAAAAATAATGATACTGAACTGGACAATCCAGAAGAACTCCAAGAAATTGAAGATATAGAAAATGAACGTGAAGAAATCGAAAGTTTGATCGATTCTGGCGATGAAGAATTGCCCACGAAGAAAAAAAGATTTCAATAAAATTATTTTACTTTTAATTTTTGTATTTTATAATCAAATATAAGACTTTGACGTGATAATTTGTAAATACTTACGAATCACAAGAAATAGGTAATTAACAAATTTTCTCAGTTCACAGTCTTTGTGTTTTTTGAATTTTTACCTATTTAATTGCAGTTTAAATAATGTTTTCGGGACCTTGAAAGCCGAGAATAGTTAGGTACATATACATTACTTGTATAACATAGTATTGTATGAGAATTAATGCTTTTTATGAATGTAAACGTTTATTTACAATAAAGAAAAAGAAATTCATGATTTAAAAAGTAGTTTTTCAGTTTTTCGCTTTTTTAACGACATTTTTGTATATAAATAATATTATATTTTAATTCTATATTAAAGTTGAGATTTCAACGAAAAAATTGAGCACTAGTAAAGTTTATTAATCGAAAATTTGCTAACCAAATTTGTCGATTGAAAATTAGGTATTTTTTTTATTTTCTTCATAAAACATCGAAAATTAAATATTTCGCTTTGAAAAAATTTGGGCTTGTTTGAAACACAAAAGAGAACATTTTCACCAATTTTCATGAAAATATAAACATTTTTGCGATAGTTATAAATTAAAAACCGAAAAAACGGTTTTTTGCATTTTTCTCGATAATTTTGAGGTTATGGTCAATAATGATCAATGAGAATAGATTTTTTCATTATCTACAACTTTTACATTCAACATTTTTCGATAGGATGCATAGTTTAGCCGCAAATCGCAAAAAACGAGTACCAACCCCTAAAAATGTATATATTACCACCCCAACCCCCCTTCCCGAACTTTTACTCAGTCTGGACGATTTTTCCTTAATTATTTACACCATTAACTATATTTTCCGACCATTCGTATACTGCTAAGAATTTTTATTGCCTTAAACAGGATTGGCCCTGGTCTAATAACACATAAGATCACCACATAAATTAGCAGATAGGCCCGAAAAACGTGACCGAAAATTCGGAAAATTTTAGGTATACAAAACGTTCTCTTATTTTTCTCACCATCTTGCACTAGCATAAAAACAAAAACATTCAAAGCATACATACGTTTGATTATTATGTCAACTGCAATTTACAAACAATAGAATTGATCGTAAATTAAGCGCATAGCGTAATTCTCGAACAATTCCTATATCAATTTTCTATTTAGTCATGGCTGGTGAGAGCTTCTTATTTGTATTCGAGCAGAATAACGTATGACCTCCTCAGCGATCACAATACCTTCCAATCATAATATAACCTAAATCATTAGCAATAGTTAGTTCCGTCGCCCCCGATACTGTTCAATAGACTATTACATCCGAAAGGAAATAGATGTCATCCTAATTTCGAACACGATAATAAAGAAGGTATCATTTATTATAATTATTTATTATGTATGTATTGTTGGATTGAAGCGGCTTGGACAGCGGCGGAGAAAACAAAGTTCCTTTCGGGATTTTTTTTGTTAGAATTAGAGAAGTCTCTCGAGTTTTATATTACACTGACACATTATTAAATATAAGGAAGAAATAGGCGTACACAAAAAATCACCAGGTTCTATAGTTCATTTATTTCATACGTAGTATGGGCCTGTTGTCTATAAAATTATTCATCAATCCAAATGCACAATCGTAAATAAATGAATCCCCACACAAGGAGACACAACTACTAACAAGTGGCTTACAAGACGGTGTCCTTAATAAACCTACACTCATGTGGGAAGCAATAAATACCTTATATTATAAACATATTTCGCTTATATTTGATTCTCTATTGTACTACACTTAACAGTAGGTAATAATTATTCTCAACGTCTAAAGTATTCCGATTATAGTTTTGGCAATTTTATTAGTGTGATATATTCTATTGTTACGTGTTTACAGTCTTCAGTAAACACTCTGTAGGTTCAAATAACTTGCAACAAGAATCTCCACTAACCACTATTTTATTAATCACTAAAATTACAATAGTTAATCCTTAAACCACACACAACTAAGAATAACTTTAATCTAATATAAATTCACTACTTTTAAATGACAACTGTACTTTACTTTTAAATCACTTGTCAACTCTTATATAAACTAAAAACTGTCTTGTCTGCTCAACTTCACTTCTTTATATACACCCTTAGAATGTACCAAAATCTTATTCCATAACATTCTAGAACAGGTTGAAATCCTCCAGAATTTTCTACTAGGTGCTAGATGGCTGTTCGTCAATCGGCCCAGAGATGGCGCTACCCCACCTACCGGCCATCAACAGAATAACAGGTTTCCCTTCATTTTGACCAGGGACTTAATCACATCTACCGCCATTAGAGGGCAGCACATAACACTATTATTAACGCGACTTTCTACCTAAAAACGTTATACGCCGCATATATACAGGGTCACTATCATTGTAAATATTGTCCAGTATTTATATGGCTTCGATTGAAGTTTTTTATTTCTTCAAGGTATACTATATAAAATATTTCAATTTCAATAAAACTGTCCACCGCAAATAAACATGGATATATTGATTTTTGCAGTTAATCGAAGAAATAAATGTTGTACAGGAAATTTTCTTTCACATATTTATTTAACGTCGACCTATTTCCGACGTCTGGAGACGAGCTACCCCAATCAGAAATTTTGCCGAACATTTTCTCTGTCGAAGAATAGGGATTTTCTTTGAAGATTATGTAGCTTCTGCATATACAAGCCGCTTGAAGATTGGGAGAGAACATTATTTCCTTGAGAGTGAATCCATCCAAGTACTAACCGTGCCTAACGTTGCTATACTTTACATATCGAAGTGTGTCTGTAGTAAAGACACACTAAAAAAAATCTAGATGAATGGATGCAAATTAAATTTATCTCTAGCTCCCAAACCGTTCACTTTAGATCGCCCACATTTATACATTTTTTTAATAAGCTCTTCGATAGGGAGGATATAAAAAATATGATGTTTCATTTAAAAAAATTGGAGGGGTGGTTTTGGGGATGAGGGAGTAGCTCTATTCATAAGAAAGTGTGTTCCCTATAATTTCTTTTTGAGAGTTTTTGCGTTTTTTTTTTGCAAAAATCGATATATCAGAAGTTATGTAGAGTGGATAGTTTTCACTGAAATGCACTGCATACATTATTGATAATATATTCATATTTCGTTTCCAATTAACGCAATGGCCTTCATCATAAACATTTTTGATCAGTATGGAGCAATAATTTTAAATTATCCATTGTTATATTTTTATCAACGTCCCCCTTATATATAAATTTAACTTTATCAAATAGGTTTATCATAACCGGGCAAATTTTTTTTATGACCATTGTAAAAAAATAATTCTGTAGAGAAATGCGTTTAATAATACGCTGAACTCCAATATCGAATATGAAATTATCTCTGTTAGACATAAAACTTCTGGTATATGTGTAAAATAGCATACCAGGACACTCCCTGTTGAAATTAGGACATATAAATCATACACAGTGAATGCCAAACACGTGTAAATTGTATTGTATATTTATTTTCATTTATAGGGCGAGCGTAGGTGCGTCTTTACTATGTACATACTTCGGTATGCGATGTAAAGCAACGACAGGAGCAGTTAGTACTTGGATGGGTGACCATTCCAACGGAAACCGCGTTCTCGCCTCACACATCTTCCAGCGGCTTGTATATCAGTGTATGCGCGGAACCTATACAACCTTAGGCGAGGGTTGTATAGGAGATATACCATCCTTCGGAGGGGATGTAAAGCCGTCGGTCCCTTACCTATTAAATGTTAGGCAAGTAAAAGATCCCTACTCTTCTTAAGGGAAGAGGTTCGGCAAAATTCCTGGTTGGGGGTAGCTCGTCTACAGGCGTCGGTGTTAGGTCTCAGTAGCGGAAATAGGCCGACGTTAAATAAATGTATAAAAAAAAAATATTTATTTTTATTTACCACAGAATATAAATTACAAAATAACAGCAGTAATAACTGTAGTGTAAACCCACCTATAACACCACCCACCTATATTACGAAAAATTAAATTGTTTAAAGTCGATGAAAGTGTATATGTTAAAAATGTTCAAACTAAAGTATGGGAATTAGGTAAAATTAAGAAAATCCTAAGTCATAGTACTTATCTAGTTCAAATAAAAGAACAAATTAAATTTGTACACGTAGATAGTATCAAACCAAACTTAAGTAATGAATTGTTTGTAAAGAATCAAGTGCCACGTGAAAGTCAAGGGAATCCAAGCATTCAGGTAAACAATAAATATGACAATAAAGAGCCTGATGCTGAACCTATGCTAGAACCAAACGGTACTATGGAAAAGACCAAACCTAATAGTGACATTACACAAAGTGAAATAGAGAAAGTTTCAGAAACCGAAAAGACAAGTGCCCCTAGTGCAAATGAAACTATAACTAGATCAGGTAGAATAAGTAAACCACCCTGTAAACTAGACTTATAAAAAAAAAGGTATTTGTAAACTAAGAAAGGGGGAAATGTAGTGTAAACCCACCTATAATATTATGTAAGCTAGGCTTAAGCAGTTATATCGAGTTTGAATGGTTGGCACGACTGGATAATCGGAAGTTAGTCATGTCATATCTATCAACCAAGCGTGTGCGCTGTTTGCTAATTTAATTATATTAATAAAATGCTAAAGTCTCCCTCGGTGTTTTATTGAAATACATAGCAATAACAACATTAATAAAATCAGTACAATTAAAAACATCCATAATAGTATAGCGTTCCTCGTGGGCATACTAAAACTAAGATTAATATTAACTTTTGTATTTATATGTACATTTCGAAAATATCATCCCTGTAAAAATTGTGGGACATCTACGATTGGTCATAGTCGGTCTTTGACTTCCTAAAAGGTACGTAGACTTAGAACCAAATTAAATACATACATCTATTTAGTTAACTACCAGAGATGATAGTTTATTAGAGATATGCGCATGCTCCATTACGAACAGAGTTAGTTCCTCTTAGCAGAAAGAAGCCTGCTTAATTAGCTACCAACAGAATAATAGTTCGCCGGTCGTCCTAGAGATGGCGCTACCGTTTAATATCTACGGAGATTACTGTTTAATTTCTAGAATACAATGGTCTTGTATAGTCATGAACTAGAATAATAGGGAAAAATCTGAAACAATAAGTATCTCACAGTGTATAAAAGAAGCGGAATCAAGGCACTGGAGTAGTTCAATTTAAGGTAGTAAAGTGAAAGATCCAAGAAAGTAAAATTGATCCGACTGGTGAAAAGTACAGTGTTGAGAAGTGAATTATAGTGGTTAAAAATACGAAATAGTCGAGGAATTAGTATTGTAATTATAAGTACTTATTAAGTTAATTAGTTGCTAAATAAATCAGCGGTTAGTGTTACACGATTGGATAAACACGTATAGTCGTTTGCAATTTTACTCCGCAGATAAAGAAGGCAACAAAAGCTTTACGAGCTCATTATTAACGTCGTTGACGATTTGATATGGTTTCATCAAAAAGCCGACGTATTAAAAACCTATAAAGGTAAGTGATTCAATTTGCGGACGAAATAGTACAGAAAGTAGTATTTTAATGAGGTCGTAAAGTTTTTGTTGCCTATTTTATCTGCAGAGGAAAATTATAGACGACTATAACAACAGTTATAAATAAAAAATAATTTTCATCCCTCAACTTCGGTCCATAACTCAGTAACGAAGTTACACACTCACATAATGTTTACAGACACACAAAAATAATTACTAAACATTATAATGATGCACACTTTCCCAAACAAGTTCGCATCATCGGTAGTCCCGATGATATCAAAACGAAACACGCGTTAAGCCTTTTGAAGTTTATAAACAGTATTTCGATGTAACCAGAAAACTGTAAGAGAGTTTCGTTTATGTAAAGTTAAATAAAAATTAATTCTGCTTTCGTCTCAAGTTTCAACAGTAAGCGTGTGCACAAGTTTAATATGTCTGGCGTTTTTACATTGCGAATGTTGATGAAAAGGCCGTATGTACTCTAGGGATGAGATTAAAACAGGGCTTTCTGGATGTCGACAAGTAAAATCGACTGATTTTCTGAGGTTTCCGGATGCATTCAGTCAGGGGTGACATAGGGAAGGGATGTCTGGAGTTGTAAGAACTGGAAATTTGTCTGCTCTAAGCTGGCTATTCAGGGAGATCATTCTTAAAAATAGATGTCATCCAGCAGTTTTAAAAGCAACTTTCAGATAGGGAAAATATGAAATATATGTTTAACGAAAATCTTTTGCAATATTTTGTTTTAAATTTTGTTATGGAATCACTTAATTTATATTTACTAACCAAGTTCATTTCAACTTGTTGGAGATCACCTTCTTATGGCATTAATATTGACTAAATATATATTATGTAAAATAATATAAATGGTTGTTTCCAAATCTGATGAAATATCTTGTGTGCCGAATCTTTAGTAGAAAATACGAGGATAAAAAAAATATGCCTTATTTTAATTTAAGAAAGTAAGCAGATTTAAAAGCTTTTTTTGACACTATGTATACATATATCCCCGCTATTTATTTTGTAAACTTTAATAAAACTACTAATTAATATTCTAATAATCCTATCAAATAGCACACGGCATGTGTTCGCCTAACTTCAGAATTGTAATGTAATACTTTTATTGACAAATAATATAGGCAAAAGGTTCGTTGTTCATTTACTCGCTTTGAGTCACAATACAAACAGGATGATAATAAATTGATATTTCCGATAACGGTAAGTTAGGGCAGAATGAGAATATCTAAATAATTTATTTAGATAAATGTTGTTAATATGACGACTTATTACTTAGTCTGCTGACACCAGAAAACAAATAAATTTATATTAAGATACGTGGCAACCACCATATGGACGGTTATCTCGATATATTTATGTAGAAGTAGGAATCACAATCTCAGACTAAACAAACTTAACACTTCATCATTATTAGCTAGAATTATGGATAAACAGCTGTTAACACTAAAATAGGCAGAGGACAAGAACAAGTTACCAGTGAGTTACCTACTAGTTCGTTGGTAAATACCTAACTCGATCTCATCTACGTGATCTTCTGGTCTCTTTTAAAATAATTTTTATCATCTGTAAATGGTAGTCTCGATATTTCTTTTCTTTTCTCTTTGTTATTATAATATAAGTACCTTATACAGAATGTCTGAAAATTCCGTTGCCATACTTTAACGGGAGATTGAGTACAAAATAATATTTTTAAAAAGTCTTATGAATATAGATCCGCAAATACTTCCTAAATGCGTTAGAGCCCTTTAAAGATGGCGCCCATAAAGTAGAATTTTTTAAAATATTTTTTTGTATCCAATCGCCCGTTAACTCATGGCAATGGAATTTCCGGACAGCAAGTGCGAAGAAAAGAAACATTTGCTTTTAATTAAAAGCTTTTATTAAACTTGCAATGTTTGTCAGTTGGTTTAGGTCAAATCTTGCAATCAAAATTTCGATTAGTTCTAATTAAGCTAGAGCTTTGAAATTTTGCATATACACCTTAACATTTTCCTATAAGAAAAAAACAAGATGGCGACTTCAAGATAGCGGACGACTTTATCGTTTATGATCCGAATCGACTCAAAATCGATACCTGGGGGTTTTCGAGATCACCAATTATGAATTCTTGGTCAAAATTTAGAAATTCAGAATGGTGGCGCCAATATGGCGGAAGACTTTTGTCATTTATGGTCTAAATCAATACCTGGGGGGTTTTCGGGTTCGCCGATTACGAATTTCTAGTCAAAAATTTAGTGCAAGATGGCGGACGACTTTATTGTTTATGATCCGATTCGTCTCAAAATCGATATCTGGGGGTTACAGCATATCAAAAGACTAAAAAGTAAAAAATAAAATCATATAAAAAAATATTTAAAAAAAAGCTATTAGGAAATGCTCTAAAAAGTAAAAATAAACTTTGAAGTAAATCAAACCCATCATTTTGTTACATTATATAAAAAATTTTATGACTAAAAGCTTGTCGCGAGCAATCTCCTTTGCACAAAAAAATCTCGCAACAATCTTTTATATCATAAAGAAAATTACATAATGTAACAAAATGATGGATTTGATTTACTTCAAAGTTTATTTTCTACTTTTTAGAACATTTTTTAAATAAAAGCTATTTTTTAATATTTATTTTTCACATTTCTTTGAGGAATAAATCTAATGTTTGTTAAATAAATTGGATAATTATGGAAATAATTTGTCAATTTTCCTACTCTAGAAACTTACTTGATAAATACGACTAGGAAATTTTAAAATTTATTTGTCAAGTAAATTAACATACCAAGTGATCGGGATATCTCAAACTTCATTTTTAGGTATTACATAATTTGTTACTTTGGTAGAAATGTCAAAATTCATCAATTTTATGCACTGGAAAACTGTAGCATGTTTTTAGGATTGTTGCGTTAGGATAGGCTATAAACAAATTAGAAAAAAAGATTGAAATCATTTTCGTAACTCAAATATACATTTTTTTTTTTTTTTTTGAAAATACCATTTGTACATATTAAAGTACTAACTAGATGCATATATTATCCTCTTTGACATTAATGGTTTCATATAATTTTTTAGGCCTGATTGCTATATTCGTAATTTTACTGATCTCCAGATGCTTCCAGATTGTTAATGTACGAATAATTTTTGCTTTAGTTCTTTCATAATTTTATCAAGGGTTGCAATACTACCTCCAAATAGGGGCGAGGTCTCAAACGGTTGACTTTTCTTCTATGCATAAAAGCTTCTGGTGATAAAAATAGCATAATAAAATCAAATGAGCTTGCAAATGAGTCTATTTATTTCTCACTGGAGGTAGGTTGTTTTCACTCCCTAATAAGAGTTGATTTTAGCACTGATAGGTAACTTTAATGCCTTTGTGTACTTCGGGAGTTTCTAGTTAAATGAGTTTTGTCAAAAAAGATGAATCTATCATTATTTACCATTTACTACCCCCAAATAGAGGTAAGTTTACCAGGTTTGACCTTTTTTGCATTTGAGAAATTTTAATGAAGTCTAGGCGAGGGTCTGCCTCAGGGAGGAAGTACAAGGGGCCAAATGAAACTAAGTGCTGTGGTTTAATGGTTTTCATTGACCACCTTCCCAACCAATTCCAGATGTTTTCCACATTGAATCTACTTATTTTTGACAGATCTCACAATTTTTAAGGTATTCCTAAACACTATAATTTTATGGCCATCCTTTCCGAGCCGGAAAACTACCTACCATAATTTTTACACAGTTAAACTTTTATTGTACAAAATCTTTCTGAAAAGAAAAACTTTATGAAAAACAAAAATATCGTTTAGAATTAAAATGTGTTAGGACAGTTTATTTCAACCTAATAATTTAAACTGAATTTTGCAACTTATTACCAAAATTCTAATTGAATTAGAAATGTAAACATAAAATTTTGAAAATCACGAACAGATCACTTTATATCGTTTTTTAAATTGACTTGTACAAACTAACATAGTGTCAGGTTAACTCTATGATTGGGAATACCTCGTAAAATGGCAATACATAAGGTAACTTGTACGCGAACGTGCAAAAATTGCAATTCTTGCGAATAATATGTGATTCAAGACATCACCGTTCAGTGTTCAAGATAAATGAACTGAAACCTGCAGAGGTATTGAGAGGACTTCCGCAGAACGGCTCGGCTACCGGTAGTAATTTGATATCTGTGCAATAAATACTCGGAGGCTCAAAGGCTGCAGCTAGAGCTCTTTGGAATGCAAATTGTTGTATTATTGGAAACGTACGACGCCGACGTGCAAATAACTAGGGTCACAAACAAGCCATTCGATTGCATTTGCTTTTATTAATTATTATTTATTCTATTATCAATTTATAAACGCTGAATAACGGAATGTCGAACTTGAGAAAAAATTACTTACTACTTTCTATTTTCTTAATTTCACCGCTGGTGACGTTTAACCCTGTTAATGGTTAAGAAATAAATAAATTATTATTTTGGCATCTTCAAGTATTCAAACCGTGCATGGAGAGCCTGACTAATTTTCGAAATGTTTTACTAAAAAAATATATTACTGAAACTAATGTACCTACATCCGAGAGGAAGTAAAAATTCCTGTTAGTAATTTTCCTTTAACACTGCATTGGATAAGGTGCATTAGCGAGTGCATTAGGTGCTTACTAAGGGCGAAAAAACTATTTGGCAGCGCCATATCAAATTTCTAGGTAATATAGTATCGTTCAAAGCTTCCCTGTGGATAAAAAATACAACAAAAACTTTACGACCTCATTAAGATACCGTTACTCTCTGTACTATTCCGCCGGCAAATTGAATCACTTGCCTTCATAGGTTTTTAATGTACGTCGGCTTGTTTGATGACATCATACCGAATGGTTCACAGGCGTTAATAATGAGCTCGTAAAGTTTTTATTGCTTTTTTTATCTGTTGGAAGTTTTGAACGATACTTACTACAAAACTACATTACTTAATAATATTGATACTAAATTTCTCGAACTTTTATTTATTTTTATTTTATCGATTTATTTCGAAACTTATTTAGATTCTGCCCTGGTGGAGTTTCCATCAACCAGTAAACATACATACAATTACACAACGACCATTCCCTACGGCATTGCCATCTTCCGCAGGATATTCGAACTCAGGAGTGGTACAGCGACTAACCGCGTTGACTCTCGCACAACCTCGTCTAGTCCACTGTTATCAACTCGGTAACATATTAAAACGCGAGTGTCATCCATCCCTTAGCCAAAATTCGAACCCGGAACATCTTGCTTTTAACCCTAACGTGCAAGCATTGAGCTACTGAGCCGACTCTGTATATTTTCTGAGTTTAGGGTATGCGAAATTCCCGTTAACAGCCAAGCGATCTGTTCAGCCTTCACAAAAAAAATCATGTAAGATGCAATCATTTCTAGATGATACTAAATTGGTTAGCGGAATTTACATCAAATGTACAATGTACTGTTTTGATTTTTATGGAAGTCAAATTCACAACAAAAGATGTCAATCCCCCTTCAGAACCATTCGCTTAACTGGTTGTAAATAAGAAGCATGTCTTCAAAATTTTTGTAAAACACTATTTTCGAGATGTTGACTATACTTAGTTAAGAATTTATTTCGTCATTATTTATCATTTATATCAAGCACAACTGCTCTGAAATATATACTTTCTGAGACTTTACCGACACATATAAGAGCCGAATGGAAGACTAAAATAAACCATCCAAGGTTACATTAGCGCCGCTTTTTGTTATCAGGAAAGTCAATGATTCAGAAAATTATTTTCTTTAACACCTGATATCTGAGTAGTCTGTATCAGATGTTTACAGAACACAAATAACTACGTATTGGCATTGAAAATTAAAACGAAGAACAATTCTTTAATCGACAGTTTCAGACTATGAAGGCCTTTTAAGAGACATCGTTAATTCCAAATAATAGTATTACACATTATTCCCTGAAAATCATATAAGTATTTAAGTAATTCTTAATCGTACTTTGTGCAGTGTATTGAATAATCAAGACATCACTAGTTAAAAAATTACAAAGGAATGAATAATACAATTACACAAAACAGATCTATCTAACAATTTCAAGAATTGTAGTTCATTTACTCAATAGTTTCTCTCCTAAATTATTTGCTGGGCACTATTGTTTCTGTATATTTTCCCTTAGTTTACTATACCTAATAGATACAACGTATAGTAATTCTTATGCAAAAACTAAAATTATTTATAAATGTTTATTATTTTTCGTAATATATCCATTCCCTCTCCGATGAAATATGTATTTCAAAACAATAACAGAAACTTTGTGACAGAACTTGCCGAGTACCTATTTATACACTTTAAATTGTTCTAATCTAAATTTACCTTAAATGAGGCAGCGATTAATCCATAGTAGAGAAAAAAACGAATCACGAACAGAGCAAAAACACTACACGAAATACACGCACACAACACACTGTCAAACAGACAACCAAATCACATGAACCTTCGTCGATACGTCAACTCGCTTTGATTTTATTATTTCAGTGATTGTCACATGTTTCAGGGAATCAGATACGACGCGGAGCTCTAGATGCTGTGCGTTTTAAATGTAAGAAACATCTGTGCGTTCCGCGTTCTATACTCTGGGGCATTAAAGGCAGCAAGTACGAATAGACCATAGAGCACATAGCCCTCTGGATCCCCTGCCGTCTGGCTTTGAGAAATCACCCTCCAGTGACGTTGCTTGAGGGGTGCGGAAATTCGTTTGTAACTATATGAATATATACTTAGTAATAAAGGACACGTCCATTTTCAAAGTAACATGTATTATATATTAATGTTTCATTATAAACTTATAGCTTTATATAATACCCGTCTCGTGTCTCAAGGTTAGTTTTGGTGCTGTGAGTCCATTCTTCAGTGTCGATGGGCGAGACATTTCAGTATAAGACTGGATGAACACAAAAATTAGGAAACATTAGGGAGAATGATGATTCAAAACTAGAGAAAACTAGAAAATTAGTGAAGAGGCTTGGAAAAAGTATCAGAATAAACTGGGGCTGGGTGAAAATTCTTACTAATATAATAAATAAAGAAAAGGGAATGAATCAGCAATAATGTTAAGTCAAGGAACACACGTATTTGTTTGTATGCGTAATTGTTCTGCAGATTTCTTTTCTATGGTTTATCAAGGATTTTTACTTTCTCATCTTCTATAGATAAAGTACCTATTGGCCGTATTGGCGCCGTGAAAATTTTTATACACATACTAGATTATGAAGAAAATGGACGGTTGAAGGTCAGAAAATAGCAAATTCATCTAAATCAGTCTGTGTGCCTCCTGAGTGATACATTTTTCTCCAAAATGGCTCAACACAGAAAGCCAAAATTTTAGAGATAAGATCTGGAGGTCCAACCCTATTGAATATTGGTGAATCACCATACCAGAGGAAGCTCTAGGGTAGGGCCAAAAATAATTGTTCGTTGAACTAAAAATGTTTTAAATTAAAATTGTGTAGGATGGGAAATTGTTTCGAAGTAGCCCTTTGCAAATATCTCGCCAGGAGAACAGGGACGGCCCCAGGGAGGGCCTAATAACAACTTCACGTCGAATAAAGAAAAATCCTTCGAAAAAAATTATTGTTCAGAATAGAAAATTACTTCAAAAAGTCTTTTTTCTCCCTGGTACTCTCGTCAGAGTACCAGGAACGGTTCCAGGGACGACTCAAAAAAAAGTTTTGTTTAATCAAAACATTTGTAAAATTAATATTGGTCAGAAGAGAAAAGATTTATAAATTTCTCGTCGGAGCACTAGGAACGGCTCCAGAGAGGGTCAAAAATGAGTTTTTGTTGAATCAAAGAAATTTTTAAATTAAATTATTAAAGTAACAAATTGTATTGAAAAATTATTTTTCAAATTTCTCGTCAGAATTTCAATGACAGTTAAAGGAAGATCCCAAACCAATTTATAGCCGGATCAAAAAATATTTCAAATAATACAAATTGTCAAAATTGTACCGGAAGGTTTTTCAAATTTTTTGTCAGAGAACCCACAGGCGGAAGTTCTAAACTGACTGTTCCAAGTAAATATTTTTACGATGATAAGCTGCATCAAAAGCTCTTTTTTGCCAGAGCACCAAGGGCAGCTCCAGGAAGTACTCAAAAAGGTTTTTGTCGAATTCCCTCCCCAATTGAAAATACTTGTTAATTAAAAAGAAAATCAAATGTAAATTTTCATCGAGAGTGCCCTTTGCAAATTCCTCGTCAGATTAAACGTTGCCAAGATAAATTGCCTTCGGGTTAATTTGAGGTTCCACGAAATTGTTTTAGAACGTTACAAAATATATTTAAGATATGAGATGATGAAAAAATACTATCGATGTGCATTCATTCGGGACCGATTATTATAATTTGAAATAATATCATCTACTGGTGTAAATTCTTTGTTTACAAATAGGAAAACTAGCAATGAATTATAAATCGTAAACCAACTACTACTTATTGCAATAATTAAGAATACAACAAAAGTTTAGAGAAGATCCTGAAGGAAGCGAACCTTGGTTGACGGCTTGAACTAATGATCAAATATGGAACCTACCAACACTACCGCTTTTATGCGTTGTAATGGGTAGCGCCAATATCCATTGGCTTGATGACGGTCTCGATAACTACCAAGCAGAGGAGCACGGGAACCCGCTAATCAGACAGGCCACTGATTACGACCCTGCCGACGCCCCGAGGCACAAACTGCCGAGGGTACAGCTTCTGGACAACGGGTGAGTATAACTTATATTTCCCGCTAACCGATCTGTTTCAGATACCCCAGGACGGACCACCACTACCAGAGACATGACGTTTTTCTACCCAAACCCAACCTCCTTGCGGGCGTCGGACAACATACCGTCCAACGCCCGTTGTCCTACCTGCTCCGTGGAGTCCGAAAGTGCTAAAAAAGCACTTAGGGTCTCCACACTCCCGAGCTACACAGCTCATATCCTTACCTTTCCGATGATCCGGGGTAGGACACACCTTTACTGTGTCCTACGTACCGGCAGTCAATCCCAGCCAAAACTTCCTAAAACCCAACTAGACCGATGACTACCCACGGGGGTGACAAGCTGGCGAAGAAAGAAAATATCAAGACAAGAAGAGCGCCAGAAGAGACCTCTGCCAGCGAGGTTGAAGAGCCAGGACCAGGGGAGGTCCGCAGAAAATACCACGACACATCTCGCATTTGCGGGCTGGGTCTGGTAGAAGTAAGCGGGCCCACCTATCACGAAGGCCGGTCCAGGTCTACAGAGATAATCTAGGAGCAAAGAGTAGTAGTCCTACTCGGCCCTAGTTATCGAGACCGCGCCAATATGACGAAAGTTATATATTTCTTTATCAAAATATGTCTGCTTCTGTTTGCCTCATTTGTTAGTTTTTGATAAGATTAAACATCGAAATGATCGTAATCATTTCGACTAATAAAACGGTATGCTCAACTGCAAAAATTCCACCGAACAAATGATTAAACTCACAAAATAATGTAACCAGTTTTTATAGTGCTATTTTTTTGTAACATGACTTAATATCGTCCTAGTTGAACCTCTTTTAATGTTATCGCAAAAGTTACTAACTTTAAAAACAATAATTACAGAGCAAAAATAGACAATATGTGACTAGTTTTTTTTATAATATTACTAAAAACTTTGTTATTATATGAAATCGCAGGAGGTCTAGTAAATACGCTATAAATATTTACAATATTTGTTGTCTATATTAATGAGTAATTTAAACACCTCTAAACTTTCAGGTTTTATTTCCTTTTTATAGCTGACTTGTTACCATGTTACCCATTACTCATTTTGTTACAGTTTTCAACGCACATGCTTCTATTTCTGTCGTACTTTAAAACTAGAAAATTCATTAGTTGTCAATGCCCGTCTAAGCTGTGGGGTTTGGTATCTTTATGTATCATAAAAAGGAACTGTGTACTGACTGAAGTAAATTCTATTTAAATTTCTCCAAATAAACCGTGACGGTGAGGGTCAATCTGAGGTTTATTCTCGACTGTTTTTGTGTTTTGGTCAATAGCTATTAGGAGCTGGAAATAAATCAACGTTATTAAAAAAATTTAAGTAATCTACCAATTTGTCGCGCAAAATGTATGGTTATTGTTCTAATTTAAGTTAATAATAGTATAATGTATATCGAGATTTAAAAAGTAATTGTGAGAATTTTCAATTTAATTTAAGCGAGTTCATTTTCTTCAGTTGAAGTATCTAATAATAATAACTGATAACGATATGACATATGATTTAACTAACTTATTGAGGATGAATCAAAACTGGAATAAAACTTTTTAATTCATCCATTAATCTGCTGCTAATATTCTTTCAAGTTACGCAAAATTTAATTTTGATTTCTTTTTATTCTTAGCAGTGAAAATTGATAGTTTTTTTAAACGCAAACATAAAACTTAAGCAATACTTCAAGTGCGTAACTATTAATTTTATGGATAATGCAATTAAAGCCTTGAGAAGGTTAGGTTTTTTTTTGGAAACTATCAATTTTCAAAAGAATTTCTAAAATTTTGTCAATTTCAAAGGCAAATTCTGGATAACCTGAAATAAAGCTTTTCAAAATGGAATGAATGAAAAATTCTATAAAATTTTAGAGGTGATTCACCCCAAACACAGGTTAAGTCTTCATGTTTTGATCTGATCTACTGTAGTTACTCATTGTCGACTCATTGACGAGACATCAACAAGACGATCGGTGAAATTTATTTGAAGAATGAAATATTTAAAAATTCATACATTTCAGTGAAGCAAACTTTGAAACAAATAAAATAGAAGTTTATTTTATTGACTTGAAAAGACATGACTCACACATCTGAACCAGATGGACTTCTTTATACAGTGTGTCTCACTTTTCACCACTACAACCCAATATCTAGGCGATTTGTTGATCGATTTAGATCAAATTTGGTATACTTTTTTTATACATTTATTTAACGTCGGCCTATTTCCGCTACTGAGGCCTAACACCGACGCCTGTAGACGAACTACCCTCAACCAGGAATTTTGCCGAACCTCTTCCCTTAAGATGAGTAGGGATCTTTTACTTGCCTAACATTTAATAGACAAGTAACCGACGGCTTTACATCCCCTCCGAAGGATGGTATATCTCCTATACAACCCTCGCCTAAGGTTGTATAGCTTCCGCGCATACACTGATATACAAGCCGCTGGAAGATGTGTGAGGCGAGGACGCGGTTTCCGTTGGAATGGTCACCCATCCAACTACTAACTGCGCCTGTCGTTGCTTTAAATCGCATACCGAAGTATGTACATAGTAAAGACGCACCTACGCTCGCCCCCATTTGGTATACTTCTTGATAAGAGTGCACACTGTTACCAACAATTCTTATTATTTCAATTTTATCAGCAATACTTAATTGTTGCACAGCCATGTTTAAGTTTAATTTGACTTCGATACAATTGTTAAATCCATTCCAAAGCACTCCATGCTAACAAAGATATTGGTATGCCGAGTTCTAAGCATTTTAAAAAATAGCTACCAATTTTCAAATATTCATTTCATATTTCATAATAGTGTTTTGGATAAAAGAATGTGTTCTAATGCTTAATTAGCGTCATTATTACATACTACTACCAAGCACTAGAATATTTTGAAAGATGATATGATTTTTTTTGAAAGAAATGAGTATTTTTTAACGAAATTTGATATACAGGGATTTTAGGTCATGCCGAATAAGATTCTGTAAAAACAAAGAAACTATCTCAATCGCTAATACAGGGTGTTGCATCATGAGAGGAACATAGCTTAATAGGAGGTAGAGAACATCAGTGGTAACCGCAACCTCCCATAGAAATGTCTCATTGGGCCTTCATTACGAAGTTACAGGGTGTTAAATAATTTTTGGCCAAACCTGTTTTTTGTCATAACTTTGACAGGGAATGAAATAACGGATTCATATTTGGTACGGCTAATGTACTAACGAGCCCCAAGAGGTACATGTATAAAAAAAATATATCCAGGTCCGGACTCACTATAATTTATGTTTCTTCTTTGCATCAATAAAACATCACCCTGTATATATTTTTTTGAAATTTCGATACGATATTCGAAAAGAGCAAGAAAAAACAAACAAAATGGCCTATTTCATTTTTTTGTTACACCTTCGTGGTTATTTAAATACGTTGTTAAATGTGCAAGAAAATGGATTACAGAACCCTATTAAATGAGAGGCACGTGAAATAAATAATTTTATAACTAAAATTTGCAAAAATTCTATTGAGCCTAGGTGGTCTGGGTGAATCCTAATTCCGGCACGTTTTAAAGGTCCATTTTGGTAAAAAACTGTGGTCCTAATAAGTAATCGGGTATGAAATAACAAAATTTTTAATCAATCACAGTAGGCTTGTTCAAAGAATAAAAGTGACAGATAATTTAAACCATTTAGGCCTAAGCAACCAGTTACTTTGATCAAAAAAATCATCAACATTTTATACTTAATAAAAATTGGAAAAGAGAACAAACTAAAATCTAAATAAATAAAATATTTTCCATTCAATTAACAATAAATAACAAAACAATAACTAAATGTGTTTAAAAATAAAACGTAATTGACACTAAAGTAAATTTTCAAAATGTCCTCCCCCACATTCTGTGCATTTTCTTGCGCGTTTAGAAAGGTCACCAATTGCTCGACGTATCATTTCTGGATTATTCCGTATTTCGTCGCAGGTTGTAACGATGCGCTGGATTAAATGTTGTCTACTTTCAATTTCAATGATCACAAGGGTTACAATCAGGAGATCTTGGTGGCCATTCATGTGGACCCCCGCATCCAATCCATCTATTAGGATACACATTGTTTAAGTGATCTCTTACTTGAAGGTTAAAATGTGGTGGGACCCCATCATGCTGAAACAACATGCCTCTTATACCGATATTTTCTAACATATTCGGTAAAATGTTTTGAAGAAAATCAAAGTAAATTTCACCATTCAATCTTTCCTCAAAAAAATGTGGCCCTATCAAATGTCTATTCACAAGTCCGACCCAAACATTTACAGAAAACCTGTGTTGCGAACGGCGTTGGCGTACCGCATGTGGGTTTTCCTGTGCCCATTTATGATTATTTCGTGAATTGTTTACTCCATCCCTTGTAAATTGTGCCTCATCCGTAAATAAGGTTCTGTAAATGACTTGGCGATGGTTAGACAACCAATGACAAAATGCCAGGCGGGGGATATCGTCGCCTTGTTGAAGACGCTGTACCTGCTGGATATGATATGGATGGTAACGTTCTCTTTTTAGGGTTCTCCATACTCGCCAATGAGGAATACCAGTTGCCAAACTGATTCGTCTAGTGCTCATATTTGGGTTTTCTTGAACTACGTTTATAATATTGTTTTGTTTCTGCACACCTTGTTGTAAAACACGCTCCACAACTGCAGAAGTAGGAAACTTTCCGTGTTGTCTTGCATACTGGAACACCGTACTAAAGGTTTTATGATTAGGGTATCGACGACCAGGAAAAGGCAGCCGATATTCTCTTTCCGCCGACCTACCATTTCCATTACAGAAACCATAGATGAATATTATGTCAGCATATTCCACGTTTGTAAATTTTACTGGCATAGTTAAAATATTTTCACAAGTTTTCACTAACTAAATGCGGATTATTGACACATTAAATTACTAACAAACAATTATTCAACTGTTTAGGAGATTTCTTTTTATTATCTGTCACTTTGAACAAGCCTACTGTGATTGATTAAAAATTTTGTTATTTCATACCCGATTACTTATTAGGACCACAGTTTTTTACCAAAATGGACCTTTAAAACGTGCCGGAATTAGGATTCACCCAGACCACCTAGGCTCAATAGAATTTTTGCAAATTTTAGTTATAAAACTATTTATTTCACGTGCCTCTCATTTAATAGGGTTCTGTAATCCATTTTCTTGCACATTTAACAACGTATTTAAATAACCACGAAGGTGTAACAAAAAAATGAAATAGGCCATTTTGTTTGTTTTTTCTTGCTCTTTTCGAATATCGTATCGAAATTTCAAAAAAATATATACAGGGTGATGTTTTATTGATGCAAAGAAGAAACATAAATTATAGTGAGTCCGGACCTGGATATATTTTTTTTATACATGTACCTCTTGGGGCTCCTTAGTACATTAGCCGTACCAAATATGAATCCGTTATTTCATTCCCTGTCAAAGTTATGACAAAAAACAGGTTTGGCCAAAAATTATTTAACACCCAGTAACCTCGTAATGAAGGCCCAATGAGACATTTCTATGGGAGGTTCCGGTTACCACTGATGTTCTCTACCTCCTATTAAGCTATGTCCCTCTCATGATGCAACACCCTGTATAAATTCCTAATTCGTGCCAATTTCGTTTGTTCATAGTAGGCGTATTTCATTTCGAAAAAGGAAATCTAAAACACAAGAAGTACACCAAATTTGATCTAAATCGATCAACAAATGGCCGAGATTTGGGGTGACCTGGTGAAAAGTGAGACACATTGTATATACTTTGTATACGGAAGTAGTCTACACTACTTACGCCTTATCAGAAATTGAAGCTTACAATAGTATATTGTTTTATATGGAGCAAAAGTGACATTTTTTATGTCGGGATGTACATGATGGACGAGTGAAGCGAGTACTTCAACAACAGCTGAGACACAAAAGACTTTACTTACTTACTTACTTTAAAGACTAAGTAAGCCGGTCGGGCGAAATGTCAGAGAAATGACAATTTAAGTTCAAAAAATTTGTCACAAAAATCGTGTTCTTTGACGTTTGAAGAAAAAATATTATAATGTATTGCTTTTCTATTTGTATCATATAATTGCCTTCTACTCAGGTACGCCACTGGAGTCCCTTTCACCCCACAATTATAACCAGAGAAAGACTTCACCGCCCACCACTCTCAACCATATGGGAATTGGGAATTAATTTTTTTAGGATCAGACATCACCAAACGTCGCGTCGGTACTTTATGGCACAGCATAAAAATTCGCATTTAGTAAATTTTTATAAATTATTCACTGATTTTATCGGAAATTTATGCAAATTTCAACGTATTTTTTATTGGTTTGCGTAGATGTTATTCGACTAACCCACATGGAACTACTTAATATATATTATTTACGTTAATTTATTCGACACTATGAACTGAACGATTAAACCATCGTAAAACGTTTTGTTGAAGATATCAATGAATATTCAAATTCTGGTTGTTGTCCCTACTAAAAATTGCACAAATTAGTTACATTTTTATGGAAGATTGTAATACCTAAGCCTCTAGGCTAAAAAAAATCATATGGTCATATAAAGATTGCTTTGAAACTGGTATTACAGTTACAAATGTTTTAAGAATATAATACTACAGGCAAAGAATTAATTAAATTAATAATGAAAATTGAAAAGAATTCTAGCATTTTTTAATTAAAAAAGTAATACATCAAGACACTGTAATTAATATGTATTTAAACACTAATCATTACAGAGGTATTAACTATATAACAGATGTTGATATTACTAACGATATTAAATAGGAATTTACTTCCTTCTACATTTTGTTAATCGGCACACTAAAAACTGACAATATGATAATAGATGTATTCGGAATGACTTGCTTTCCAAAATAATGTCGAAAAAGTTTTTTCTTTAGGTATATAATAATAAAAGTTTTAAACTATTGTTGAAATAAAAAAAATCAGTTAAAACCTATTTAACTCACACTTAGAACAAATAACCGTACAAAATATAAAAGTTAATATACCAAAAATATGGTAAGTCATTAAAGAGGGAAATAATTTAGGGGAATACATTTGAGTTTTATAGCCTATAAATTATACATAGAACTCCTCTGAAAACCGTTAGGTTATAATTATGATATATATATATATATATATATATATATATATATATATATATATATATATATATATATATATATATATATACTGTCTAAATACATTTGTAAAATTTCAACAGAAAAATCGAAGATCTTGCCTGTCTTGTGAAAGTTTTTACCAAGCTTTCAAAAAAGAAATAAAGACAGCCAACGAGATATAATGTTCTACTATTCACCAGGTGAATAATAAAAAAATATTCATACCATTAACAGGAAGTGGGCTTTTAAGAGAATTTTATTGTAATACTTTATGCCCCTCCAGTAATAAGGCACGTGCCACGGCATTCATCCCATTCCACAACAGCCGTATGTATATTTACCCTTATAGACTCGAGTTCTATTTTACGTTTTGCACATTTCACGCAACATCTGTGTCATAGGAATTCCTCAGCATATGTGGTTAAGTATGAAAATATCTAGTAATAAGTGACTGAAGAATGATTCTTTTACAAATCGTTTCGACGCACGCTTCAAAATTAGATGTTTGTTCATCTTCCCATCTTTGTTTCATTCGATTCGACGTATACGTTTGAGAGGCAGATAAGCGAGAGATATTTGTGGTCTGTAGGCGATAAAACGGTTTTACTACTTTTGGTTGTAAACCAATTTTAAATAATCCACGACACAGTAAAATGAGGTGCTACGTCTTGTTGAAAAGAAGATTCACCATTTGGGTTTCCGCCAATAAAAAATGGGTGCAACGATATAATCTTCTAGGATACCACACCAAATATTCAATTTTTGAGGCATTTATTGAAATTAAAATTTATATCGGGTGACGCAGAAAGTATTTAGCCCACCACTTTTTTTCCACCACTTTCTATAGTTTTAAAAATAAAATTCTGAAATTTGGAAAATCAAATATAGGTATCAATGGCCACATTTTAAACATTCGGTAGTAAAAAAATCACTTCCGGTATGACCGTAAATTGCCACAGCTTTCTTATTTTATATAGCACCCTGTATATTTAAGTCACTTTTCTCATTAAGCTGTAATTTCTCTTTGCAACGCTTTTTTCATATTTAAAATCGGATAACAAATAACCTTGGAAATGGCATTTATTTGCTATTTCTAGTTGGCTTTGGAATTTACGAACAAATTTAAACATTTCGAAATAGACTTTAAATTTGGCTATTTCTCAAAAATTAAATGTAAAATTGACCTATGTTGTTCATTTACTTGGATTTAGAAATGTTTTTCCCATTTTTCCATTTCATGGAAATTCAATTTGTCATAACTCCAATTTTTCAAATAATACAAAGTATGTTTTATTTGTTCATCAGAGTGGAAAATTTGCTTTAGACTGGTTTTTCCGTATTAAAAATTGAATATAAATTAAAACAAATATTTTATAGAAGAGTTTCGAATTGTGTCATTGCAGTAAGACATAAAAAACAGATGAAAGAAACCGCTGCCCAAAAAATGGCTACTACATCCACATCCAGATTTTTTATCCAAGTCTTATAAACACTAAATCCCAATGTAATATTATACTCCCTTTAATAATAGGGCGGGGGTAGAATGGCGGTGGTAGAGGGGTGGCTAATGCCAAAAAATATTAGAGGCTTTTGGTCCTGGTATACATACTAAATCATAATTTTAATTTTTAAAGAGGGGGTAGCTAATGACAAAATAAAATTTAGAGGCCCTTGGTTCTCGTACTTATACTAAATCCCAATTTAATTTGTTACTCCCTTTAATAATAAGGTGGAGGTTGCAATGGGGGCGGTAGAGGGGGTAGCTAACCCCAAAAAAAATGTTTTGAGACGTTTAGTTCTTGTATACACACTAAATCACATTTGAATTTTTTTTACTCCCTTCCATAATAGTATGGGGGTGGTGTTGGGGGTGCTAGTGGGGGATGGCTAGTGCCAAAGAAAAATTTGCAGACCTTGACTTTTCGTACATGCCCTAAATTGCAATTTTATGGACTCTGTTACCTCCTTTCTCTTATTATTTATTTTTGAGGAAGAATTGAGGCAACATATGCGGACGACTAGCTGGCTTAAGTCGGAGCAGAGAGCCGTGGGTCCAGAGCATTCATAAGAGTGGAGAAACTTACCCTTTCTGATATGTACAGCATAAGCGACAGATTTCTGTTTATTTCGACAAAAGGAGACAAAGAAAAATTGATGTTAAATTGGGCACCATCTATAGTAAAATAAATAAACTTGTCTCTTTTTCTCGAATAACCAGTCTGCTATAGATCAGACTGAAATAGTTGGTAAGAGAAATAAAAAGATAATTTAAAATGAATGACAAAATATATTACATGAAAAATAGACAAATTGGTTTGAAAGATAAATTGAAATTTAAGGATATATATATATATATATATATATATATATATATATATATATATATATATATATATATAAAACAAATTTATACCAGTATCCTAGATGGATTATGGTTGAGGTGACTGGTTCTGGGACATCAATCCAGGCCCACAATTGTCTCTTGTTGCAAGAATGAATCCTAAAGTTTCCTTGGCAATTTACGTCTCTCAATGAAATGGGGTGAAAGTTGTAGGAAAATTAACCAACTATGTGGTTTAATGTAAAGATAACGAAGTTTTGTCTATGAAAAATAAACTGTGCAAAAACTATGCAGGAATGTAGAAGAAGTATCTCAGAATTTAAGTATCTAAGAATATAAGCATCGAAGCATGTAAGCATGTAAATATCTAAGCATGAAAGCATGTACAAAATTTAAGCAAGTTAGCTATGCAAAATATATTTAAGTTAACTGCACGAATATATTTGAGCTAGCTGTGCAAAAGCTGATTTCATAAAAACTATAAATTGCCAAAAAAATGAAAAGGAAAGAGAAAAATATTTTTAAAACCATGTGGTACATATAGTATTTTAACTACTTATTAAATTAAAAAGAATTGACTTTGAAGATTAATTATATTTTAAATGAATAATGAAATTACCTGTTTATTAAACGCTTTGTAACTGGGATATAAAAATTGTAATATCAATTACTGAAGTCCATAGTTAAAAATTATATAGGTTTGAATCAGTACAAAGGCTGCAAGCAAATGACTTCCTGGTGAGTTTTACTGATAAGGTAAACTTTTTGTCGTGTTTACTGGAAAACAACGCGACCAAAAAAACTAACCTGACAAATTTAATTCCCTAATTAAATTGAAAGCCATAAAAATATAGAAATAGTACAGGTATGGCCATCTGTCAATGGCCGAGTTAAGCGCAACAACTTGCACGTCGCAACTTTACAATTTCCTTCACTCACAACTAAAATTAGTGGCATATAATCGATAAAAGGAATCTATAATAAAAGTTTTTGTTCCATGCCAATGTCTTTGCCTCAGTTTGTAATTTCCATTTTATACATAACCACAAATGTGAACAGATGTAAATAAATAGTAAAACGTATTGACTATGGTGTGAACTTACTAAATATATTACATCTTATTAGATATACTAATATAGTAACGAGAAAAGGCAAGGAAAATCACCAAATGTACCCACATAGTAAACAAAAATATAAAAATTGAAAAATAGATATTTGATGTAACTAAATTTTGTAGACAAATTGTTCATTGTTTCCTGGGATGCTGTGTAGAACGAAATACATAATAATTTAGAAAATTACAGTTCCTAAGATATAAAACTAAGTACATAAACAGTGTGAAATGGTTTAGCAGTTATACATGTAAAATTCTGTTAGTTGAAAACAGTTTCACTTACAAGAACTGAATCCTGCTAAATATCCACAAAACACTAGTTTTTAAATAAAACTGTTAAATGGACATAGGCCATGTAACAACTCTTACCTGCTTGCTTTGTCTATTTATCCTTATTTACCCCTTTAGCCCAGGAACCCTTCAACGGAATATTATAATATATCTAATATATCACAAATCATTCTTTATTATGTTGTTTCTGCATTACAATGAAGTTTTTTTCCTTTTTTTATGTATTTTGGCCATAATTTCTTTATGAGTAAAATTTAAAAAATCGCTATGACTGACAAGCCTCCAGAGCCACAGCGGACCGTCATATAAGTTAGATCTGCTTTATTAGCGGTCCTCTGGCGTATACGGCAATAAATACAACTTTGCTGACTAGCGGTCCGTAGGGCCCGCTGTGGCCTGCTGGGCCATCTAGGTAGAGGTCCCTGGGGACCGCCCAGGCGCGGAACGTGTTAAGCTTTTTGCAAAATGAAATAGAACACGAACTGGATGATTTTGCCTTGAAAGATTTCAGAAATGTGTACTTTCAACAAGATGGAGCACCGCCGCAAAATTTTGTGGGAAAGTATACTCAAGGCCGTCTGAAACATTAGAGGAACTTCAAAATAAAATCTTAAATGCCTTTGAACCCATAACTCCAGTCATCTTACAAAGTGTTATGAGAGACACTATTCGAATAGTAAACAAGTGTTCTGAAATGGGTAGGCGTCATTTTGAGCATCTGTTATAGGTTTGGTATTTAGTTTTGTTGTATTGTTCTAATTATAATATTTATAAATTTAGTAAGTTGCTGTCTAGATAGATACCATAACTTATAAATTTTTGTTATATTTATCAAAATAAATTTTCTCTAATTACAAATAACTCATCTATTTTTCATAGCATACTACAAGATATGGACACATAATTCGAAACGCTTCTAAAAAGCTTAATATTTATTTTATTTATATTCAATTCTTAATCGGAAAAACCAGTCTAAAGCAAATTTAACACTCTATCTGATAAAAAAATACAATATACAAGATAGATTTGAAAAATTGGAGTTATGAAAAATTGAATTTCCATGAAATGGAAAAATGGGAAAAACATTTGTAAATCCAAGCAAATGAACAAAATAGGCCAATTTTACATTTAATTTGTTGAGAAATACCCTTTTATTCAAATTCAAAGTATACTTCGAAATTTTTAAATTTGTTCGTGAATTCCAAAGCAAACTAGAAATAACAAATAAATGCCATTTCCAAGGTTATTTTTCGTCTGATTTTAAATCTGAAAAAAGCGTTGGAGAGAGAAATTACAGCTTTATGAGAAAAGTGACTTAAATATACAGGGTGCTATTTAAAATAAGAAAGTTGTGGCAATTTCCGGTCATACCGGAAGTGGTTTATTTACCACCGAACAGTCAAAATGTGGCCCTTGATACCTATATTTGATTTACCTAATTTCAAAATTTTATTTTTAAAACTGTAGAAAAAAGTGTGGGGTATGTGTTTTATGGGTCACCCGGTATAAATTCCTTGATGTTTTTAAGATCTTGAAAACCTAATTAACATTAACCTTTAGTACACAAAGATATATTCTTGTTCGAGTCGTTTGATGAAAGAATATAAATGAAATTGTAATAACAATACCATCATACTTGTTTAAACATTTATCAAAAGTATAAAGAGAACAGTGTTAATGTGCTTAATTGTTCTAGCAACAACAAAACAACAAAAACATTGTCTGCAATGTCTAGCGAACGATGGATCAGAATTGCAAGCGCAAATTAAGATTTATCTCTTTGACATTAATAGAATAGAAATTTAATTGCGTATAATACGAATGTACAAACAGAAATAAAAATTAATAACATTATTTAAGTATAGGTAAATTTAATAATACTAATTGTTTCTTGCGTACATATTTTTTCTTGTGTATCTAATTCACTACTTTTTCTAGGAGAGGCAGCAGTAGCATCACACCATTCACTGGTAAAGAAACATTACACATTTTTTTTATTAACAAATAGAATACTTGATAACATCTAACTTATAAGACGTATTTCTTTTAGATATTATGGAATTATTGGTGGTGAATTATTTTAGTTCAAGAAAATTAAAATGTATAAATATACAGGGTTACTGGTAATTCGATACATTCCTTTGGAGATGTGATGGGGCATGATCTAAGAATTAAATTTAGCCCTAACATATATTATGCAAAACTCAATAGTTTTTGAGATATTTAATTTTTTTTGTTTTTCTCAAAAAGTAGATCTTAATGTCCTAAAAGTTAATTTTCGAAAAATCTATTTGACATTTTAAATTTTTTTTTTACTGGATTACTTGTCCAATATTATAGATATCCGTTTGGAATGAAAAATATCTGGAAATATTTCGATCATGTGAACATCTGAAATAAAAACTTTAAAAAAAATTTTTTTTAAATCAGCTATGAAATTTACCTGTTAGGTTTTTTCAAAAAAATATTAACGTAACACGCGTATCATTATAAAAACTGCCTTATTTCAATAGCTATCTAACAAGGTACAAATGTTCAATGTATCCTTAATAGTTCTAAGAAAATACTAGTAAAAATAACACGAGTAGTACGAATGTTATTTTTAGATAAACAGTAAAAAACATTTTAAAAGTAGAGTTTAATTCTTCATTAATTTCAAAGTTGTACTTTATTTTTTATATGTCTTGCTCAAAATGGGAGCCCCTATTCCGTATACAGACAACGGCAGCGTCTTCTTATTTCCGTCCTTGTTACTCTGGTTGTCAGATTATGCCTTATGTGTTGGGCAGTATCGACTATCCTTTGTCTAAGGTTTTCTATAGTATTGACTGGTGTGGCATAGACCATCTCCTTCATATGATCCCATACGTAATAATCAAGGGGTGTTAAGTCAGGGCTTCGCGCTGGCCAAGGTATTGGGCCCGCTCTTCCAATCCAACGGTTAGGGAAACGTTGATCAAGTAACTGTCGTACTTTCAGCCGATAATGTGCTGGACAACCGTCGTTCTGAAACATCATTCGCTGTCTGACGGCGAGAGGAACATCTTCTAAAATCACCGCCAGATCATTTCTTAAAAAATTTTCATAGATTTCCCCGTTTAAATTTTGAGGAAGAAAGTGTGGCCCTATTAAAGAGTGGCCAATGACTCCCATCCACATATTAATAGAAAACTTCATTTGGAAACTAGTTTCACGTGTTAACTTGGGATTTTCCTCTGCCCAATAATGTAGGTTGTAGAAATTTGTTATACCCTCGCGATTAAATTTCGACTCGTCCGTCCATAAAATACTTGTTAAAAAATTTGCACTTTCTGCATCTGAATTTAACATAAAGCGGTAGAATTCCACTCTCCTTGCTTCCAGGATCACCTTCCTCCAAGCCTTGGACAGGGGTATAGTGGTAAGGGTGACATCCAACTCTACGTATCGTAGACCAAACTTTCCATTGTGTCGCTCCGGTTAGTCTTGCGACTTTATTAGTTGAAATAGTTGGGCCTTCCTCAAAATACCTCAATATTTTTTCCTCATCATCTGGTTCATAAACGGGAGCAGCACCAGCGTCACTTCTTCTACATTTCACGGAGCCAGTTTCAACGACATTTCGATATGCCGTACTGAATACACGTGCATTTGGTAAGCGGCGGTTAGGGTACCAAAGACCATATTCTCGGCGAGCTTCAGCAGCGTTGCCGCCACAGTATCCATAGACAAACAAGATATCAGCGTATTCTGCGTTGGCATACGCGGCCATGGCACAGAAAATACAATAACAACAACTAATAACAACAACTACGAGCAAAATCAAAATTTTCGATAACTAATTTAACAAGACCAACAAACTTAAGGGACACGGAGATAAGAATGTCAGTTAATGACATATATGCACAAACATCAAAGTCAAGGACTGACTGACTTAAATGAAAATGAACGATTAGTCGTTTAATAAATTCCGCCACCAGCATTATCTTTACTAATTTTTTATTAGAACTATCAAGGGTACATTAAACATTTCTACCTAGTTAGATAGCTATTGAAATAAGAAAGTTTTCATAATAATTTGTACGCGTGCTACATTAATATTTTTTTGAAAAAACCTAATAGGTAAATTTCGTAGCTGATTTAAAAAAAAAATTTAAAGTTTTTATTTCAGATGTTCACATGATCGAAATGTTTCCAGATATTTTTCATTCCAAACGGATATCTATAATATTGGACAAGTAATCCAGTAAAAAAAAAATTAAAAATGTCAAATAGATTTTTCGAAAATTAACTTTTACGATATTAAGATCTACTTTTTGAGAAAAACAAAAAAAATTAAATATCTCAGAAACTATTGAGTTTTGCATAATATATGTTAGGGCTAAATTTACTTCTTAGATCATGCCCCATCACATCTCCAAAGGAATGTATCGAATTACCAGTAACCCTGTATATTATCAACGTTAAAAAATCGATATTCTTCATCTTTGAAGTATTTACTTGGTCACCTAATTATTTGACAATTTTTTTAATTTAAAAATTAAAAAAAAAATTGACACAAATGTTGAACAGCTGGCACAAACGTTATTTCATGGGAAACGCAGATACCGGGATAGCGTTCCGTGTAAACATACGAGCCTGACTGGTACTTTCGCCTGTCACACCATAACAAAGTACAATGTTTGTCCACTCAATGTTTGTAAAATTCTCCATCATTAAAAATTTTTAAACATAGTAATTCGCTATTAACACGTCGAGATCTGTCGTAAGCTATCGATGGATCGCTACTACCTGCTACTTGGCGACGGCGCACTAAAAATAAGCAAAAAGCAAAAATTAATTTTCTTATTTATTTTTTGGCTTTTGGATAAATAAATATTGTCCTACGAATTTTAAAAATATGACGGTAGATGAATCTGATTATATGCTTGTATTTCAAAAATACCCTGATAACTGATTCTTTCAGATTTGAAACAAAATAAAACAGGGCGCTTTGGCAACTTAATGTCTCCATATCTTTTAGATGAGAATTTAAATTTGAATAACATTTAATTTAAAAGTTTAACAGGGGTAGTTGAAAGCTAATAATTTGTAAACATTTTAAAACCTCACCGAACGCAACGTTTAAAATAGAATGCAGAACACATCTGGCGCCTTGTAGAAGTTTTTATGTCATCTAAAAAAGTCGCATGTTAATGTTACAAGAATTTCTGCTTCATTGCCTTTGTTTATTTTTCTGGGGCAAGAAATAGATTTGGTGAAATGACGATGATAATATTTGTAAAGGTTTTCACAACATTATTAGCGTTTTTGAACGTATTTTTAAGCGGAAGTGTAATAAGAAAAATAAATATCTGGTAAAATAGGAAAATATCGTTTTGTAATTTCATTGTTTATTGTTTTATTTAACATTTCATTTCATATTCGATATTATTTATATTCATGTCTAAGTACTAATTTTTGAGAGCTGAAACATTCTTCAGCATGAAAAATAAATTTATAATAATTTAATACTCCAGACTACTCAAAATTATTGACGCGAAAAATATTTTAGTCTGCAATAATTGTCCAATAATTTGTATTTATAAAGCTAATTTTATATGCTTGTAATTAAATTTTCATACAAGCCCACCGATAAATGTAGGCTATGACCAACATAACTTTAACCACCTCCGAGTGAATGGTATAAAAATTATTTTGAAGTCAAACCACCTTCTGGCCAACAAAAAAATTAAAGAACAAACTTAATATAAAGCAATAAAACATGGAAAAAATGCCGCTCCAGGAAATGACAGTGTGGCCAATAATATTGTTAAAAAACTGAATCATCAAATATAATAACAATAATTATAAATAAACGCCACAGAAATTAGACAACCCCCAATTCCAGAAGCCAGAGGCTTATGCGGAAGGGAGTTGCACATTGAAAAAACGCGAACATACAACCATTTCCTCCGATAGTGCCAATGCCGGAGCCGGGATTCGAACCCGGTGGCGCGATACACGTGTGATTAATCGCGATTGCCACCTCGCGCCTTAACTAACGGTCAGACAATCCATGAATATATCATAAAAATATATGAATACTGCCTACAAAATATCCACCTGAAGTGATTATAATAATAATAACCTCTAAACCAAATTCCAACTAAAAAAAACTATGAGCTATAGACCAATTATACTGTAACCGGCACCAAGAGCTTTCTGACTAATAGATTGGGTTCACAGAAATGCCTTCAACAATTTACCCACTCGCTCTTCTAACATCAAATATACAAACAGCTAAACTAATGGAAAAGAATTAACGGCAATTTTCTTGGACATCAACAAACCATTCGACATTGTATGGCATGAAGGACTGTTATAGAAGTTGAAAAAGTTAGATCCGGAATGTCTAAATCAATGCCATTAGAAATTTTCGAAGACAACGTAGTTTACAAGTAACAGTTAAGAACCATCTGTTAGATAAGTTAAGAGCACGAACGTCCCCCAAAGTTCCCCATTATATTCTATATCATACGATATCTACCGCTGTGATATTTAGAATTACAGATTACAAAAACTGGATGAATTTAATACAGAGACTTATACCATACTATAATTTGGAGGTACACATCAGCTCTAATCGTACACAAAAATAACATGGCTATGAAAACTAATGGAAAACCATCAAGATTTAACAAACAAAACACAAAAATGGCTTAATCTATGAAGGCTGAAATAAAATTCAACAAAATTTCGATCAATAATTTTCAACCACCGTCCAAAAATACCCTCTTCAACAGTTACAATTGAAAATGAAACAATTTATCAAAAAACAACAACCAAACACTTGGGTATTCACATAGATTGCGGACATATGGAAATCCAGCAAAAGAGATTTAGAACGTTCTACGTCACAAGAATAGTTTTGCTATTTATATAGATATTAAAAAATTATGATATTTGAATGTCATATTTTTTTTATAAATTGTACAAATCATTTCAATTTCTGTCCTTTTAATTTTTATTAAGAAATATGTATAATATGCACATATATACATATATGCAGTACAGGGTGTGTCTCCACGACCTCAGTCTGTCTGTACGTATTTCCGAAACTACTAAGAGTACAGCTACGATCGCTTAAATTTCAATTGCTTCCTTCATGCCATAATATTCCTCGCCTACTTGACTATCGTTCATTAAGTTAAATCATAATATGTAGGTACAAACATTTTCTACTTATTTTAAACACATTCTTTAATTATGCTGTTTTGGATATAAATGATTATGACACAAATTGACATAGAAATATTTTTCAACACATCAGTTCTAGGTGATTCCAACATAGTTAATATTTTGGTGATTAGTATTAAGTTTTGGTCATCTCCAGATGATGCTAACGCGGTTGACGAAATATGGTGTTGCGGTGTAGCGTTCAAGTAAAAAATGCATATTTTCACAATTCAGGCCAACAAAACTAAACCTCGAAAAAACTTATATCACATCACACAGGAAGCAATCGCCATTTGGGGCATTTTTTAATATTAAATATATTTACAAAATTATTTATTTGTATTTCTCCAACCGGTACGTAAAATTACTAAAAATAAATAAATAATAAATATTCCGTGTATTAGCCACGTCATTTTATGAAAACATGCCTGGAAAATTACGATACATATGTGTCAGCTGCTCACCTGTAGTTTTTCAGCTTTCAGTCGAGAATTTTCCTATCAGTCTAAATCCTGAGATAGATTTCGTTCACGTTGGCAGGTGTATCCTTAAGAGCTAGCACAAATATAAAAATATTATTAGTCCTTCACACGAAATTTCGTTATTTTGATACCGACTACATGTTTTATCTAGGTCCTTACACTACCGCACATTTTGTGTCTGGCCCGGAGCATTTCGAGAGCTTCTATTCCACCATGGCAGCTGTACACCTCATAATAGTTGTTGTATTCGTGTAAGCAATTAATTTTCATTTAAGCGAGTGATAACGATTTTAAGACCTTCAGAAATATCAGCAATAGGTTGGTTATTGTCACTACCTCTGAATAAATAAATATACCGTAAACTTATTTCAAAAAGGTAAACGATAAATAAGCTGTCGAAGTGATAAGGTAATTCCTTGTATTCGTTGATAGCACAACGATAATATTTATAATGTATTGAACATGTAAATTCTCATTATTGACAAATATTATAAGCGATGCTCGAATAAGTACCACTTTCGGATAATTCGGATAACATTTTCTGTATTAAAATGCTTTTAAAATCAAAAACATCTGTCGATATGCAATCGCGGTCTTCTCTCGAAAGTTTAATAGAAGAACGTGTAGAACGAATTGTTTTATGGAAAAAATGGCAAAAAATTTCAAAGTGATACAGTAACTCTAAGAAAAAATAATGTCTGCAATTTTTCCCTGTAAAGCAGCACTGGTTGAAAAATGTAGACATAATTGTTCTGTTGCACTGCTTAGGGAAGTTTTTAATCGGAACCTATACCTCGTGATGAAAAAAGTGATATACAAATCCAGAGTTTGATACAGAGACACATGCTCTTCTCTCACCTTCAGATTTGCAAGATGAGATTAAACTGTGTTCCAGTTTCCGACATGTTTTATTTTTAATAAATACAATCTACTCGACAAAAATTTACAAGCACATGAACCTTCAGAGAAATTATCTTTTTTATCACTACATGTCATATTTTCTATTGAAGATTTCAATAGATGGAAGTCAATCAATCGTTGCTGAAATAGTCGTACATTTATCTGTAATAACATTTTCGCATTTATACCGAAAACGAATGTATTTTGTACAAGTTAGGACATCATTAAAGGAAACTACCATAAATAGTAATGAACTTTCTTTGGTGGAAAATCACGAATCCTTCTATGGCGCACGCCCGGAGTTTTCCGCATCATCCGCGCACGTCATAATCGATTTTGGGTAACACGAGATGATTGTATCAAGCACAGCACAGTCTCATAGAAATTGTAGCAGCATTGGAAAGATTATGCAAGTTTGCAGGAATCCGAAACGTCCCGTTCTGCACGCTATTATTGTAATTACGCCTGTAGTAAAATTTAGTAGAATTGTTGAAGTATTAGTCTTTAATTTAAGTACTTTCGTAAAGTGAATAAATCTGATAAAAATTGGGCAAGTCTTTTTTCAAGAACTGCTCGGACTTGTCAAAAAGGTTCAATATTGAATATTATCTATTTATAGA
This sequence comes from Leptura quadrifasciata, assembly GCA_963675555.1. NCBI lineage: Eukaryota > Metazoa > Arthropoda > Insecta > Coleoptera > Cerambycidae > Leptura > Leptura quadrifasciata. Next base: position 410,834 of record OY776678.1, on the reverse strand, counting down.
TTTTTGAAATTCCGTTGTAAAATTGTCACAAAACTATGACGTCATCAAATTTTTTTAAATGGCAGCTGATACAGAATAAATGTATAGTGAGGTATATATACTATAATGATATAATAGATCATCGTCTTAAGAAATATCCATGCCAAAAACCTCTTTTCTAATTGTACTCTCGCTACAGAAAAATGAATCAATAATATGTTCAGTTTTAGAATAATTGGCATACTTTCGACAAATTGGTGATGACATAGGGATATTTGTTCGTGGTGTACGACCTGCAAGTACATGGTTATGTCGAGCACTAATTCTAGATACTATATAATTTGATTTGACAGGTTAATACAGTCCAGACTATTATTTACAATTTTAAAGTGGAAAATTATGGAGTTAGCAGCTCTTCGATTGCTGAGACTTTTTAAATAAAACATTTCCAGCAATTCAGTTTGTGGAAACCCACCGTTAAGTATGTACACAGCAGATTTTAAGAATCTACGCTGAATTTTCTTTAGTTGTAGAATATTTTAATTGTAAATTGGACTTCACACAATAGAAGTGTATTAATACGAGATTTAACGAAAGTTACATAAAGTAGCCGATGGGTGGAAATATTTTTAAAACTTTTGCAGTTACGTATCATGAAACCAAGGCTTTTAAAAGCGAAAGCAGTAGCCATTTCTACATTGTTATTGAAAGATAATTTTGGATCGAAATAAACTCCAAGGTCTATGATAAATTCAGATCTTTGTAAACTTTCGTTGTCAAGATTATAATTAAACGTGTACATGTTGGTTTTTCTGCCAAATGACAATACATTACATTTACTGACATTAAGAGGTAAATAACTGTCAATGCACCAAGTATTAATTGAGTCAATCAATCGATATATTTTTAGATCATCTGTATACAGGAGGAAATGAGTGTTATTATCGAAGCCCTCCAAGATGTCGTTAATAAACATAACAAAAAAAGTGGACCAAGTATAGACCCCTGTGGCACACCGGATTTTTGTAAGAAACTGCCAGATTTATAACCTCCGTACTGAACAAATTGATATCGATCCTGCAGATGTAATTCAAGTAATTGTAATAACGAATAAGGAAGACCGAAGGAGTCTAGTTTACTAATCAAAGTACTATGATCTAGCTTGTCAAAAGCCTTGGAGATATCCGTGTAGATAATATCAACTGGACCATCTCTATTCAGACTTTCACAAAAAAATTGTGTTTTGCACACAAGGTTTGTGACAGTTGAGCTACCTTTCATGACACCATGTTGATCGATAAATATTGTCCCCGAGAAATAAGAATAGAGGAGTATAGAGGAGTGAAGAATTACTTCAAAAATTTTTCCAAAGTTACAAATGATAGTAATTGGTCTATAGTTTATTATCTCGTTCAAGTCACCTTTTTTGAATACAGGACACACACGTGATGATTTCCACTTCTGAGGAAAACTCGCCCTTATTAATATTAGATTATAGATAATTAATAGTGCTTTGGCAAGTACAGTCGCACAATCTTTAATAAGAAATGCAGGAATTAGATCGGGACCCATAGTCATAGTGGCATTAGTTTTTTTATGCCCTTAATTATCTCTTCCTCAGTGATAACAGACAGATTGAAGATATTGGAGTTAATCGTAGGTGTGTCATTAAGATTATCGACGCCGGAATTGGGAGGTGTGAAGGATTTCGAAAAGAACTCACCAAAACTATCAACAATTAATTACGGGTCTTCGATAATTTGATTTTCATATTTTAAAGATGAAGGGATTCGAAGCATTAGCGTTTTGATGGTAATATGCAATTATTACACTTAACGCACCAGGCTTGTAACTTGTAATTCAGCGCTCGGTGGGGCACATAGCCCGGAGAGTAGCTGTTGGTTGCAGTCTGGTTACGTTCCTTATAGTAAAATAAGAATTTTATAGAGGAGTTTGGGACTAACAATATTATGTTTTAATATTCCGCCCTCTAAAAGCACATTTGAACTAAAAAAAATGTAATCCGTCATCTTGTGGCCGCGGCCATTTTAAAATGACATCACTGATATTTATCGTTTCTTACTCTTCAAGCTCTATCATTTGCTATCCATATTATTGACAAAATATACATCATCCGCCATCTTGTGGCGGCGGCCATTTTGAAAATATTACAATATTGAGTATTGCATATAATATTGTACTGTTACCAGAACTAAAGGTGTATGCAAAATTTCAGCAAAATCGATTAGTAGGAACTGGTTAATTCAGCTTGCAAGATTTGACCTAAACGAGCTAACAAACATTGCAAGTTAAATAAAAACTTGTAAAAATACAAATAAAATGAAAAGCGAGACAGAAAATAATGAAAAACAATCGGCAGCTACTGGAAGCGGCTGGAACCTCCCCATTCGGTGGGTCTTTGAAGCCGAAAAGAGCATTAAATTGTGTGACAAAACGGCACTAAACGTAATACCGATCTCATCCAAAACCTTTTCAGCTCTTCTGGGGCACTAAAAAAACCCTCAACTTAATGAATTTACAATCATCTATGCGAGTTATTACCTACATTATCGCTCGTTGAATAATATGCTATTAGGATATTAACAACTTTAACATCACTTGAACGACTAAGAAAGTCTAGTTATCCTAAATACTACAGATTTGTAAAGCAACAAACTGAAAATTGGTAAAGTAATAATCTATAATAAATTCACCAACGAAGGTACAGAAAGCATATGATATTGATATTGTTACATCTATCTTTAAGGTTTGTGACAATCCACTAAAAGTTACAAATACGCCGAAATCTTATTAATATGACACCAACGTTATCGGATGACAAACGATGACAATGACAATCGTCAAAATTTGCTCATTGCAATCCAATCGCTCGCGGCTGTCTTTGTTAAATGAAACATTAGCATTTCAGTAATTTTACTAGATTTTAGAGAAATATTTGTAGTTTAATTCTTCGATTTATCTGTATATATATTTAAAAACGGCACTAAACGTAATCCACTCTACTTCTAGAGCTGTGAAGAAACCCTCAGACGTAAATTGACACGTGATGTGATGAGTTTCACGACGTAACGGCTACGCGCATCGATCATGTCATGCGAAATGCAATCTATGCCATATTTGCTTTGTTTTTAATTTTTTTCACGGAAACCAAATCGAAAGGGTGGAAGTGTGATATATCGTTGAAATCAGAATTTTAACTGCTTTTCAATGGTTCCATTGTAAATTGAAAGTAATTATAAAATAAACAACTTGTTGCGTCAAAATGACACTAAACGTAATCCAATCTCAACCAAAACCTTTTCAGATCTTCTGGGGCACTAAAGAAACGCACACGCAAAGTTTCATTCAAATCCGTTCAGTAGTTTCGGCGCTATCGTGCTAACACACATACACTCATACACACAGACATTTTTCAAAAACCACTTTTTTGGGTTCCTAGGACCTCAAAACGTAAAGATTTGATGTTATCTCAATTTTTGTTTTTGAACCAATTCTAGTAACCTCTCACAATTTTATTGTGGAGAGGTTAATAAAGTGTTCGGTAGGAAAGGGTGGAGTAAAAGGAAAGAAATAGTAAAAGCATAACACACCGAGCTATTTATCGCAAAGTAAATTAGAACTTAAAATGTGCATGACGTAGGCAAGCAAAAAAAAATGCATATCGGAAGTAGTTGATTATTTGCAATTCTAGCCATAGCAAGTTAGACACATCAGCGGTTTTGTTAATACTTCATTATTGATTTGAATTTGTTTCGTACTGACATCTGATCACGTAGCATAGCTTGAACTGTAAGTTAAATGTTCAAATTGCAGCAGTTCCAAGAGTCATTAGAAATATCTAATAAAATTGCGATATTATAATATGACCTTACATCAATGGTACATAAATGACTATAAATGCTCAGAAATGTTCGATAAAGATAAATATTTCGTAAAATAAAAATACGTTCACATTTACGACTTATTTACCTAACAAAATTTGAGAATTTTCAGTTCAGTTATTATTGTTCCTGAAATAATCTAACGTAGAATATAGTCATTGACGTCTCGTAAGGTAAAAAATAGCATCGCAAATACAGCACTTCAAAATAATTGCAACTAATATACATTTGTAATCTCTGTTATTTTTGCAAGTTCCTATTTAGTAAATAATAACGATAAACAATCATAGATGCAGCTGAAAAATATGTAGCAAAGGCTTTGATTTAGCCGCATGTGACGCTGGTATCTTACAAACAAAGCAAAGATATTATCACCTGTAAATATTCCGGACTACATAATTTCCTCTCAAGTTTAAAAGACCAGGATTTGCTTGAGTAAATGAAGCACACAAAGAAAATTGTAGGAATTTCTTCTATCAGGGAAAAATTATTATCCGACCGGCCGGGAGATGGCGCGCTGCTTATCTCGAAGCGGGTTTACAAACGAAATTTGCAATGGCAGCAGTCACATAAATGTCACAATGGTAAATCACTCCATTAAAGTTTACGCACGAGTGAAGAAGCAAAGCAATACCAAAAGTCGGGTAATATACCTAATTATTTATTAGAAATTAATCAATAATGGTGAAATTGTCAGTGAAATTTTTAGTTGTACCAGATTGTGAAGAAAAAGCCCCAATTCGAGGATATTGTATTTTATAACGATCTGCTTCAGCATGGGAGTTCAACATGTAAATTTAGGAAAGTTTAAAACAAATCATAATATACTACAATTAAATCTCCAGTTTTGTTTTTACAAGGGAGCTCTGATTTTTACCGACTATTTTTAGGCCACGTTCCTAATCGTATTTTTGGTGCTTGTAAATTCGTAATTTATTATTTTAGGTTCCACAAAATTTTTGATCAGGACACTAATCAAGGAGACGTGTTTGATATTGTGGCTAAACCAGTAATTAACAGGTAACGGCGTATTATTTTATTTTATAAGTATTAGAGATAAGTTCATATTTTAGAGAGTGCTCGGCATTCAAAAAATTGATGCCGTGGGTCCGAAACTATTAAAAGCTGGCATATGGCGAAATTAAAAGCTAATGATTCTGACAAATTCTGAAAACAATATCTGTGGCCGTCTATTACTAATCTTTTTGTTTTCTAGGAATGCAAAATGTATTTTTTTTTTGTAGTTGTTCAATTATCATTGAACAACCGACTAAAATATTTAAGTCGATCGCTTTCTAATATAACAACATTTTTCTCATTTGTAGCGTTCTAGAAGGGTTCAATGGTACAATTTTTGCATACGGACAGGTATGCATATTAGTTTAACGTCCAACTTAACCCATCGATAGTTGTGTTTACCAGATATTCCATAATTCATTGTGGTTATTGCTATTTTAGACTGGCAGCGGCAAAACGTACACCATAACTGGTTCTCCTAAGAATTATAATGACAGAGGAATTATACCGAGAAGTATACAGTATATATTTGAGCAAAATGATAAGGTAATGTAATCATTATCTAGAAAATAGAACTCATAGTCGTAGAGGAAGCTAAAGATCAACGATACAGTTGAAATATAGCCACAGTGTAAACGTAATAACCATCATTTCATTTCCACACGACAGATATTAGAATGCTAGCATAAATTGTTCTATAGAATACATACATATAAGTACCCAGTAAATGAAACTAAAGAAAGAATAATAGTTAACTTTGAAGTACGTATCTTGAAAAATACTTGCTTGATTCTCGATGAATTTGAGGGTTCACAAACTTGTTTTCCTATGAGACTGTTAGTGTGAATTTTTAGAACTATGTAGTTTCAAATAATGCAGAGCGAGTCTTTAATCGCTAGAAATACTTTTTCCACATTTTTAGTAATAGTCCAGTCGGCAGGTACTTTTACCTGGACAAAATAGCGAAGTTAATGAAATTTTAGAGCGTTGTTTGGGTATAGTTGGGGATGTTAAATTCGAGTGTTCCACCTCGAGGACCCTGTGCTAACGTGAGGGGAGCCGAAAAACCTCGAAATTTTTGGACTTTTTTCAGTTTATCGCTTATAACTTCGTAAACTATGCGTTTTTCGGTTTCTATCACTCTGTACAAAGTTGTAGAGCATTAAATTTCCTTCACATTTCACTAGTCAAATGTATTTTTTGACCTAATAACCGAGATACATCTGTTCAGAAATAGAACAAATTTGTCAAAATTTAAAAAATAGCAGAGAAATTCAGATTTTTGCCCCATAATTTTTATTTTTCAACATATCTATGTATAGTACACATATTATGTATCTCGTCCACACACGAAAACGTTAAAAAGGCGTCTGAGGAGAATTATGGAAACGTCATATTCATAAGTGCTTCATCCAACAGAGCAGCTGGGTGTCTTTCAAAAACACTAGTCATAAAATTTTATCTGAAAACTGGTACTACAACGAAAAAAAAAAGGATACCCTCAAGAAAAATTATTTTGGAAGATATCCGCTCAAAAATTTTCAACACTGCTGCTTACCCTCCCATTGATAATTTTTTTGCTAGTTCCCATCATGGTGTACCAAAAACACTACTTCTCCTTCTCCATATTGTAATGAAGTATACAATACTACAGGAATACTGTATACTTTCATTCCAGTTTAACTTATTTTAATATGCATGGATCAAGTAGTTCAGTTTTAGATTAGTTCAATACCTGATTAGTTCTTTTGTTAACTTTTAATTCTAACTTCACCAGGCCGCAACTTGCGTGCCGTGTGCAAAACCACGTGACCGTGATTTTTTGGTATAAAATAGCTAGCCAGAAACCAGTAAATTCAGAGCTTGGCTTTCACCTTTCTCGAGTGTGTTGAACTGAGATAACCGGAAGCTCAAGTTTCTCCGGTGTCGTGGCAGCCGCTGGCCAAGTATCTGTTAGGGAGGATCCGAGTGCGTTGAACTGGACCTCCTGTCAGATTGATTCGAGTGTGTTGAACTGGATCTCTCCTGAAACAGATTTCTTAGCCGCGTCTGTTATGTCCTGGAACTTCGATTAGAGAATTGGGGTTACGACGACATACATAGAGGAAATATGTTACACTCTCTCTCTCTCTCCGATTACTATGATGTACTTATGTAATAACAGGATTGACGCAACCTAAGCCATAAAAGATATGGCCACACTGTACATATAATTATTATGAAAATAAATGTCTTATTTTGGATCTGGATTTTAATTAATATTAACATTGAACCCTGGAATAATCTCCAAACCAGCTACCCGAGCAAAACAAGCATCACAATATGGTTAATTTTGACCATACAGTGGATTCATGGAAGAGAAAATGTCTTGCACTGGCACATGCCATTATGTTTGCCGTGCGTCTAAGGTTATCCCTGCCTTCCATTATGATTGGTGCCTCAACGTATGTACACAAGAAGTTTGGGTCTAAACTTCTGTTAAACCTCCGGTCTTCGTTGGTATTTTCAGCTACCTACGATGAGGCTTCTAGGCTTGAGGGTTTCTATGCACTGCAGGCACAGAAAGCCGTTGTTAAAGAGTCGGCAAGTTCATTCGGCCAGTTCATTTTTCACAATGCGGATTTCAACGTCAACACACTGGATGGATATGGCACATTCCACGCCATGGGTGGAATAATGGCTGTTCTATAGGTATCTTACATGCGTGGAGGGTGGATTTCAGAGGAAGTCAGGGAGTATACACAGTATGTAGGTAGTGTACATGGATATGTTGAAAAATAAAAGTTATGAAGCAGAAACCTGAATTTCTCTGCAATTTTTTACATTTTGGCAAATTGGTTTTATTTTTGAACGTCTGTATCTCAGTTATTATTGGGTAACAAATACATTTGACATGAAATGTGAAGGAAATTTAATACTCTACAACTACTCAGCGGGCAAATACCCCGACCTACATTGAATTACACCTTACAAATCATGAAAGAATGGTAGCCAATATCATTTGTCAATTCCCTGACCAGACATAGACCGGTTTCGAACTTATTAGTTCTCATCAGTATGCCATAGGTCATGGAACAGACAAATGATAGTGGCCAACCTGCTAGTTTCCTGCAAATCATATATTATAAGAGTAGATTAAGTCCACCTAGGACTGAAAGGTCGCCGCTCTCAGGTACTTGCAGAATCGCAAGTCGCTATACGCCCATGGAGACATCTATGGTGTATAGTAGCAATTGACCATATGAGAGGATTCACTTACCTCTCACCACTACTCAATTTACTATGGTTTGTATAAAACTAGCAGGTTGGCCACTATCATTTGTCTGTTCCATGACCTATGGCATACTGATGAGAACTAATAAGATCGAAACCGGTCTATGTCTGGTCAGGGAATTGACAAATGATATTGGCTACCATTTTTCATGATTTGTAAGGTGTAATTCAATGCAGGTCGGGGTATTTGCCCGCTGAGTAGTTGTTTCTTGCAAATCATATATCATAACAGTAGGTTAAGTCCACCTAGGACTGAAAGGTCGCCGCTCTCAGGTACTTGCAGAATCGCAAGTCGCTATACGCCCATGGAGACATCCATGGTGTATAGTAGCAATTGACCGTATGAAAGGATTCACTTGCCTCTCACCACTAGGTCCAAACAGGTTTTAAACACATACAAACAGGTCTTGAATCACAACGACTCCTGATGGGCACATGCCATCCAGTTCATGACGTCATTGTAACCAGCGTTGTTCCTCTACTTGGTGGCTCAGGACATGTTTAGCTATACTACTGACGGCATGTATAATAATTTTATAAACGAGAATAGAGCAGATATTTTTTCAGTTTGTTTCTAGTTCGAGACCCTCAAAGTCGTCTAAAATTATTCTTTGTTTCGTTCTATTCTCTTGAGCCAATTTTTGAGGCGACAGGAGTTTCTTGTTTGCGATTATGATTTTATAACTGATTGCACATTTATTTGTCACTTATTTGGTCCTAGTTTAACAATAGATTAATAAAAAAATATGATGAAATAAAGGAACTTAATTGAATTTATGTGTCTACTGCTGATGACCTCTTAAACTACAATAGAATACATGTGAAAGTAAATATTTTTCTTTCTTACTAACGTACATCTTAGCGTGTTCATATTATGGTAACAATAATAATATAAATAAAAAGTAGACAGTTTTTAAATTTCGTATTATACATAAAAAGAACGAAAGGTTTTCACTTTATTGATACCTAAAAATATGTTTCTCAATTAAGGAATGTTTTGAAATAATTTAGTTATACGCTAATTGTTCCTTGTTGTTATCATTATTATACTCAAACAAAGTGGGCGTTAAAATTTCATAGTCTTTATTTCTTCATCTTCTCATCATTTTTTTTTTTTCACTTGCTGTCCGATATAATATGATGCAATTCAGAATTTTCCTCCAAATAAAAATTTGTAGTTCACAGTCCATATCCTCTACTAGATATGCGCAACTTGCATCATAATATAAGCAACAAAGTAACGCATAGATAATAATACGTTGATAAAGTGTACACGTTCTAGTACTATTTCAATTTATTAACAATGAAAAAAATTTTGTTCTTTCTACAGATATGCTGTAAGCCAACCATATACATATCCTACATGGAAATTTACAATGAGATGGGTTACGACTTATTAAGTTCAAGACACAATACTAATGCGAGGGGTTTAGAGGAATTACCGTAAGTTATTACACTTACTAATGGAATGTCGGCATATTTAAAGCCTATAAAGAAAGCAAAGGGATATTTTTTAATAATGGTGCCTAATTTTTTGCACATAATTTCGTATCCATTCGTAACAAAAAAGTATCAACGAACCAACGAAAAAGACATGTTAAATAATTAATGCAACGAATAAGAAGTGTTAAGTAATTAGCATTTTAGTTAATCAAACTTATGCAACCAATTGTTCAATTTCCAGGCGGATCGCCTTACTAGAAGATGGGAAAGGTGAAGCGCACATCAGAAATTTGAGCGTTCTGCCTGTTACTACTGAACAGGAAGCCATGAGATTACTCTTCCTGGGGGATACAAACAGGTATGTAGGAAATTAAATACGATTTAGGGAGGGCTGCTACTAGAGTTTCATGAGCGGTTCATTATCGTCGTATCGAAGTTAGTCATCAGGCCAGGAAATTAATATTGACGTGGAATACATCAAAATTTGTGTTCTGTAGCTTAAAGAACATATATTTTTAACTCCTGACGTATAAAATATTTATTATAAGATTAAGTAAATATTTACGGGTATTTAATTTGATCATTTTCAGGAACGCCCACAGGTGGGGAGGTATATAGATTGACTTATTTACGTCTATCTTTTGATAAAATTTATGTAAAATCCTGTGATTACTTGATATACAGCGTGTATTTATTTTGTAATGTTTTTAGGTAAACTTTCCTGTGCCACTTCTTTTTAATTATTTGTTTGTTAGTCATTATAGTGTGAAAGGATAAAAAATCATTTGATAATTAAAATGTCTAAATTGTTTTTAACAATGAATCATTCAATTGACAGTTATTTCAGTCAAGGCACTCTTTTCATAAATACATAAGCCCATGGAACAATTAAATTTCTTCGGCAGTTTCTGAATTTTTATTTCTCTCAGGGAAAATAATAAAATAGATTTTTTCAACGGAATTCGGTACAAACGCATTTGTGGGGTTGCTGAATCCAGTGGGACACTCAGATTTGAGATAAAAAAATCGCTAATAAAATTTCACCATTTCCTGACCCGAAAAAGAAATCATAGTAGGCCACGCTATTATGTTTTGTAAAATTTAATACAACACAAAGATGCTCTTTTCAAAGATATATATTTAAAAAACAAATGATCTAAATCGGACATTAAATAAACTTTTTATAGGGGTGGTTCCAAGCAAAATGGGACACGCTATATATGTATACTAAATAAGTTAATTGCATATTATTGGGCTTAATATTTTTAGTCGCAAACTCCTCTATAAAATCCGAACGTAACCAGACTGCAACCAACAGCTACTCTCCAGGCTATGTGCCCCGCCGAGCGCTGAATTACAAGTTACAAGCCTGGCGCGTTAAGTGTAATAATTGCATATTACCATCAAAACGCTAATGCTTCGATTGCAACAAACACCAGCCGAAAGACTGATCCTACTTAAAGGAGCTCTCGTACCAGTCGTCCCACACCACCTGCAGACTGCAGTTTCGAGCTGTTGGCTCTCGTCAGTGCAAGGTAGGCATGTGACGAACGACACGAGGATCCCTTGACCACTTGGTACATTTCGGTATCTTTAGAATAGCGACATGTAAAATAGTCAGCAGGCGCCATCTAGCGGTCCAGTGTCTATTGAAATCGAAAAATAAATAGCCTGACTGGGCTTAGCATAGCTCAAATGTGCTCCTTTTTTACTATTAGGAACGTAACCAGATTGCAACCAACAGCTACTCTCCGGGCTATGTGCCCCGCTGAGCGCTGAATTACAAGTTAGTCAGTCTTTCTGCTGGTGTTTGTTGCAATCGAAGCATTAGCGTTTTGATGGTAATATGCAATTATTACACTTAACGCGCCAGGCTTGTAACTTGTAATTCAACGCTCGGCGGGGCACATAGCCCGGAGAGTAGCTGTTGATTGCAGTCTGGTTACGTTCCTTATAGTAAAATAAGAATTTTATAGAGGAGTTTGCGACTAAAAATATTATGTTTTAATATTCCGCCCTCTAAAAGCACATTTGAACAATATTATTAGGCTGTTTTCCAAACATCAAACCGTCACGTCAGATGAGATGTATTTTCCGTTGCAAGTTTAACATTTTAACAACTTCGGTGTGAAGTTATGCAAATGTCCATAATAAGCAGAAAAGGAGCTTCAAAATATATCATACTGCATATCTCTAGGCCAACTCTGTGATTCTTAATTTTGGTAATGAGTTCCGCCGAGTGTAGTATTCGAATGAAGTGTCAAGTGAATCTGGTTTGCAAAAACTATTTTTTCATCAGCGTCACTTGAAAGGTTCCAACCCCCCTTACTTTTAAAATTACAGGACCATAGCGGAGACGCCAGTGAACGAGTATTCTTCAAGATCTCACTGTATATTCACCATCCGCATCACTTACCGGAAAGAATCATCGAGTGTGATCAGGTTTTCAAAACTGCATATTGTTGATTTAGCAGGGTAAGATAATTGAGTCCATCCGTGTTCGATATAAAAATTGGTTTTAATACTTTCAGATCTGAGAGAGTGTCTAAATCTTTAACAACAGGTACAGCACTGAATGAAGCGAAATATATAAACCTATCCCTACACTACCTGCAGCAAGTCATTGTAGCCCTGTCGGAGGAGAAAAGATTGCATATTCCGTATAGAAACAGCATGATGACGTATATTTTAAAAGATTCTTTGAGTGGAAACTGTCTCACCGTCATGATGGCCACGCTTGCCGTCTCCAGAAATAATATACAGGTTATACGTTTTCTTGAAAATATATCTGTAATTCTTGCCATATACATAATCGTCAAAGGACGACTTTTGCTTTGTGCCTAATCTAAAATTCCCGCTACCGAAAATTTAATTTATATGAAATAAATAAAAGTTACTTATAATTAAATCCTTCGAATCCTCATCAGGGTGGATCCCATAGACTTTCTTATTACACAAAGGTATCAAGAATGTCAATATCGATGTAATATGGCATATTCAATATATTCTTAACGTTATATATGTTTATATTAACGACAAATTGCCAAATGCTATAAAATTAAATATCACGGAAATTTCTACTTTATTTTCATAAAGAGCTGACAATAGGAAAAGCTGTCTTTCATTTTGTGTATTCAAGAAATCGTCCACTATTTACAAAACACACAATGCGTTGTATAATGTATAATAGGGACAATAACCCCTAAGGGAACGGCTGTTAATCGATAACATAAAAAAAGCACAAAGAAATAATACCGTTTCGTGATTGTCAACATAACATATTTTAGCATAAACGTAAAACTGTATTTAAAATTAAGGTATTTTTCAGGAAACTATAAGTACCTGCAAATTTGCCCAGAGAGTGTCTCTTATAACTACAGAGCCTGTTATTAACGAACTCTATGATCCTCAACAAGAGGTAATACTTATGAGACGTAGAATCGAGGAATTGGAGAAACATATAGCCGAATTAACCGGGATCAACGTAAAACTTTCCGCTTTTATGTTTTCCTTTTTTAAATGTTTCATTCTAGGCCGGTCCAAAAAGTTTAAATAACGATCAGAAGGAACAATGCAAAGCAGAAGTTGAGAATTATCTACAAGCTTCGACGCCAGACGAGGAATTCGTGGTAAAACCTGACCTCAAGCAAATAAAATTTTGTTTTAAACTGTTCAAAGCCAAAATTGATTCTCAAAATAAAGCATACGAACAACAGAGGTTGGAGTACTGTAAAATTCAGAAAGAAATGGTTTATTTAAAATACCTCGCGCAGAAGAAAGATGAAGAAATTAGTATCCTTTAAAAAAGCAAGAATAAAGTGCAGTTCAATTTGAATTTGAATTAAAAAGGAAATCAAGTCATATTCGATAAAGCTCCCAGCAGTTGTACAAGTTTCCACAAACATGATAATATATTTAAATTCGTATGCCTAGCTCTTGCTAAATACACCACATGTATTAAAATGTATATTCACTTAATTTTTATCACAGCCACTTTAAAAAACATAATAGATCAAATTCCAGAAAAACCAACTAATCCAAATGCGACTGTATACAAGATAAATAATTCTGATGTCGCTCAACACTCTTACCCTACCAAGAAAACTGAGGAAAATGCCATAAGTAGTTGCGTGCCAGAAGCAAAAACTACACAGTTAAAGGAAACTAACAATTTAAGTAGCAACGAATCACCATCCCTAAACTTCTGTATCAAGGACACTATTATCCACGAGAATGAAAGAGAATTATTCGAGAAATTCATGACAAATTCAAGCAACTCCAAAGATTTGCGTTATTACACGCAAAGCTTGGAAAAGAAGTTTGAAATGGCAAAGGTGTACGCCGATGCGATTGAAGAGTGCCAACAGAAAATCATCGATATAAGACAAAAACTACAAGCGTGTCCTAACGATGCGGTTATTAAAAAACAACTACTTTCTGAATTGGAGGAACAGCAAGAAGTTTATAGCAGATCACTCGTCGATTTAAAACTTCTCAAAAGCGAGACCCGCCACTTACAGTCCGGACTTAAGCAGGCTCAAATTAAAATAAGGCAACGATTCGAAATTTGGTTAAATGAATGTCAGTCTTCGAAGGCCAGCGACCTTACCAAAGAAGATCAATGTGAAGATTTTCCCGATCACTATGACCACAACGATAGTCAATACAGCCATCAGAATGAGACGCAAAGTTTTTACAAGCAGGGCGCTTCTTGTGCAGCACACGGGGAAAAGGCACGTTCTGACCAATTGGACTATATCAACAGTTTTCATTATAGTAATACAAACGACACTCAAAAATGTTTTACGCACGATTCTTATGAAATGAGGCCGGATAAAAGACCAGCTCATCACTCTGACTACAACACCCGATGCCAATATAGTAATTCGAGTGATGTTCAAAGTTGTTTTAAGCCTGAACCTATTTGTGGAATGAGAATGGATCATCAGTTAGCCAGCCAAATTGATTGTAACAAAAGTGGTCAATGTAACAACAAAAATGTCACTAAATGTTGTTTCAGACAGAATTGTTCTTGTGATAACAGGTGTTGTTCTGCTAATTGGTATGTATGTATGTTCACAAACTATGCTGGTATTGAAAAGAGCACATTTAAGTTTAGTTATTCCAATAAAATTGGACCCCAGATGGTCATTACTTTCTATTTTTCGTAGATATTACTTATTAATATTACTTATCTTTTTCAGTTGTAGTGCTAACCATTACTCTGAAGACTTCTGCGTAGAATATCCCAAGGGAATTGCACATTCTCCAGAACAGAATTGTTTAGCTAATAAAAGTTATAATAAGTACTACGGAGAATATTCCTGTGTAGGCAAAGAGTGTTTTTATAATTCGGGAAAATCGTATCATTACAATCAACAAGATGTTTACTGGAACACGGACAACACTATTATTAATGCAGATCGACTGTACAAATGTCCTGAAGCAGCAGGTATGCTTGATTTTCATCAGAAATCGGCGATCCCACATAAAATGCGTAATTGTCCAAGTGCTAATACAGATTGCATGTATAATAACGTCAATAATCAAAGGATCGCCAATAATGCTTCTGTCGATGCGGTGGAGAATAACGATAGGCGTCATCATTACCACAGAAGAAACGGACTAGAGGAAGCGGACAAAGGAACGTATGCGAAACATAGGAAAAATGTTGGTAAGGATAATTCTAGGAAATATGAAATTTGCCCAGGTTCTGAAAATAATCGAGCAAGTGGTTACACAAACTTACCTTGCGAGGAGGAAGCTGTAAAAGAAGTCTCTCATTTCCAAGGTGGCAGTCGCCAAGGTCAGAGAGAACCTTTATATTCGATTGGCATAATTGAGGAGGTCAGCCGAGAAAATACTGCAGAGAATACGGACAATTCGTATTTGCTAAAACCGACAGATTCGCCTGAATTTGTGGAATTTATGAAGACGGTGCCACTTACTGGTGAAGCAGCCATTGACGAAGAAATTTATAATTTTTATAGAAGTAAATTGTACTAATGGATGTTTGCACTAGGTTTATTTATTAAAAAACAAAAAAAAACAGTAAACTACTAACTTATCAATACGCCTTTATTATTGACAAACGTATTTATAGTAACACGCAAATAAAATTAACAATATTAAAAATAATTCAAAGAGTAACGAATATTTACAACTTACAATTTAAATCTTCTCTAATTTTATTACCCAACATCACAGACTGAATGACGCTAATTCGATTCTCGTGTATTACGCCTATGACTTTCCTCGGATTTAAGAACGGACGTATCGGCAGAGTCATTAGGAACAGTTTAGAGCCCTGAATTTTTGCGGAAGTTCGATGCTTGAATCCCTCAATTCCTTCAAATGAAATTAAAAATTAAACTCTTTAAATATCGATATACAATCTGCAGATTACACTGATAGTATATTTGCTGCATAGCTTTGATGTGTTAACGTTTGTTATTAGTTTGTGAAATATTTCACGTTGTCACTGTAAAATTATCGCTCTCTTCCTCTTCAGTAGTTCCTACGTAAAATACTTTACATTTATGCTTATATTTAAATAAGAAAAAGTAAAAGTATTTTTGTTTTCGCCTGAATGGCTTATGATTCTCTCATCCGTCTTGCCAAATAAGCGTAAATTACAAATACAACAAGGATTTTACCTTTATACTCATAGACCTGCAAGGCCTTTTCATTCTCCATAAAGACTAATAAAGTTTCCCCTTGATTGAATTCGATGGATATCAGTGAAGATGGTTTGTATGTTGGTACCTTGTGAAACAATTCGCCTTTTAACGGATCGCCGTATATCTGAAAAATTCAGCGAGCGAAAAAAATATTAATAGAGAGAAAAAGACAAGTATGTTTAAAACTAAAAGTAAAGCTTTCAGTTCGTGGACTGTTTTAACGTTCAAAAATTGTGAAGTGAAGAAATTGACACTGAAGTAGTTTTAACAGACCAAGAGCTACTGAATTTTTCTATAACCGTCTAAGAACCTCTTTCAACTTTTACTGTGCTTAGTCCTATTTAAGGAGACAACCTTACGCTGGAGCAGGGTCCTGGCGGTGAGGACGTTTTCGAATGAGGGCTATTTTTCACAAATCACTACCTTTGGTGTCTAAAAACCACTTTTACGAAACCCCAAAACATTTGATCACTACACTAGATTATATTAGTCGACGCTCATTCCGCTAACCATGTTAACATCATCAGGAGATAATTAAAACGGAAAATCAATTTTATTCGTCTCCCGATGACGTTGATATGGTTAGCTAAATACGCGTCGAGTAGTGTATTCGAGTGTAGTCTTCAAATGTTCTGACGTTTTGTAACAGTAATTTTTAGACACCAAAGATATTGAATTGCGAGAAACAAGGTTTATACGAAAACGCTCCCACCGTTAATACCCGAACCCAGGGTAGGGTTGTCTCCTCAAACAGGACTATGCACCATAAAAGTTGATGAAGGTTTTCAGACCCTCATTGAAAAATGCAGTAGCTCTTGGTTTATAATAAAAAATGCCAAAACGGTCTCATCGAGAGATGAATAAAATCATCTCGCTATTATTCTGTTAGTGTAATGCGTACTATAAGTCTAGTATACTTTAACTTGGCGTGTGTATGTATGAGTTAATATTTCCGTACGATTTTCTCTTGTACACAAAGATCCAGAAATATTGTCCACGTAGACAATGTTTCTGGACTATTGCTTTAACTTTGTGTACAATATGGGAGAAAATGAAATCGTACGGAAATATTAACTCATACATACACACGCCAAGTTAAAGTATACTAGACTATATTAAAGTTTCTTTTTAAATGAAATTTATTCTAACTAAAAGGCATTAAAACAATTTGTTTTTAATGTTAAGGTGAATCCTTTTTTATGTTAGACGAAATATTTTAACCGGATTTTATTTCACTGAAAGTTGATTTTTTCTAAATAAAAAAAATTGCCGTACATGTATTTTTATATGGCATTCAAGTTTTATTAAAAATTCCAAAAAAGACACTTAATCCTTATTATACCTTTATAAAATCTAAACGCCCTCTCACGCTGGTCTCCTCATGTGTTGCAACTGCCAAAAGGTTTTTTTTGGCGCTTTCTATACTAACTCTAGTTACTACCAGATCACCTTCTTTTCTACCAGGAATAAAGTAATTGTCGATTTCAGAGGTACTACCTTAAAAACGTAAAAATAGAGGTAATAATGACGGATGACGGAACCAGATACAAAACGAAGTACAAAGATTTTTGTTGAAATATGTTAATAATAAAGCTATCTATGTCTTACCTATTATTATTGATTCTACATCGGAACTATAATCATCTTCTACCAATGGATCGGTACGGTCCAAAGACACGATTTTATGACCAGTCCTTAAGGCTAGTCCTGTTTTCAAACCTCGGGGCATAAAAGCAGCATTCTCTAAAGAAAAATAGTATATTCTTTCATATGGAGTAAAAGTGACATTCTTTGTGTCGAGGATGTACTGTAATTAATCCTCGAGCCAAGCGACTCTGATAAGAATAGCCGGGACACAAAAAAATCACTTTACTCCGCATATAACATGCCATTCTTTATCGAAACGTCGAATGCGAATTAAATAATACTATTGTTTTTTCTTCAAATACTTTTAGTGCCGCTGGTGAGCGGCAGTAAAAGAATTTCACGAAGTTTGTTATAAAAGTCATGTGTCTTTAACGTTTGAAGAAAAACTTGTTTATGATAAGGCACACTAGGCGACGAAAGATAATAAACTACGGCTAAAAGTACCTTTCCAAAATGCGAATACCAGAAAAATTTTGGACAAGGCAAGCAAGTCCATGGTTAGGGAAAGGATTCAATATCATAGATACCAAAAAGAACGAACTATTGGTGACATTACTTATACAGAGAATGGACTAAGCAGGAACATTATAGAACAGGATTATCAGTTTATAATCCGGAATGTCAGGTTGAGTTACGAAAAATATTTGAAACTGCAAAAAGGTACGCATTTACATAAATTTAGAAACTTAATAAGGGAAAAACAGATTAGGCAATTACAAAATATAAATAATAATCCTTTAATTGACAGGACTGTCATTAATATGTCAAAAAGACTCAAAAGGTTTAAATTTTGCAATAAACCCGAAAACTGTTCCAAAATTTGACATAGTAGCAGCAATAGAAAAAACGGCTCAAAATTTACCAACAGATAGTGGTAATGAATATCGCATACGGGCAAAAATTGCTTTAGAGAAGCAATACAAAATTAAAGATAATTTAACTCCAGAAGAAAAGTTATCGATAAATTCTTTAAAACGCGATGAAAGTATAAAAATATTGCCAGCAGACAAAGGTAATGCCATAGTCATTATAGATAAAGATATATATAACACAAAAATCATGACTTGTAAATGAGGGACCCTACTCAAAACTAAACAAAGATCCAACAAAATCAATAGAGAGCAAAATTTACAGAACTTTGTTTAAATACAAACATGAATTTAATGATTTTGAACGAAGGAAACTTACACCACATCATAGTAAGCCTCCTCATTTTTATGGCTTACCAAAGACACATAAACAAAATATTCCTTTAAGACCAATTGTTAGTTCTATTAATTCACCATGTCATAATTTGGCAAAATTTTTACTTAAAATTATTGATCCATTATCTGGAAATACCGATTCATATATTAAAAATAGTAAACATTTCATAGGAAAAATTTATGAAAACGATATTCAAGAATCACACCTGATGGTTAGTTTTGATGTAGTTAGTCTTTTTACCAATGTTCCGGTAGATGAAACCTTAAAAATAGTTAAAGACAGGTTGCTAAATGATAATAATTTGGAAACTAGAACTAAATTAAGTGTAAATAGCATAATGGAATTATTTTAACACTGTGTATAAAAACAACCTATTTTCAATTGGACAATGAGTTCCAGCAGGATTTTTATCACCAATTTTAAGCAACATATTTATGGAGAACTTTGAGAACACACATGTTCAAAATTGTATAAACAAACAGGTTGTCTGGTGGAGATATGTTGACGACATCTTTGCAATTTGGCCTCATGGTGTCGATTTACTAGATAGTTTTTTGGAAAATATAAATAGTAAGGAACCGTCTATTAAATTCACATTAGAAGTAGAAAGTAGGAATGAACTACCGTTTTTAGATGTTTTAATTAGAAGGGTAAATAATACAATTGAAACAAGCGTTTATAGAAAACCAACACATACTAATAGATATCTAAATTTTAACTCAAATCAGTCAATAAATGTTAAAAGGGGTGTTGTAAAATGTTTATACGATAGGGCCAAAATAATTTCATCTAATAATGAAATATTAAATAACGAGAAAAAATTTATCAAAGAGGTTCTAGTACAAAATCAATATCCTGAAGCCTTTGTTGATAGAGTTTTCATAAATGTTGAAAATAGGGACAATCAGGTACGACAAAAACCTGAAAGTCATTATACAGCAATAA
This sequence comes from Leptura quadrifasciata, assembly GCA_963675555.1. Taxonomy (NCBI): domain Eukaryota; kingdom Metazoa; phylum Arthropoda; class Insecta; order Coleoptera; family Cerambycidae; genus Leptura; species Leptura quadrifasciata. Next base: position 390,742 of record OY776678.1, on the reverse strand, counting down.
TTCCTTATTTATACGGACTATCGGAAAAGCTACGCCGTATAGGTGACAAATTTGATGTTAGGACAATGTTTCAAACGGGGAACACTTTAAGATCTATTTTAACAAAAACAAAACCGATAAACAGGGAGCAGAATTAAAAAAACTGTATTTAAAATATCCCGTGCGAATGTGATAAATGTTATGTGGGTGAATCATCCAGACCTTTCAGTGTGAGGTTGGATGAGCACAAGAATTACATTAGAAAGAATGAAATTCAGAAATCAAAGATTTGTGAACATGCTTGGGAAAACGGACCTAGAATAAACTGGGACTCGGGAAAAATTTTAACAAAAGAAACAGATACCAAAAAAAGAAAAATTAAAGAATCAGCAATAATCTTATTAAATGAAGATAAGTGCGTATCGAATTGTTCTGTAGATATTTGTACAACCTGGCTACCAATGTTAAAAGAAGAACTTAACAAACTCAACATTATCAAAAAGAAAATATCATCAGTTCTACGTTCTGTGTAAGTAGTAAGTATCTATGGAAATAACATAAACAGAATCTTAAAGCTGTGTATTTGATATACACAGCAAAATAAGAGTTCTTCCAAATAATAGCTTTGAAAACTGAAAGAGATTACTTTCCGAAACGTCAGTAAAATACGTTGTTTCTGTGTTTATTCCGATTTATATTATTTGCAAAACATAACCTCTGACTTTTCCTTTGGCGTAAACGTCACGGGCGCAGAGACTTTTTTCCTAATAATTCTATTATTTTGTAGATTCGGTGATTTGTTTTGAAGAGAATAATAGTACATGTGGTAGAAAACCCAAATAATAGGAAAGAATATAATAAACTATTGTACTCAAATAAGAGCCCTCAAAGACAATTGATAAAAAGTCAATTTTCTTCTACGTCATTATCAACCCACGGATCAAATTAGAATGCTCACACTCGTGAGTTTCGACTTTGAGCTACATGACATGAGTCACGATCTTTTAATATGACACAAGCAAATTCCATATTCTACAAGAGGTTCGCCAATAAAGTTGGTATCATCAGATGATTAAAATAAAGTCTTATTGATTTTCGCAAATTATTCAAGACACGGCGACCGGTTTAGAAGTAAATCTGACATCATCTTTAGGTATCTATCTATCAAAGAAGTGACAATAAAAGTTAAACGGGCCAAGCTACTGCGATACAGCACTTAAATTGGTTTACTAGTTCTACTTAAACCTCACCTTCAGTGATTTTCCACTTTCTATATTTCCTGGGATCACCATTTTTATCTATCTTGAATTCTATGACTCCCTCCTTGTTAAGTCCATAGAAAGTCCCAGGTACTTGTGACTCTTGCAACAGATTTTGATGTTCAATGTTATATTGTAGCTGAGAAAACACGAAATCACTTTTGACGTATTACTTTACTAGAAGAAAATTATCTTACCGTCAAATTATCTTCATCGAAGTGCCATATATTCGTTCCCTTTATATCACAGTCGTATCTTTTATTGCTCTCCCTCGTAACCAAGTACAAATTTTCTCCGTCATAAACCGAGACAACTTGTAAAATATGCCCTGTTTCGATCGTGGTTATAGTATAGAAAGCTGTACTGTTAAACATCATCAAATGCGAGGAACAATTAAAAATATTCACTAACAAATAGTGGTTACTCTTATGCTGAAAATAATGAGAATGTTGCACCTTATTCGTAAAATAGAGAGTCTGCAATTCCTCAAAATGTTTGAATTTGTATATTTGCTTTTTAGTAGACTCGTATAAGTAAGTAACGTCTGTGCACATATTTCTATAATCCTCCTAGAATAGAAAACACAGGACATTAAACGCCGATTGGAACGTTCTTGCAGTTCTCTACATTGTAGAATCTTCAAAGATATTCATGAGGTAATTACTTCTCAAGAAATGACCACCGAATATTCTAGATCTACATCCAATTAGTTGAAGTATAAAGGTTTTACAACAGAACTAACTGCTCGCTCCCCCCGCATTCATTCTTAAATCTTTAAAAATGTATTTTTAGTGATAAATAACTTACAATTATGGCATATTCAACGTCATACTTATAATTTTTTTTCTCTTCCACTTCCCTCATCAAATCAGGTAAACTTAAATTACTAACTAAACCATCACCTCCGACGTTGTCGCCAAAAGTAACATTTTCTGTCACATTCCATGTATCATACACCCCTTGGACATCGGGTGAATATATTTTGACATTATTATCTTTCCAGTTGCTGATATTGATGCCATTAAGAAGACCATGTACGAGGAAATCTGATTCCACTCTACATTTTGAACTATCAAAGTTGAAAACTGACACGAGGTCCTGGTCTGTGTTTGTGGTAACTATTTTGGATACGTCTTTGTCGTTAATTATGGGTGTCATTAATGTTTTCCTAACAAGCACAATTTCTTCAAAAATTACGTCGGAAGATATTTCTTGATCCAGGTCGACCTAAAAATTATTCTCAAAAGTAAGTTGGAGCTGACAATATCTGGAGTTGAGAGAATAATTGTTGTATCGGTAGCTATTGAAATGTTTTTTCTTTTGTAAAAAAATCGTTACCTACGAGTGTGCTATGAATGGAATGAAACTGTGTTCTACAAACTTACGGGAAAATCAAATTTTATTTTCAAATTTTCGCGAAGTGAATTGAATATTTACAATTTTTCGAATAATATTTTACGATACATACCATTACAGATTTTTCAAATTCATCAGGCAAATAATAGCCATTGACTAAATTGCCAACAGGAATATCGTTCACGGCTGTAACTTCCTCAAATTCCAAATGGGGTAAGCTTTGGTTAGATCTCAGAGGAATGAGGAACCTCGTGTCCTGATCATTTAGACGCTTTATTGTCAGGTCATCTTTGATAACTACGTCTTCAAATTTATAATTACCTAAAATAATAATTGAAAATATAACTGGCACGTTTTTCGCCTCGGAGATTAAAATATAATTTTTATTCTGCGACATCATATTTTATCATTTCAGAAAACCCACAGTGGGGGGCAACATACTTATCATGAAATTCATAACTATCTTAAACGCGATGAAAATGATGGTTCATCTAATGTCCAATTGTAAGGTTTATATATACAGGGTGTCCCAGATTTAAAGTGACATATGAGAGATAGAGCACACTTTGCTGAGTTCAAAACACGTCCATACTTATCCTCACTGTTTTCAAGATACATGTTATTTTATCAATTTTGATTGAAACTAAAATTCACAGTATATTTGGAATGGGTGGACGTATTTCGATAAAAGTTGGTACACATATAGTGCACTCCTAGCCCAATCAATAGCATAATTTAGTTTCGAAAATTTTCAGGACAGGACTCAATTTTTATTATTTAACATTTAGGACCAATTACATCACCCTGTATATCCGTTTTTTTAAATGGCGGATAACTATGGAAATGCCTATGGATTATTGCAAAATACTGTCAAAATATTTGATGGCATATTTATGGTTATTTCCTAGAAAATTTTCAAAAATAATGGTGAATGATATTTAAATTCTACAAAATACGCAAACAACTAGTTAACGTCGCTACTTTATTAATTTTACTTAAACACTTGTTTAATAATTATTTAATGTAATATTGTTACTTTAAAAAAACGAAAAACAGAAGAAAAAAAATAAAGAAAAACAGTTTGCTTAATCAAAATTTGCAGCACAAATTTTAAAAAACCATTAATTATTTTATACATAATCCATGGGGGTGAGATCGGGAGTTCTCGGTGGCCAGTTAACTGGACCCCACTACCAATCCATCTGTTGGTGTAACGTTGATTAAGATGCTTCCTCACCGGTACAGAAAAATGGGGTCCAGAACCATCGTGTTGAAACCACATACCTCCGGCATTGATGTTTTCTAATTTGGTAATGCATCTATTAAGAAATTTAAATAAATTTCACCCGTTAGTCTCCCTTACCCCTTATTAGGTGACTACTGTATATTCCACACCTGACGTTTATGTAGAATCTGTGTTGGGGATTTTTCTGAAGCGTAGCATGTGGATTTTCAGTTGCACAAAGATGATGATTTCTGGTGTTGTTTATTCCATCATGCGTGAATTGAGCTTCGTCCGTGAACATAATTCTAGCCACTGTTCATCTGTGCGCAACTACCCACCTACAAAATGTCAAACGCGGAACGCTGTCACCGTCTTCAAGTCGTAGAACATGAAAAAGATATAAATTTTCTTTTTTTAAAGTTCGCCATACTTTTGGTCTGGGAATTTCTAATTGATGGCTGATTTTCCTGGCGCTTACAGTTGGATTCATATGAACAATCTGCAATACTTCCTCTTGCTCTTGAAAATCTCTGGGAACATGTTCATATTTTGCATGTGAGGGAAATTGCTCATCTTCCTTGCTAAATTTATACACCTCTGAAAATGTTGTATGATTTGGTGTACGACGAATTCGAAAACGTCTTCTATATTATCTCTCTGCAGCTCTTCCATTTTCGTCGCAAAAACCATACACTTAAATCATTTCTGCATACTCTTCATTTGTAATTGGAATGGCATCTTGAAATTATTAGATTTGTTAATATAAAACCTTACTACTTTAATGACCAACGACTTCTTTGAATACTTTAAGCTTAATTTCTAAAGGTAACTTACATTACTATATATTAAACTATATAATGACAGAATTGACACATGCCTAGTTTTATTATTTTTAAGCAAACTGTTTTTCTATGAAATATTACATATAATCGTACAAATTTTTAAGTAAAATTAATAAAATAGCGACGTTAAGTAGCAGATTGCGTATTTTGTAAAATTTAAATATCATTTACCATTATTTTCGAAAATTTGCTAGGAAGTAACCATAAACGTGTCATCAAGTATTATGACAGTATTTTGCACAATAATCCATAGACATTTCAATAGTTATCCGTCATTTAAAAAAAAACTCATATACAGGGTGATGTAATTGGTCCTAAATGTAAAATAATAAAAATTGAGTCCTGTCCTGGAAATTTTCCAAACTAAATTATGCTATTGATTGGACTAGGAGTACACTATATGTGTACCAACTTTTATCGAAATACGTCCAGCCATTCCAAAACTATTGTAAATTTTAGTTTCAGCCAAAATTCACAAAATAACGTGTATCTTGAAAACGTTGACGATTCAAGAGTAAGTGTGGAGGTGTTAGTCTATGTCACTTTAAATCTAACACATCCTGTATAATGAGGAACCAAGGCTAATGAGACATAGAAATATTGAAAATCATTAGCTCAGCGCCTTGTGAAAGTTAAAATAGTTTCCGTTTCAACGAAATAAGTGTCCTCGCCCCACATCTTCTAGCGGCCTGTCTATCAGTCTATGCGCGGAAGCTATGGAATCTTAGACGAGGATTGCGTAATTTATATACCATCCTTTGGAGGGGATGTAACGCTGTCGGTCCCTAGTCTATTAAGTGTTAGACAAGTAAAAGATCCCTATTCTTCTTAAGGGAAGAGGTTCGGCCAAATTCCTGGTTGGGGTAGCTCGTCTACAGGCGTCGGTGTTAGGCCTCAGTAGCGGAAATAGGCCGACGTTAAATAAATTTAAAAAAAATACATACTTGCATTTACTTAAAATTAATAATCTGCTAACTTACCCAAAAGTAGACCCCTATCTACAAACACGGCATTCTGTTTCCATTCATCGAGATCTTGGCCATATAAATAGTTTGTTCTTAAATCTTCTTCGATACTTAAGTATTTGCGTACATAAACTGGTTGAGAAAAAGACACAGGGCTTTTGATATCAGCATCTTTTGTTGTTAAGACAATTCGAGGTGCTATGTCCGACAAATTAATGTCGTTTATATTTCGTACTATAGCAAAATTACCAGAAATTTTAACCTAAAATAATATAAATTAATATATAATGGGTGTTTTTAAGTATTAAATAAATTCTGTAAATTAATTTAAATAACAATTACGTCCTAACACTTACAATATTTTCGAATACAGTTTCTTTGCGGAAAATAAAATCTTCATCGACGTGGATAAGATTTGATAGAATATCTGTGGAATTTTTATTATTGACGTATCCGTGTACTATCAGATTATGAACATAAGGTGCTCTGCTAAATAATATATCACCTAAAAAAGTTAAACATCACATAGATGTGTGGTATTAAGCTATATTCGTCCTTTGGGTCACAAATAAATCCGAAAAATTGTTATTCTAAATATTATTTACTTTTCAATCACAATTTTTTAAATTTATTTCTTTAAAGTATGGCCAAGTCTCACATGACTAATTAAAATTTCACCAGTGGCCACTGCAATTAAATTCGGACTTTCTCTAGTGTTTTTTTACTTTTTTATTATTTTAATTAATTGATTTGGCCAGTTGTAAACAATACGATACCTTTTATGATGTACGTGTTTTCGGATACATTCAATTTGTCCAAAAAATGATTAACAGGTACCGAATTTAAATTTTTCGAGATAGTTACATCTTTACTGAAAACCACATCCCCCTTTATAATCACTGGGCATTGCACGTCTTGCCTCCCCTCCTTGGTTAAAACATTTTCAATTGATACACCGTTCAATTTGCTAGTTTCCACCAGCTTATTCACTTTTAAGCCCTTTGTGAAATTTTTGGTCGAGTTTATCACCGGATTAACTTCATCTATAAAATATAGTTTGCTAATAAACGAATTCCACGTAACATTGCTTAATTTCGTTATTTCTAAGGAGTCAAAGTATACGTCGCCCTAAAATTAAAAAAAAAAACATAATTGGGTCGATTTTTCTACTAATTTTTTAATCGCTGAAAGTAATAAGGCCTGAAAACATAGCAAATTCAGAAAATTATAAAATAATAAATTTACCTGAAGCAATAACTCCTTCTTTCCTTTGCTATTTTCCTCCAATAAATTTCTAGGTAACCAATCTGTTATGTTCCTACCATTTATATTCAAAGTTTGTATCGATCCATTGACACGCAAATCTAAAATGTAATTCAAGTTATTTATCTCAGATAGTTCCAGTGGGACGAACTAATTAGAATAAAAACATATCTAAGTCGGCGACATATTAGTACATTCTGTGAGTCGGATGGAACCTCGAAAAATGTGAATTTTTCCTAGCCTAATGAGACTGTGTCTCCCCCCCGTTATCGAGGATGCTGAAGACGAAGGCGGCGGTTTAATCTTTCTCCGAGGTTACCCCCCCCCCCAAACGGCCAAAAACCACCCCTGAAAGGGGTAAACCGCGTAGCCGCCTTCTCCTACCGACCAAACCTGTGTTACTCCGATTTTCGAAGATGCTGAGCACAATGGTGATGTCGGGGATGATCTGGGGATCTGATCATGTTTTTGGGGTCGCTGAAGGTTCAAGGGCTTGGGTTTTCAGATTACAGTTTAATTCTTAGGGTTATATGCGTTCAATAGCTGAAGGTTTTTTGAGGTTATGGCAAAATCCTGACGTGATGGGTTTAAATAGACCTCAGATTCGGATTCGGCGATCCCATAAACATGTAGTAAATATGGTCAGATCCCCAGATCATAAAAAAAATTAATTGCTTCAAAGTAGGTGTATTCTTACTTAAAGCCATTCTTCGCTAGGTTCGTACATATTTTTACCAATCTATTTGATACTTACTTTCAATTCTGATATTTCCTTCTTCCAACAAATGTTTCATTTTCTCCGAGGCGTTCCGGTTATTGAAAAACTCATCATAGCTGATACCGTTGATACGTTCAGCATTTAAGCTATCGATGGTAGATCGACCGATACTGTAAGGATGGTCTATAATTTGATGCTTGGAGTAACTCATGTACCTCTCATTAAAATCATCGAGATCAATTTCCACCAGGTTTCCACTTAAATTACCAGAAACAGAAATGTTCTCCACTTCCATTTCAGTTAGGTGTAACTCGCTTCCAATTTCTCTATCACCATCAACATATAAGTATTCTTCGGCTCTTAGATCGTTTATTGTTCCCGTTATTTCGAAATTATCAACTTCTATTTCTTCGTTAAAAATTAGCGTAGAGGAAATATATTGCTGTCCGTTTAACTTAACCAACTCCTGATCCATTTCGGTTATATTCTTTCCACCATAAGTTCCATTAATATAAACGTCGTAAAAGATGACGTCCCCTTGCAACAAATTTATATCGAGGGTTTGATCACCGTCTTTGGTCACCAGTAAATCCAAGTTGATATTATTAACTGATTTCGATTTTATGTTAAGATCTCCTGTCACTGAGAAACCCTCCGGAAAGTCCTTGCGTGATTGTACATTTACAGTTTCATCATCCTATAATAAATAAAAGGCATATTGAATCTCTTGTTAGAATAGTCTGTTAGTGAAATTATTTTCTTCTACGATAAGGGATTAGACATTCCGGGAACTTTACAATAATTCGAATATAGGATCGCTAATTTTAAATAACTAACTTGCCCTGAATAATTCAATAAAATTCTACACAACGCAGTCACATTCTCGCAGATTTTGTCGTACGATTTAGTTGAAGCCGAAGCCCTTTACCAACAGTTTTGCAAACTCAGGATTGCATCATCTTACCTTATAGACTAAATCCTCCAACGTCGCGTCCAGATCATTGCCATTTAAATTATTATTAACTATAATATCCCCTACAACTTCTACATTTTTAAAATTCACATTCGATTTAGTGCTGTCGACAAACAGTAATGTGGGGTTTGGAAGAAATTTATCGATATGTTCTCCAAAAATTTTGCCAGAAACCTAAAAAATATATTTTTTAAGTATCAAAATAGAAGCAATATTTTAGACTTGCATTTAACTCCTCGGCAACTTCGATGTCTTTGAAAACAAATTTTCCAGGAAGTGCTTGATCACCGGATAAGGTTATAAGTTTTGTGGTATCCAAGCCATTTATTGTTCCAAATCGAACTTCACGGGCAGTTAAAGAATTTTCGAACGTCTTTTGACCTACAAGAGATTAAGAACGCCACTTGTATCTTTATTATCTTTAAATTGTAAAAAATCGATCAAATATTATAGGAGCCCTCCATAAATGACGTCACACTCTAAGGGGGAGGCTCTGATTTAGTGTGACGTCACATTCGATGAATTAAACAAAATTATAGAATAAATATGCTACTATTAAACTGTAATCTGTTTATTACATCTCTTCCTTTTCTTAGTTGTACACTTATCTAGATCTCATATTCCTCTATTAAAAATGGATGGTACTTTATTGGATTTTGACGTATACAGTAAAAACTAAAAGTAATAAAGTAAAATTTAAAAAATTATACGCATACGGCAGGATCATTCAATAGTTAATCTATCAAATAAATCATTAAATTGAAAGTCGAGCTACTTACTTTTTTTTATATATGCTATGATTCTCCATATAGGCATAGACTTGCGACTTTTACATTTAAAATGTAGTTAAATGGCCACTATTTTATGTATAGGTACTGATTATTTTAGTTTTATGTTTATTACTTTAAATTTTACTGTCTCGGTTGCTTTTAGGAATAATATTTTGAAATTTTGGCATACCATTTGCGACACAAAAACAACTTTTGATTTTTTAATAGCAATCTATATGTATATATTTTTCTGCATATTTAGATTCAAAATAAAATTCTCGTTACACCGATGTATCACAAGAGGTAACTGTTTTCAAAATGGCGTCATACGTTCGAAAAAGTGAGAAGTCAAGTTAGCAACTGCAAGACTGTTTTCAAAAAACTTACCCAGTAGGCCCCTTGAGTCCAAAACCAACATTTTGAATTGAAAAACAAATTTTCGAAAAAACATAAAAAGCAAATTAATTTTAATCGATTTTTTTTAAATGGTAACCATATTTTTTTTCCTTGCACCAACAAAGCCCAAAACATTAATCTTTCATTTAATGTATATGCGCCCATATGTCGAAATGACTCTATTTTGAAATCTGCTTTCTAAATAATTAAAGATATCTCGAAGATTATGTGGCGGAGCCCCATCTTGTTGGTAATAAATGCTTCTTCTGAAATTCATAGGTAATTCTCCTGAAAAGCCCTCAATTTCATTATCCAAAACCTAATTCTATTTAAAATCCCCTGGAATAAGATAGGACCTATGATCATAGTACTCACAATTCCTGCCCATACATTTACCCCAAACACTTCTTGGTGTTTCTCTAAATTCATGTAAATTTTCCTGAGACCAGAACACAATTTATTTCGGTTAAACATGACATTGTTGGTGAACCGACTTTCATCTGTGAACAGAATTCCGGGAACAATGTTTCTATTTTCCAGTAACCAATTGCAATAACTCTCCTACCTGCATCAGGTTCATATAAATGCTGATGAAGTTGATATTTATACGATTTACATCATTACATCCATCTTTTCTCAATATTCTTCTAACAGATTCTCGGCTAAATATCAAGAGCACTTCCAATCTCACGTGTACTTTGCATTTTTATTAATTTCCACGGACGCTAAAACATTAATGTCTGTGGCCTCGTCAATAATAAAGGTATTTTGTTCGTTTTCATAGGGCCCTAAATTTTTCTTCTAAAATCTTAAAATATTTTCTACCAGGGGGATGCCTTCCAGGATACCGCTCTGCATATAACCTTTGAGCTTGATATGCATTTCTTTTAGATTCTCCATAAATAAGTAACATGTTTTTCATTTTGGGTAAATACCACCATTTTGTATTTTTTTTAACTTTTAAATAGTTACATTAGCAAATAAATCACAAGCAAATTAAAAAAAAACACTACATAAACTTTTTCAAATAATAACTTAGGCAAATGTTTGAAAATAAATGTAATTTTGACATGGCACGCTTGTAAAATTTAATACATACATTAGTATAGTTCAAGTAAGGACTTCCCTGCACTCAAAAAGCGCAACAAAAACTTTACGACATAATTATTATCGCCGCGGGCCATGCGGTATGCCTGTCATCAAACGACCCGACGCACATTAAAAACCTATAAAGGCAAGCGAGTCATTTGCGGTCGAGACAGCACAAAGAGTGATGGTATTTTAATGAGGTGGTACAGTTTTTGTTGCGCTTTTTATGTGCCGGGAACTGATTACTTCAACTATACATATAGTTTCATTAAATAACTGAAGAATAGCATTTACAGAACCCAATAGCTTCAATGTAAATTAGTACCCAAACTAGACGTATTATATATATATATATCAAATAAAAAGTTAATGTCTTGGGCTTTGTTGGTGCAAGTAAAAAAAAATATGATTACCATTTAAAAAAATGAATAAAATTCATTTGCTTTTTATGTTTTCACACAGTCTTGCAGTTGCCAACTTTTTCACTTTTTCGAATGTATGACGCCATTTTGTGTTGATAACGCCAGATAGAACCGAAATTTAATCACTTAACGCTTCTGCAGTTTGATGGAAGTGAATCCTACCAAACACCCCGCGGTGTCCGCTAGATTTTTCTTTCATGAAGCGTCGATATATCGAGAGTCGAGACCAAAGTAGCAGAAAAATACTACCTGTTATTTCTATCAATTGCTCCTACCTGTTATAATTACTTCGTGAACAGAGTCTCGCAAAATATAGTCTTTCGGGAATTTTACGTTATTTAAATATTGCGTAGAAGAAACTTTGTGCGTAGTAACATCCTAAAAATTAATTTGTAATTATTTTCTTCTTTTCTCTTTTTAAATAATTAATATTAAGTTCATACCCCGTTTATTAAGACATCTCCCGGTATATAGCACTTGATGTTTATCAAGCACAGCTGATTAATGATCATATCTAAATCTTCGCCATTAATATTAATAACGGACAGATTGTGTGGTATGAAAATAACATCCTTTTCAGTGTTCATATTTACTTTGTTGTTGAAAGTTGAATAATCAATTTCATTAGAATGTACGCTCAAATTATTAATTTTCCCAGCGCGGAATTTCTGGTCAACTTTTAATTGGTCAAATTGCAAACCACCTAAAATTATTATTTTATGTTGTATAAGTTAGTAAGAATCGAGTGTTTGGTACTACAGACCTTCGTATCTCTTTCGGATATTTACTATTCCGTTTTCCAAATCGATATTATTGATTCTTCCGTTTAGCGTCAGAACACTATGAACAGTTGTAGGGCTATTAAATGTTAAATCGCCATTTAAAACCACAACGGAATCGCCTCTCGTAACAATTTCGTCTGATTGTATTCCATTTATAGTTTCAAAGCTAAGATCATCAACTTCTAAATCAGTGAAGGTTTTCTTACCTGGTATTGCTGTAATGGAATCTTTCCTAAAAACAAAAACTGTTTTGTATACATACAAAATATACGCACGTTAATAACTAATAAGTTATGAAGCAAATAAGGAAACCTTTTCTACATTTTCGAAACCGCGTATAAATGTAAAAGTACATCATTATACATTATTGCAGTAGCTGTGACTTACTACATATTTCGACGTACATATAGACTGTAGGGAAATTCCCTTGCCATGATTTAACGGGCGATTAAGGGTAAACAAATATTTCAAAAATCTGTCCGCGACAACTCCGGACACACTTTCTCATTTAGGAGTAGACCTACTAATAGACCCTGGTCACGGCATCGAATTTTTTCATCGTCAAATCTCTATTTCTTCTCAACCAATCTTGCTGAAATTTAAAACATTTTGTTTCTATTCCTGGCCCTCCGCGACCTCCCTCCCTGCATTTCATAGGTTCAACTGATCATGTTACCTTCTACTACTAACAGTATTCATGTGTTAATTTTGATTAAAATTGTTTGATCCGTTTTAGAGAAAAAAGATTATTAAATTATTTAAAATTCACCCCCCACAGCTTCCTTCCCGGTATTTTCTAAAAGCAACTGGTCATGCCATTTCATATCGGTACTAGGGGAGCGCCCATGTTCTAAATTTAATCAAAATCGTTAGATAGCCATTTTAGGGAAAAAAATTATTTTAAATTTTTTTCCTGTTTTTAGAGGTTTACTACCCCCACATTTGAGCTAGGATCGATTTCGCGATGTCGTTCTTGAAGCTGGGCTTCATTTTCAATTAGTACAAAATACACTAATGCCTCCAAATGTCCTCATGAAAACTGATCCAAGGGGATAAGATCTGGAGAATGAGGAGGCCCATTAACAAGTCCATCCATTCAACAACTTTCTCCATATACTTGACTCTAGGGATTCCGCACCAAAATATTAAAATGGGGAGGAGATCCATCGTGCATATACCTGTATATTATTCTAAAGCTGTATGGCACACCGTAAATCCGGCAAGATATTTTTTTAAAAGTGGACATCAAAGTAGGTTGCTGCTGGCTGCTTAAGGTAGGCCCTCATTAGTGATATTTTACATACCAAAATGCATACCACGACTCAACGTGGATCTGGAGAAATTAAAACCAAATCTACTTTTTGGGCGCCATCTTCAAGAGGCTCTAGCGCATTTGCGGACGTATATGCATGGGAACATCTTTAAATATTTTTCTGAACCCAATCGCTCGTTAAAATATGGCAACGGAGTTCTGGACATCCCTATACATTATTGCAAGATACAACTAACAAGTTCAATGGTCTTATTAGTTCGACTCAAGTGAATACGAAACCGACTTACCTGACAATATCTCCTAGTAGATCTGTTGCAGGAACTCCTCCTATTGTCTCCACTTCAACTTCTGCAAATTGACTAGAACCTTCTATTTCTACAACTCCATTTATAGTAATAGTATTAAATTTCCCCTTACTTTCTTTTTCGAGGATTTTATTTATTTTTTCTTTAAGATCTTGTATTTCCAATCCGATATCTTCAAGTTTCTCGTTCAACTGAAAATCATTTTCGCTTTGACGTTGTGTTGAATAAGCAGCGGAAAGTATGGATTCTTTCTTTATGGACGGTTGTTTATATTGGCTCGTTATTTCTTCATATTCTTTATTCTGGGCCTCGATCATTTGCTGAAAATAATTAATGAATATTTCCTGAGAGTATAGCTTTCACAAATACAATTAAATTGTTTACAAGGCGATAGAATATTGTATACCGGAAATGCCTAACATTCCCGGACCACCATGACGATTGCTCGTCGAGGCGCAAACTGAGACAAGCGGACGGAGTCTGAGAATGTGGCTTTATTTACGAGGTATATATAATTATTCTGCAAATCGTTTAAAAAACAACAGTTATTAAAATCTTGTTTAATTTTGGAGAGACTGAACAATTTTATTTGCAAACAAATGTTGCTTCAGTTTCTTCAATGGAGCAATTTACGTTACCTGCAATCTTTTCTTCTGATGCAGCAACATCTGTATCTCATTATCCTTAGGATGGGGAGTTTGTCTTATGGTAAAATGTATCATGAACAGAAAAGAGAAATTTGAGATTTTCGGGACAATCAACCCTAATTTGTCACCGACGCTAATATAATTCGATCCAATTATGCCGCTGCCGTCCGTCAGGCAAGCCAACCATTGCAGCTGCTCTCCAAAATAAGAACATGGTATGTCCTCGTGCTCTTCAAATTTCTCTAAAAAAGATTGATTGGTTCATGCACATTTCATACAAATTCTTAAAGACGAATCGAGATCACTGAAGGACCTCCCAAATGCACCTCAATTTAATTTTATGGTCACCAGGCTGCGAAAATAATCCACTTTGAACACTTACAATGATCATTAAAAGTAATTATTATGTATCTTGTAATATCGCCTCTATTTTAATTGACAAATTTTAAATCCATTTTTCTTACATTATTCCCTTTTTTTATTAGCCCACTAAAACAACACATATCTGACTTATTTCTTTACCAAATTTATTGTTTAAGGCCTCAAAAGATCGGACTGTAAAAGTACTAAAAATTGTAATACTCGATGAATTTTCACAAAAATTAACAAGTATCAAGAAAAACACAGGTGAATTTGTGGGCGAACCACGAAAGATATTTGCCCGAACCTTTTTTCTGTTTATTAGTACCCCAAATACTATGATACAAAGCAGAAAAAAAGAATTTCTATAAGCCCAAATAAACGCTTATTTTACTGGGATATGGACAAAGTTCTTGTAGCACCTATTCAATAAATTTTAAAAAAGTAATAAGTATAAATCTTTAGATGTCTGTTATTAATCTCGGAATCCAATATTTTTCAATGTATATGAATTAAAAGACTTACTTCCATTGTATGTGATAATTTCAACGACATATGCTTTGTGAGTTGCATGATCCACACTTCTTTGCGCAAACAGTATAATATCGTCTCTATATGTGTCTACGGGAACTGGCAACCAGTAGTGAATTCCACCCAAATTGAAATTTACAATTTCTTCTCTGAGTAACCCGCTCCTTGTGAAGCGAAAAATGCCTGCATCAAATCCATTGACGGCCAAAAATGAGTTAAAGCCAATCTCGAAAGAAGTAACAATGTCCACTTTTGCACTAGAAATGTTACTATAGGGCACAAAACGCGAATCTTTATATCTATAAATTGTAACCAAATTTGATGATTTCTGTGGTATGGACAGGTAATAGTCGAATTCGAAGTTATTGAAAGCAGAAGAATTCGCTGGCTCTAAAAGGTTCAACGAATGCCAAAACCTGAAAATATTGTTCAGTAAACTTAATAGTAATAATAATAAAAAATTATAATCGTGATGTATCCTTAATAAAAAAAATCTTAATTGATCGCTACATTACAGTTAAAATTAAGAACCAATAAAAGAATGTCGGCGGGAGTCCCATAAGGGGTCATCCTTTCCCCTCTCATATATAATCTCTACTTCTCAGACATCCCTACCTAGAGATTGTAGATTGTTTTACGGGGTCGTTTCTCTTCGAACAGCCTTACTTCACTTCGACCTAAAAGATCTTTAGTGATTTACCCTACATCTAGTAGTTACCCAGGATTCCAAGACTTTTTACAAAGCATGTGATTTTCTTGGGGGCTAATTCCATGTCATGAGGTGTTACTTCCGCCTGTTCTAGGAACTTTAGCCTAGTGCGAACTAACACCTCGTCTCGCATTCACAAAGTATGTGTTCCGCAGTTTCAGTTGCAGTATCGCAATATTTGCATTTGTTGTCTACCGTCTTGGCCATGTTCTTGTGATGATATGTCAAGGAGCAGTGGCTAGTTAGAAGGCCTGTAATTAGCCTTAATTCGGATTTTTTCGAGAAGTCTTGTGGCATTCTTTGCCGAATAAGTTATAAATTTTTCGCTTGTCTTTGGCTTGGAGTATTCCTCCAGTAGGACTTTTTCTGGTCCTTTTCCCATTCTTGGATCTCCTCCGCTACGTATCCCTTAGCCAGGCCACAAAACGGTTCGGGTCCAATGAATGGTGCTTCAGCTCCTTTTTTTGCAAGGTTGTCAGCAAGTTCGTTTCCTAGAACTCTCTCATGCCCTGGGACTCACATCAAGGTAACCTTGTTGTTATTGGCCAGCTGCTTCAGGGATTTTCTACATTCCCAGGCACTTTAGACCTTAGAGCCTTTAGTGCCGCCTGGGTGTTTGATAGTATATAGATCTTTGCACTTCGGATACCTTTGTTTAGGCATACCTGAGCACAAAGATCTATAGTGTAAATTCCCGCTTGCAAGATGGTTGGGGTGTTGCCGAGGGCTCTGGATAGCCTACATTTAGGCCCTACTACGCCCACTCCTACCCCTTCAGCCATCTTAGATCCATCTGTATATCAGATGAGTGACCCTTGTTCCAATCGCAGTGCCTCTATATTTCATCTGACGGTTTTCAATTAGCACGTCAAACGGGCAGTCAAAGTCTTGTTTGATTGGCATTGAGTCAGTGGGTTTGGTTATGGACTTCAAATAGATTAACTCCAGAATTCTTAAGTGACCAACCAGATCGCCTGGTTTAAATTTATGTGCCTGGTGCAGTCGTAAAGCACCGAATGCTGCCTAATTCCTTACATGCAAGTGCAAGGGAAGTAGGTCAAGCATAGCCTCCATAGCTGCTGTGGGACACGAGTGCATTGCTCCTGTAGTCCCTAGACAGGCAAGGCGTTGCAGTTTCTGCAACTTTCCCTGTGCTATTTTTTCCTCTGTTTTTGTCCACCATACGCATGATGCGTAGGTCACCATAAGTCTGACAACTGAAAGATAAGACATCCCTACCTATCCAAACACTCTGTGGAGTCTGTGGGTAGTCGTCTCATACACAGAGGGTTGCGTAGATGATCCGCTATCATCTCGTAAAGTTGACAGACTTCTACAATATTTAGAAAATACGGATATAAATGAAGATAAGATTGAAACTATTTTACTGTCCGTAATGAAGTGACCCCCCTTAAATACTGAACAATATGTTAAAAATATTTGCCTTGCCCACTTTGTCTCTTGGCATTCAGTATTTCTTTACCCAGTCTATCACTGATTATAATTGTGTAAGCATGTACCTTAAAATGTGTTTCACACCTTTTGTTTTAGATACTATTCTTCTGTAAAACTCTTTAACAAAAATTAATGGGAGGGCATTCTAGCTGTAACAAGTTTTTAACTATTACTCAAACGACTCCGTTTTAACGCAAGATTTAAAAAAATGTATTACGTTTTCTATCAATTCGTACATAATTTTAAATGGCATTTATTTAAATAAAGCCGCCAGTGGCGTGGGTGCAAAAACAGCACATTACAACCAATTTTTAATAATAGTAAAGCCCAACATTTTCACTATTATATATCCTATAAGACAATAACAATGTAATCTATAAATAATGGTAAAATTAACAAAAAACATTTAATAGAAAATAATATAACTAATTTACAGTATCTACTGAATGAAAATAATTGGAAATTTTATGATTAATTGACAGATCATTCGTTGCTGGGAGTGGGTTCTCAACTGTCTGGTTTTATGTGCAAATAACACATATGATACAAATCGATATTATCTGTGTCGAGTTTTCGTAAATTGTTGTGACCAATTTTTGACAGAAAACGTAAAATGTTTTTTTTTTATATTTTGTGTCTAATTTACTTGTGGCTGTTTCAATGACAGCCAAAAATTTGCTTTATTGCTAGACTGTTCGGCCCGTATTTATTGCGAAGGATTTTTACATAAAAAATAATAAAATAAAATAAAAAATGTAAAATAGTTTTTAAAGGGAACAATCATTATTATTGGGGTTTTAGGAAGAATAATAAGTTATTAAATAAGATCCTAACACAAATTACATGCGAACTTCTCCTTTACACGCTACTGACAAATTTATTTATGTTTTTATGTGCATCTGTGTACATAAAAGTGAACTTGAACTGTGCAATATTCGAGCAAAACATAAATTAAGCATCAAAGATAACGTATACATACCAATAATTCGGAACATCCCCTTTAATATTGTATTCATAAAGATCCACACTGGTTACGTTTTGGTAGTAGTCATTTGTAAGCAGCAATATATTTTTTCCTTTTATTTGAAAGTTATTGATATGTAACACGGGTTGTTTCCTCTTCCAGGTCCAAAAGGGCATCTAAAAAAACAATTCAAAAGTAAGTTGAAAGATAACAAGTATCGAAACAGTATTACCAAATGATTCTCTTGAATTTTGTACCAAATGAGTTCAAGCTCCTCGTAAAATGATACAATTACTACAATTTCTGTGAAACCATCAAGTCTATTCTGCAACAAAACGGTATCCTGCGGTTTCTTCTTTAAATCTGTAAAAATACGTAGAAGTATATTGATTCTGGTCTATGGACGATTATATAAAATGATCTTCGGTGCACAGCGAATGGTTAATGATCGTGCGTGGTAAAAAAAATCACGAGAGATAGTTTCTATCCATTTTAGAACAATTATTTTTTTAGAGAATAATCAGAAGTTCATATAAATTTACATCTGATGTAAAGAAAATATTTATTACCTATTACTGTAGATGTAATATCAAACGCAGTTTTATTCGAATTTAGTGTAGAGAATAAAACTGTCAATCCCGTGTCCATCAGTCCAACAGAATAACAAGTAGGGCCTACAGAAAGGCTGGTCCATTTCCTAACTTTAGCATCCGATTTAAAATTTTCGTCTGTTGTTACATTTGTTATAACAAGTTCTGAAAATGATTATTTATACAATTATTGTATTTAGCACCTCAGTTTGATTCTAAAACAAAAATGTTCACATGGGCAGGCAAAGCACATACCGGTTGTCTATTTTACGAGGGCCACACCAAATATCTTGCTTAATATCTATTGTAGAACAATAAAGTTGTAAAGAAATTTGAAATCCATAGCCTACTTTGTGAGATATATTACAAAAACTTGAAAAATTGGAAAACCACAACAGTTATAGCTTCGTTATTTGAGGAGATGCGAAAAAAGTTAAAGGGATGAAAGTTGACGGCAATTGGCTTTGACGTACACTCTTGTGCAAAAATGAAAAGAACAGATCTCGAAGTAGGCCATGACACCATTAATTCCGTTTATTTTTCTCTTTCCAACGATATAAAACATGTTGCAAAAATTTTAACTAGTGTCAATATTTAATATTTTACGAAAACCACAATTCACATCATCGTATCATATAATCATAAAAATCAGCTACGCCATAATAGTAAAAATTCACTTTATAATAATTATAAATAATTCAGTTATTATCTATTACAATTTAATACAAACAAACAAATATTCGATAAATAAAAATACAAGTACAAAATGAACATCCAAAAAAACGAAAAACTATGTATAACAGTACTACCTACTACCGTACCGAAAAGAAAATGTGCGTATTTATTTTTCCAACTACAAATGCTCAAATTCTGCACCATGCATTCTAATACACAAACGTGCTCTATGAGACACCTCACCTCCTCAATATCTTCAGGGGCAGTTTGAAATACCTTGTCTTTAATGTAACCTCAGACATAAAAATCCAAGGGAGTAATATCTGGTGATCGAGTTGGCCATAGAATGGGTCCATAAGTGTCTATCCAGCTATCTGGCATAACTTGATTTAAATAATTTGTACATGTTACAGCAGTGTGAGGTGGAACCCCATCTTGTTGAAAATATGAATAATTTAATTTTTCTGCCAGTGTTAATTCATGAAGAAAATCTTGAAATTCGTTTTGCAGGAAATTAAGCGGTTAATTTGCCATCATAAAAATAAGGTCCGATTACTTTAGCCCCTAAAAGACCCACCCAAACATTCATAGAAAATCTTTCTTGGAAAGCAGTATCTCTGCACCAATGTATATTTTCTCGTGTCCACTTGTAATGCATATTTCTATTGAAAAATCCATTATTAGAAAAATTTGATTATCCGACCAAAGAATTTTGCTACATTTCAGCGGGACATTCCTTTTTTTATTTAAAAACCATTTACAAAATCTTACTCTCCTCGGCTTATCTTCCTCATTTAAATGTTGAACTTTCCTCATTTTGTAGCATCGAAATCCGTTTTTTCTCGCAGTTTTTTTTATGCCACAGTTTCTCTGAATTTGTCTCAATTTGCTTAACATAATTCAATACTCGATTCACTTTTCTTATATTATCCGCACATGCCCTCGCCTTACTACTTTTTTTGAAAATGATCCGTGCATTTTTAAATTTTGAACTAACTTCCTAAATATAGGCCCATTTGACTGCGGAGCATCTGGAAGTCTATCTCCGTAAACCGTGACTGCCATATCAACGTCAAAATTGCACTGACAATAATAAATGCTAATCATATCGAATTTGTTAATATTGGTATACACCATAATTACTGATATAAAATTTGTCTTAGAACTCGACAACGCAACATACAACAGTGAGAATCTGTCAAATTTGTTGATAACTGTATACATTGTTTTTCACTTTCACAGCTGACTTTTACGATTCAATGATATCGAGAACTACCGGCAAATTACTTTGGTCTGTGTACTATCAAAATTATTTCAAAGAGTTATATATAACAGAATAATGACTTATTTAGAAAGTAAAAATATCATAACTGAAAATCAGCATGGATTCAGACCGGGAAGATCCGTAGAAACTGCAACAATTAGCTTATTCAACTTCGTATACCGTGAAGTTGACAGAGATAATCATGTTGTTTCGATTTTATTCGATCTCTCTAAAGCGTTTGATACGGTTAACAAGGTTATACTAGTTGATAAGTTAGAAAATATTGGTATAAGGGGATGTTTATTAAACTGTTTGATCTCGTATATGGAAAACAGAAAATTTATAGTTAAATATGACGAAGCTGCGTCTGATATGCATGATATAACCTTAGGTGTGCCGCAAGGCTCAATTCTAGGGCCATTGTTATTTTCCATTTATATAAATGACCTTCCTTGTCATATAAAAAGGGAATGACAGTTATGTATGCGGACGATACTACTGTTACCGTATCTGCTTCAACAGTTGGTGCAGTCGTAAAAGATTAATAATAAATGAGAAGAAAACGATATTTATAAGTTTTAATAAAAGAAAGACTACATCAAAGGCTCTAAAATTAAGCTCTTCCACAAAATTTTTGGGTACACATATAGATGACGCATTGTCTTGGGAATCATAAGGAAATCACGTGTGCAGTAAACTAAACAAGGCAGCATATTTTGCAATACTGCAATTAAAAGATACACTCGATGAGGCAGGACTTGTTGATGTTTATTATGCACTCGAATACTGCCATTTGTCTTTTAATATTTGTATTTGGGGAAAATCAAGCCAATTGATTGTCTTCATACTTCAAAAAAGGATTATTAGACTTCTATTTAATCTAAATTATAGAGAGAGCTCTAGAACCACATTCACCACAAAAAAAATTCTAACAGCACCCTGTATTTATATATATATATATATATATATATATATATATATATATAAATGCTTAATATATGTGAAAACTAATTTGCAGAAATTTGAAACTCTTGATAGCAAACACACCTACAATACGAGACATGGAGAGCTCTTATCGATTCCACGGCATAAAACAGCCAAATTTAAGGAATCACTGCAATATAATTGCATCTTACTATACAATAGCCTCCCTGAAGATATCAGAAATCTTCAGTTGCAGAAATATAAAACAAAAGTTAAAAAGCTGCTTGTTCAAAATGCATATTATAGCGTTAATGAATTTGTCGGTAGATTATAATAATATAGTGCATATTATGTCTATGTTATTTTTGCTTACTGTATATATGTTTTCTGTTTATATGTTAATTATACAACGTACATTTTATGTATGTTTATTTTTATGTTCGTATAGATATATGTGTATATACGTGCGTGTATGTATATATTTGCAATTGTCGACTGCTATTTTACATGTATGACTTATCCTATGTTATTTTTTATAATCTAATGGATGAATAAATATTATTATTATTATTATTATTATTATGAATTGTGGTTTTCGTAAAATATTAAATATTGACACCATCAGTTAAAATTTTTTGACATGTTTTATATCGTTGGAAAGAGAAAAAATAAACGGAATTAATTGCGTCATGGCCTACTTTGAGATTTGTTCTTTTTATTTTGCACAAGAGCGTATATCAAAGCCATCAACTGTGTTATTCGAATTTTATTGTCTTATTGTCTTTGCCGTCAACTTTCATCCCTTTAAATTTTTGGATTGGGTTGGGACTAATTTCAAATTTCTATTTACTGAAATATGGTTCATAAAAAATGGGATAACTGTGTCTTTAGAAACTACTATGTACGTTACCTAAATTCAAAGGAAAGAAACAAATATGATAAACTCTTACCTTCTCGATTAGCATCTCTTAAATCACTTTGATACGAATACCAAGCATCTTCGAAGCACAGACAAACATTAAAACCGAAGGTAATTAAAAAATAAATATAAATAATCTGAAACATTCCGCTATTAAATTATTATCAGTAATAATTAGACAACGTTCATGTTTATAAAATCACAATAAAACAAATGTTAGGTTGAACACCAAAAACATATAAGTCTGGTCTGATCGTCGGTTGGGTATTAAGATAAAAACGCGAGAGTAGAAAAAAATGTTCTTTTTGTGACGCTTCTTCTTCATCAAAATTTTATAGTTATACATTTGAATCGTACAGTACATTTTTTTGTTATATATACAGGGTTACTGGTAATTCGATACATTCCTTTGGAGATGTGATGGGGCATGAGCTAAGGAGTAAATCTAGCCCTAACATACATTATGCAAAACTCAATAGTTTTGAGATATTTCAATTTTTTTGTTTTTCTCAAGAAAGTAGATCTTAATGTCTTAAAAGTTAATTTTCGAAAAATCTACTTGACATTTTTAAATTTTTTTTACTGGATTACTTGTCCAATATTATAGATATCCGTTTGGAATGAAAAATATCCGGAAACATTTCGATCATGTGAACATTTAAAATAAAAACTTGTAATTTTTTTTTTAAATCAGTTATGAAATTTACCTATTAGGTTTTTTCAAAAAAATATTAATGTAGCACGCCTACAAATTATTATAAAAACTTTCTTATTTCAATAGCTATCTAACTAGGTAGAAATGTTTAATGTACCCTTGATAGTTCTAATAAAAAGTTAGTAAAGATAATGCTGGTGGCGGAATTTATTAAACGACTAATCGTTCATTTTCATTTAAGTCAGTCAGTCCTTGACTTTGACGTTTGTGCATATATGTCATTAACTGACATTCTTATCTCTGTGTCCCTTAAGTTTGTTGGTCTTGTTAAATTAGTTATCGAAGATTTTGATTTTGCTCGTAGTTGTTGTTATTAGTTGTTGTTATTGTATTTTCTGTGCCATGACCGCGTATGCCAACGCAGAATACGCTGATATCATGTTTGTCTATGGATACTGTGGCGGCAACGCTGCTGAAGCTCGCCGAGAATATGGTCTTTGGCACCCTAACCGCCGCTTACCAAATGCACGTGCATTCAGTACGGCATATCGAAATAACGCAGAAACTGGCTCCGTGAAATGTAGAAGAAGTGACGCTGGTGCTCCTCCCGTTTATGAACCAGATGATGAGGAAGAAATATTGAGGTATTTTGAGGAAGACCCAACTATTTCAACTAATAAAGTCGCAAGACTACCCGGAGCGTCACAATGGAAAGCTTGGTCTACGATACGTAGAGTTGGATGTCAACCTTACCACTATACCCCTGTCCAAGGCTTGGAGGAAGGTGATCCTGGAAGGAGAGTGGAATTCTGCCGCTTTATGTTAAATTCAGATGCAGAAAGTGCAAATTTTAAGAAATGATCTGGCGCTGATTTTAGAAGATGTTCCTCTAGCCGTCAGACAGCGAATGATGTTTCAGAACGACGGTTGTCCAGCACATTATCGGCTGACAGTACGACAGTTACTTGATCAACGTTTCCCTAACCGTTGGATTGGAAGAGCGGGCCCAATACCTTGGCCAGCGCGAAGTCCTGACTTAACACCCCTTGATTATTACGTATGGGGTCATATGAAGGAGATGGTCTATGCCACACCAGTCAATACTATAGAAAACCTTAGACAAAGGATAGTCGATGCTGCCCAACACATAAGGCATAATCTGACAGCCAGAGTAACAAGGACGGAAATAAGAAGACGCTGCCGTGTCTGTATACGGAATAGGGGCTCCCATTTTGAGCAAGACATATAAAAAATAAAGTACAACTTTGAAATTAATGAAGAATTAAACTCTACTTATAAAATGTTTTTTACTGTTTATCTAAAAATAAAATTCGTACTACTTGTGTTATTTTTACTAGTATTTTCTTAGAACTATTAAGGGTACATTGAACATTTGTACCTTGTTAGATAGCTATTGAAATAAGGCAGTTTTTATAATAATTTATACGCGTGTTACGTTAATATTGTTTTGAAAAAACCTAAAAGGTAAATTTCATAGCTGATTTAAAAAAAAAATTAAAGTTTTTATTTCAGATGTTCACATGATCGAAATGTTTCCAGATATTTTTCATTCCAAACGGATATCTATAATATTGGACGAGTAATCCAGTAAAAAAAATTTAAAAATGTCAAATAGATTTTTCGAAAATTAACTTTTAGGACATTAAGATCTACTTTTTGAGAAAAACAAAAAAAATTAAATATCTCAAAAACTATTGAGTTTTGCATAATATATGTTAGGGCTAAATTTACTTCTTAGATCATGCCCCATCACATCTCCAAAGGAATGTATCGAATTACCAGTAACCCTGTATATTTGTTGAAATAAATATGTCATGGGGCGGAGTTTTGTTGAACATAGGGTTTTGAGGTACCTGACTAGGTATTGAACCAGAAAAAACATTTATTGATTGTTGGTTCTGTTAAATAATTATAACAGGAAAGTATGAATTTGTTACTTGAATTACATACCGATCAAGTTGGGGCAGTCATTTATTACATTCATTATCATTATAACCATACAAGCAATTACCATAAACAATTGTCCGTTTCAAGGAAAGAATGTTTATATTTTATAAAAATATATTTACGGCGCAAATACTTTACTTTCTATTTCAGGTGCACCCAAACGAACGTTACATTTGTTATGTTATAAGTTATAACATGCAAAAGTAGAAATGAATAAATACATGAGTAACGTGGCTATATTACAATAACTATAAATAAATACAAATTTTATATACACAATACTTAAAAATCATTTTTAAAAAAAAATGGTGGTGGTAGAGGACGAAACTAATATAATATACAGGGCGGTACCTGTAGAATTTTCATAATGCAAAAAACACTGAAACGTGAAACACGATATTAGACAAATCTCAAGTACGAAAAATAGGGCATTTACGGTAGGGAGGATGTACTTGAAAAAGGCAAATATGCAAAAATATGCGTTCCTTTGAATTAATTTAATTAACCAATACCACCCTGTATAGGAAAAGATAAAAAAACAGCTACTCTAAAATAAAATAACAGCGTTGTCAGGTACTGCCTGTTCTTTTGAAATTCACTCTTTGAAAACTTCATCAATGATAAAATTAAAAGAAAAAACCCAGGTGTACTTGCATTTTCGCGCTGAAACTTCATACCATAACACTATGTGCACTAATAAAATAAATAACGGCTTACAACTCCACGCTTTCATCAAAAATTGAGCAAAAACGCGAACTACAAAGTCCGAGAAAATATCACATTAATTATTATTTAAGGAACGGTCACAGAATAAAACCTCTTCGGATCCCCGATAGTAGGTTGAAACCGTAAGTTTACCCTCTTGCCCTTTTGGTCGTCAATGTCCAAAAACGTGTTCCAATCTACAAGGTAATAAAATCCGGTTCTACGTGCCTGAGTTGTAGTTTCTGGAGCAGCCGTCGATGTGGTTGGGCTTGAATCCGGTTGACCACCGAATGAATCCTCCAAATCCTTTATATTAGGAGTAACCGTCTCTTCTGTGGTAGGCGCAGTCGTGCTCGAAGAATTTTGTTGCCGTTTCACGTCGTTTTTATTTAAACCGTAGTCGTAATTTACCGGGTTTGGTGCGCTTTGCTCGTCTAATGGGACTATTTTATTTTCCTCGTTCAGGCTTGATACGAGCTCTTTCAAATTGTCTACGTCGATTTTCTTTAAATCCTCATCGGTTACAGTGCCGTTCAGTTTTTCCAATTGTTTTACCACATCTAACAATTTATTTAGTTTTTCTAATTCTTCATTCGAAGCATACTGCTTGTCTACAGGGCTAAAAATGTGTTCTTTCTCCGTAATTTTTACCAGTGATTCGGCCCTGATCTTTTTTCCTGAAATAATAAAAGCCATAATATACAATTTAACGACCAAAAACTTTTAAGAGTTTGTCTTTCGATAACATATCCTTACCTTGCCTATCAGTAAGTCCAATATCTTCTAACACGCCTTTAAATTGTTCTGGTACTGCGTCGAAAGTTAACTGCTCGTTGTCTCTCTTCTTTGGTAAAGATTTTTCTCGTCTAGAACTCCTGCCTAGTCCAAACTGTGCCAAAAGTTCTTCCATTTCATGCCTGCTGGATTGATCCTCGGGAAGCGGCTTAAAACCCACATAAGACTCGGGTTTGACTTCCGCTTCTACTGGGTTATAGCTGTCTACAACTTCACTGGCAGCAGCAACTGTATCCTGAGGGTTGGGAATCAATCCGAAACTCATAAGCAGGTCCCTCATTTCCGGACTCAGATTATCAGCCACGTTACTTATGTCGGGGGCAGAAGTTGTTGTCGTTGTAGTAGTCTTTTTGGAAGGGCGTGCAACAAATGATGGCAATACATTTTTCATGTCTTCTTCTTCCGGAGAAGGCAAAATGCTCGCAAGGCTGAGTTTTGAAGGATCCTTAACTAACTGCTCAGGGTTCATATCTTCAAGAACGCCTGAAATATAAATAAATTAATTCGTTTTGTCGCGACCATTTTCATTGCCAATAACTAACCTTTTAAATGGTCGGGAACCAAGTCCGTTAGAGCAAAATCGGTAGTGCTGTGCTTATTATCAACTATCGGTATCTGTACTTGCTTTTCAGGAACGTTGTTAAACAGTTCCGAAGTTGTTTTTTTCACAAAGACGTTTTGAGCTTGATTTTCTTGCGTATAAAGATCATCGTTAACTTTGCTCGGAGAAAGCTTAGGTGCGTCTATAATCCTTATACCACTACTTGAAAGTGACGAGATTTCTTTCGCTGTCTCTGTTGTTGTTTCATCAGGGTACCTATGGTTTGGATGTTTTTCAGTTGTAGTTGGCCTCCTTCTTACAGGCCTCCTCCCTTTTGGATGGTAAGTTGTTAATGGTACTGTAGGTCGCTCTGTTGATGATGTCTGTTGTTCGGTTGTTGGTTTTGCAGGTCTCCTTCTACGTTGGTGAGGTTTTTTCTCTGTATACGTAGATTGGTCAATCAGTCCTTTCGTTGAAGTTGAGACTGTTGGAGCGGAAGCAGTCGTCGTTGTAGAAGTAGTGGTTTTCTTTTGTATGTTTCCTCGAAACAATTTGTCCTTCTCCGCTGTTGACATCTTGACTTTATCTAAAACACATACCGATTTAATTCTTCGTTGGATATAATAAGTACAATATTTGAATGAATTATTTGAGTAGATTTTGAAAAATTAGGCGTTGAAAAGTTCGCCTCAATTGTAAAAGGGATACAGATAATTAAAAGAAAAACAAAATATTGGATATAAGACGTACATCTCACAGATTTCGAGATATTTTTGAACACATAACTTTTAGTTACTTTTCAATTTATCACCGTTTTTCGGTAGTCGTTTTTTAAATATTAATAAACATATTAGTTACCTAATTCAGATGTGTTGGTGATGTCTGTAGGTTTCGGTTTAGAAATAGACTTCTCTAGTGTTTTTTTGAACGGTTCTGCACCAACAATATGGGTAACTGGCGGTTTTGTAAATAGCTCTTCCATATTGTTCTCGTTCGAATTTGAAGGTGTATACGGCATCACCACCATAATAGCCTTGGGATCGCGATCTTTTACATTTTCGTTTGGTAAAGTATTTTTAGCCATATCTGCTTTCGTTATATTTTCCAACAAATCCAAAATTTCTCCCCGAGTAAGACGTGGCAATGTCGGATTGGCTTTAATCATATCTTCAACTTCTTTGATGGTTGCTTCTACATTATTATGCGACTTTAGGGCTGAATTTGTTTCTATAGATTTAGGATATTGTCTGTGTTGTACCAACTGGTTTATTTCTTCGGGAGGTGCCTTATTTCTTATATCTGGTATCCTAATCGATTGAGGATGGCACAAAATTACTTCAATTAAGCCTAGCATGGCAACAACGTTTCGAATCTGAAAATTAATGATTTATTTATAACTTTATTTGTAGGTAAGCATCAAAAATATTTTATTTGCGATAGATTCCTCTTTTCATTTTAATACATCTAGGTACGTATAATTATTATTATTTGTTCTTACACAAAACTACCATTCAAAGTCATACTTATAAAATGGTAATTATTTGTTTGTAAAATTGAAAGTGTAGTTGTTGAAATTTCATATTCTGTCTTTGCTAATGCATTACAAGAAGTCGAGAAATAATTTTATTTGTAGACAGTGTCATAATGTTAACTTATAATAATTATTTATTCAATGTTTTTCCAAACTTTTATATATTTACTATGGTTTACCAATAAGTTGACAAAATCGCATTTCTAAGTATTGGTTAATGCTTTCAAATTTTTAAAGCGAAACCCAAAAACGAGGAAATACTTCGAAATGACATTCAAGTATGTTAATAAATCAATTATTTACTAATAAAGCACAACATTTGAGAAAAAAAATGGTTTACTCTCTAAAATGCAAAGTTAAACGTAGATATAGCAACTTATAGGATCTTCAAGATGAGGAAAGTACTTAAAAAGGAAAGTGTGCGAAAACTGATTAGATTAGAGTAAGTGGTATCAGTGTCAATAGTTTTATAATTTAAATTCAACCGCATAAAATCGCATCGCATAAACTGAGATAATTTGTGGTTTTTATTACCATAATCACATATAACACGGAATTTCTGCAGTATTAGTACATAGAATTGGCCATCATTTTCAAGAAGTGTGTCAGCCTTATAAGATATTGATAAAATTACCAAATATATAGCAACTAAAATTTCATAATGTTTTAACGATTCATTTACAACTTTCAAGATATTTGTATATTGCAAGACGTGACAAGTGTCTTCAACCTTCGTGACACAAATACATGTTTTATCAACTGCTACTTTCGTCGACGTTGAAAAAAAAAAATTAGATAATTTTGAATCTCTTAGTAAAGTACATTATTGTGAAAAATCCAATTAGGTTAGAAATGAAACGGAACTAATTGAAGGTTGAAACCTTCACGAATCGATAGTGTTGATGACACTTAATAATAGCTCCATTGATATCTTGTGTTCGTCATAAAACAAATAATCGAGAATTTGGATCCTAGAGCTTCCATAATAGTAATGGCCCTAAAGAATCAAATTGCAAGAAAATTTGCAAAATTATGCAATTGTACTCCGGAATCCAAACATGTAAGAATATACTTGGTATTTCATTTCAAATTTCAAAGTTAGAGTCTTTCCCGGGGAAACTGGATGTTATAGAAAAATGTCAAATAATAAAAAATTGGCAGGTTTTAGTATATATTACTCCTGTCAAGTTTGAAACCCACAACTTGATTACTCTAGAAACTATGGCTTGTCTAATGATTCTTTTGACACCCAGCAGACAATATTGTAGACCAAATGCTCTGGTAGGAAACAGAATAATTTTCCTATCAGATAGTTCATTTTTGTCCTGAAATCTAGATATACAGGGTGTTTCAGTTTACATTTCCACAGCCGGTATCTCGGAAATTAAAAAATATATTTTTATTCTGTAAATAGATTTCTATGATTAATGCCTTCTTCAAGAAGTACAATTTATTATTATAACATTATCACCAGAGATAGCGCTGCAGTTTAAAAATATTTTTCGATCAAGGAAGGTTTGAAACATATGCCATTCGATTAAGAATTAAGTTTTAAGTAAAATTGTTCTTATTCCAAAAAGTCAGATCTGCAGTAGATTTTGAGATATTTTATTTTTATTGTCTAAATTTGAAGTGTTGTCATTTTTTTAAATTGCTCTAACTTTGTTAATGTTGGTTTCCAGATGTAGGATCTTGGTAACCTTTTTGCCTGCTGTAAGAGAATTATTTACTGATGGGATTTTTTTTAATAGCACTACCGATTTTACCGGAAATTAATTTTAAATTGAGAAATTTAAATGCACAAACAACAAATAAGATAATTTTATTTTTTAACAATACATCTTGACAAATATATTTACAATAAATGCTCGAAATTACTTCCGTTTGCTTGAATACACATATCAAAGCGATGTAACAATTCCTCGTTGCATGTCCTTAATAATGTGTATCTATTAATTGCACCAGCGCAGCGCCATATCTTCTATTGACTCTTGATATACTTGACCTTTTAAATATCCGTACAAGAAAAAGTCCAGAGGGGTCAAGTCTGGAGAACGCGCGGGCCATCTAACCGGTTCTGAGGTGCCAATTCAGCGCCTTGGAAATGTGTTATTCAAATAATCTACAACAATATTAGTGTTGTGGAGTGATACGCCATCTTGCTAAAACCAAATTTCAGCTCTGTTGTGGCGGAACATTTTGTAAAAGTCTTGGTAACTTTCTAAAGATCTTAAATAACGCACACCGGTTAAATTTTCATGGTATAGAAACGGACCTATAATTTAACCATTTAAAAAACCACACCTTTCATTTATGCTGAACACAGTTTGGTTTCTTGTTCGAATCATCCATCTTGGATTGTTTTCCGACCAATATCCACAGTTATGTTTTGTAATTGTGCTGTTACTGTGAAATTTACTTTCGTCACTCCAAAGTACATTTTTAAGAAAATTACAATTTCCTTCATAAAGAACAGAGAACTCAGCAAGTAAGGTTAAGCGACAATCATAGTCCGTTGGCAATACACGATGTAATAAGTGTGGTTTATATAGAAAGTACTTACTTTCTTTTAAGATTTTTTGGCACGATGATAGTGATATATTGGTGAAGGCTTTATTATTTGCCGCAATGATGGGTGGGGGTCATTGTTAACGGTTTGTAAAACTAGAGCCGTATTCTCCTGGGTTCTTGCTGTTCGAATTCTTTCACGTTTTAACTGTTAACTACCATATTATAATAAATTGTTACACAAATTGGAAAAAGTCTTGCAATGGAGTTGGGGTCTGTTTTGAAATTTTATTGATACATATGCGTTTGGCCGCCTTAACATTTTTATTGCTTTTTCAATAAATTAATAACATACTAACTTTGTCGACATTGGTATGGCCATATTTTGGACAAATTTTACAAACGTGTTCTTAAAATGACACACAAACCAAAATTAATCTTCTGATAGTTAATAAATAAACAATTACAATTTTTCCATGGCTAACGAAAGTTAAAAGTCAGAACTTAACTTGAGTGGTTAGCAATCCCATTTTTCGTGCGAGAATTCGGAGATCGAATCTCGGTCGAGGCTCAACTTTTTTCGATTTATTATTTTGCAAGTAACGTGGTAAGATTAAAAATGTAAATAATACATCCAAGTGATAGAAAGTGCCGAGCAAGAATTTTTTAGTTATTTTAATTTAAGTTTCTCAAAAGTGCTATAAAAGAAAATTTCCCAACAGTAAATAATTCTCATATAGCAGGTAAAAAAGTTGCCAAGAACCTACATCCGAAAACCAAGATAAAAAAAGTTACAGCAATTAAAAAAAATTACAACACTTCAAAGTTGGACAATAAAATTAAAATATCTCAAAAACTACTGGATATGATTTTTAGGAATAAGAACAATTTTTCTTAAAACTTAATTCTTAATCGAATGGCATATGTCACAAACCTTCCTTGATCGAAAAATATTTTTAAACTGCAGCGCCATCTCTGGTGATAATATTATAATAGTATATTGTACTTCCTGAGGAAGGCATTAACCATAGAAAACTATTACCGTTTACAGAATAAAAATATATTTTTTAGTTTCCGAGATATCGGCTGTGGGAATGTTAACTGAAACACCCTGTATATGGAATGCTATGGACTTTCAATTTTTCTGTTGAAAATATGGTCGGGTGCTGTAATTTAAAAAACATGAATCCTAGGATAACGGTGCAATAAACAAAGTTGTAGGAAATTTTCGTCTCAATTTTTCAATCTTCAAAATGATTTTTAAAAATCGATTTAGTAGCACCAGCGGGAGCCGAGATATTTTATGAAACCATTTTTCCATATGGCATCGCAAGGCCAAACGTCCGGTTTTTATAAACCTGAATTTATGTTTATTTTACCATCCCCATATAATAACATGAAATACTATTCACTAACTCTTTATTCCAGTATCGGGTCTTCTCTATAGAAAAATTCTGTAGTTATTGAACTATATGAAAGAAAGAAAAAATTCGAAATGAAAAATCTGATTTTTTGGCAGTCAATAACTAGTTCTAGTTATTCTAGTTGTAAGTGTATATTTTCGAAAACGAATGCTCAACACTAACATATTTAAAATATGTAAAATTATCATGAAAGCAGCGTGAAACATCTTCTCGGCTGGAAACTTTTGAAGAATAGAACATCTGATGACCTACTTGCAAAAAAACTTATCTGATAATAAACTAACTCTACAAAATCGTTTAGTTTAGTTTCGTTGTTTTCGTCATAAATACGACAGCGCCATAATATGAATTGCCCATCTGTTCAATTATCTTTTATGATGGGACCGAGATATCGATGTATCATTTTTGTTTGCTATTAGCGAAACTATTTGATCATTAGATTAAAATGATTTTTGGTAATATGAATAGTAAAAAGATAGCTTTCCTTAGCATTTTCAGAGTTAGGGTAACCCTGGAAGTACTCTTCCCATTTTATCACCCGACTAAAATTAAAACATATTTATTTTAAAATATTTGAATATATTTCAAAACTTTTACTGCGTTACATCTAGATTGGAAGAGAAAGTAAATAATAAAACATACACATAGTAATGAAAGCTAATAAAACATAAAACAATGAACTTTAGATGGACTCTACTTATTTAAACTATTAAATTTAAATTTCTGTAAATTAAAAAGGGTGACCTGTCCTTGATAATATTAATTTAGGTTAGTAGGATCAAATGCATTAGCCAATGATCGATTAGACATTATAACTGTTCGAATTATCATTAACATAGTTATCATTTTAATTAATTCCGTTTTTATTAACGCATCTAATTTGACATAGAATCAAATACGAAACTGTGTCGACTTATTAGTTGAAATGCAAACCCAACGTAGTATGCAAAACTAGTAATCTCTATATTATGAAACATGCGTTAAGGGTAACATTTCAGGCCCGGGGAATGAATTAACACAACGTATGAAAGATAGGTGTACTTTTCGCACGAGTAGAAAGCAGCAGTCACAAAAACAATTATGGAACAATATACATACATATTGCAATCTCATTTTTTAGAACTGACTTGCTGAATAACAAAGTTGGAATGTGCTGTAAAATGAGGATCAAAATCAAACTATGTAGTATGACAACTATTAATGTAAATTTTGCTACTGACTGACTGATTTGCTTTTCCAAATGTTGTGAATATTAACTTCTAAAATACAACTAAAAATTGACATCTTCTTTTCAAATATAAATTAAAAATCTATGAGTCTCTCTAAAAATTTATCTTTGGGTAAATTATAGCTAAAAGACCATTTGAAAAGACAAAAGAGTAAAAATTCGAGAAAGTTCATAACTGGAACAATGGCATTAAAAAACCCTACCATACACAGCTAGCTCCTTGTTTACAATTTTGCATTGATAACTCTCAACAATCTGTCACCGAAGTATCACAAACAACGAAAAATTTTTATTGAAAAAAAGAATACATGGTTCAATACAGCAATTTCGAAAAACTGGATATGATTATTACTTACGGTCAATTCGGCAGAAATTCAAGTACGGCTGAAAATCATACAGATTAAGTTATCCAAATCGGAGACATACAGATCATAAAACGTTTTTAAATTTAAAGACACATTTGCTACAACGTGGAAGCTTCGAGAAAGGGAAACGTGAATGTACGAAAAAAAAATAGAAATGACCTTAATACTAATACGGCAGTAGTTTTGCAGTATGCTGAAAACGATCCACTGACGGGTCGTTTTCTTCATGTTAAAGAATCCTTTCCGATAACAAATTTCATTTTTATAAAGTACATCTTGTTCATCATTTGCGTCCTGAGGATCTGCAAAGAATTTATTTTCTCTCCCATTTATCAATACTGTATGAAGAAGATAATACATTAGTACGAAATATTCTATGGAGCGATTAAAGTCGTTTTTATTATAATAACTTGATAAATAGAGATATACAGGGTGTTTCAGTTAACATTCCCACAACCGATATCTCGGAAACTAAAAAATATATATTTATTCCGTAAACGATACTAGATTTCTATGATTAATGCCTTCTTCAGGAAGTACAATTTACTATTATAACATTATCACCAGAGATGGCGCTGCAGTTTAAAAGTATTTTTCGATCAAGCAAGGTTTGAAACATATGTCATTTTTCCAATTTATGTAACAATTTATTACAATATGGTAGTTTTAAGAAGTTAAAACGTGAAATAATACGAATAGCAAGAACCCAGGAGAATACGACCTTAGTTTAGTTTTACAAACCGTTAACAATGGATCCCCACTCGTCATTGCGACAAATAAGAGCCTCCACCAATTATTACTATCGTCGTTCCAAAGAATCTTAAAGGAAAATAAGTACTTTCCATATAAACCACACTTATTACATCATTTACTGCCAACGGACTACGATTGTCGCTTAACCTTACTTGCTGAGTTTTCTGTTCTTTATGAAGGAAATTGTGATTTCCCTAAACATGTACTTTGGAGTGATGAAAGTAAATTTCACAGTAACGGCACAGTTACAAAACAAACCAAGATGAGTGGATGATTCGAACAAGAAACCAAACTGTGTTCAACGTAAATGTATGGTGTGGTTTTTTAAATGGTTATATTATAGGTCCATTTCTATACCATGGAAATTTAACCGATGTGCGTTATTTAATATTTTTAGAAAATGAGTTACCAAGACTTTTACTAAATGTTTCCCACAACAGAGCTGAAATTTGGTTTCAGCAAGATGGCGCACAACCCCCACAACTCTAATATTATTGTAGATTATTTGAATAACACGTTTCCGAGGCGCTGGATTGGCACCTGAGGACCGGTTAGATGGCCCGCGCGTTCTTCAGACTTGACCCCTCTTGATTTTTCCTGTGGGGATATTTAAAAGTCAAATATATCAAGAACCAATAGAAGATATGGCAGATTTATACAATAAAATCTACACTTGCGCTGGTGCAATTAATAGATACACATGATTAAGGATATGTAATGAGGAATTGTTACATCGCTTTGATATGTGTATTCAAGTAAACGGAAGAAATTTCGAGCATCTATTGTAAATATTGTTGTCAAAATATATTGTTAAAAAATAAAATTACCTTATTTGTTGTTTTTCCATTTAAATTTTTCAATTTAAAGTAATTGAAAGTAAGTAAGTAAAGTCGGAAGTGCTATTAAAAAAAATTTCCCACCAGTAAATAACTCTCTTACAGCAATCAAAAAAGTTACCAAGAACCTACATCCGGAAACCATTATTAAAAAAGTTACAGCAATTTAAAAAAAAATACATTTCAAAGTTAGACAATAAAATTAAAATATCTCAAAAACTACTGCAGATCTGACTTTTTGGAATAAGAACAATTTTACTTCAAATGTAATTCTTAATCAAATGGCATATGTTTCAAATCTTCCTTGATCGAAAAATATTTTTAAACTGCAGCGCCATCTCTGGTGATAATGTTATAATAGTAAATCGTACTTCCTGAAGAAAGCATTAACCATAGAAATCTATTACCGTTTACAGAATAAAATTATATTTTTTACTTTCCGAGATATCGGTTGTGGGAATGTTAATTGAAACACCCTGTATATAATGGCAAATTTAATACCTAAATTATTAGAAGATATTCCCATTAGCCAGATAGTGGATCACTGCATACGGTAAGAAATGTAGCAAGTTCTCTAGACACTATTATTAGATATAATGGATTGGAATTAACCGGACTTGATTGGCCAACTCGGTCACCTGACATGACTCCGCTAGACTCACTTTACTTAAAAAGAAGAATTTTGATGAACCGATGGAAGATATCGCTAATTTATAAACTAAAAGTTATGCCAGTTGTGCAGCAATTAGTGAAAACATACTATCAGCCGCCTGCGATAAAAGACTCACACTGTCGTTGCGATTATGCATGTATCAAAACAAAAGTAACATTAACTTTATTTGTTTTAAAATCATATTTTGTAATTCTTAGATTGTAATTAGATTTTGTGTTTAAGTCTTAAAATATGACGTACTATTAGAGTTAAACATTTTCAAAGCTTCCATCATCAGAAAATATTTTCTAGGTGTCGCAATGCTCTTGCCGTAATCGACAACAACGCCATTTGAACTTCAAAATATGATCTTTAGGTGTTTCTGTCCACTGATGTTTAGAGCAATCGAATGTCGCTTTTATTTTCCTAGTAATAATTCTGCGGAGGTTTAGCTGAATCGCCCGGTGTATAAAGTGGTGGATGCGCCGGTTCTTACATTTTTTATATATTTTTTTTTCACATTGAATTTTTACATAGAGTATTGAATTATAACACCAACCATTGGTTGTAACAAACATTAATTTTCATTCATTATTAAAATTTTAATATATTCCTAAAGTCTCTAAACAACCGGTTTACTGCATCGTTCAAAATGACCGGTCTACATAAAGTCACCTATAAATAATCCCAAAAAACTTTAATTCGAATATACGAATTCAAATTATTTTTTTATTTTCAAATTGCACCTCAATAGCCATTTATCCAACTTCTCACTTCACTCTGGAAATGCGTAGACAAAAAAATAGGTTCACAAATTCACTTTTACTTCTACTAAATTATTAACCAATTAACCCAGATATCAAGAACAAACATACCATTTTGTAAATTCGTTTTCTTTGACTTTCTATGCTGATTCAAATAATACACATTATTATACACAATTTTCCATGCTCAAGGTACTTGTTGCGTAACAAAATTAGTAGCGTTCTTCGCGTAAGAATACGAATTAGTAAAGAACTTTCACAGCACTGCCGGGCGGTGACTGTGCAAGGATGACCTGGAAACCAAGACTAAAAGTAAAGTATACAAGAATCGTTTCGATTCCAGTTCCCCACTAAGAAGTTTATTAACGATCCCTTGCGGGTGGCTTTAGATAGACAAGGGGCTTCAATGTATCTTTTTGTAGCTTTTCAATATTATTTTTATTCTATAATTGGTTAGTTGTAGCTTAATGAATAACGTAGGGGTCAGTATAAAATTTATTATCGCAAAAACGCTACAGACGGGACCTAGTTGTTAATATAACAGTACTTCCAAGTCCTGAATGTTTTTCTCCTGCAACCGTTATAGTAATACCAGACTAATAAGAGTAAAAAGAATCAGGAAGATTTTAATGGTGTGTTAAATTCAAAACTCAGAGCCAATGTTAGATATAAATCTCTCCTATACCCAGGTAAATTTTGGAAGAAACTTCCAAGCAAGCAAAATATTAATTGTTTTTTGAAAATGAATGAAAAATCTTCTTTAACACATTTACTCTAGTAGCTATCTCTCGCAAAAATCAATGAAATTGCGTTAATCCCCGACTCGATTTTTTTTTAATCGTTGGG
The DNA here is from genome assembly GCA_963675555.1 of Leptura quadrifasciata. Lineage (NCBI taxonomy): Eukaryota > Metazoa > Arthropoda > Insecta > Coleoptera > Cerambycidae > Leptura > Leptura quadrifasciata. Next base: position 352,516 of record OY776678.1, on the reverse strand, counting down.
GAGGGCCATGGATAGTCTAAATACAATTTCACCACCCATTTTCAGGCCCAAGAATATTGATCCTACTGATACAATGGTAATAACTAAAGTTGTAGAGAACCAAATTTTCTACAAGTTTAGTTAACATCATTTTCTCTCTAGACTAACATCCAACACATGAAATTTTACTTATTTTGTTTTATTGCTATTAGCAGCCATTCATATTAGCTTAAAAATAGTCCAATAGAAAAAAATATATAAAAAGTTTTGCCACTTGGGAATGAAACTTGTCAAGGGACGTACTTTCAAAATAAAAAAGATTTCCCAAGCAACAAGTAGGATCTTCATCCCTAAAACACACCCCTAACGGACAATTCGGTAGTTTTTACGATTTTCTCGAAAACCGTTTGTCCTACTAAAAAAATACGTACAAAAAATATTCCCAGTAAAATTCTTCATAAAAAATGTTTATTACCTAAATTGTTTAGAACAGAGGTTTTCGAGAAATCAGCTATTGAAGTTAGGGGTTGCATTAACAGAGATTCACGAACATGGGATATAATGTATCACTTATAATCTTATTCATTCATGCTATTAGTGGCTGCGATACCACATCAGGATCCTTTTCTTTGGGAAGAGCAAACAACAGTTTGTACCTCTATTTAATCACAGAAAGAACCTTCATAGTATAATTCAGATTTTTAGTAATGCTATGTCAACTCAACTGAAATTGAGCAAGCTAGGGAAAGGTTTATATTGGAGCTCTATAAAGATTATAGGGCAGTCTCAGTGAGCAAATATATGCTTATTTTAATAAATTTGTTGGCCAAGCGGGGAGTGCCGTGGTTCATTCAAAATTACCTCCCACGTCGGCAGCAGTACAAAGCATTCCCGTCGTAGTTATCTTCAAGTGCAAATATGGCGTGGACAACATTTGCATCCTGAGCTTTGGGGCTGGAAAAAAAATATGATGCCCTGTCACCTGTCTATACCACTGAGCCACGCGTCCCGGCTTCTGTTTTAAAATTAATAACCTGCACTTGCAAACAAGGTTGTGGAAAGAGATGCAGGTGTACTAAGGCAGGCTTACATTGCACAACTACGTGCAGAAATTGCCGTGGCCAAAGCTGTACCAATACAGATACCACAGATGATGTTGATACTACCGAAGACGTATTATAAATTTAGTTTGACTTAGTGGATCAGGTGTCAAGGAAAAACCACTTTTAAAAAACGCGCCGATAATTCTACCTCAATGATGGTGTGGAAACGAGTGCTCCTGTATAAATCGTAAAACTTTTTTTATAAACCCTTTCTCCACTACAATACAACCTTATATTAAATCACAGAGTTCCAAAATTATACCTAAAATACATGACTATACCATGTTCATGAATCTCTGTTAATGCAACCTCTAACTTCAATAGCTGATTCTGGAAAACCTCTGTTCTAAACAATTTAGATAATAAATACTTTTCTATGCAGAATTTTACTGGAAACATTTTTTTGTATGTATAATTTTTTTCCCAGGACAAACGGTTTTCCAGAAAAACGCGAAATACTACCGAATTGCACTTTAGGGGTGAGTTTTAGGGATGAAGCTCCCAATTGTTGCTTAGGAAGTCTTTTTATTTTGACAAGTTTAATCTCCAAGTGGCAAAACTTTATATATTTTTTTCTATTTATGCTAATATGAATGGCCTATATACAACTTTTGGACATACTTTTAAAATTAAGTTATTATATTATGTAGAACTTAATGCCGAATCAATTTCTGAAACGCCTAAAGCTATTCGCGCTTGTGTTCATCCCATATGTTAATATTTAGGACACATTTTTTATCCAAAACACTACTATGAAATGAAAATTTGAAAATTAGCAGCTATTTCTTTAAATACTTAGAACTCGGCATACCAATATCTTTGTTAACATGGAATCTAGAATAGATCTGACAATTGTATCGAATGTCAAATTAAACTTAAACATGGCTGCACAACAATTAAGTATTGCTGATAAAATTGAAATAATAAGAATTGTTGGTGACAGTGTGCACTCTTATCGAGATGCAGTCAGTATCTTCAATTTGAGACATCCAGAATGTCCACAGACTCGATACACCACGGTTGGTTCAATTAATAGAATATTTAATAGAACTGGAGATGTAAACTTAGAGCCAAAAAATACAACGTTGCCGATCGTCCACTGAATCAAGTAATATTAGATGCTGTTAATGCTGAACCACAGAAGACCTATACCAGAAGAGACACTTTCGGCGGAACGTTTGATGTTTTATTGACAAATTGGGGTGACCTTCGGCCATCTTTTTGGTGGTATCAAGCGGGAAATTTAAATGTCCCATAATTATATTTATTGATGCAACAAAAATTTACACCAAAATTAAAGGCTTATTAGAAGGTTTTATGCACATACAATAAATTAAATAAATGACTGCCAAAAAACCTGGTGGAGTGCACACAATCTAAAGTTATTGTATAAATGATTTGGGTCCTTATCAGCTAGATTCTCACGGTTACAAGCTATTATCCATACATTACATCTATAGACAACAACAAATTACATAACATATTTAAAAATCGTATTTTATAACCAACCGTGCAGCATCCTTTGGGAGTCTAAACAGCGCAATGTCTTTATTTGTTGTTCTGCTTGGGCAGCCGCGAACAACATACACAGTTCCCCCTTTTCCACCCATCATAAAACACACAACACAATAATGAATAATTATCAAGTAAACAAACTACCAACTCTACGCTACAAACACAGTGACAATAACAATAACTCAAAATACAATACCAATAACAATAACTCAAAATACAGTAAAAGATTTATAGGTTGACAATAATACCACCAAAAAGATGGCCGTCTCAGAAAAATTCAATATTGGCGGGAAGGCTGAAAGTCCATTCTGGTATAGGTTTTCTGTGGCTGAACCACGTGTTAGTGTCAGAGATTTATCTCTAAACTTGAATGTAGACAGAAATAAAATTTGGAGGTGCCTTAAACGCCATAATTTAAAACCATATAAGCCCAAGTTTTTACACACTATGAAAGAAGAAGAAGACGCAGAGAGCAGATTGGAATATTTCTCCTGGGCACAGGGTTTGTTTTTAAATGACACACATTTTTCTTTAAAAAAAATTTTCAGTGATGAGGCTACTTTTACAATAAATGGCGTGGTCTCATCGCAAAACTCAAGGTATTGGTCAACGGTAAACCCACACTGGGATATAAATTGTAAACGGCAGTATTCCAAAAAAATAAATGCCTGTTGTAGAATTTTAAATGAAACCTTGATTGGGCCATTTTTCTTTGATGACACTTTAAATAGTGTGAGATTCCTATATTTTTTAACACATGAACTTCGAGAGGCCGTTCAAAATTTACCTTTAGCCGTGCAGCAAAATCTCGATTTCTAATTAAAAGCAGTAATAGTTAAAAATTGGCTGAATAACAATTTCCCTATGCGTCGATTTAGAAGAAATAGTCCTTTAATTGCGTGGCCACCTAGATCACCAGACGTCACCCCTGTGAATTTTTATTTAATAAGAAGAAAATTGAAAAATGTATCAGAATTGATGGAGGAGTAGTGGAGGAAGATAACATTTAATATTTACTTTTTAAAATTATATTTTTGTTTAAGTAATAATTTTTAATGTTGTTTGTTACAATGACTAACAAAAATAAGAGTTTAGTTATTTGATATTCTCTGTAAAGAAAAAATGTATCCTGATGCTTAATTCGCGTCATTATTACACGACTACCAAGTAAATATCCGACAATAAATAACTGGAATAGTAGCGTGATTATTATTGAAATCATAGATATTTTTTTAACGAAATTTGATATGCAGAGGTTTTAGGCCATGCCGAACAAGATTCTGCAAAAACAAAAATCCCAAAACTTCTCATTTTTGCCAATTTCTTTTGATCATAGTCGGCGTATTTATTTTCGACAAAAATTAAATAGTTTTTTAATCACAATCTGAAACACAAGAAGTATACCAAATTTGATCTAAATCGATCCACAAATGGCGGAGATATTGGGGTGTAGTAGTGAAAAGTGAGACACACTGTAGATAGCGACTAGAGTAATTAATTTCAATTTCATGTACGAGATAACGTTTGCAATAAATTAGTACGTACTTACCATCTTTTCTGCTGCCGCTGCCATTTTAGTTTGAAAATGAAATGCATCTCTTCTTCAAGACTAGCAAGACTATTTTTAAAAATTGCCACGTGTAGTTTATATTTATGGTATCGGAATAACTTTTCTCCTTTTGCCATTTGGCATGCATGTAGTAAGTGCTTGCTCTCAAACTGCTTTTCTACTACTTCTTTTTCAAATTTCCTGTAAGAATATTATTAAAAATTGCTATTTATATTTATAGTAACAACATACCAATTCATCTCTCTTTACCCTTTGGAATGTATTGGAATGAAATCATATCCTATCATATTCTATTGTAAAAATACATTCATACAAAAAAAATTATTTTTACGAAAATTGTGCTGATTTATATAACCTACAAAAGGTTTAAAGACATTTGAAATCCATGGCCTACTTTAAGAGTTATGGCGGAAAATATCGAAAATGCGGAAAACGTCTAAGCCAAATATCTCTGTTATTTGAAGAGATACGAGAAAATTCTAACGCGAAAATTTTTTGCAAAACAGAGTGTTTCAACGAGGTTTTATCTAATTTTTTTCAAAACCGCTGTATTTTGAGATTTACTCTTCAGGCTGTTAAAAAAATTATTTCGAAACGGGCGGGAAATGGCGCCATTAAATAGAGTATTTTCCTCCCTCTTCAACGATGTATCTCATGCCATATTTATTCATTGGTATTAAGTAATTATAAAAACATTTTTTAAACCAATAAATTTTTTTTAACAAGCATTATACTTGCCGTGGAGAAGTATGATTAAATAAAACGATCAAATAATTCAACTTGTTCAAATCTTTGCTATAATAAAACATTAACACAATTAAGAAGAATAAAGTAAATTCAGGTAACAAAAAACAAAATAATAATCAAGAAAGCAACACGGAGCAATTATGGAAAGAATATTCGCAGTTATACCAATGTATAGAGGTCCTCCATAAAAGCGTCACTCCTTGTTCAGAAAGTTAAAATGTCTTTACCAATTAATTTAAGTATAATTTTCATTTGTTTGTATTTCATGATTTCCCTATTATTTCAATTATTTTAAAATAGTTGGCTAAACAAACTTGACAATTTAGTTTTTTGACAGATCATCTCAGTTAATACTTAAACTCTCACTCAATCACACTCGTTTAAGAATTTAGAATTTTCAAAAATGATTTTCACTCACATTGATCGTTATAATATGTTCGTTACATATTGCCAATGCAATTTTAACTCTGGATTAGCTCAAATAGAATATAGAAACAGATTTCCACAAGCACTACAGCCGAATAAAACTGTTCGGAAAATTAGCTACGAAACTGAAAAATAATGGTTCGCTTTTAAAGAAGAAGACAAGGTTGAACAGTGTTTACTAATGTAAATAAGGTAAACCGAGTTATTAATTATGTGAGAAATAAATATACAGAAAATTTGGAAACATCATTAAGAGAAATTCAAATTGCTTGTCATATAAATAAAACAAGTGCTAGAAAAATTTTAAAGAAAAATGGTTACCGGTGTTATAAAGCCAAAAAAATTCACAATTTACAAGCGGGGGACAAACCAAGGAGGACGACTTTTTGTAGGTGGCTGTTGGAAAAGAAGCGTGCTGATCCATTAATATGTAGTAAAATTCTTTGGTCCGACGAGGCAAATTTTTCCAATAACGGATTTTTTAATCGCAATATTCATTACAAATGGACTTCTAAAAATATACACTGGCATAGACCGACTGGATTTCAAAATCGTTTTTCAATAAATGTGTGGATAGGTATTTTAGGCACCAATTTAATAGGTCCTTATTTTTATGATGGTCACCTCAGTGGTCAAAGGTACCTAAACTTATTGAGAAATGAATTTAACGAATTCTTAGATGATCTACCTTTAGAGAATCGACACAACTTTCAATATTTTCAACAAGATGGAGCTCCACCCCACAATTCCCAGATTTGCCTAGATTATTTAGACGAAATTTTGCCTCAACATTGGATAGGTACCAATGGCTTTATTCGATGCCTCCCTCGTTCTCCACATATAACCCCAATGGATTGTTTCCTTATTAAAGGTAAGGTGTTTTCGACGACACCGCAAAATGTAGAGGACCTAAAAGCTCGAATTCAACAGGCATGTATTACAGTTACCCCCGAAATGCTGAGTAATGTTTTAAATGCAGTGCCTCGCCGCGCTCGATTGTGCATAAGAAATCGCGGTGGACACTTTGAACACTTGATATGATATCTTAAAAGTTATTTTGAGGATTAAATAAATATTAATGTTCTGTGTGCTATATATTTTTTATTTTTAATTTGTTTTTGTTACCTGAATTTACTTTATTCTTCTTAATTGTGTTAATGTTTTATTATGCAAAGATTTGACCAACTTATTGAATTATTTTATCGTTTTATTTAAACATACTTCTCCACGGCAAGTATAATGCTTGTTAAAAAAATTTATTGGTTTTAAAAAAATGTTTTTATAATTACTAACGTAGTACCAATGAATAAATATGGCATGTGATATATCCCTGAAAAGGGAGGAAAATACTCTATTTAATGGCGCCATTTCCCGCCCGTTTCAAAATATTTTTTTTAACAGTCTGAAGAGTAAATCTCAAAAAACAACGGTTTTGAAAAAAAAATAGATAAAACTTCGTTGAAACAATCTGTTTTGCAAAAAATTTTCGCCTTAGAATTTTTCTCGTATCTCTTCAAATAACGGAGATATTTGGCCTAGACGTTTTCCGCATTTTCGATATTTTCCGCCATAACTCTTAAAGTAGGCCATGGATTTCAAATGTCTTTAAACCATTTTGTAGGTTATATAAATCGGCACAATTATCGTAAAAATACTTTTTTTTTGTACGACCGATATTAAGTGAGATATTTTCGAAGGCCCTGATAAAATAGACTGCCTGTATATATTTGTTACTAGCACTTACCTTCAACCATTTTTAACCGTTCATTCGTTGCGGTACATACAAAACGCAAAAATTAATATAATATTAAAAACACTCACCTAGAGATGTTTTCACCATATCCTATCACGTTCGGAACTTACCTATACATAAATAGGAACAGAAGTATTAGGAAAAATAATGATAAGTCCTATACGCATAAATACCTTTAACTCCTGTCCCTAAAGCCGGAACGTCCCCATTATAGTAACCGTTTAAACCTCCCAGATCGATCACACTCTGAAACAAAAGAAGAAAAAATAATTAGACATCATCAAATAGTACATAAAATAGCAAAACATATTCTAGAATTTAATAACGATTTGTGGAAACTAAGAACATGAACAATATAATTAAGTGAGCTTTTCGCCGTTCAAGAGAGTATCATCTGGGGATGACACAATTTTGTGGTGTTCATGTTTAGCAAGCTACAAACTTCACTTGTGATTTTTCTGTTGATAAGAAAACTAAATCTAAACAGTTAGGGTATACTGACTGAAGCAGACCACCCACAAAACAACAATTATTAAAGAAATGTTTCAATTGTCTGTTACTAAGACCTTGTTTTCTTTTTGCTTTAATTTGTAGCACTCTAGGTATTTATAAACAGAAAAAAAATCGTGCAAATACCTTTGAGGATTCGACCTTAAAATCACTTTCAAACTGTAAAAACCAGTTTTTCGCATTTTTTTCGAAACTCGTTAATTTCTGTGAAAATTATTAAGTATAACAATTATTTTAGCACAGCGTGTCCCATTTTGCTTGGAACCACTCCTATAAAAAGTATATTTAATATGATGGGGGTTTATGAGGCTAAATAAGTAAATAAAGAAACAAGTTATTGCCTTATACCTCAAGAGAAACAACAATGCAGCTACGGACACGTGTTTCGGAGTTATTGCTCCTCATCAGCGTAGCGTAGCTTAGCGAATATATTTTTTAATGTAGATCTTTAAAAAGCGCATCTTTGTGTACACAAATGATTTGTATCAAATTTCATTGAAAAAATCGAATAAAAATTCAGAAATTGCCGAAAAAAATTAACTGTTGCATGGGATTGTGTACTGAAATAACTGCCAAATGAATGATTCATTGTTGATGAGTAGATATTGCTTATTTGCTTATTATTATAATCATACCCGCGCAAAAGTTTACTTTTCAAGAAAAAATGGGAGTTGTTGGTGATAATGTGAGATCGTGAAGAGAAGCTGCCCGAGAATTCAATAAAAGAAATCCAAATCGACGGCCGCCACTTATCGACAGCACCGTTCGAAAAATAATAAAATGTTTTAATGATACCGGTAGTGTTTCAGAAACAAATTCTAGAAGATCTGGCCACCAGAGGCAGCTTAATGCTATTTTGGCATATTTTGACGAAAGCCTTCATTCAAGCTTGAGGAATGCTGCTATAAATTTAAACAAGTCTCGAAATACCTTTGGAGGTGCCTCAAAAATCATAACGGAAAACCATATAAACCTAAATTTTTGCATGCTTTGCAAGTAGGTGACGAAGAAAGAAGGTTTGAGTATTGATGAAGTAGTTTCTTCCGGGTCTTGCCGTGGTCGTCGAACTTGAATTAACGTTTCGCTGATCATCCTGTCAGCTTCTTCAGAAGGATTCTACAGACTGAATTTGTTGTGTTACACTCCTCGTTATGTACCTAGGCGCCGCTTCGCTTCGCTGGTCATTGGTCGTGCTTGGTTCGCTTCGCTACCGTCGTGTTTGGTTGACCGTGACTTACTACGGTGCTGGTACTTGGCAATACCAGTCTCCACGTGTTACTAAGTCGATACACATCCTCTCTGTTACAGTTGTTCACGTTTTTCATAATTTCCAGTGATTCCCTAATGATTCGCGGATAATAGCGCGTATTTCTGTCTAATATATTGACGTCCTCGTAGTCGATTTTATGGTTCTCGTTATTATGGACATGTTCTGCTATCGCCGACCTATCCGAGTATCCAAATCTGGTATTTCTCTGGTGTTTTTTGATTCTGCACTGGATACTCCGTCCTGTTTGTCCGATGTAGCTCTTACCACATGTGCACTTCAACTGATAAGCACCTTTTGACAACAGTTTGGGGACAGGGTCTTTGATTGAAGGAAGCATCTGCTGTATTTTCTTCACTGTTCGAAACCGTACACCTATTTTTTGAATAAAATCTTCTTCAGCCTATCTGTGACTCCCGCGACGTAGAGTAGGCATGCATACGTTGTTGGTTGTTGCTGTTCTTCTTCTGTAGTTCTCCTCTGGTTATTTACTATTCGTTGTATATTGCTTTGACTGTCTCCGTTCTTCTCTAGCTTGTTGGACATTCTGTAGTTCCTCGGGTTTATTATCGTCGTCGCAAATTGTGTTGGCTCTGTGGAACAAGGTTCTAATTAACGCTCTCTTCTGTTGTGGTGATGAGATGTCGTATGTAGGTAACGATCGGTGTACGTCTTCTTTCCGTAGACACCGTGGGCCAGCTTGCCATTGTGTGACCTTTTGACTAATACATCTAAGAAAGGTAAAGCTCCATCTTGCTCGGTCTCCATTGTAAATTTGATACTTGGATGCTGTTTATTCAAACGGTCGAAGAAAATAGATAACGATAATTCTCCATGTAGCCATATGATGAACGTATCATCTATGTAGCCTAGCCAGCACTTTGGTTTATTCTCACTGCAGCGTATAGCTTCCCCTTCAAAAGCTTCCATAAATAGGTTGGCTATCACAGGTGAAAGTGGTGATCCCATGGCTGCTCCTTGCTTCTGCTCGTAGAAGTCTCCATTCCATAGAAAGTATGTTGTAGACAAGCACAATCGGGCCAGATCAGGTATGTCTTCTCTTAATCCTTTAGGTACAAGTTGTTGGCGAATCAGGTCAACTGTTTCCTCCAATGGTAATTGGAGTTAACAAGCACAATCGGGCCAGATCAGGTATGTCTTCACTTAATCTAACCTAACTCCAATTACCATTGGAGGAAACAGTTAACCTGATTCGCCAACAACTTGTACCTAAAGGATTAAGAGAAGACATACCTGATCTGGCCCAATTGTGCCTATCTACAACATACCTTCTATGGAATGGAGACTTCTACGAGCAGAAGCAAGGAGCAGCCATGGGATCACCACTTTCACCTGTAATAGCCAACCTATTCATGGAAGCTTTTGAAGGGGAAGCTATACGCTGCAGTGAGAATAAACCAAAGTGCTGACTAGGCTACGTAGATGATACGTTCATCATATGGCTACATGGAGAATTATCGTTATCTGTTTTCTTCGACCGTTTGAATAAACAGCATCCAAGTATCAAATTTACAATGGAGACCGAGCAAGATGGAGCTTTACCTTTCTTAGATGTATTAGTCAAAAGGTCACACAATGGCAAGCTGGCCCACGGTGTCTACGGAAAGAAGACGTACACCGATCGTTACCTACATACGACATCTCATCACCACAACAGAAGAGAGCGTTAATTAGAACCTTGTTCCACAGAGCCAACACAATTTGCGACGACGATAATAAACCCGAGGAACTACAGAATGTCCAACAAGCTAGAGAAGAACGGAGACAGTCAAAGCAATATACAACGAATAGTAAATAACCAGAGGAGAACTACAGAAGAAGAACAGCAACAACCAACAACGTATGCATGCCTACTCTACGTCGCGGGAGTCACAGATAGGCTGAAGAAGATTTTATTCAAAAAATAGGTGTACGGTTTCGAACAGTGAAGAAAATACAGCAGATGCTTCCTTCAATCAAAGACCCTGTCCCCAAACTGTTGTCAAAAGGTGTTTACCAGTTGAAGTGCACATGCGGTAAGAGCTACATCGGACAAACAGGACGGAGTATCCAGTGCAGAATCAAAAAACACCAGAGAAATACCAGATTTGGATACACGGATAGGTCAGCGATAGCAGAACATGTCCATAATAACGAGAACCATAAAATCGACTACGAGGACGTCAATATATTAGACAGAAATACGAGCTATTATGCGCGAATCATTAGGGAATCACTGCAAATTATTAAAAACGTGAACAACTTTAACAGAGAGGATGAGTATCGACTTAGTAACACGTGGAGACTGGTATTGCCAAGTACCAGCACCGTAGTAAGTCACGGTCAACCAAGCACGACGAATGAGCAGCGAAGCGAACCAAGCACGACCAATGACCAGCGAAGCGAAGCGGCGCCTAGGTATATAACGAGGAGTGTAACACAACAAATTCAGTCTTTAGAATCCTTCTGAAGAAGCTGACAGGATGATCAGGGAAACGTTAAGTCAAGTTCGACGACCACGGTAAGACCCGGAAGAAACTACTTCATTAGACAACGGCCGTGAAAACCTGCATTCTACTAAGGTGTGAGTATTGTTTGTGGGCTCAAGGAGAGTATTTGAATGATTTAGATTTTAAAAAAAAATCATCTATAGTGATGAGGCTACATTCACCATAAACGGTATGGTTTCCTCACAGAATTGTAGATTCACAATCGGGTAATCAATTGCAGAAGACATTCACAAAAAATAAATGTCTGGTGTGGTATTTTGAACGAGCGCTTAATTGGTCCCTATTTTTTTTAATGAAAATTTAAATAATTTAAATTTTCTGGAATACTTGAGAAATGAGTCTTGGAACGAGATTCAAAACCTGCAGGGAAGACAACAGTTATATTTCCAACTAGATGGATGTACCCCACACCGTGCAGTAATTGTCAAGACGTGGCTCAACCAAAATTTTACCGGTAGGTGAATTGGACGTAATAGTCCACTGATAGTCTGACCCCCAAGATCGCCGGATTTAACACCCCTTGATTTTTATTTGTGGGGTACTAAGCAAAGTTTATAAATCTCGACCAGAAAATAGGCAAGAACTATGTGTGACAGAATTACACTAGCTTGTCTTGAAATCTCGAGGAAAGAACTTAGAAATGTCGTTCGTAATAATCGTGAGAGGATAGATAAATGTATAGAAGTTGAAGGTGGCTTAGCAGCGAAAACCTGCATTTAATTGTTCTATTTATTTATATATTTATTTTGTAATATTTTTAGGTAAACTTTTTTGTGTCACATCTTTTTAATTTTTTGTTTGTTAGTCATTCTAGTGTGAAAGGATAAAAATTGTTTGATAGTTAAAAAATTCTAAATTGAATATTACCTACTGGTTTTTTAACAATGGATCATTCAATTGACAGTGATTTCAGTCAAGACACTCTTTTCATAAATACACATCCCGAGCACAATCCCATAATATGCAATAGTTAAATTTCTTCAGAAATTTCTGAATTTTTATTTTTCTCAGGAAAAATCCAAAAACACGACTTTTTCAACGAAATTTGGCACAAACACTCTTGGGGAGTTGCTGAATAAAGTGGCGTACTCAGATTTGAAATTAAAAAATCGCTAACAAGATTTCAGCATTTTTTGTCCCAAAAAAAAAAAAAAATTGTAGGCCACGCTATTATGTTTCGTAAAATTTAATATAACACAAAGATCAGCTTTTCAAAATCTTATTTCAAAAAAAATATATCTAAATCGAACATTAAATAAACTTTTTATAGGGATGGTTTCAAGCAAAATGGGACACGCTATATATAAAACGTTTAGTGTAAAACATGTATGAAATATCCTTTAAAATGTTTCCGAAACATACATATCAAAACGTTCGTATAATTTTTCGAAAACATTAGTTTTATGGATTTTTTTACCCGTTTCAAAATAAACGTATATGAGGTAAAACATTTCACGCCTCCAGTAACGTGTTTCAAGCCTAAAATGATACCTACATTGAAATTAACTTGCTATTCTGTCAATGAAATGTTTCTGAATTGATTTTTTTTCTTAATGAGTCCTAATTAGAATTTACATAAGTCGACTTACCACTTAGGTTGGATGAGTTGTGGTGATCCTTGGAGATTGAAGTCCAATCCTCGTGCATATCCATCACTCGCGAAAATCAGAGTCTACTAACTACTTTTCTGAACTCATGCCCTCAGAAAAAATAGCTACACGCCTTAACACTTGTAATATCCAAGCTATTTTAAAAATAACAAAGATATTGACAAGATACTCGTCTGGACTCTGATTTTATGAAACCGACCGATGGCATGAGTTTACAGGATCTGAAAAATAATGAATGCAATTTTAATTAGGGTAGATAATTTTCATTGCACTAATAAATAAGAAATAATTATTTCCCCAAAATAATTCTATAATCTTAGGTATTCTTCGTATTACCTTTATACTTATCATACATCTTTAATCATTAGATTCTTTATTTTGTTGATAAAGACTTTAGAAATGTTAGGAATTTAAATAAAAATGCCCGTAAGTACCTATTCAAAAACTGAAACTTGCGAGTGATTTAACAAATATAATTTAGTTGATCTGCTAAAATAATTTTACAATAAGAAAGATATTCTTTAGCAAGATTTAGAAAGAGTAAGGTATATACATTAACTTATTTCTTTCTTTCTTTTTAAATGAAATATTTCCACAGAGATGGGTAAGTCGAAGAGGACATATTGAATGTCCACCGCGATAGCCAGATTTAAGCCCTTTAGACTATTTTCTCTGTTGTCTATGTCTATAAGACCAAACCTCAGTCATTAGAAAAGTTTGAAAATCGAATTAGGATGGCTGTTCGAGAAATATCACAGCGTGCTATTCAAAACTCCTTAAGAGCCTTCGTTGATCGATTGGGATATTGTCAGGCTACTGATGGTCTCCATTTTGAACACATTTTCATATTATGTATACTTTTTTTTCTCAATATTACAGTGTTTAGTATTTTGTAGTACTTAAACAAATTTAATTTTCATTAACTAATAAAAGCATACCAGGCGATCCATCCTCGAAAAATAGGATAGCTGTTGGAAATCAAAGTAGAATAAAAATACTACAAAAACTTTTGTTAGGGGTATTTTGTATTCGAAATTATAGTTTAACGACAACTCAGGGGTTTCATCCATACAATTGCCCAACCCTGTATAATCTACATGGAACTAATAAAATATATGAATTCAAGTCATAATTCAGATATTTTGGCACAGGAACTCCATTTATTGAAGCACTTTTATATTAAAATCGGTGAATAATTAACATATAATCCGTTTTATAAAGAATTCATTAAATCGACTTACCATGTTATTGGCTCTGCAGATGAATCCAAATGGTACACATTCTGCTCTAAGTAACTGTCTTTTATAATGTATCTTCTATTTAATTAATGGCAATAAAGTGGATCATCAACTTTAAAACACAACACCTCTGTTTCAATTTCATCTCATCTTTTAACTATGTTTATTAACGCACAAGTTTATTAAAGCACAATTACACTTATTTCATATTTTTTGTCTATATTCTAATAACCGAGTAAACACAGAGAATGCCGATAAACACTGCTATGGACGCAGACATTGCGATTGTTGATTGTTGTACTTAAAACTTTAAAAGTAAGGGCAAGTAAGAAACCGCTGCTAACGCATCTAGTTACCATAGAAACACATATTATTCAGAAATATCTGACCATATATGGTCAAGACAAATAGAAGCAATTCGATTGGTTCGTGTCAAAAGCCCCCTCCACTATCTCAATTCGAATGTCAACTGTCACCATTGTTGAAAATCTGACTTTTGATGGATGGACTGATGTGGACTAATGGATATACAAATGAAATGAAGGTGTTACATTCTGAGGTTATGTTGAAAAGCAAAAAATATAAAACATACTAAAATTTACTTCTCCGTTGGTGCCAGAGCGAAACCCGGAAGAAACGCTACTGGTAATGTAATAATAAAACGTAAAAACAGGATTGTATTTTATTTGTAACTGAATAAAATTGTTTATTACTATATTATTATTAGTATCATATTGATAGATATTGGAGCAAGCGTCTAAACTCTGTTTGTTGTTAAGGAGTCTACAGAATTCGAACTTCCTGGATATTTTGATTTTCAAATGACAAAGATAGGTATCAGTTTCCAACACTGCGTCCACGGGGATAAATAATAATAGATAATTAATTAATAATTAAAATATGAAGTGAAACACCTGCTGGTAGTGTGCTAATTAGTGGCAGTGATGCTGCTTTAATTATGTTCATGGTACTTTGTAAAAAAAGCCGTTTGAATGCAAGGTTTAATTCCTGCCTTTGATTTATTACTCATTTCTTGTATACTTCCACCGAATGGTCGAAGCTTGTATCTCAGATAAAAAAAGTTGTTTGTCTGAGGCTTGTATAGCCGTTATAGGCAAGTCTAAATGAAGTAGGCTGTTAAACGTGTTGCATATACCGAGGTGATATTATTAAATTTTTTTTATGGCATGGATTGTCTTTTTTAGGGGGTCAGCTTAACTGCCTTTAAATTTTGTTCGATTTAGAAAAACAACAAACATTTATTGGTTTCGAATTCTTAATGAACCGTTTTGTACAAAAAATATTTTACATTTATACCTACCTAAATAACAGTTTAAAGTATTTATTATTATTCTGAAGAGTTAAATAGAATCTTGGAGAAGAAAGCAAACAAGCAAACTTCTCTCCAATCACGTCTCGAGGAATATTTTGTAACTCTTGTTGTATGGTACAATCCACAGTATCATGTAAATTGCCGTAGTTATCTGCTACGCATCCAGGTTTGCCAAATTTCTCTTCGATCAACCTAAGGTTTTGGGGTGCATTGTCTTTGCCGCTTAGCTTCTGGTTTTCCCCTCACCATTAATCATTCTAGGTATATATTTTACTTTTGATGGTGAAAATAGGATGCTGAAAAATAATTTTGTTGTGTATTTGCAGGAAAATTAAGTTGTTAATGCGAAGTAGATAGGTAATCGTAACTTAAATTTTGCACAACTAGCTAATTTCGGATTTTGCTATCTATATTCTAAGTCAAATTTTATATTACGGTTGCTGGTATGGTCAACAACGGGTCCACAATATAGATGGTCCTGTTTAGTACCTACCTTACATTCATCTATCCCGAAACTATTTGAATGATTTCCATTTGATCAATCTACAATCATAATTTTCGTTTTGTCATTTAAATTCAAACTGTATTTAATATAGTGCTGTTTAAAGATTGTAGAGCATGTGAATGAGCTCATCTATAATTGCTGAGGTATAAACTGGAAATCACCGAAATAGAAATTTAAGTTCTGTGTGTATATGGCTACTCCATCCTGCCAGCGCTCCAGCACATGTCCCATAGATAAGTAGATCTTTCTTTAACCACGTTACATATTAAATATATTTGAGGCAAGTCAATTATAACAAACACCAAAATAATTTAATATAACAAAGATGTACATGTATAAATAAAGTTAATAAACCACAGATAAAAAATAAAATGAAATAGGTTGCTTTATACAAATTCAAGGCTATCACAGTTTATGTACTTTTCAACACAGCAAAAACAAATAAGTAAGTAATGCCATAGTTAAGGTGCGAGTGAATGAATGCAAAATAAAGTGAAAGCAGTGCCTCTTTAGAAAGCTCTAAATTTTCTTAGAGCAAAGACAGACCTACAGAGTTTGTTGCACAGTTAAACAATATGTTTGTCCCATTTAGGGCTGGTTTATCAATGCAAGGCTAACTCGTAACCAAAGGATAACTGTCAAACAAAACAATAGATACCCATTGTTTCGTTTGACATTTGTCCTATAGCTAAGTGTTAACCCTGTATTCATAAACCGGCCCTTAGACCGTAATAATACCCAACAGTTTAAGACGGTCGGTCGATCAAACTTCTTTCTGTCAATGAAAATGTTAATTTTTGCATTCTACCATGACTTAAGCATAATTTAATGGTAGAGAACCATATCCAGCATCAGTATTCCCAGTTTAAACAGTTTCTTGTATGCCAGATGTAGTATATTTTTATTGGAGCACATTGCTATGATTTACACGTACACAAACAAATAAATACGTTGGATATTAATGGTTATAAGATATTACATAAAGAAACTCACTTGGGCTACTGTAGCGTAGCAGATATCGCAGGCACAACTTAACCCGGATAAGTGATGTAACGTGCCCACGATAAAATTTCTCTAGCTCAGACTATCTCAGGGCGTTAAGCCCAAGTTTACATAAACTATGACAAATTATTAGTTTACTTATTTACACAAATCACTGAGGGTTCCATACGTAGTGGTCGCAGACGAAATAATGACACTTTCTTTAAACATGAAATGCACTATATTACGGAGTTTACAAATATTGGTTCTTTAGCATGTAACCTGGCGATGTTCAAAAGGTGTGGCAAATTTCTCGATTAATAAGTTACAACACTAATAAAATGCCTCGTGTAGCTACACATCGGTTTACAACATGAGGATAAATGGTAATAAATTCTGCCACAATGGGTCTGATTTAGAGAACCTCCATAAATAAATATAAACGCATAAAATCTTTAAATATGTACAAGTTAAAATACAAAAGTAAGTATGAAGGAATATAACCGCGCAGAACCAATGAAGGTAGTCCCCGGTAAATAAAACAACACACTTATCTAGGGTGGTACGATATCGACTTCGACGTGGAAGAACCTGAAGCCCTATGGAGGTGTCTTCGGGACGAAAGAAATTGACCCGAGGATGGGGGTTGATTATAGTCTCTCCAGCTCTGGAACTTTCTACTGTGTGTGGATGCCCCGTCCGTGGAACTTCACTACTGTGTGTGGAAGCCCCGTCCGTGGAACCCTAAAGATTTCCCGATTTAATTTGAACGGTCGGAAATGCACGTGAAGCGTGCCTAATGAGAGCAATTTAAATCTGACATAACCCACAAAAGAAATATAATTTACCTCACTGATGAGGGAACAATCCACCAATGTTCCTAGAAAGCCACAGTTGGATGAATAGGGTCGAGTCCGCCTTTCAAGTTGACACGATACTTCCAAAGGAAAGCCTGTAAATTCGTGAAACACGTGGGTAGAGAACGGGTAAGATGGCGTGAAAAGGTTAGCTTACCTTGTATACTTAAATATCCTGCTTCCACAGTTAAAATTTACTCACTACAACAAAATATTCCGCTAAACGGTACGACAGATGGAGAAAATTTTCCTGTGTTGATAATCCCAAAATCCACCAGGATGCCTTGGACAAACCGAGTTTTGTAGGATTATCAGCCATATACACCAACAAAAATGTCTCTCCGCTTTTCACGAGCCGGAAGTATATTGCCCTCCCGTGGGCAATTGCGAAACTCTGCTACGGACGTAGCTGTTATTATTATGCGGCCCACCAAAATGCTAAGGCGTATGGTGGGTCGCATACGCTGAAGGTCCGCAACAACATAAGAGTTCTATTGCCCGCAAATAATAAATTTTACTATTACTCAAGTAATTTGGGAAGTCATTAATATAGATTAAAAATAAAAAAGGTTCCAACATAGATTCCTGAGGTACCCCATGTTTGATACTTCCATGAGTAGAACTCATATTGTTTTCAGATGCATACTGCAACCTGTTGAATAAAATAACCTAAGTAAATCAAGAGGAGTTTTCCTTACTCCATAGAATTCAAGCTTATACTCTAAAATCAGATGTGATGCACAGTCAAAAGTGTTTCCGAGATCACATAAGGTAATATATAGTAGAACCAGGCCATCAATTATGTGACTAATGATTTTGAAGACGGCTCGAGTTACATATGATACCAAATTTCTTGTCATTCAGAAATTAGGATAGTGGATGGTTCATCTAGTTTATTATTTAAGGAGTTTCATGAAATATACTTACTTATTCCTACTCCTATACAGGTAGAATTTACATTGGTCATTAAATTTTATTGTGAGCTAGTTAAAATAATTAAGTTTTGGATTTCAAAGGTATGTTGCTGTATAAACTTGAAGTTTCGCAGTAGACCATATTTTTTACGAGTGATACCCGAATTAGATTATTATTTAGGGGAGCCTCACTATTTACTAATATCTCATGGATTTTAGACGAAAATAATGTAGTAAACGTGTTTTTATTCGATTTATTAAGATCTACGAAGTGAATATCACCTTATGTATCATTATATATGGATGATTGGTAATAGAAGAATCCTGTCAGATACTTTTGCAAATAAAATAACAGATACTCAACCTAATGAGACAATCAATATCACAAAACATACACAGAATTGTGTTGCTAAAAGGATTTATTAAAAAATAAATATATACAAACAGATGTACAAAGTTTATGTTTAAAAGAATTTTATTTTTATTATTTCATAAAATTTGATATTTAAAAAGAATAATAAAGCAAATGTGAATCAATAGTGCTCTACAGTATATATGACAAACTTATAAAACAAACAACCAAGAACCACGACAATTGTACAGGAGTTAGCTTTGTTGAATTAGTAAGAAATCAATTCATACTTTTCAAATAAAAGTGTCATTGCTCAGTTGTGAACTAGGAAATATTGCTGACTTGGATATTATGCCAGCAGAAATTAGATGGGAAAAGAATAGTCAGTCAGTCTCGTAAGAGGTGGTTAGTCATTAGTCGAAAGATAGCTCCAAAAGGAGAAAGGAGTTGTAGGCTAGTAAGTAGTTCCAGGGGGAGACAGTAATAGTGATAAAGAAATCTCATGTCATGATTTCGAAAAGAGAGATAGGTAACATAACAGGGGTCGGCAAGCGCATTCGAAAGCAAATGAAATCCTTAAATTTATGATATCTGTAGCTCAGCAAAAAGTTTTTGACCTGCGCACTGAGCTATGTGACTTAAGAAAATGTCCTCCTTGTCGGTTTCGAAGAAACAGCGCATACAATATGACATCACACCAACTTTGAATTGAGTAACATTGGTTTTGGATTCATTGACACAGTCATGGTCCTGTAAGGAAAATTTGTCGTGAAAAGATCTTACGCACTTGCCACAATAAAATATCTCGTTGTACCCGTCAATGTTATATTGACCAAAATAACTGTCGAAGCAATGTGAAGTTAGATGATGCTTAACTTTTGCCAGGGATCTCGTATTAAATCCACACAAGAGGCACTTTAATATCATTATTTCTACAAAGCCTTCACTTTGGCAATCAGATGTTCGAGACTGATTCGTCACGTATTTGTCCAATTTGTTACTTAAGATCAAATCATTTGTTTCTCTCGGGATAACTGACTCATTATTTTCTCTGTCCACTCCAATCTCCTTTGGATTTGTGATCTGAAGCCTTTTTATTGTCAGAGTTACTGAATCTTCTGATGTTACCAACTCTATGTCTTCTATCTCCTCTAGTGGTTCCATTTTTTCAGTTTTCTTTGCTGGCAGCTCTTTTCCTGTATTTTCTGTTATGTTTAAGTCTCTCTCTCCTGTTAAATTAGCATGTAATTCCTTTGAAGTTCCCTTTCTTTTCTTTCGTCCACTACCTCTCATTGCAACGTTTTGCCAAAGGTAAGCATTTTGACAATGTAATATGTGTAGTTGCAAAGTTTTCTCATCCAGTGCTCTAAAAGAACAATATTTGCAGTAAATGAAAGGATTTATGATACTAGTAATGGGACAGAACTGGACTCCGGCAAGTAAGTCTTGTACATTTCCCTTACTAACAGGATACCTAAAATAAAAACAACTCTGGTTAATTTATAATAAGAAATTAAAGATACAATAAAATAAACAAATACAAAAAAATATTACTATTTTAATTAACAAATATTATTATTTTAGGACCATAATGAAAAGTAGACTTTTCTTTTAGATTAAATTAGATAGATGAACCAGTTCTAGGCTCCCGAAAGGAGGCCATTTTTCTCACTGGTATTAGAAAATATGTCTGGTCTAAGTGTTTTATCTGTTGAATTTAGATTTTGTGCAAAACCAAAGCACGTATTATATTCAGCGACCTCATTTACCTTAGTACAGAAGTGACAATGCTCTCATTCACGGAATAGCAGCAAGGCGTAATTTATGAATTATACCTGAGAGGGCTTTGACCATATGAC
Organism: Leptura quadrifasciata; assembly: GCA_963675555.1. Classification (NCBI taxonomy): domain Eukaryota; kingdom Metazoa; phylum Arthropoda; class Insecta; order Coleoptera; family Cerambycidae; genus Leptura; species Leptura quadrifasciata. The sequence goes on along the minus strand of OY776678.1, from coordinate 331,487 downwards.
CTAAAGGAAAAACCGCTGCCGCCTAGTTCTACCAAGTTCGTTTTAGACGCTACCTTATGGGCAATGATCCTTGCAAATGCCTGTCAATAGTCTTAACCAGACTTTGCTGAATTTGAGTTGTGCTAGAATTCAACTTTAGTAGGATTTCTCCATTCTCACGTGTTCTTACCTTCCCCGTTGTATGACTTTCTCTATACCATAAAACGGTTCCATTCTCATGAATGATGAACTTGTACCTTATTCCTTAATTCCACATCCAGTGGAAGTATAGTAACGCAAATTATTATTATTTTCTTTTGTTGAAATAGGCTTAAAATGTGATGAAACGTCGAGATTTTAAATTTGAGTGAAACAAATTTCTGTCTGTCCATCGGTCTGTCTGTAACTTTTTTTTTGTGCACGTTTACTCTGAAACTGTTTATGATATTGACTTTAAATTTTGTACACTTATCTATTATAAGGAGATCTGAAACTAGATTATATTTTGATCTAATTCCGTTGAAGGGTTCGGGGGTAAATAGGCAAAAGCAAGCAGGTAAGAGTCCATAAAATTGCAATTTAGGGCATGTACGAAAAGTCAAGATCTCAAAATTTTTTTTGGCATCAGCCACCCTCCCTATCACCCCCACACTATTATGAAAGGGAGTAAAAAAAAATTAAAATGTGATTTAGTGCATATAAAAAAATTTTTTTTTGGCGTTAGCTTCCTTGGGCAGCGGTTTTTACTAGTCGTTTAGTTTTTATACATATTTTAAGGCAGTTGTAAACATGAATGAATCTACAAGTATAAATACAGCTAGGTTGTTCAAGACGATATAGACTTTTACTCCTCAATAATGTCCATATACAATGTAGATTCTTTCCTGAAAGATGGTGGAAATATGATGTAAAACGCTTATGTTTTAAGCCTTTTATGTTTCTCTATTTTGATACAAAAAATATAGAAGGCAAAGGCCTTTGCAAAACTCGAGTATATACTGCTATTTATAAATAATATTTTATAAAGGCAAAACTAATTCTCAACATGTTGGAACATTCAGAGGAAAGTCAGTATATAAGTTACCCTTCAATTTAAACAGAAGAATTTGATAAGGAAAACAGTATTAGCTTTGGGGGGGATATTTTATAAATGTTAGCACCTGGCAGTAAAATTGACGGCAAACAATAGTTAAATAGCATTTTGTAATTCCTTGTATTCAGAGAGGACTACTTTTTTTAAAAATAAATAACGCCCCCACAAACTGTGCAGATTTGCACCCAGGCAGCAACTATGGTAAAGCAGGCACTAATGGAATACTCATTATTATAAAGCAATATAATGCAAATAAATTATACATGCATTATAAACTTTTTATACAACACACCAACATAGTTTATTCTATTGTCTGTAAATGATAATACTCACTCATTTTTGTCTTTATTCTCGCCTTTCTTAACTTGAGCATTTTGTATCTCTCCTTTCTCAAAGTCACTATCATATTCGCTAGAGTCTTCATCTATTTCATAATCAGGATCGTCAGTAACATTATCATCTGCGTCATCAGTCTCATCTTCATTCCTTTTTGTATTAGTGTTCTTCGACATACTAACTTGAACATTTTGTATCTCTCCTTTCTCAAAGTCACTATCATATTCGCTAGAGTCTTCATCTATTTCATAATCAGGATCGTCAGCAACATTATCATCTACTTCATCAGTCTCATCTTCATTCCTTTTTGTATTAGTGTTCTTCGACATACTCCCTCTGGTGTTGTATTTTTTTGCAGAACTTTCATCATCATCATCTATTACAATGACATCTTCACTTCTGACAATATCCAATTTAACTCCATTTTGAGGCTCTCGTAGCTGCATATTCTGTATAATATTATGAAAACTTGCATTTTCTACCGGCTCAGTTTTTAGATAATATTTGATTTTACTTTCGTTATTCATGCAAAATTTAATAAAACCAAACATGATCTCTAAAGTATTTATACACCTTGAACAAACCATTGGTTGCTTAGTCATTTGTATATTCTAAAAATTCAAAATAAACAATATATTTATCAAAAACATAAATTTATTTCTATTTTTACCATTTCAGGAAGACAAGTCTGTAAAACCGTCAGATGGCTATAGTTGTTCTCGTTAAGTACTGTAAACGAATTGTCTTTTATATATCCTAAACAAGTCCTACACACCCTGCTAATTTCTATTTCATTCTTAGATGTTTGTTTTATCTCTCTCCCTTCTAAAATATCTTCTAAACAGACGTGTCTTTGACCATTGTTTGTATAACTTTGTAATTTATCCTCAATACCCAGCACAATTGATTTAAATGTAAACATGTGGTTAAGAGTATCTGCACAATCGTTACATATTTTAGCAAACTGTGAAATATTCACATCCTAAAAAATACTACATCAATAAGAAACCTAGTGGACATACAGTTAAACTTACCATATTAGTAAAAACTGTTTGGAGCATATCAGTTTGTATCCTATTGATAAAATTCAAATTGTCATGTGTTGCCAAACAAAGTCTGCATATTATTCTTTGTTCGGTCATATTTAATTTCAATAAGTCGTTTCAATTACTTACAAAATAATACATAGACAGAGTGTCTCACTATTTCGTGTAGAATTTACGGCTACTATAGGTTCTTATGGGCAAAATAAGTCGATTTAACTAAATTTACTTCTACTTTAAGTTACCCTGTTCACCTACGATCATCATACTAAGAATATCACACACTATAGATAAGAAATGTCTACAATCACAAAATAAAGATCATAAAGTAACCCATAAAAACAATTTACTGTGTTACGATTCTGTACGTATCTTGAAACTATAATCACGGAAGTAGATAAAGACAGCTATTAAATATTCCAGTTAACACAGAGAAGACTGGGTGCTACTCTTCTTGGGGTTAATTCTCGAAATTATAACTGTCATAGAAATATGCAAACCGTATTATTGACTGGTCCTACGATACTATCGTCCTTTTAAAACTTTGGTCATTCCCAACAGGATTGTGATTTTCTCCAAAAAAAATACAAGCTCAACTCTAACCATATTAATTTACATATTATCTTTGGAAACCATTTCTCTTGGAAATATTTACCAGTCTGAGGTTATCCTAACCTAACTTAAAATAAAAACAAGGTGTGTGACAAGGTTATGTGAAGATCACGATGACACTGAACGAATCGATCTATATATCGAACTCTCAAGTTATAAATCTCTGATCTGTAGCATCGAATTCAATACCATCGATTCAGTGAGGAACTTTTCCATTCAGTTATAATAACTGTTATTGAACTTATACTGTAAATTAGTGGACATTAACTAAAAATATATAAACATTTTATAATTTTTATTCACTAATTAAAATATTTCAAATGTCAATTATTATTTTCATCATTCCGAAAATTTTCGACATATCGATTTAATAGGACTGTCAAATGTCGTAAACTAACCTGTATTGTTATATGTCGTCTTCTGTCAGAGAGCCGTCAAATCTAAAATAGCCCTATATTTTGGGGGCGAAATGTACCAAAATGCTTGTGGGGCGGCAGCCGCAAGTGCCGGTGGCTGTGTTGAGACAGAGCGGGATTGCCACAGTTTAATTTCCAAGGAACCACATGTTCCTGCAGTAGAACATGACTACAGTGGTTTTGATATAGTAAAGGCAACACAGGTGATTGATTTGATTGTTATCTGGTGTTTCTAGATATAACATTGATATACTCTACTACTTAAACATATAATAGGTGTTCAGAAATTAATTAAACATCTAGACCTACCTTGAGTGTTGTTTTTTTAAACCTCGTTTAAGTTCTGATGGTGTCGCTGTGCAGATATCTTTTATATAGACCTAGATGTATTGCGTAGTTTTCAGATTACTTTAAAATACAAACTAATTTTTTTTTTAGTATGGAGCATTTGCCAGAGTTAAAGAACTCATCGAAGCAGGGTATAATGTAAACGAAAGAGATAGCGAGACAGTCACTTTACTGCATTGGGCAGCAATTAATAACCGCAAAGAAATTATGCAATTTTTTATAGATAAAGGAGCAGAAGTGGATGCAGTTGGTGGTGAATTAAATGCAACTCCTCTTCACTGGGCCACCAGGCAGGGACACCTAGATGCAGCTGTAATTTTAATGAGTGCAGGGGCAGACCCTACCCTTAGAGATGCAGAAGGTTGTTCTTGTATACATTTAGCAGCTCAATTTGGCCATACAGCACTAGTACGTATTCTAAAGTTTTAATAATTAGTAAGCCAACGTTTTTTTAACATACACCAAATAGGAGAAATCTAATTTGTTGACCGGATATAACTTTATTAATACTCAATAATCAGTTTTTAAAATTAAATTACGTTACTTATAACTTCCAGTTGTATAACTGCTAAATGATATTTTTGTATCTTAATTACACATTTACTTATTATTTATTATTATTATTATATAAATTATGTAGGTATGTTACATATTAAACTATTGAATCTAGTCGTATATCGTGTATGACTGTATGTGTATTTATTATAGACTTTTTTAGGTTGCATATTTTGTAGCGAGAGGTGTTACTCCAGATCTTGTTGATCGTGCCGGTATGACTCCTTTGATGTGGGCTGTTTGGAAAATATGCAGTCTAGATCCTACCAGACTACTGTTAACTTTAGGAGCATCAACGAATTTAACAGACCAGCAGGGAAATACTGCTCTGCACTGGGCGATTCTTGCCAGAAATACCACAGCCATATCAACTTTAATTTTACAAGTAAGGATGCTTTTTTAATGTCAGACATTTTTTTACATGCCTAACAGACCGCGTCACAGTGTTGTGAACCACAACACCAGAATTATTAATTAAGAAACAACCAATTTTTTTTTCTTTTAGGGTCATGCTAGCCTCAACATTCCAAATCATAGAGGAGACACTCCGCTGTCCATGTTACAGTCTCAAGTAGGATCTATTTGGGTCAGCCCGAAGGTGGCCGATATCATAAGGGAACACGCATTTGCTTCCAGTTCGAGAAATTTTTTATATAAGATAACGAAAGACAAAGTAAGTATGTTCAGTTCATTAATATCTATTTGACTGTCGTGCATCGAGATAGCCCTGAGTTGATTTGTACTTTCAGAGAATGAGATGGTGGTGCATGGTAGGAACTCCATTCATGGCCTTCTATATAGCCGGAGCAATCTTAAGCACAAATTTAATAATTCTAATAAAAATATTTCTTTTAGTGTGTTTATATATAGTGATACACTATGTGGGCCAAATTTTGTACGATGACCGACTCATGGCACTTTTACCGCTTAGCATATACCTGTCTACAAAGTTGTGGTTTTATTTTACATGGGTGATCTACTTTATACCTTTCACCAGTCTCATAACTACTGCCGTCTTCTTCACCAGTTCGGGGCTATTGTGGTACTGTTTCTTGAAATCGTGGCTTGGCGATGCAGGTGTTGTTGGCACCTCCCAACAGCTCCAGTTTAGAGTAAGGATTTATCGTCACTTAATTCAAATCATATGGAAATATGTAGGGCTATATTGCTGTTTTCAATTGATTAATAAATTTATATTTTTAATGGAAAACTGACTTATGTTAGTTTTCCAATAATGTAGCTTGACAAAATTTTAATAGTGGTTTGTTTGTGTGCTCTTTTCTTTATTTATTTTCTAACCTACAGTTGAAATCAAAACTAAAATATCTATCAAATGAAAACAAAAATAAATAAATGAAATTTAACGGAATCACGCAGAATTAACTGGAATATTTTTTTTGTTGTGTTGATATTTTTCATGAATATCTTAGTTTAGAACTGTTTTGTGATTACGAACAATATTCGTTGATTAAATTTCTATCTTTAATTAAAGGTACTGATGGCTTAGTTTTCAACCACTCCATAAATTTTTTTCACATATTCGACATGTTCAACAGTGGTGACTTGTGGTTAATTTTATAGGGGGGCACACATTTGACATTGTGAAATAGTATATTAAGATTAACTTACTAGAGAACCATTCACCATATTCTTTGTTCTCAAAATTGTGTGCTGCATAAAAAATAAACTAGAAATTGCAAATGTGTCCTTGTCCTTCCACTTTAAGATTTAGTACACATACACACACAAACAAAAACATTTTATTTATACATAAAATTCATTCTACGTTCCTTACAAGCTACGAAAATGTCTATGACTTTATTGTCAGTCAGGAATTAACTGAACCAAATTTTTTTCAATTGATAATATCGAAAGTGCATTAAGTCTTTCTTGACCCATAGTGTTCCTTAGAAAGTATTTTATTCTTTTTAACATAGAAAAACGGAGGTTTCACATTCACACGTCGTCATTGGTGTAGTACATATAATACTTAAAACTTTGTAGGCAAACAAAACAGAACAGCTTATTTCGCTCAGAACACCCACACATCCACGAAAACTTATCATATGTATTTTCTAAATGTCTTATGTGTGCCTAAAGGAAATGAAATAAACAAATAACAAAACACAGAACTTGCGATTCAAGCAGCGAGATATATAAATATTAGTTGATTGAGCATATAACAGAGATACGATTGCAGTGAAGTGTACACAAGTGAACTGTGTCCGCATTAGAGCATAAGGTGCGTGTCGTTGACATAGCAACATCGTAAACAAAATCTAGCCAGATCTGTCACACGCAGAAACATGACGCGGTCTCCGTACACAACTGATGTGGTGCACTTTGGGAAGTAGATATTGGCAAACTTAAGTTGTAACGTAGCGATAGCGTCGGAAATTAGTTTTGGGGTTTATTATGTTAATAAAAATGTTAAAATGGATAAAAATAAATAGGAATTAACTAATTAGCTGAATTAGCTTTGGGGGGCATGTGCTTCTGTGCCCCTTAGGAGCAGCCACCACTAATGTTCAAAATACTGTTACATGTTTACAGTTTTCAGTAAACACTTTGTGGATTCAAATAACTTGCAACAAGAATTTTCACAAACCACTGATTTATTTAATCACTAAAATTACACTAGTAAATACTTAAAAATCACACAACTAATAATAACTTAATCTAATATGAATTCACTACTTTTAAAACACTATGTACTTTTCTTCCTAAACTTGACAACTTTATCTAACCTAAAAACTCTGTATTACCTACTTCACTCAACTGAACTCTTCTTCTACAAACTGTCTCTGTAACCAGAACCACAGACTACCCAGAACTGTACTGGATACTAAACCGAACTGTTCCTTATACTTCACTAAACTGTACTGTTCCCCCATCTGCTGGCTTCACCTCTTTATATACCCACTTGGAATGTCCAGAATATCATTCCATAATTTTCTGGAACCCTACAGAGTTTTCTCTCATGTGACAGATGACTGTTCGTCAATTGGCTCATAGATGGCGCCACCCTACTAGTCAGGGAGTAACAGAATAACAGGTACTTAATCAGATCTTTCCTCGTTAGAGGGCAGCACATAACAATACCGAGACAGAGAAATGATAAGACTGTAAATTGAGGTTACAATTTACCACATTACATTGATGCCAAGAGCAATAACATTTATTATAGGGATATTTTGAAAAATGTCATATGGATATTAATAAAATCATTGTCGAAACTCTATCATCCCAACTAAAATAAATATTCTTTTTCATTTTAAATCTATATAAATCTGCAAAAGATTACAGCCGAAGTTGCAGACGATATTATGCAAATTCCTTTAAAATATAAACTTTCACTGTCATATATGCCTAAATTTAGCAAAGGACTCGAAACTCGACCAAAGCTTATTACGACACGCGTACTTGCGGATTCAGAATAAAAAATGACGGTTAACTTTTAAAATTTATTAATCAATTATCGAAATAAGCAATATTTTACCTGAATAATAGACACTAATTTTTAAAAAGAAAACATTTTCAGACTATAATAGAATTGGCAGAACGTGGTCCTGGCGGATTTGAGCCATCAACCTTTTGTTCTGCTTGTTTGGTGAGAAGACCTCTACGTTCAAAGCATTGTGCTGTATGTAACCATTGCGTGGCAAGATTTGACCACCACTGTCCTTGGGTGGCGAATTGCATAGGTGAGTTTCAAACATGTTGTTAATAATAGCACATACTGCACCTCTTATTTTTAACCAAACTCAAACCTAAATGACACCCAAAGGACGATACTAACACCATACACAAAATAGACTGCAGTGACTAATAGTATATAGGTCAATCAAAATAATATTTACACAGAGGAATATATGCTAACAAATATAATATAAAAACACTAAATCAACATTCGACTACACTAACTAAAAATACTTTAGAACATAACCATAACTTTGATTTTGACAATGTAAAAATTTTAGAAAAAGAACCAAACTATCATTGAAGAACAATAAATGAAATGCTACAAATTAAAAGATATAACAATGGAATAAACAACTGCACTGATATAGAAAACTTAAGCAAAACATATTTCAGTTTATTAAACTAAATATAAAAGGGTAAATATGTAACCTATTTGTGCATCTGGCCATAAAAAATTTAAAATAATTCGACCACAATAGTTGTCACAATCCACTCATCAAAAACATTAAATCTGTATACACATATACCAAATGTTATCAAGTATAATGTAAGCAAACTACAAAATCTAACAGAAATGAAAGCAGGTAGTGAAGTAATTCAGTTTAGTTGCATCCAAACACCAGATTTAGAAAACAAAATATAAAAGTCAATATGCAATAGACTATTTGGCGGGTGTTTGGGAAAAGTGATATAAGTGTACCATACATTTTAAAATGATCCGTTTTATGTTTGTGAAAAGGGATATAAAGCTATCTAGTAGTATATTTATTTTTAAATTGTGTTATATGATGAAAGTCTTTCCATAAAATTTATTTAGTGGAATATATGTGTTCTTAAACCAACATAAATTTATGTCTAAAGATATATATCCAAATGTGATTATATGTTAAGACTTATTTAATTGCGAAAAATAATGTGTCACTATATATTTATGTACACACTTTGATTTTCGGCAATTAGTTGTGTAAAGGGGTATATGTTTATATGTAAATATCATTTGTAAACAGTACAGTTAGTGAGCATAGGTATGTGGGGTTGTACCTATGATAACTAAATTTATTATGAACTTCTAATAGAAACAAGTCGACATATATCTCTTTTCACGTGCTTGAGAGCTAAAAATTGCGATACATGTAAACTTATTCCATTTTCACTCAGATATTGATAAGCACTACTCAGTCTATGTACTAAAGTGTAATAAGAATAAGTTCATATGTACATTTTTGCACATTATTTTTCAATAAATAAATTGCGATGTAGGCAGTTTGTTACCAGAGAGCCTGTTATAATTAGATATACGCGTGTTTAATAAAGTGATTGAACAAATTTGTGCAAGTAATTTTTAATAGTGGTTATAAGTTTATTAATAATAAGTTTAATTTATTCATCTTGTTTTTAAGTGTATTGATAAATTCTACGTATTCGGTTGATATTAATGGAAATCGTATCATTTTACCAGAAATCTCAAGGGAAATAATATCTGTGCAAAATGAAGAATTAAAAGTAAATGATGGATTATTAGGAACATATTATTAAACATTAGAAGTAAATGAGTTATTCAAATGTAATAAAGGGTTAAATGAAAAATTAGAGAAAATGGATGAATTGAAAAAAAAAACGTTAAGAAATGAATTATTAGAAAAAAATAATGTACTTGAAGAAAACGAGGAATTAAAAGCAAATGTGTATTTAGAAAGAAATGATGGTGCGCCAGTGGATGACAGTGACGCAGATTCTAATTATGTAACAGAAAGTGATTTCGACTCTGATACAGACACACAAAAAAAGAAGAAAAGAAAAACTGACATTGAGAATGGAGAAAGCAGTAATTATGAAGTAGAACTATTTGGAGAAAAAAAAACAAGAGAAAAAAAGGATGTCAAGGAAGAAGAAACCAGAGAACCTAGGGTAGAAAGAATATTCAACAAAAAAGAGAAAATTGATAAAAGAGAGAAATCTAAGGAACTATCAGATTGCGAATTGAAATGTAAAATTAAAGTAGATGAAAAAAAGAGACAGAGCTTATTTAAAGAGCATTGGTCCATGGGAACTTCAATAAGCGCGTAGCTTTCATTGCAAGTTCTGAGCTTAAGAAAAGTTCTAAAGCTAAAACAGTACCTCTAGAGAAGCAAAATAGCAAAAATGGACTTAAACCAATAAATTTCGTTTACGTATAGATGGTGAAATGATAATAGTTTGCAAAAATTTTTTGCGAAACAAGCAGATTCGTGACAGATGTGATAAAAAAAACAAATTCGTCAGTATCAGATTTTTGAATTTTCTGTGCTCTTTAAAGGCCAATTGCAACGAAGAAAAGTTAGTGCAGACGGTGAGAAGATGTATTGGATACCCATAAATTGGTTAAGATATTCCCAAGAACTGGCTATCGTTGAATACAAACCAGCTTGAAACAAGAAGACCCTTCCAAAAAATTATGTTTTTGCGCAAGGGAAATGTATTCCCCAAAAATATAAAAATTCCCTTGTCCTATAAAACATCAAATCCTGGAATCAGTGACCAGCGCAGATATCCGGAATACCCTACCAGATGAGGAAGAAGAGGAATAAGAAAATGAGATATTTTAAATAACATATGACTTTAAATTGTATGTAAAAGGATATATTTTCAGTTTTATTAATAAGATTTTGTGAAAAGTGGTATAAATGTGTAATTTTTTTGTTATTTAGAACACATTTTATATTCCAAAAATATGTAAAGTTTAAGTTCCTCTTTTCTATGCCCATGCAGCAAAACATATTAAATCAAATAAAAGTAATCTGTTTGGGAGAATTTTAAGATATCAAAAAAACTTCAACATCGTTTTCCCATAAATTGCAAATTAGACATTATATCACTTTTCTCAAACACCCACCATTTATTTAAATTAGAAATTGTAAGTATATAGATAAAATCAGTGCTGCATAGGACGGAAAAAAATTATTTGTACTGTTTATCTAATTTTTCCCTGACGGTAGTTAATAAATCCAAAATGTAAGAAAACAATAATCTTTAATTTAACGACCGAAATCCCAAGAATATACACATCAATCAATTTATTCGCCCCTCCACCTTCGTGGGTGGGTAGCCATCATTATAATATGCTTGTTGCATAATATATTATTAAAGTTACATGTTTAATTCAGTAACAGATGATTAAGGCACTTCACCAATGTTGTAGTACTTTTTAAAATCTCTAATAAATCGTTTTGATACATTTCCTATAGTTTTAACAGTATGTTGAGTTTTTTGTGCAAACAGCAATTTTTCTTCCAAATTTCTGTACATTTGTGTTCATGCCCAGTCTTTTAAGGACACAGCGTAATTCTTTATGCACCTAAACTGATGAAAATCTAAGCGAAATTTAATGGTTCTTGAAATTAACACATTCACACTAATTATTTTTTTAGGTGCCAAAAATCACAAGCATTTTATAGGATTTTTGGCATGTTTAGTACTGATGTGTGCCCAAGTATTGTACGGCTCTGTGCGATATTGGCAGAACGAGCCCCAGTGCAACATAACTTCAACATCTGATGGTTTTTGGAAAGCGATAGTTGCTATCGGACAATGCGACACTTGGGTGGCGTGGGTAGCCGCAAACGCTCTTTTCCACTGCATTTGGGTGTTTATGTTATTCATTTGCCAAATGTACCAAGTAAGTACCTATAATAAGCCGAATATAAAACTGGCACTAATGGCAGTTAATTTTTTTATTAGATAACCTGTCTGGGGATGACTACAAATGAGAGAATGAACCGCGGCCGCTATAGTCACTTCATCGCAAACAGCGGCAAGAGCCCATTCAGCAAAGGGCCTCTTTCGAACCTCGTCGAATTCTTCGAGTGTTCATGTTTTGGCGTTTTCAGGCCCGAAACGAAAGACTGGTTGACGAGTTTCGACCTTGAAAAAAACATAGAGCATCAGCCTCTCTTGAGGCACAAAGAGAACTTTCAGTATGTATGAAATGACGAGGCTTCTTTATTCCAAAGGATATATGACTGAAAGAGAAATACAGCACATGTGATTCTAAATTATTTTTAGCTCTCTAAGGCACTGAAGGAAAACATTCCAGTACAGGGTGAGTCAAAGTGTTGGTGAAATCAACGCACACTCCATATTATGATGCCAAATATCGCAATATTTTTATTGTTTGAATATGTAGTTTATTCACTAGTTTTAAGTCACACGTTGATTTGTTGATCAATTATGAAATGAGTTTAATGTGTGTATGCATTTTTGATAAACCTTGGAAGAGATAAAGATAATATTAAGCTGTTTTGTTTCTAAAGTGGGAAATCGGCCTATAATTCGCTGTATTGAGTGTATGGCGGTTGGCGGGATATCGACTTGTACAACTACAATTGTATGTATTCGTGTTGTAGTTTTCTAAATTTATAAAAGAATTATAAATTACGAGTAGTATTGTAAAATTGTTTTTATTCATTAAAATTCACTAACATTGACCTTGTGCATAATTGAGTTTTGCAAAGTTGAAATATGCACAATAAGCAAATGCAGGGCCTCAAGTTTTAAGACATTAAAGTAAGCTGAAGTTCACAACAGACCCGAATTCACACAGTTTGTGACATGACGTGACTTGAGTTTTTATAAAGTGAATGTTGAACTTCATGATGCACCCTACCTTGTACTGATAAGGGCCAATAGACCAAAACCGGTGTACGAGTGGTGTTGCACGCCGGCCACATGACGGATTTTATTTATTGCTGGTATTCAATCACAATATATTAGTTTAACTACTTCTCTCATATGATTGAAGTTATGAATCATTAGAAGCGGATTTTGGTGCTACTATATTTAATTTTTATAAAATATAGACTGTACTGTTTATTACTATACATAGTATTGACTTTGCAAGTGGTATTTGTCGATTTTGGAATGTAAACGTAATTTACTCAATGACATATTTATCACATCAGGAATGATATACTGCTTAATTGTTTGTTTTTTCTTTACAACTGCATAGACAGACATTTTCTAAATTTACCGAAAATAATAAGTTTTATATTCGCAGCAGTGCATCGATAAGTAATGAAATACAAAATTGCATGTCCAAATTTAACTGCCGTGCTTTATTTGACCATGCAGTGTAGGGCGATGGATATGAAATGCGTAAGAACAAAATCTATTGCTTCTCTGTCTAATGCCATTAATAATAACCTCATTTTTGTCTTGTGTGTTATAAAGGCGCATAGTCTGGTCAACATTGTTTCATCGTGTGGCAGCTAATTATTGTTATAAGGTTCAGAAACGGGAAAAAGATATTTAAATGATAAAAATATTGGTGATGATATTGAAATGTAGGTAGCATCAGTTGCATGAACAATAGACGCCACGAGCATAATAGTGGAACAAAAATAAAGGAAGGGTCTGGGTAAGGAATTTTTTTGATGAAATATAAAGTACACATAAAGAAGTGTGAATGTTTTGGACTGTAGTCCAAAACATCCAGAAGAACATGTTTGTTTAAACAATCGAATATAAAAAAATATAAAAATATTTTTTATTACCCGTTATTTTAAAAATATCTTCAGTCGCATTGGTTGTATTGCAAAAACAAAACGAAAATGGAGATAGTTTGCAATGAAATGTTGAACAAATGTAGATGTATAAGATCTCTACTGGACATGTAGTTAGGTCTCAAAAAAAAAAAAAAAAAAAATTAGACCTAAATATATACCGTTTCTGATTAATTTAATATATCTTTAACCAGAATGTATATATGTGCATATATGTGTATATGTGTGTATATATGTGTATATGTTTGTAATGTATATATTATTTTAAATTTTTTTATTATTTATACAGCACATTGACTGAATGTGCAACTATTTTTATTAAACATAATATTTTTAGTCGCAAACTCCTCTATAAATCCTTATTTTACTATAAGGAAAATAACCAGACTGCAGCCAAAGTTACAAGTCTGGCGCGTTAAGTGTAATAATTGCATATTACCATCAAAACGCTAATGCTTCGATTGCAGCAAACACCAGCCGAAAGACTGATCCTACTTAAAGGAGCTCTCTTGCCAGTCGTCACACGCCACTTGCAGACTGCAGTTTCGAGCTGTTGGCTCTCGTCAGTGCAAGGTAGGTATGCGACGACCGGCACGAGAATCCTTTGACTACTTAGTACATCCCGCTATTTCTACAATAGCGACAAGTAAAATAGCCAGCAGGCACCATCCAGCGGTCCAGTGTCCGTTGCAATCGAAAAATAAATAGCTTGACTTGGCTTAGCATAGTTCAAATTTGCTTTTAGAGGGCGGAATATTAAACATAATATTTTTAGTCGCAAACTTCTCTATAAATCCTTATTTTACTATAAGGAAAATAACCAGACTGCAACCAAAGTTACAAGTCTGGCGCGTTAAGTGTAATAATTGCATATTACCATCAAAACGCTAATACTTCGACTGCTGGATGGCGCCTGCTGGCTATTTTACATGTCGCTATTGTAGAAATAGCGGGATGTACTAAGTAGTCAAAGGATTCTCGTGCCGGTCGTCGCATGCCTACCTTGCACTGACGAGAGCCAACAGCTCGAAACTGCAGTCTGCAAGTGGCGTGTGACGACTGGCAAGAGAGCTCCTTTAAGTAGGATCAGTCTTTCGGCTGGTGTTTGTTGCAATCGAAGCATTAGCTTAGCGTTTTGATGGTAATATGCAATTATTACACTTAACGCGCCAGACTTGTAACTTTGGTTACAGTCTGGTTATTTTCCTTATAGTAAAATAAGGATTTATAGAGGAGTTTGCGACTAAAAATGTTATGTTTAATATTCCGCCCTCTAAAAGCACATTTGAACTATTTTTATTGTTTTATTCTATTTTATATTTTGACTTTGTATCTTATTCACATTATCTTAAGTTTTTACTACTTATAAATGTTTATTATTGACCTGCCATATATACTGAATGTATCTGAAATGGCCAATAAATATTATTATTATTATTATCAATTTACTGTGAGAAAATATGCTTTTCATTGATGTTAATCAGCATGGAATATTTCAAATCGAAATATTTGTTTAAATAGCCAAAAAATGATTAATGTTAAATTGTTAAATTAAATTTTTGCGGCTTCATAAAGTTATGCCATTGAACGGTAGAGTAGCAATTTTTTAAATCTATTTATTTGTTTTCACAATTTTTTATTTTATATATTTTTGAATTTTTTTCTTGAAATAAAAGTTTTAAACAAAACTAAGTAAGAAGTACTTAAGAAAGCAACAATTAAAAAAATAATCTTTCATGTTGATTGGATTTATCTAAATCGATACCTTCGTATTTGAGATATATTAAATAGCTTAAAAAAGTATACGGAGCGATTCACATAAACATCCCCGGGCAATTTCCGTGGTACCGAAAAGAGGTATTCAAATCCTGTCGTTAGATATCCTTGGTGACTTTATTTTGTCTATCAAATGTTGCCAATGATAGTGGTCTCCTCGGCGTCGTGACACCAGAGAGAAATTTTTCGATGACTTTGGAAGTACTTTTGGTTCTAATTACTTTTTGAAGTACTCACTTTTCCATTAAAACCAGTGATTTTCGAAATTTAACTTTAAGTGGTTCGTAATATTTCAGATAGCTGTACAAAGATGACGCTGAAGTGCAAAATTATTTTTCAATAGCTGTAACATTGAAACATGGCATAATTATTAAAACCAGCGGGCCTAAGTCTAATTTAATAATGTAAAGTCGGTTGTACGTTGTGTAGTAATTTATTTTGAGGTTTGGTGACAATCAGTTTTAGAGGTTTTTTTGAATGAGTTTGTTGATTCAAGATAAATGGCGAAATGGTGTATACACTAATGAAGACAAATTAAACATTATTTTGATTTAAGAAGAATCTAGATAAAATTCCCATGAAGCCAAAAGGTTAGGGTTAAGTTTATTAGCATTATATATTCAGATATGTTTGAAAGTTTATTGCAAACAATCTCAATTTTTGTGGTTTGCAATTTGACCAATATAACCGGAGATACTTCCAATCATACTTCATTATATGTGTACATCAGATTCCAGTGAAACAATTCCCCTACCCAGGCACGTTTTTAGAAATTTACATTTACTTCGCTATAATGCAAAGAGCGGAATGGAGAACGTTCACCCTGTAATGTTTACAATATATTTCTGGAGACTAAGTTTGTATGAACTTCACATAATATGTTAATTATTTATTGTTATTTATGTTTTATTATATTTTATAATATCCACCCATAATTTATTGTTAATGGTTAAATGATTTTTATTGCAGGTCGATCATTTTATAATAATTTTACATAATGTAATGAATTAAAAAACGTGTCCTATAAAATTCTGTAAGTATCTTATAATTGGGGTGTAGTTTATATTTAAACCAAATATATATTTTGCGGTATTTGCATTGTTTTGACTCACCCTGATTTTGTTGTTTTAAAAACATTTTAAAAATAAAAATAATCTTATTGTTTAACATACTAAAAAACCATATTTGTGAATAAGGAACGGATGCACACATCTGTAAGAACCTGCACAAACGTACATATATTTTTTAGAACTGTAACTTCACATTTTACAGTCGTTAAATACAATTTCACGGGATATGTGTATATCAAATATGATTCTGTTTCCTTAAACTCCTTGTTAGAATCACCAATGGTCCATCACTTATTAACAAATAGTGTTTTATAATTTTAATGTCTATTTGTATGTATATTTTTGAAAATATATTTTTAAACGAATAAATAATTCCCACTTCACATACATTCCATTTATTAAATGAAAACTTTGAATACAAATTATGTTAATTAAGGCTTGGTGTTACTTTGGTGTGTGATTATTTCTTATCCGTCATCAAACAACTAACATTTTATTAATTAATTTTCCTCCATTATTGGAAATTGTAATGTTGATAATGAACTTATTGTAAATGAAAATATAAGCAGTACCGATATGGAGGAATTCAAAGAAATATATACGTATAGTACGATTGTGAAAATAAAAATGATACCTATTTTTGCATTGTTTAATGTCGAGTTGGTAAATTTTTAAACTTTATATTCATAGTCTCACTTTCACTCGCTTGTAATAAAATTATAATTAAGTAGTCAAAGTTGCACCATGGTGACCTAAATAAACTGTGATACGGTCTCACATAAAGGATTTAATGCCACAATTTAATAATTAGTAATTTAGATATTATACAAATGTTAAAAATTTTAACTACCTGTTACAATGTAATTGTGTTACAAAAATGAATTTGGGACAAAGCAATTATAAGCTCAATGATCTCTGGTATTACAAGCATTTAGGCCACCATAACTTTTCGTGCAAAAATATGTTAAAAAAAATTGTTTAAGAATTCGGCTTTCTGCACCACTTTGACTATGAAATCGCTCAACCACCGGTTTTTATTATCACAAGAAAATTAAGTATCAAACACACAAAAATAGATCGATCTTATAATAAAGTAAATATATGAAGTTTGGGAAAATAAAATCGCCTTAAATTCTAAATGTACCGCAATTTTAGGTGTATTACTTTTAAGATTAATAAATAAAATTCTAAGAGCAATGTCGATGTGTAAATTTAAAATTTATGTATGTAAAATAATTAAATATTTCTATATCGAGCCTCAAATATGCACGTACAACTTTGTATATTGACTTATTTCCTATGGAAATGGGATTTTGTTTCTTCCGTGTGTCTGTGTATTAAAGTGAGTATTTCAAATCGAATGTTAATGACTGCTACTATTTTTTCCGATGTAGAACCAACGATGACTAAAATAGATTTAAGTTTTACGTGCATAAATTCTTAAGTAAGTTTTGAGTTCTTTAAAAGTTACAAATTCTTGTTATGTGTATAGTATGTATATATTTTTAAAAGTGGGATGAAAGTCCCATGTTATTATGTATGAAAATCTTGTATTTATATCGCTTAAATACTTGGATTCTAGTCAATAAAGTACTTAAGAGTGTGATTTTCAGTTTGTTTTAGTCTTTAAATTTTGTTAGACGAAATTATATTGGTCAAGAAAAAGTTTATCGGTCAACCATAGATGTAATTATACAAGGTGTAATTAGTTTCCTATCATTAAAAAAACTAGTAATATAGACAACGGGGTACTTTGAAAAACTGACCTACCTCGATAAATTCTAATGTGAATAGTTTATTTAAGAACCCCTGCCAGGGTCAATATACTTACAGTTGAGAACAAACATATTTAAGAGTTTATTTATCACTTGGTTATAAAAATTGTAAAGGCTATCGCTCAAGGTATATGAGGTACTGAAATATTTGAATTGCATTTGGGTCCACGAAAACTGACACAATTATTCTTAATTTTATATCTTTCTCTAAAAATTTCGGTGAAGTAATTTTTCCCTTTTTGGACAAGCAGGAAGTATCGACAACCATTATATTGCATGAACAAATAAAATCTATAAAGGGTAGAATTAAAAATTTATTTATTCCTAAATGGGAAAGTTTGTCAGAGTTTCCTCGGGCCAATTTTTTTTGGTATATATCATTTGTTTTCGTACACCTAATTTATTTATTTGTCGTTATTACTCAGTTACATTTTTTACAATGATTGAGGTTGAGGTATTTTTTTTTTTATACATTTATTTAACATCGGCCTATTTCCGCTACTGAGGCCTAACACCGACACCTGTAGACGAGCTACCCCCAACCAGGAATTTTGCCGACCCTCTTCCCTTAAGAAGAGTAGGGATCTTTTACTTACCTAACATTTAATAGACAAGGGACCGACGGCTTTACATCCCCTCCGAAGGATGGTATATCTCCTATACAACCCTCGCCTAAGGTTGTATAGCTTCCGCGCATACACTGATATCAAGCCGCTGGAAGATGTGTGAGGCGAGGACGCCGTTTCCTTTGGAATGGTCACCCATCCAACTACTAATTGCGCCTGTCGTTGTTTTACATCGCATACCGAAGTATGTACATAGTAAAGACGCACCTACGCTCGCCCCATAGAGGTTGAGGTAAATATATATAATTTACTATATACAAAGACACAAGTGTACAAGGACACAAAATTTTATTTGGGTCAAGTAAAGTTTATTTAAAAAAATTTGAAATAAAGTTGTATTTAATTTATTTGACAATTGTTCAGTGTGTGTATTCCAATTTAATTTCAAATTGATATAAATACCGAGCAATTTTAGTCCAAGATCCCAGAACCACCAAACTTACATAATTTTAGCAAAGCTAAGATTTTCACAATAATGTGTAATATGTAGGTAAAAACGTATTGCATTCTCGCTATCTTGAAAGCAGGGCCCTTTTACAGATAATAGTGTTATGTGCTGCCCTCTAACAGAGAGGAGAGTTGTAATTACTCCCTGGCCAGAAGGGTGGCGCCATCTGTGGGCCAACTGGCGAACCACCATTTAGTAGTGCCTAAGAAAATTATAGAGAATTCCAGTATCTTCTGGAAAGTTCTACAATGATATTCTGGACATTCCAAGTGGGTATATAAAGAGGTGAAGCCAGCAGATGAGGGAACAGAACAGTATAGTTTAGTAAAGTATAAAGAACAGAACAGTTCAGTATCCAGTACAGTTCTGGGTAATCTGTGGTTCTGGTTACAGAGACAGTTTGTAGAAGAACAGTTCAGTTGAGTGAAGTATGCAGTTTAGTGAAGTAAACAGACAAGAGAGTTTTTAGGTTAGACAAAAGTTGACAAGTTTAAGAAGAAAAGTAAAGTGCTTAGTGTTTTAAAAGTAGTGAAATTATATTAGATTAAGTTGTTATTAGTTGTGTGATTTTTAAGTATTTGCTAGTGTAATTTTAGTAATTAAATAAATCAGTGGTTTGTGAAAATTCTTGTTGCAAGTTATTCGAATCCACGGAGTGTTTACTGAAAATTGTAAGCACGTAAAATAGGTATTGAAGGTAAATAAAAAATCCTACTCTTACTTTCACATGCAAAAACTATGCAAGTTCATTAAAAGTCGTCCGTGGTGTAGTGGTTGTGTTGCCCGATTCTCACACGTGTGGTTGAAGGTTCGAGTCAACAGTTTTTTTTTACTACATATTGTGCGAGATGTACTATTTTTTAATTAAACATTAAAATATTATTGAATAATTATTAAAAAATTCCATCAAGACAAATAAACAATTTAAATTTTATGAATCTGTCTAATAAAGCCCTCTAATGCTCTCACTCACACTCATATGCATGCATAATGCCCTCACACTCACAGCGGACTTTTCACGTGTCTGGGGGATGTTAGACCCTTCGTATTGGTCTGGCAGCTTACAAAAGGTCTTAAAATAGTCACCCAAATAATATATTATTATATAAAATTCAGTCTTGCTACTATAACGTAGGTACCTCAATTGTTTTCTCCAGCTTTACAATGTCTGGTGGAAGTTGGGCCCACGGAAAGCGTCTGGCAAATAATGTTGGTTCTTAATAATATTGTGTAAATTTTAGCCTTGCAAAAATGACGTAGATCTGGAGGCTCTGGGATCTTACTCTATAAAGAAATATTCGTATTAGGTATTTTAGTTGCTAATTGAGCCAAAATACATCTCATTTTAAAATGTAGTAAAAAAATAAAATCGGCAGCTACTGGAAGCTTCTGGAACCTCCCCACTCGGTGGATCTTTGAAGCCGAAAAGAGCTTTAAATTGTGTGACAAAACGGCACTAAACGTAATCCGATCTCATCCAAAACCTTTTCAGATCTTCTGGAGCACTAAAAAACCCTCAACTTAATGAATTTACAATCATCTAAGCGAGTTATTACCTACATTATCGCTCGTTGAATAATATACTATTAGGATATTAACAACTTTAACATCACTTGAACGACTAAGAAAGTCTAGTTATCCATATACTACAGATTTGTAAAGCATCAGACTGAAAATTGGTAAAGTGATAATCTATAATAAATTCACCAACGAAAGTACAGAAAGCATATGATATTGATATTGTTACATCTACCTTTAAAGTTTGTGACAATCCACTAAAAGTTACAAATATGCCGAAATCTTATTAACATGACGTGACACCAACGTTATCGGATGACAAACGATGACAATGACAATCGTCAAAATTTGCTCATTGTAATCTGATCGCTCGCGGCTGTCTTTGTTAAATGAAACATTAGCATTTCAGTGATTTTACTAGATTTTAGAGGAATATTTGTAGTTTAATTCTTCGATTTGTCTGTATATATATTTAAAAACGGCACTAAATGTGATCCGCTCTACTTCTAGAGCAGTGAATAAACCCTCACATGTGAATTGATATGTGATGTGACGAGTATCACGACGTAACGGCTACGCGCATCGATCATGTCATGCGAAATGCGATCTATGCCATATTTGCTTTGTTTTTAATTTTTTTCGCGGAAACCAAATCGAAAGAGTGGAAGTGTGATATATCGTTGAAATCAGAATTTTGACTGCTTTTCAATGGTTCCATTGCAAATTGAAAGTAATTATAAAATAAACAACTTGTTGCGTCAAAATGGCACTAAACGTAATCCGATCTCAACCAAAACCTTTTCAGTTCTTCTGGGGCACTAAAGAAACGCTCATGCAAAGTTTCATTCAAATCCGTTCAGTAGTTTCGGCGCTATCGTGCTAACACACATACACACACACACACACACAGACATCTTTCATCTTTGGGTTCCTAGGACCTCAAAACGTAAAGATTTGATGTTATCTCAATTTTTGTTTTTGAACCAATTTTAGTAACCTCTCACAATTTTATTGTGGAGAGGTTAAAAATGTAAATAGTTGCTTCGAACTGTCAACCACACGGGTGAGAATCGAGCAACACAACCACTACACCACGGATGACTTTTATTGAAATTACATACACATTTTGCTATATGAATGTAAGAGTAAGACTTTTTATTTACCTTCAATACCTATTATCTGTAAAAGGGCCCCGCTTTCAAGCTAGCGAGTATGCAATACGTTTTTACCTTAACGACAAATGCTAAAATGACTTAGGTCTGGCGGCTCTGGGATCTTACTCTATTTAACTGAATTGTATTATGTATTTCCTGAAAATATAACGGATTGTGTTTTTCCATTATTCATTTTTATTGGTTTGTGTTAACCAATGATGCTTGATTTAATGTTGAAATTTTTTTTTTCTAATTCTATCTCGGTTTTGGCAATATATAAAAACGTCATATCATCAGCAAATAAAACGGTCTTATCTGATATTATATTTGGTGCAAATTCATTAATATAAACCAAGAAAAAATGTAAGCATTGTTAACTCTAATTCAGATTTTGTTATATTTTACTTCATATTTACTGACTATTGGCTTACAGTAGATTTGAGTAACTTTGGCTAGACTTCATCCTTAAAATAACATATATTGTATACTACGATACTAAATAAAGTATGCACTGTTAAGGATTCTATTTCTTGTCTTTCTCGTATTATATCCACTGATAGTCCCTTTATTTAAAAATGAGTATTCCATTTAGAGATTCACCAATGATTTAATTGAAAAATAGATTGAAGATTGTGTAATGGATTCTTCTCTAGATCCATCCACCTCCAGATGGATTTAACGATGATGCTAAATACATACTTGATAAAGTCAATTGGACTTTTACCCAAATGGTTCTATTTGGCATTTCTATCATATACTAACACAAAATAGATATCTCAAACGATATACAGCATAGACTGGACAAAAGATGTGTTCTCCACTCGAAATAAAACAAAATTGTCTGCATCAACATTTATTAATTAAAGCTTAAACATTGCGTTCTTGTCCTCAGTAACTTTGTGCAAGGTGTATTTGATTGAAATAAATTAGTAACAGCTACTACGAAGTATAAGAAAATAGATAAATCTGTAGACATAAAAATGTGCTCCATATATTTTAAAAGTAAAAAACGTGATATTAAAATTTGTCAAAAAAAATATAATATATATAAAATTATTTACCTAAAACAGTAATAAAAAAATTAAAAATTGTATCACAAAAAAAGTTATCAAAAACGTCAGCTATATGGTAAAATAAAACTAAAAGCTAATAACACAGTTAAATAATGTCAAAAGTTACGCGATAGTGTTTTAAGTAATTCTAGAAAAAGTGAACACTATGCGATATACGGGAATGTTTCAAAAAAACATTGCGTAATTGGAAAACGCGAGTTCTAAAGTTCTCAACATACCTTTCACATTTTATTACAAACCATTCTTTAATAAAAAATATGCAGGATGAGCTTGAAAAGATACAATCACACTGTACAGAACAACCAAATAAATATTGTATTAACAAATGGAGTCTCCTTGAATATATGAAGATTGCAGAAAATGAGCAGCATTAACACTTGATGGTTAATTAGTACTTGAATCAACATATTATCAATCAAATAATGGTTTGGTCCTGAAAGCAAAAAAAAAACAAAAGCACTAGTTAAGTTACACGTGCATTTAGGGAACAAACTGTAAATGAGGAATAAAATTCACTTATATTTACATAAAGGGTATTTCAGAAAAAAATTAATTGTAATTTTTTTTTATTCTATTTCTCAAATTTTAACCAAAAAGTGCCAACCAACAATTAAAAGATTATTTTGAAACTTGTGAAAATAAGGGCAATTCTTTAGTTTATTGCATCAATCACAGTAAGTTTTAGTAAATGTGAATAAGGTTTCCACACTATAAATTAGGCTTAGACAAAGAAGTAATGAAAAATTATTACATTAATGATGAGTATTTGAAAAGTTCGTAGGCTGGCACAAAAACAAAATGTTTGTGATGTTCTAACCTCATCTTTAATATAATTATCTGCTACACACCGAAGTGAAGTGTGTACAGTAATTTTTGAAAAATAACAAGTAGCTTCAATTCAAATGTCTTTGTTTTCGATGGTAAAAAAAAGGTCGCACTCTTATTTAAACATAACAGAGTTTGGAAAATGAATTATGGCATCAGTTTGCTGAGATTACAAAGTGATAAATTAACCAAATTATAGGTAGAGGGTACTACACTAACCTTTGCAATGATTACAAGAAGCTATCAGTGAGGAAAGACCAACAAAAAAGGTGCTGTTTTGCCACAATAATGCATCAACTTGCACATCCAAAGACCTTCGATTTGTTGCTCTGCTTCTCTTATTTACCTGAGGTGGCTACTATACTAGTTATTCCTAAT
Organism: Leptura quadrifasciata; assembly: GCA_963675555.1. NCBI lineage: Eukaryota > Metazoa > Arthropoda > Insecta > Coleoptera > Cerambycidae > Leptura > Leptura quadrifasciata. The sequence continues at coordinate 307,223 of OY776678.1, read as the reverse complement.
TCTCAAAATTTTGACAGCTGCAAATAAATTTTTGTTGCAGAGGAAGGCTTTGTGCATCTTATATGCATGATCTGCAATAGAGCAGCAATGAAATAAGTGCATATAAGTCCTAAAGGATATACAGAAAAATTAAAATAGATGCAAAATAATGTGTTTTTTTTTGGTAGGCCACAAACTTTTCTAATACCACCCATAGTTTGTAATATCTTTTCTGGAAGTCTTCTTATTGTTGCAAGACCTTGATAACAGGCAGTGAAACTGATAAGTGATTACTTAAATACTAGGAATGCACAAAAGTATAAACTGTCAGAAAATAGTTTTATTTCGTTAATAATTCATCAATAATATTTGAAAATGTTATCACTTACATTTAACTATCTGTTTTTTGTTAAAAGTAGACTGTTATTCTCCAACAAAATAACATGTTACAAGATGCGTGTGTTATGACAGCATTGACTTGACAAGCAACTGACATAACGCGGATTATGACTGAGGCCAAAGAGTTCTATTTCAATGAAACGGCTACAGATATAAGTGCAAATGTTTGCTTAAAAGGCTCAACAGACAAGGTATATAATACATAGTTCTGTTGGTAAATGGTTGTTAGCAACTAGTTACTGCTTAGTTTTACAGTACTTATCTTATAATAAAATAAAGTGCTGTTCAGCGACTCACAACGGACACATTTAAAAGATACAATTTATATAAAATTATATATTCATGAACATAACATAACAACTACTTGTTTTGTTATTTATGTATTATTAACCATAATTAATTATAAGCTGAATATTGAACATGAACTGTTATCTGTTATTGGGGAACTAATTGAAAACTGTTAACGAATCACAGCAAAAGGGACATGTGTTATTTTAAGCTGGCATTTAAAATTAACAGTAACAGTGCAACTGTTTCAGACTAATTGTTTTTACATGCTTTTCTGAAATATCCTTTATGATAGAAATTTTCTGTGGTGTACAGGATTTCGTGTCATCGGAGGGACCAAAATAAACCACCGCTTCATGTATTCTTAAAATATTAGTTTTCAAGCTCATTCTCAGTCCATACTTCAAGGCGTCACGTCGCATTTGTCGGTACTTTGTTCACTAATTTTGTCTGTATCAGTGATGGTAATATCTGTCGTGTTATGACCTAGAAGATCCGCTTTAGTATCCGATACGGTCTTTATGACACCATCTACTAGAGCTCCAGCAAACTGCTGAAGCTCAGAATTTCCGTTACTTTGAGAGTTTTCTCTTTTTCGCTGATGGACGGGCAGAGGCAGTGACGAAGGTCTCAATTGTGCCTGATGTTTTTGGAAGGGAAATACCTTAGCAGCATCGCCCTGGAAAAGATATTATAGATGTTTCTTTGCTCTTCTCAATATTACTTGTAATAAATGACATGGAGTTAGGAAAGAAGATGACTGGGGGCAACAGGCCCTTGGATCATAATAATATTCAAACTGTTACACAATAAAAAATTGCTGACATCTTGCATGGTCAAACCTTAGCATTTTTGTGTCAATTTTTGTAGCCCTGTTTTGTAATAAACAGAGAAATCTTTTGAGCTTTATCTTTGACTCAGTTTATTTATTACTTATTACATTTAATGTGCATGTCGTGTATTTTCATTTTTTGGCAACAACTGAGAATTAAAAACAACAATATCAATGAAGCAATTTACATCAAATGTAACAATTTATCAATTAGAATGTCCTTTAAATTCACATATTGAACTTGCTCTTAAAAAAAATAAACTAAAGAAAAGTTCACAAATCAGATTATGGTAGTGAAATTTAAAATGGGTGCAATATATGTCACTAGGTATACTTACTTGTGGTGTATGTACTGCCACAATATCTGTTTGTGTAGATATTCCGTTTTCTTTTAACTGATGATTAATACCAGCTGATTGACTAAAAACTGTCATAACTTTCACTATATCTTGCATAGAATTTTGCAGCTGCTGAATCTAAAATGAAAATTGTAAGAAAGATTCAAAACTATTAAAAATGTAAATCAGCAACTCAGATGCATCGACATTTAAAGAAGCAGACAGATCTCATTTGACATATTTGTTATGATCTCTTTGGACGGCGCATTGCATGAACAGCTCCATTTTTCAGAAAGTATGATCACTAAAAAGATTCTCCAACATTGTATTTTCTTGCATCCAACCAAAACACTAATAAGAAATCGATAGAAATGTGGAGTGAGATCTGCCTTAATGTAAAAAATTATTTCATGACTCGGCTACACCTCGTAAACCAGACGTCTTAATCACAGAACTTAAAAATATGTGAAACAATGATATACTAACCTGTGTTTGCAACATTGTACATGTTTGGGCCAACTCCTTAACAACTTCGGTGTTGTTTGTTGACAGATTCGTCATGTTCAAATTTCCAGCCGAACTGCCTTCGCCTTCCATAGGCTGTAGAATGGAAATCTTTTTCCAAAGTGCGCTGATGGCCTCAGTTTGTAGCATCTGTATTTTTCTCTCACTCTCTAAGGCCGCTTTTGTCGTCTCCATGTCTGTTGCGAGCTTCCTAAAATTTGTAAAATTATGTTTCAAAGAACAAATGGATTCGTGTCACGAGACCTACTGAATATATTGGTTAGCTCGATGACTTTGCAATTCCTTAAACATTTCTTGAACCTCCTTGTTCTTATTTCTGGTAAAATAACCTCTCCACATCTTCTGTATGAAAACGGCTGCCTGTTCGATCTTATCGTCATTGCTGCTGTTGCTTGTAAGTTCTTCTTTCTGTAACCTTCGCTCCTGTATTTTCATCTGAATACTTTGCAATTTAGCATCGCATATTTCGGATTCGTCTTCACTGCTAGCAGATTTAGTTCTGAGAATCGATGCCCTTTTGACAATTTCCTGCTTACTAAAACAAATAATAATAGATATTTTGAAAGATTAAAACACTGCCAAAATTTTACTTTGAGTTTCCACTACTCATTATTTTCTTTTGCCTGGCAGGCGATGGAGAACCGCATTTTCTGATATCCGAGTTTAGCGGATATCTGGGCCTCCCCGACGTAGATCTATTAGATTTTGGCGATCTTACTGGCTGCACTACTTTAGCAGCTGACAACTTATTATTAAATGCGGCCGGAATGGTGGTGGGTGTGGAGAGTATCGAGACATTACGAGAACCCAGAGGTGGAGGACGATAATCGGGACTCATTAAAGATTCAGGCACTGGTACCATTTTCGATAAGGCTTGAAGGGGACTGTTGATAGGCTCGGAATCTACAAAAAGTATATTTTTTTATAAGCCATTCTAATGTTACATTGAACCCACCCACTTACCTAAACATTTCTCGGTAACGACGTAATTATTTGGCAACTCGTTATATACTTTTGAGTTGACGCTTTGACGTAATATTGTTGGATCTAAGCTTTGAGACATAATTGATTCATTATCTACATCGTTAAATGTGGTGTAACAACTTGATATCATGCGATCTGGAGACTTATTATTCCGATTGCTTAATCTTGAGGCTACAAAAAAAATATGATAATAATAATAATCAATGATCCATGCGTTCCATTAAAATAAGCTTACAATTTATTCTCGGAGACTGTTTACTGGGTTGCAATTTTTTCCTTGACATTGGCGAAGGATTCGGTGTAACTAGAAAAAAATTTGTGCAAACATAAAGGCTAGTTGCAAAAAAATGTGTTAATAGATTCTGTCGCTGGCAACATTTAAAAGACAATTATTAATACATGTTGGCACGATTATTATTTTTTGAAAATAAATTTACCTACTTTGTTACTTATTTCCAAGTAGATTAATAATAATCTTTATTTCCATCAGACTTTTACAAGTATTGGAATTGTCAATTGTCATGTATATAACATAGATAACACACAGAATATATAATACATAAAAAGAAAACGGTACATACAAAATATATATGCATAAATATTTAAAAGGAATAAAAAAACATACATACATATATATAAAAAAAAAAACTCCGCAGAGACAAATTGATCGTTATTCCATATAAGGACTATTAAGGAAATATTCTGGCATTCAGTAAAAACTCATCAAAACTGTAGGGACATGTTTCAAGAAGGTAACACTTTAATTTCTTTTTAAATAAAAAAATATTAGAGATAGATTTTATCTCCAGTGGAACTGCATTAAATGCCCGCACTGCTCTGTAGTATACTCCCTTTTCGAATGATGATGTTTGATGATGAGGAACTCTCAGTGCATTTGAATTTCGAGTTACCATCATCATACCATTGTACATATCCTCGTTTGTTCTAAATTTACCAATATTTTTTTTTACAAATAAAATCAACAGGTATATATATAAGGTGGGTAATGTCATTAACTCCAACATTTTGAATAATGGCTTACTAGGCTCTCGGTTGTTTTTCCTACACATGCATCGTATAATATTCTTTTGAGCTATAAACACATTTCTGGCATGGACACTAGACCCCCAGAATATTAAACCATAACTAAGTATGGACTGCACATGGGCAAAGTAATAGACCTTTAACACATTAAGATCGACAGAAGATCGTATGTTTCTTACTGAGTAACATACTTTGTTAAGCTTAGATATTGTTGAGTTAACATGGTATTCGAAAGATAGTTTTGAATCGACCACGACCCCCAGGAATTTTGTGTTATTTGCAACAGGAATGGATTTTTCTCTAAACTTCAAGTAGATGCTTGAATCTGGGGTTTTATTACTAAATTGGATAAGTACAGTTTTAGCTTCATTTAGGATAAGTGAGTTGTCACGACACCATTTATCCATTTTATTTACCACAGTTGTACCTTTGTGTGATGTAGCAGTAGTATCTCTGGTAGATATTACACAGGAGGTACCATCAGCATACTGATATATGGAATGTATTGCCAAGTTCTCAGGTAATTCATTGACATACAATAAAAACAATAAAGGCCCCAATACTGAACCTTGGGGTACCCCTGTAGTTATCTGTCTTGGTTTAGAATAGATGGTAGTCATGTTATTACCCTCTTTCGTACTAATACAAACTCTCAGGGTTCTGTTAGAAAGATAAGACCTAAAGAAGTTTAAAGCTATACCTCTAATTCCATAGCACTCCAATTTGTAAAGCAGCAGTTCGTGGTTAAGTGTATCAAATGCTTCCGATAAATCAAAGTAAATACCTGCGATTATTATAAGTACATATACAGGGTGAGGCAATGTGAGTTAGACCTTGATATCTGGAGTTCTACAATAGCTAGAAATTTTTTAATATCCATCTGCAGATTGCATTATTTCAACAAAAAAATTCATTACATCCAAGTGGTTGGGAGATATTCAATGCTATTATAGGTATGAATAGAGACTAGAAAGAGGCTTCAAAAAAATGTACTGATATACATAGCATTCCATTAAAAAAAGGCACTTGATCCTGTAATTTCGTCTTGGCTCGCCCTGTATGTTCGAAAATAATTTACAGTTATAGACTTTTTTATCTAGTTTACTTGCAATTTTTTTAAAAATTTCTAACTATCGTAAAACTCGAGATATCGAGGTCCAACGCACAATTGTATATACTTGAATGAATTCTTTAGGTCAAAGGTACTTAATAATTTGTGATTTGTTCATATATTACAATGTATTAACAGGTTTTAATTAGTTTCCTGCTATTAAAAAAAATGGTAATGCGGAACTACTGGACAAAGAAGAAACCTATATTATAACTTTTTCCTCTAGGAGCATTTTGAAAAACTAACCGATACCTCAATAATTTTAATAAATGTGAAGTTTGTTTGAGAATTTCCCTATGCCAATGTTACAAAAATTCTCAAATATTTTTATTAAAAAAAAAAAATGTCCTCGAAAATTATGGGCCTTAGACCCTTCTTTATATTTAAGATTGTTTGTTTGTCTCATCATTCTCTACTATCAGATTTTTTAAATAACAGGAAACTAATTACACCCCTGTATACAATATAGTATCTGAGAGGTTAAATCTTTATAAATTTTTGAAATTATTAGACTGCTTTAATTTTTTTAACTGATAGCTAGAATATTTTGAGGGATATAATCAAAAGCAATTTTAAGTCCCTTGGAGTATTTGTTTAATAACTTATTTGCCTGACATAAAGGGTGGCCCACGAAGTTTTGGTTTTGTATTTGAACTACAATTTTGAAATTTGGCGACTTCAAACAGTGGTATAAAAGGATTTTTTTTTAATAAACATCACAGAAATTAGACAACCCCCAATTCCAGAGGCCAGATGCTTGTACGGAAGGGGGTTACACATTGAAAAAACGCGGACAGACAATCATTTCCTCCGACAGTGCCGGAGCCGGGATTCTAACCCCAGTGGCGCGATACTCGTGTGATTAATCGCGATTGCCACCTCGTGCCTTAACCAATGTGGCTATCGGCCAGACATCAACATCGCATTTCCGATCACGTGACATCAACTTCATATGTTTAAATGGGATACACTGTATACTACTACATGTTTGTGAAGACCTTTCTAATACAAATTCAACAATACCATTTTTCGGCACTACGGTAAAGGAAAAAAGTTTTTATGAAGATTTCTTTATTTTTATTTAAAAACCGTAGATAGCTTAGAAACAGAAAAGTATCCTAGCAATAGAAAGACATCGCACTTGTCAAGAGGTGTCAATCAATATTAGTAGATTTACTGTTTGTCCAACTAATCATAAAGACTACTGTGCCTATATTTTACTTATGGCAAATATGTCATAATGCTGTCAAAAAATAGTAGGTTGCTAATACAGAGATCATTTTTCCAACTGAACAACTCCAAGTAAAAATACTTATATGGAACAAAAATTAATACATGTTTTTTTTTCCTACTGGAAAACGGCAAGTTCCTCGTCGCAGAAAGCCATTCAAACAGAGATTAACACAATTAATCTTCTGGTTCATTTTCAAGTAAATGCCCGATCTCAACTCGATGTCTTCAGTAAGAATGTGAAGTAAGTAGAACTACAATCCAGAGATTATGGGAAAATCTTTCAAGATACATTTAATGCAGTTTGACCCCTGCAGACCATGAAAAAAGACTAAATTTAATTGCCGACATGACAGTAAACTCACAGATGACCCACTCTTTTTAAACAGGACTGATGAAAGTCGTTTTCATAACAACGGTACCTTTAATCGACACAATTGTCACTGGTCGGTTGAAAAAATCCAAAATAGATGCTTGAAACTAATTTTCTGGCAGTATGGGGCATAAATATCTGATGTGGTTTATTCAACATCCGCTTAATTGCGCCGTACATACTTCCAGCTTTACTTGAAGATATACCCTTAAGTGAGAGGGAGACGATATGATGGCAGCAGGATGGTGCACCTCCTAGCTATGTTCGGGAACTTACTACATATCTTGATATTATTTCCCGTGAAGATTAATTCGGCAAAATGGTACAGTGGAGAGCTAGTTCTCCAGCATAGTATCTGTAGGTTTCTTCCTGTGGAGATATATGAAAGGTTTGATATAAGTATTCTATACAGCCTACAGATTTAAACGATTTACAAAAGAAAATCAGAGCAGCGTGCCAAACTGTTACACGAGATTTGGGCAGCATGCATTCGAAATCTTTTAGCAAGATTTGAATATTGCAGGTGGGCATCAATTGTAATGATGTTGCTAGGATATTTTTCTTTCTAAGCTATCTAAATTTTTTAAATATAAAATAAAGAAATGTTCATAAAACCACTTTATTCTTACTGTAGTAGCGGAAAACCTGACAATTATGGTATTGCTGAATTTGTATTAGAAATGCCTTGACAAAAATGTAATGTAGTAATATACAGAGTAATCCATTTAAAAATTTGAAGTTGATGACATGTGATCAGAAATGCGATATTGAAATAAAGCTCTTTTATACCAGAAATGGACACCGTATTGCACTGTTTAAAATCACCAAATTTCAAAATTGTGTCTCAAGTATTTTTCAAGATATTGACTATGGCCACCCTGTATTGCTCTACAAAGTTGTTTTAGAATACATATACTTAAATTACTATCAATTTTCAGTTCAAGATAATTATGATATTCAATTTTATTTAGCTGCTAACAATTTTTTCAATTAGATAAACATGCTTTGGTTATTAGACACTAAAATTATGATTTACCGTTAGTAGAGGATTGCTCCCTTAACTGCTGCTGGTGATGTTGCGCTTTACTCAAGATTAATCTCAATTTTCTATCCTCTTCAGTTTCTAACGTTTCTCCAGTCAACGGGCACACTGTCGCCAAATACTGTGTCAGTTCTTTTTGATCTCCTACCCTATAGTGCCTACCACGACCCTGCGAGTACAACCACTCCGCCCTTAAACTATACAATTACCTATACATTTGTTTTTATTGAAAAGAAAAAATATTGACTGTTTATGCACGCTTTAACTTTAAATATATAGATTATTCATTTGAATAAATTGAAAATTTCGTAACGCTTATTTAAATAAGCTAAACTGTTCTTTCCTTAAGCTCTATGTAGCTGAAATTAAAACTCAGCCTCAACTTCTTTAAAAATATATATATCAGTGACTATAGTTATTAATAGCATTGTGTTAATTTAAGCATTTAAAAAAGTTTTATATTACTCAAACAAATTTACACGTGTACGATTAGGATGAAATACCTTTCGATGGCGTCAACAACATAATCATCTATAACATTTACATTTAAGCACCAATTTATAACAAATGGACGGTAGTCAAAGCCTCTGCAACCAGTTAAGGAAATACCATGTACAATTAATGGGAATCTTAAACCTATGATGTGTTATTTTTCAATAAGCAAATTTTGAATTTCATATATACACTGGGATAGTTTTCATGAACATCAAATTACCACACTTTTGACATGTCTTATCAACCAAGTGGTCATCCTTTGGAGATTTTTAATTGAAATGTGTGTTCAGTATTTTGGCATTCAAAGAAACTACTACAGTGTAAATATTTATTTACAAGAATATATCAGTTTGTGTTCATACAGTTTGGCAATGTACATTTGACCAAGACAGAACAAAACTAAAATAGATTAGTTTTCCTGATTACACATAAAAGTACACCTTTAATAAACCTAAAATTTAATTGGTATATATCTTAGAAAGATAAGTCCAAAAATATCGTTTTAATGTTTTTTTCTTACAAAAGTGTGCTTTTAGAGTGGCACAATATTTTCGGACTTCGACATTATTCTAAACAAAATTTCAATATCTTTAAATTTTGATCAAATTTTGGACTTAATAAGGCTTTCGGACAACTCTGAACAAATTTCAATAATAAAATTTTCCAACAAAAAATGGCTAATATGATTTTTTGACTTATTCAGTTTATTTTGACATCACAAATGGCTTTGCATTAGGTGGCCATAAGTACGAGCCTACTTTGTTCTATGTTTGAGTAAAACTTAGTTCGAATCGGGAAAAAGGTTATAAAGGTGTTACACTCTTAAGTACACATAGGTATACAAAAATTGCAAATAAATTTTAAAATAATAATAATAGTTATTAGTTTTTTAAAAGTAGGGATGGTGGCCATATTACTTATTGAGCCTATTAGAAAATCAAGCAGCATAAATAATGAATCGAAAATAGCTTTAAGACAAGATGCAATTTTATGTGCAATCATGATTAGAGAACTATATTTCAAAATGTTGATTGTAATGCATATAGACACAAACTTTTAGCAAATGAACTCAATAATTGAATTTGAATTCTTCATGCATCATGTTAAGTCACACAACTCAACTTTAAATTGTAATACTGGAATAGATCCGTGAATTTAATTCACATCATGTCCAAACTGTATGGCATAAGTATCGACTCAGAATGCTATCACAAACAAATTTTTACACTATAGAATTTGACGACAATGAGTTTTGAAGGCCACATTCTATAACATCCCCTGCCAAGTTATTCAAAAGGATACATATTATTACCAGTCATGTTAACACAAGGATTGTTAGCAATAGAAATTTTTGTTAAATTTGCTAGATTGACGAGCCTCGAAATTTCGTTTAAATCTCCAATATTATTATAAGCTAGTGTTAGTGTAGTTAAGCTTATGGGTAGAAAACGATCACATTGGCTTAAGTGATTAATTTTATTTTTATGTAGAAAAAGATCCTGAAAGCAAAACGGGATGAATAACATTATCGTTAGAATTATTATGTTTTTTACCTTGAGATTCTTTAGAAAAGACAAATCTGTTATGTGGGTTATGCTGTTCTCAGATAAATCTAAATATTCTAAATTTGTGTTTGTATTTAAATGTTCAATAGTCTGCAAAAAATATGCTTTCAATGACAGCCTAAGTTTGTTTTTTAAACTGCCCACGTAATCTAATTTGTCGCATGAAATGACAAAAAAATATTGTGATTTCATGGCACTTTAAATTCGAAGATGTATATGAAACCTGTTTTGCAAAGAAAAAACTCAACTCAATATACTTTTGAAATGTGATTGTCATTCTAAAACAAGAGTTATTATTTGAAAAGCTCTTACTGAACAATCGTAATTATAGAAAAGGGAGCCATTAGTCATAAATTACATCTATATACTTATTAGAACAATACCGCTAGCCTCATATACCTCCTACGTAGTAAAATTAAGCCAACACTTAGTTATCAGAGCCTTCTGCTCATGTGTTGAATTTTGAGCGTTCAGAAATTCATGGCAGTTTAACTTTGGCCCATATGTCCCTTGCCAGGCACAAGGAAGTGAGCCTGATATGGGTTCCAGGACATACTGGGGTCCCAGGAAGCGAGAGAGCCGATGAATTGGTTAGGCTCGGAGCCAGGGAGCCCTGTCTTGGCCCGGAGCCCATGTTGGGAATTACAAGGAAACATGTCGCTACGGCCCTTAATGAGTGGGCACATGCAACATTGAGGGAACATTGGAGCCTCAGCAGTGGCTGCAGAGAGGCTCGAGACTTCGTAACGGGGCCGAACAAGTCAAGGGCGGCCTGGTTGCTAGGCAGAAGCCGGAGGACTCTGAACCAATTTGTCGGAGTCCTAACTGATCACTGCAGGCTCAGAAGACACCTATCGCTGATAGGGGTTGAGGAAGATCCCACCTGCCCAAGAGTGGAAATGATGAAGGAACATTGTTTCACTTCTTGGGACAATGCGAAGCGTTCGGGCGCCTGAGGTATGAACTCTTTGGAGCCACAATGCTCTCAAAAGAGGAAGTGGACTCTCTCGAATCAAAACATGTCCTGACCTTCATTGGAAGATCAGGAAGGTTTCAAGAGGGAGTAGGAGGTCGAGTAGAAGTAAACGGTTGAGGGGACGTCAGGGGGTAGGTAAAAAGGGCCCATCTGTGGCCTACTTGCCAGGCACCAGGCCTCCCCCAACAACTACTACTACTTGTCCCATATGTTTATTGATCAGATTATTCAGATTCATAAATTCAGATAAATCTGTACCTTCAATTAAATTGGCTCGTATGTAGTATGCCTAATAATGTGATCACAAGTAGCAGTATGGATCTAATAAGTATATGATTGCATTTAGTAGTAGTACAAATAAAATTAATATATCGTTTGGATTTTATTTCTCAGGGGATAACATTCTGATCAATCGATGTGAAAAAATGTCAGGAACGACATACTGAAATGTTTAAGACTTGGGTGTTGTAGCAATTTTGTAAATAAATAAAAACTATCAACAAATTGGCCTTGCTTGACTTTAATGGTGTGCGACGACCACAAAATACTTCTAATAATTAAAAATATATATATCACATTGTAGAAAAAGAAATTCTCTACAATTTTGATACGGGAAATACCCCTCTGATGTTTAATTTTTTTTAAAATCAATTTTTTTAGATTTTTTTGCCAAGTTGTTTTCGTTTGGTCAACTGACCTTTGTCGCCACGCCCCTTTGCGACATGGACTGTAGTTCCCGCGTATTCAGCGCTTCTGGATGTGCGCGCAGCACGCGCCGTTCCTCCATGTCGCAAAGGGGCGTGGCGACAACGGTCAGCTCGTCAGCTGACCAAATGAAAACAACTTGAGAAAAGAAATCTTAAAAAATCGATTTAAAAAAAAATTAAGCATCAGAGGGTTATTTCCCATATCAAAATTGTAGAGAATTTCTTTCTGTACAATGTGATATATATTTTTTTAATTATTAGAAGTATTTTATGGCCGTCGTACTGCGTTAAAGTCGGGCAAGGCCAACTTGTTGTTAATTTTTATTTATTTACAAAATTGCTACAACACTCAAGTCTTAAACATTTTAATATGTTTTTCCTTACATTTTTCCCCATCGATTGATCACAAAATTATCCCCTGAGAAATAAAATCCTAAAGATGTGAAAAATTGGTCTAGATTTATTGTACTACAGTATTAGTTTCTTTAATAAATTACCCAGTCGTTTTATATTTTATGATCTAAATATGAAAAAAAAATTAGAGGAAAATATAAGTCTTTACTTTTTGCTACATTATTTCGTTATATATCAGTACAAGCAGTTTAAAAAATCACGTCAAGCAAAAAAATTACAATAAGCATGAGAACAAAAAAGAAGCTACCACCTTAATACTATTTCCAGCCAAACATAACCATTTTAAACTAGTCAACTCTTTTAACCCCTCAATCGTGAGTATTCCATTATGAGCAAGGTTTAATGTATGAAGTGAGTGAAGTCGACAGACACCATACATTCGCAAAAGTTGGTTACGAACTGCTGAAAGCTAAAAGCAAACACAATTTCGTATATTACATGTCGAATTGTGTAAATCAATACAATACATATAGGTAGTATTAGTACTGCGAAGGCTATTTTAAATAAGTTGATAACAAGAAATGTACCTCCATTGCAGAGGTTGTATTGATTGTAATTACATTTTTATATTTAAAATATCCTTGGACAATCTATTCTTAAAGTTTTGTCATTCCCATTCTAGCTCACCATTAAAGCATTAGGCACTTTTGCAAGTTGATTTATTAGATAACGCAAATATAAGTAATTTTAAAGGTGGTATCAGATGCCATATCACAATCGAGGATTAAATTGGGCATAAAAAATATTGCACATAAAAAAGACCCTATCCCTTTTACACAATTTAGAATTTGGTTTTATGCTTTATGTTTAAAATACGAACTTGACAGTTTCTGACACTCTTAGACTAAAATAGTGAACTGCATTTAATAGAAATCACTAAATAAGCAAATTATCCAATCATATCCAATTTGTCTGTGAGTGAGTGGTGTTAAATTCGATTTTATAGGTAAAGATTGACTGCTATCATCTATGTTATCATTTTTTTAAGTAACTTATGGCTGGGCAAAAATTAAACACCACTCCTCGCAATACCGTAAGGTAAGAATAAAATCATCTTATTTGCATGTTTACTTCTTTTACTGGCTAATATTGGACCTGCCAAATTTCATTATTATTAACTGGCAAAGAAAAGTAGGGACCTTTGTTTACCATCCAATGTAAAAATATAAGTAGCGATTTACCTTTTGAAGTTTTGTAAAAGAATCAATATTATCTAAACGCTGCAACTCATTATCGTCTAATATTAGATTAGCAACCTGAGATTCAGATGGTGATGGTTTGTTCAGTTTTTTGAGCTTTTTACTAGATAAATCTAATGTAGCCTGTAAATCCTCTGCAACATAAAGATGACAGTTGAATTAAGGTGGTAAAATTACTATATGGTCAAAATCTACTTACCCATTTGAACTTAAACAATATGCATATTATAAACTTCTGTTAACGTTATATTCGTTGTTTACTTAATATAAAATTATCATCTATATTCTATTTTTCTAAAAATAGCTAAAATGTTATTGAATTTTGACAATTCTTTCTATTTTGACAGATGACACAATAGAAACAACACCCAATTTATAAAACTGAAATCCCTAAGTTGTACTGAAACTATAATCATATATTACGTTAAAAACACACAGAACAGGCGATCCCTGTACTATCAGAGTGATAGATATTATTTCATATTTTATTTGCAAATCTTTAATTAGTTAAAATCAACCTAAATAATGAATTTTCATTATAAACAAAATATGTTAAACCGTTGGCACTACTGATCGAAATAAATATGGAGTTTATTTGCAAAAGGATGACTTCATTTTTCTTTGAATAATAAAACGGTGTGGATAGTTTTATTTTTATTGTTGTAGTAAAGAAAGAAAGTGCCATAATTTATTTTGCTTCAAAAACATCGATAAATATTTTAAAAAATTTTAGTGCATTAAATATCGTGACAAGTGTTTTTAATAACAAAAAAATTTACAACTAACCGAGCATCAGCTGAGTGCAAAGAATTTTTGGAAATCACACTTGATTTGTTTATATTTTATTTATTTTAGTACAAAAGAAAATTAATCAAACTGGAGCGGCTACCAGAATATCTCCGCGATACCGTGGATTGGTTTATTGGGTGAGTAATTTTTATTTAGAAAATCCTTTATGGATTCAAGTTTTTATATCTGTTTTTTAAGTTTTTTTTGTCTATGCTTAGAATAAATTTGGGGGTAATTTAATGGATTTTTACTATGCAGCCACCAATATGAAGATACTTAAATAATTTGTGTGATAGCCAGCAATTTTGATATCACATAATTTTATGTAGGCTGCTGAAGACAGTAGTTAGGTACCTACCTACACCTAAAGTGTATTATGTACAGAGGTATATTACTCGGAATATTTATTTTGAACATAACTAAAGACTTCGAGCCTCTTTCACCTTCATGGATTGTCTTTGATCTTGAGTCGGATACCATATAGAGAAATTATCATATACCTAATAGTTTTTATGGTAGGTATCCGCTCCAAAATTTTTTATTAAAAATTTTAGTTGCATCGTCTTATCCATATTCTTATAGAATATAAATATAGGCAACCGAAAGAGTGAATTGTAAGATGTTAGTGTTGTAACAGAGTTATGATTTTTTTGAATTGCTCAAGACCTGACCGATTTATTGTGCCATCAAGGACATCCACAATAAGATTCACATTGCTAATTCTTTTTCATTAGCTTGAGCTGTGCTGGGCGAAGCGACCACTGAATGTTCACCCTATTAAAATATGTTCTGTAAAAATCGGTCACTTCTTTATTGCCATCACCAGTGTATTTGATAGTTTCTAAAATTATCATAACGAACTAAAGTTGCAACGTCCACAAATAAAACATTTCAGTAAGAAAGTATAGGATAAACCATAATGAACAGCCACCTTTATTTATTTGTTAATCTTGCTTGACTGTCCTTGAATGCTATTTAAACACAATTATTGATTTTTATGAGATGGGAAAGAAACTGTCCTATTTTTTTGCCATGCCTGTACATTAGGATTACTTACCTGCCCTACTCTACAGCACGAAGAGATAAGATCTATTTTGTTCAATATGTTTTGATTTAATTAAAAGTATTAGGATTTACGAGACAAGAAAATCCAATAAGGATGAACTTTTATTAGCAGGATTCACGACTTGATTAATTTTGATCTTGTTAGTCAAATTAAATGAGAAAGTTGTAAATACTATTTCTATTATAATGTGGTTAGGTAGAGCTGTTTCCAAAGTAAAAATTGATAATAGTTCGAGAGTTATTGTTTTTGATGAACAATCCATTACCGGCTGCTTTTGTCGGTAATTTTTTTTATATTACTTGTTATCTCATTGAAAGGTTTGGTATGAAGAATAACCATAGATAGAATGGAAACAATTTTTCACATTGTGCATGTATAAAAACAAATTTAAATTTTACTTCGATATGGAATGTCAGATACATTAAACTGCATAATACGATATATTTTTAAGACGAGACAAATGAAATGGGAAACAGGCCTAAGAAAACAACATATTGATTAAAATTATAAATAATCCAATTAATATGTGAAAATGGTTTATTCAATCTGCTAGATTGGGAAAATCTACTATGTAATAGTAAATTGTTGTTTTTAGAAAAGCAAGGCGCAAAGAAAAAGAAGGAGCTGAGTCTACATCCAGTGGAGATTCAAAACTATATTTAGAAGCTACTGTGTTAGAAAGAAAATTACCAGAAATGGATATGAGGTTACTGGTAGATTTGCCTCCAGGGCTAGATTATAATGAGTGGCTTGCTTCCCACAGTAAGTTTTCCTTATTTTACAATTTGCTCCAATGTTATAAACTAGTTTCTTAGAAGTAATTTCTACTTGTGAAATTATCATAATTTGTCTCGAAATATCTCAAGTAAGCTCATCCACTTTAACATATAGTGCAAGTAAGGACTTCCGGAGACATAAAAAAACGCAACAAAAACTTTACGACCTCATTAAAATACCATTACTCTTTGTGCTGTCTAGACCGCAATTGACTCGCTTATCTCTATAGGTTTTTAATGTGCATCGGGTCGTTTGATGCAGCATATCGCCATGGCCCATGGCGATAATAATTATGTCGTAAAGTTTTTGTTGCATTTTTTATGTATCGGGAATTTATTACTTGAACTATGCCTACTGAATAATAATAATAATATCTTTATTTAACTACATACATATGAAAACATAGCAAAATAAAAGTATACAATAAAATATAGTATACGAATGTATGTAGAATACATTACACTAATAGCACAAACAGTAGTGTAAAAGATGAGAATAATATAAAATAGACCGTTGGCCAATTGGTGAGCACATCACATGTCAACCGAACAGCTGGTCAGCTTCTCTATATACTCTTGAGAGGAGAGGAGGAAAACAATGCGACAATAAAAACTGTTTTATTCTTGTTTTAAAGATTTTACATTTGCAGGTAGTTTATTGTATAGGCTTTAATTTAGCGAGTTTCGTTCAGAAATTGTGAGTCTAAATCTAGGTGCCCTCAGAATATCACCTGACCTTGTAGAATAGTTATACAACTCAGACTGAATAGAATATGCGTGCTTATTTTTATGTATTTCTAATACTGAATAGAAAATATACAATGACGGAATTGTTAGAATTTTATATTTTATGAACAAAGCTTGACACGGGTCATTGAAACCAGCGTTATCTAGCAGTCTTATAGCACGCTTCTGTGGACGAAAAACTCTAATTGACTGGCCGGAGTTCCCCCACAGGAGCACCCCTTAGCACAAGTGCGAGTAAAAGATGGAGTGATAGGCTGTTGAAACTATATGAGGATTAAGTATTTAAATTCATATTTCTTGTCAAAATTAACATAGTCTCGAAAATTTAATCATTTGATATTATAAAATTAACCAGATTTGTGCCAAAGATTTATCATTTTGATTTGAAATAGTGACATGAAAATTTGTGAAGTGAGATTCCGTATACCTACATTTACATTTCTTTATAAATATGATTGAATATTATTGGGATTATTATTTTCGATTCACAGTGAGGTCCATAAGTAACAAATTTTTTACATAATTTACGATTTTTAACCCTTTCAATGTGGGGATCGTTTTCGATAACTGTGCCAACAAGAACGCCATGGCAACCGATTGCGGCAATATCCGCTTCCCATGGTGAACCCCTAAAACAAGGCTTATTATTTTTCCGTATTTTTTTAGTTAGTTAAATGTAATATTAAAACAATTTTGGCAGGAATAATTAAAAAGCAGTTCGTTTAGAGAAAACTTTATTTTAAATATAAGAATAAAGAAAATTATTACTAAAAAATAAACTCTTTGGTTTACTGAAAAATGGTAACAAAAACATAAAAACAAAATTTAAAATATACGGTATATTAATGAATAACGATTCATTAAAATGGTGTATAATTCATCTTCAGCTAGCCATTTATGCTCATTAAAATTGACCATTTTCACTAAAGAAGTCTCACAGAAGCACTAATGTAAATAGATATCTAGTAGGGAAACGTATTTATCTTTAAAGAAAATCAAATACTAAATTATTGCAATCTTACCATCAATTACTTGTATAAATAGTTGCATATATTATACGTTGAAAAGGTTGATTCCCGTATTAAACCTCCAACTAGGACTTTCGGCTATATCTGTTTCCTGTACTATAGGCAAGGCATTTTTTCAGCTTTATCGGTTTCCCACAGTGAAAGGATTAAATGAAAGCCTGGAACATATCAATCTTTAATTCTATAATTAAATTATTTGAACCCAATTTTGTACCTCCCCCTTTCAAACCTCTTAAAATGATAGTTACCTCATTAAGATTTTTAAATGCTATTCAGGAATATAAGGTTTTTTAATTTTGTAATTTCTTTATCAAGAAAATATTTAAATTTGAAAATTATAATATGAATTTGTAGGTGTACAATTAAATATGTTAAGTAGCTAAATACCCTTAAACTAGCCTCTGCATAAATTTGATTAGTCTTATTAAATTTAGTGTCATAAATATTTAATTTAAATACTACATCTTTTTTGTGTTATCTAAAAAGAAACATACCTATCTAATCTGTATGAACTTATGACACAGTTTTAGTTTCTATTTATGAGTCTAGTAATTAGACTCATAAACACAAACTGAAACAAGAATATGTATATCATTTACTATCAAGTGGATTCTCTGATTATTATTTTAGCAATGAGTCTTTAGGAAACTCGAAGAATTGAAATTTTAACATTATTAGAATGGGGTGATTAAATATGAACATGGAAGGGGGTATGCGAAATTTTCAATAATAAGTATCCTGACTGTCACATTTCCTAGTTTACGGTTAGTAAAATACAGCTACGCCACATTTTGAATTGAAAATAAGAGCCTCTCAATCAAGTTTTTTCTAATAGGTGGATCGGTAAATGCAATGAAATTGAGTGGCCAGCTCGTTCCCCAATTTGACCCCATTTGATTATTTTTTATGGGTTTATTTAAAGAAGAAGGTCTATTTCAACAAAACTATAACATTGAGTATTTAAGAAACAGAATAAGTCAAGAAATAAATTGACTCACCTCGGAAATGATACAAAACTGTTCAATGTTAAAATTTTGTTCACAATATTAAAACTTCATTAAATATTAGAAAAATTGAAAACACGTGGTGGTGTTAAATGGAGGATTAAAAACCCTTTTAAAAGACACACACCCTCCTTTCATTTAAAAATTTTAAAGGGGTAGCTGTCATTTCAAGGAGAGTTGGAGAGAGGGTATAAAATTCTTCCCAAATAATACCATTTAATAAAAATTGGAGAATTTTACTTAAAAATCGTAAATTATGTAGATCAACTGTATATATAAATAATGGTAAAACACTGTTTATGAGAAAATCCATTATTGATATCTGATAATTTAGTAACTTCTGTTTTGTTGATAGAGATAATAGGTCATCTTAAAGGGTCACACTCTTAAAACGCATGTTTATATCAATTTGAGGAAGTTTTATAAGTAATCATTCTATATCCAAACAGGATAATTTCTTAAACAAAAAGGGATAATTGTTGCTCTGGATTCTTAGCAACCTGGAATACCTGGAAAAGTAAGGAAATTTTGAAAATTTATTGAGAAATCAGAAAATTTTAATAATTTTCATAAAATATCAGAATGTGAATGTATTGAATGAAAATTTATAACTATGAATTGTAATTTCAGTATTTAATTTATCCCATATATACCCATATTATGGTGAATTACGTGCCAAGCGAATCACAAATTGTTTTCAATTTTCCCGTAACTGAAAATGGTATCTAACATTGATAATTGCAGCTAGAGTCGTGTCTCTTTATTAGACCTGGAAAAAATTTTAAACAGTCATAGAAAACCTGGAAAAGTCAGAGAATTCAATTTGGAAGAATTCCCACAAACCTTGTTGCTGTTTCTTTGCCGTTTTGTTAATTTTGTATTTTTTATGTGTAATACATTAATAATCACATAGCTATAGGTATTATAAAAAAGGAAATCTGTATATCATCAATGTATTAAAAAACTAAATGCAAGAAATAATTCGAATTACAACTACTACTTAATAAGTCGGTTTTTTCTGCTAAATTGGAAAAAAATTACTATAATTATAATCCCTTGAAGTCAACTACTGACTTATAACCATACTAGCAGTAATCAACAAGAATTTAAAAAAAAAAGTCATTAAACAGAGAAGTATCCACCAGTAATCAGTCACATGTCTAACAGGTTGGCTTCAGATGTGGATTATCCACTCCTCACATGCTGATAAAATTAACAAGTTATGTCCAAATATAATAAATTAGAAAACGAGTGGGATGCCGTCTTTCATGATATTAACAAAGCCTTCGATAATGTTTGACATCACAGACTATTATATAAATTAAATAAATAGTAAATAGCCATTACTTCATTTGGACAGATTTTTTCGTATTGTGGTAGAGATCAAAGTACTGTCAATCTTAATAAATAATAAGTAATTAATCCTAAAAATATAGAATCAGCAATACTTTTAATGTTAGCGCTATTTCAAACACTAAAAATGAAAAATTATGAGCCCTACCCTGCTTTGACACACATCTAGCAATGTCATCGCTATGATGCTGCCCCTTGTAAAGTCGAGGCAAGAATTCAAGCGATGCACGTCACGAGTGATCTCATTAAAGAAATTTTAATACTAACATAATTTTTAATCATTAATTACATTAAAAAGAGTAGTTCTTGACACCCAGTTATTAAGCTTTTTTCAGAAATAGGCACAGTTTAATGGGGCTTCATGATTCTTAGCAGTATTGTCTTATATATAGAATAGATCTGTGACGTGCATCGCTTGAATTCTTGCCTCGACTATAGCAAAACGCCCAACTATTTTAGACGAAATTTAACAAATTCGTATTCAACATTAAACTTTATTAGGAACAAATATTATGCAGACTTTTCACTCTTTTTCATGTTATTTGATTTTATACTACATCGTATTATATTTTATTTGAATATTTTAAGTCCCTTTGTAGAATATAAAACAATTTATGGTGAATTTGGAATGTTCGCATTGAATAATCAAGGAGGAGAAAATTTTAGAAACTTAATTTTAACTAGGATACAATATGAAATATAATAAATAGGTCCTTGTCTTAAGTTTGCTAGTTTACATAATGAAATTAATTCTGAATTCTATCGACTCGTTTTTAAGAAGAGTGTAAAATAAGAATGAGGATATTAATTTGACCTTGATAATGCACCCTTAATGCATATATACCATAATATGCTAATGATAAATGCCTTGTATCCCATGAGAAATCCTCTGAAACCAAACATTTTAAATGTACATGTAAAAATTAAGGATATAGATTAGGTATCTAATCATCCTTTTCACAATTCCTCAAATAACTTTCCTTATCAAATCCTCAATATTTGGATATACAGGATGGGGCAATCAATACCTCGAGTTCTATGGTAGCTAGAAATTAAAAAACACAGGTAAACTGCATAAAAGTTCTATAACTGGAAATTATTTTCGAATATACAGAATAAGCCAAAACGATTGTACAGGACCAAGTGCCATTTTTTAAAATGGAGTGCTAAAATATCAGTACATTTTTAGAAGCCTCTCATTAGACTCCTATCACTCCTTTATTATTATGTATTATCTCCTAAACACTTGGATGTGGAGATTTTTTTTGTGTTATAGAGTTTTTTTTATGTAGTTTACATATATTTTTTTAAAATTTCTATCTATCGTAGAACTTAAGTTATCGAAGTTGGACGCACTATTGCCCCACCCTGTATATATAGAAAATTGATATTATGAATAAATATCATGATACATATTACAATATACCCGAATTCCCATTTACTTTGATTCTTTTTTTTTTAGCGATGGCCCTATTTGATCATGTGAATTTAGTATATGGTGCTGTTAGTGAATTTTGCACACCTTCTGGTTGTCCAGATATGACAGGTCCAGGCCAAAGGTAGGTACTAATCTGGTGATTTTGTTTGCTGTTGGGTTTCCGATAAAGATAAAATAATTGCTATTTAGATATTTGATGTTAGAATTGTGACTTTTCCAAACTGGGCAAGGCGTAGCTGAGTGCAGTAACTACATGACTGAGAAAAAGACATTTGTGACATGAATTGCATTAACTAATTTTGCAAAAAACTGAAATTATTGAGTGAAAATTCTTATCAGTACAGCTATCATAGTTCTATTTAGGTAGTCTTATACTTTTTTTTACCAATATAAGTATTTCAAAAAAAGTTATGGCCAAAAATAATAGATATTTCTCGGATCTCTGCCTCTCTCTTAGATATGCCCACCTTAAAATAGATTCAACTTTTTTAAAACTTCAGTAGAACCCTTGAGGAAGGCAAGGAAAACAGATTTCATGAAATAATCGTATTAATTAAAAGTAATGCAGTTTCATAAAATAATAATAGGCTTATTCAAGCAGTAGTTAAGGCCCATGAAGTACCAACTAGCTTTGAACATGTGTACCATGTGCCAAGAACTGAGACACACTAAACATCGCATCGAAACATATGTCAGAGAAATCTGAACAAAACTAATGAAACAATAAACCAAGTGTGTATTGTAACTATTCTTTTGAATATTTATAATTATACAATTGAATATGTTTCATCAAGAACCTACCGCAGATTCAATCCAATTATTTTAATTGTTACTACTCAACGTTTGGATATCTTACTGTAATTAAACAAAAAGTAGACTATAATAATTGTAATACTCATCATTAAGGGGTAACCCATTTCTAATTTCCTAGATGACAAAAATAATGAATTGTGAGACAAAGACCTGAAATTCAATTTGGCATACAAATGCGTATTTTTTTGCAAATAATGACATGTTTGAGGATTTCTGAGAAAGAACTTTTTTGTTTTTCAATTTTCAATGTGTTTTTTCACTATACTTTAATTCCATAGAAATTGATGTTTTTTATGGATCATTCACATTGCACAAAGAATTATTCACATTCGCACAAAATAAAATGGTAATTTTTTAGGACTTACTTATGGTTTGACGAAAAGGGGAAGAAAACAAAGGTAGCAGCTCCTCAGTACATAGATTATGTGATGACATTTATTCAAAAAACTATTAGTGATGAAACTATATTTCCTACAAAATATGGTGAGTTTTTTGAGACTTGTTACTCCCAATTTCACTTTTGTGTTGTCTTACATAAGAGTGGCGTTACAAAAAACATTCGTCGTACCTTTCGTAATTGTAAAATTTTTAGCTTTTTTATTCCTTTGAACTAGCAAGTGATAAAACTATGTATTTCAGCGAATGAATTTCCCTCATCTTTTGAGTCAATAGTGAGAAAGATAGTTAGACTGTTATTCCATGTGGTAGCACACTTATACGCTGCCCATTTTAAGGAGGTTGTAATGTTAGGACTTCATGCCCACCTAAATCTCACCTTTGCCCATCTTACGGCCCTCCACCATCGGTTTACATTGATTGAACCTAAGGAGACAGAGATCCTAAGAGACCTAGAGGTGGCACTGAGATTGACTGAAGATAGTAGTCAAGAGTCCGTGAACAACAATGAGAAGGTCGAGGAGAGTTCTGAGATGGATTCTAAGTCAAATTTAACAGAAGCATCCTGTAAGTGGGCATTTTAATTTTTCCATTCTTCCTCTGTATTTGAAGAGTAGTCTATTAGATGTAAGCTTTAGGCCTTTCAGTCATGTCACTTCGTTCTAATGGACTTCAATTATGCGTTGTAATATTTTCAGTACATTGGAAGGTATGGAATAGCAGTCATATTGAATGGTCTAATGATATATGTCCAGTAGATTTTCTTTTTAGATTATGTTTCATTAAAATTATAAGGACATTAAAACAAATGTTTTTACTCTCTTAATAAATAATTTTTTCCGAGTATTTTATGATGAACTTTTTATATTGGTAGCAAAAATTTTTTCTCTAAAAATCAAGTACGTTAAAGGATATAACAAACTTTTATTGTTAAACTGGTTTGATCTTTAACCTAATAAGAATTCAAATTATCATTTTCAGGTGGTGACAATAAATCCTAGTTTCTTGGGGAAGGAAAGATGGGAGAGCTGTTGAAATTGTTTTATGTGATGATGTAAAAATTCGCCCCAAATTAAAACGTTAAACCACTATTAGCTATTAGCGCATGTGATTAAGACACAATAGTGACTTTTATTTTTTTTTTTTAGTGCTACATTTTATTTATTGTTTTTAACATTTTTATTTATGTTTCAAATTTATTAATAAAATTATTATGAATTTGTACTGATTTTTAGAGAGAACACTAGTACAAAGCGTTATGTTATGACTACTTACGAATTGGTGAGGTGCAGTAACACATTTGTGATTGACTTAGAAATATTTTCGGTACATAATATACTGTATTCCAAAGGTACGGAGATTTGGTAATTGCAGGTTATTCCCTGGTAATTTTCTCAATGCCTCAATTAGTATATAGGTGTTCATGAAGAAGTACTAATCCCTATTTTCCTGTGTTGCTTTAAGCTGGTGTATTTCCACTCCTGTAAATGCCAAATTGCCGTGACATGTTTTAGTTTGTTAATTATTCTTAGTTACTAGACGGAATTGCATATTTCAGAAATATTATTTTTTTATTAGAAAAGAGACTTCTTGCGTAAAAATCGTGAAGCAAAATAATATTTTATATCCTCTTTGTGTCGCTGCTGTAGAAATTATTGATACATTTCTGTTATATAGATCAAAAGGAACATACGGAAGTTGGCTTTCATTAATTTTATCTGCTATTGCAAATACCTCAGGCCCAAAAATATATAACAAAGATATTAAATATATAAAATACAAATTGTACGATTAATAAATTGGTCTGCAAAGAAAATATTTTTCTCCAATAAAATGTTGACTGATGCTGAAACCAAATCTGGCACTGGTATCTGGAGTCAACACGCCAACAGTGATTTAAAAAAAAAACTATATTTTTATTGCATCATTGGCATTTCAGTCGATGATATTGAAGGACTTGCTATTAAAAAAAATTTCTAACATTCAAAATTGGTGCATTCATATTATGAAAGGACATTTTAAAATCGGTGCATCTTTATGAGATTATGTTGGCCCTACAACTCCTTCCTGAACTTTACAGAAAACAGCAGCAAAATTGGTGCTTTGCTTTTAAGTGATGCAGGAATAGACAGACAAAAAATCAAGGTCACACTTTAAATGCATACATCATTCCTTTCTGTTGAGGATAGGTGGAAGATTGTAGTGTGTATACTGACAGAAAATTTGTTTTTACGTCTTTTTTAACTTTCATATCTTGCTGCTAAGTATCCGATACATAGTAACATATTTTCATTCTACTTTTCACTATACTTGTTTTTCATGTAGAATATATGTCTTTGTTGAAACCTTTTTCCATGCTTGTCGAATTGACCATTGTCAAATATTTTCATAGAAGTCCATGGGGTGTGCCAAAAATCCAACTTATTCTTCTAAGTTTTACATAAAGTGCAGGTAAAAAGGTCTTTCTCCTGTCCACTCGTCTTACTTCCACCAGACCTATACGATAGCTGGATATATTTAGTATTTTCTCTCGATCTATCATTTCTTGGCTGCGGGCCCATCTCTTTCTGTCTTAAAGAAATACAAAAGTGAACAAATGGGAATATACCCAAGTAAGGCCTGGTTAGATTGTGGATATTAACCTCTAATTTTCTATTTTAACTGAAGCATATTGACATATCTATTTAAAAAATTAATAAATAGAATTAAAATGAAAGATATAGTTTTCACAATGTTTTCCACAATTGTTGCATGTGACAAAAGCATTTGGGTACCAGATTCGGATTCGGCATCCTAAATCAAAGCGCAGCTGTATTTTTTAGAGAAATTATTTTAATGTAGACCATTGAACGTACTGTGGAATTCTTGCAGAGTGTGCAAACTTATGAGAGAGTGAAACCGATAGAACTTTGAGAAACTTGTAAATATTGCAGATTGATTTTGTTTGTAGCTTTATTTTTAAAGATCATTCTTCAAAAATTCCTCTGGACAATTATTTGTGATGTCCATTGTACTGATCTTAAAGGAAAAACAACAGTTAAAACTGGAAATGTACTTTATGCCAAAGGTGTGTTACACTATTTTTTGCAAGACCGCATTACTATAGTACCAAATAAAATCTTTAGTTGTAACATAAAATTGACATACTCCTATAATACTACGTTTCGATGATTGGCCAAAGGTGTGTTACACTATTTTTTGCAAGACCGCATTACTATAGTACCAAATAAAATCTTTAGTTGTAACATAAAATTGACATATTCCTATAATACTACGTTTCGATGATTAAAGTGTCACTGTTACCGCCTTGCGAAATAAAAGTGACACTTTAGTCCTCGAAAATGAAGATTAAAATAGCACTTTTAGACCATGCCAGTGCAACAGGTTACTAACTATAAGAAAAATAATTTCTCAAGAGAACGTTACGTAAGTATGCTTTGTCCTTTTTCAGTTTGATGCCCACTGTATTGTATAATTGAGCAGTTTTTTGGCGTTCTCTCTTAATAATAATCTGTTGTATTAAATGTGTATAAGTAAAAATTAGTCTCTCAAAATCAAGTTTCAGATACGCAAATGAACAGAATAATGTACATTACCTTTTCCCCTGTTCCACATCTGCAGAGTATATATTTATACACGAAGGGACTTACTTAAATGAATTTTATTTCAGTAACACCTCAACTTTCATTCGCCATGTAAATGCACTATTTCCTTTTAATTATGTTCTTGAAAAGGCATTTTTTCTGTATGTACAGTGTTATTGTTCCTGATATGCTATTATTGTATATAATATATTGTAAAATGAAATTTAGTTTGTTATTTTTTAGATTCTGTAAGCGCTATTAGAATATAGCATTTGTTGAAAAATTATAAATAATAAATCACCAAATGTTACAATTTTTGCATTTTATTAAATCAAGTAACCTTATTAATTGGCGTAAAGATCAATAAATCGTCCATTTGTGACGAAGTATTTGTGAACTGAACGACTGAATGGTTTATTCAGTTCATTTTTATAGTAGAGAAAAATAAACCTTAAGTGCTATTAAAAAAATTACGAAATTCTGCTCCTGGAGAATCATCGTTGCAACAAACTCTTATCATACATAGTGTGTCACTACGATCTTAAACTATCTATTTCCTAAACTACTAAAAGTACAGCTACGATTTTCCTTTTACACAGGATTTCCATGGTGTTCTTTCAACTGGAAATGGCAACCAAAACTTGATATGGAGTATGGTATATAAAATAACATTAATATTTACTGTAAAATATAAAAATGCAAACATAAACAGGGCATCCCATTTAAAATAACGAAGTTGGCTGCCATTTCCGATGGAAAAAACACCATCTGTGCAAAGAAAAATCATAGCTGTATTCTTAGGAGTTTACAAAATATAAATAGTTGGTCATGGTGACACACCCTGTATACAGATATTAGTACAAGTATGGTTCATCACAGGACTGTTTTTCAAGAGGCCTAGTCAGCTCAATAGTACGTGTATAAAACTGTAAGATTATTATTATTATTATAATTTTATTCGTCCAAGAGATCATTTACATAGGGTAGGTCTCAAAATCTGAAAATAACGGGGAACTGATAAGTTCTACACATGATAAAATAAAAATTGCCATCGCATGCAAATAAATGCATTGCAATTGATTATTAAGATTAAAAAAATGTTTTTCTTGATCTTGTTTTAAATTCCTTATATCTAAGTGCCTCTGCATTTGGCAGTTTATTAAACACAGACAAGCAATACTGAGTGATCATTCAGAGTCAACTGGTAAAGGTCTAGTAACTTTTGTAAAGAAATTTTAAGGCAAACTATCATGCGTTTCTTATGCTTATTATTTTCAATACACCTATTGATGGCATATTTATTTATCTAAGAATATGCTAATGTCACCATTTGGACTTTTGTATGAAATTAAAGACGTACTTCTTTGCATTTAAAAATCATTTTAGCCCTACAAAATCGAAGTGTTTCTCAGAGATATCTTTAATGTAGTTTATTTCTGAACACTGCCTATTACTCTTTGCATAAATACATGTTCCATCGTATTTAAATGTATTTCTACAGTAACAATTTTCTTAAATGTAGCCATCGATGTTTATTGAAATGAGTTTAACTTTTTCCCAGTGTTCAGACACACAAAATATACGCATAGAAATATTAGAAATACAATTTACATACATACAATAGTTAATACTCTGTAGATTTGTTTTATTTATATTTAAGCCTTTTAGTTCGTTCTTTTTGTCTTAGTTTTTCCGTTTAGTAGTGTATATATGCAACACTACATGCATCAAAGGAAATCCTAATTGGAATATTCTGGGCGCCATCTACTGAATTAAATAGAAACCAAGCATTGGACTCAATTAGCTGTGATGTCAACACTTATGCAACCAGACACACTACTGTCATAGAAATTTTGATCCCATTGAATGACATTGGAATTTGAGCCTTATTGCCTTATTCATAAAGACTATAAATTATGATGCTAAAACATTGCTTTACATTTTATTGAATTGCTCGGTTGAAACAAATATATAAGAACTTCCAGTACCAATCTCATACACACAAGATATGTTAAAATATATGTATTTATATAATATTTAATAAACCTTTAATTTTATTTTAATAATGCCAAATATAAAACAGCAACAGTTTCCTCCAATGGGAATGAAGAATGTGAAAATTTAAATTACGTGGCAGAATGCAATGCAATTGTAGCTAATTTCAATACTATTATTGTTTGAATTATTCACATTTGCGGTTCATAACCTAATCTTTCTTTCTGTAATCAAATTTTATATTCATTTTAAATTGTTTGAACTATGGGTTTATGTCTTGTTCCTGAATGTGATCATACTAATAATAGTGAATGTAAAATGTTTAATTCTCTAAAGGATGCCAAGTTAAAAGAAAAGTGGAAGCTACTTATGAGGTAGGGTAGGTTAGAGTTATTTTCTTTCTGACAGTAAGATGTTGATTTACAGTTAAGAGTACAGCAGTACAAGTTATTAAAATTTATGAAACAATTTTCTTTTTGTAATATTCCGATGCCGATTTTCATACAAGAAATTACCTTAATTTTACTATTTACATCAACTCTATACAATATTTATTATAAACTATGTACCTAGTTAATTTTATTTGTTCTATTTTCAGAAGAGGCGATAGGAAATCTAATAAGTTTTCACTGGCACTTTGAAGATGGTGACAGAAAAAGTAATTTACCAGCGATATTTAAACGGAATGTTGGAAAAATGTTTACATATTCACCTCCAGAAAGACGAATTCGCCTATACCTACCTCAACTTTATACATTTTGTCTTTATACTTGCTTAAACCACGTATAGTATGCAGCTCATTATCATACTGCATTTTTTTAACATCCTGAAGCTACAGAATTTTCTCATTTTCGAATGATTTTAGTTTCTTTATAGAAGTCAAATATTGCACTCATACTTACAACTGCTTTTTTAGAAATTTCTTAGGTGTACTTACATATACCAAAATACTTATCTATAAAATATTAAATTAGAAATTCAAAAGTTTTTAAACATATCTGTTAGCTGTATGAGGTTATAAACTGACGGAGCAAAATGTAAAACTAACAACTAACTTGAAGTTAGCAGCAATGACGTTTTTGTATTCTCAATTCCTATTGGAGGATACTATAATTCATATGTAATATCAATTTACTTAATTAAAAGTTAATTTCTTCTACTGTATTTTACTTTACTTTTACTTTCACATACTTTGTAAATGTCAATTAGCCACTGAAAGGTCTTAAATATTTTCTGTGAGGCAGAAATAAAATAAAATTCTAAGCTATGTTTTAACCCTCTTGATAATAGTCTTTGTTAACTAGAGCATTAAGAGTCAAGTTCCAGTGCATTAATTTCGCGCTATTAACGGTATGACAGTAGTATGTTGGGTTGCCTAATATTTGACGTAACACTAATTGAGTCCATCTGGGCGCCATCTACTGAATTAAAGAGAAACCAAGCCGTGGCGTTTATCAGATTCCTGTATTATCTACATCGTCGTGACTAGTGGGTAACTCTACTTTAGGATAGATATCGCGGCTAGATTTTCTGTTCATTCTGTTAACTGATTTTTAAACGTCTCATATCTGACAGTTATCAGGTTTTCATGGTTGTTTCTGCTTCAGTTTTGTTGTGTACAGATGCTATTATTGTTTGATTTATTGTGTAATAGTAAAATAGTTGCGTAAGTTACGAACGCTTTTAGTTATTGCAATTTTCTCGATGCGACATCTGTTGACGAGCGATTGAACAACCCGCCAAAATCGAACGGCGGACTTTTCAGGGTCATTTGCCACTTAATAATTGAGAACAAAGGAATTTAAAACCAGAGACAACTTTAAAACTTTGTCCCTACTTGTCTTTATATGTACGCTGGTCAGACCACCTAATATACTACACCGTGCTGCTAACATACTAAACATATTGGCAAACTGTATTAAGCTGTTTTCATATGCATGTCTTAAAATAAAAAAACTGTCTAATTTAGCCCTATATCCCAGATTTGTACCTATATCTTTAACTCCCAATGAGGGGCGGGCAAAGGTATGAGAAAAAATAAAGTTGAAAACACCAAAATATTTCTAAAAAATAATGACGGTGTAATAATCGAGGATCAATCTCAAGTAGCTGAATTGTTCGTTGACCAGTGTACTTTATCCCATGATCAGCAGTAAAAAAATACCAGCTGATGAAAAAATAAAATGCAACTATTATCATGTCATATCACACTTTATGTGCAAAATTAAGTAGAACAGAGCGGCGTGTTTAAAGACAGCAGATAGGTGTGTTTCTGTATAACTGTAACTCCTGCAAAAAGCAACCTAACCTGATCCAAGTAGTAAATGAGTTAAAAGAGCTAGTAACAGGCCTGCAACAAGAAGCAAAGGAACTAAAAGCAAAAAAATCTGATCATCATCTGATAATTTAATATTACAGCAAAGTTTAACCCCGGATATTTCATTGGAGAATATTAAAATACATAGACTGGGGAAAACTATCACGAAAAATAAGCCTAGACCCATAAAAGTTTGTATGAATAGAAGAGATGAAGTTTTTGAAGTGGTGAAAAATAAAAGAAAATTAAGAGAACGAAGAGAAAGGGTTTTCTTAGCTTTAGATGAAACAGAAATGCAAAGAAAAATATTCAAGGAAGTTTACAATAAATTCAAAGATCGTAAAGACAAATACGGCGAAGAAGATATATTTATAAAGTATATTAAAGGTCTACCAACCATTTTAAAGAAACAATCATAAGTTCTTTGATCCCTCCTTTTCTTTTCTAGTTTTTGCTTTTTCTTACTTCTTTTTGTACAGGAAAAAAAATACACATGTAAAAAACAAAATGTTTAATTTGTAAAAATATAGATAATTATTGAAGAATAGTTGTAAAATATATAATACAGCACAAAAAATGGATCAATATACTAGAGATTACGATAATAAAGTAATGGAAACCTTAGAACTGGACAATGTAGAACAGTTTAATAGTACACTTTTAAAGAAATTAATCTAACAGAATCATTTTCCTTATATTGCAATAACATAAGAAGCATTAATAAAAATTTCGATCAATTTGAAGTGCACAATGTACATGTCACAATTTGATAACTATTTTAATTGTATAGTACTTACGGAAACCTGGGGTATATCAGATGGCTTTTTTAGACTTGAGGGTTATGAAATTATCGAGAGCGTAAACAAAATAAATCAAAACAATGGCATTGCAATATATATCAACAAGGATTTTGCAGATTATGGATATTGAAATAGGTATAACAAATGCCATTAATTTGGAAATTAAAATGAAAAACTTCAAAATAACATTCTTGCTATTTACCGGTCACCTTCAACTTCCGAATATGATTTTATAAATAATTTGTCAAAGGTTCTAGGAACTTATAATTTCAACTTATTTGATCATTTTTTTATTATTGGAGGATTGATATAAGTTGAAATAGAGGGAATTCAGACTATGCAGAAGAATACCTAAATCTGTTATCTGAAAAAGGATTTATGTCTCTTATAAATAAAAATACACGTGTCATGGATACTACTTATTGTATAGATCACATATTCCTTAAATATATATATATAAAATAAGAGGATTTGGACCTATTGATAGTGTAATCTCAGCAATAATAAAAACAAATATTACGGACCATTACTCAATTATCTTGAAAATCAAATATAAAGGAATAAAAAATTTTACTAACCAACACTGTAATGAGGCTAATGAAAAAAATTGACAATACAAAATTGATACAACTATTAAGTAACGTGTCCTGGGATGAGGTATTTAGCTGTCTGGATCCAAATGAGGCATTTGAAATTTTCTTTACAATATTCTCAAAGTGCATCTCGGAATCATCTCAAGGTTCCATCCAATTAATAAAAAAAAAACCTTGGATTATGCAGGGATTAGTAATCTCGTCCCACCTTCTAGCAATTTGTGTAGTGTATACCAGAAGCTACGCACTCTTAGGAGTGGATTGTGTAGTGGGCGAACCATCCTTCAGAGTGGATGTAAAGCAATTGGTCCATTGTCTATTAATGTAATCAATCAATAAATGTTAGGCAAGTATAAAATCCCTATTCTCTGATAAAAAAGAGGTTCAGCAACATTTCTGGTTGAGAGTAACTAGTAACTCGTCTTCAGGCGCCAGTCGCACAAATTGGTAGATATTAAATAAATGTATAAAAAACTATAATTGAAGCATTTCTGTTAGTTTAACTCTTACATATCAATTGACAAGATATTTAACAGAGACGGGGTAGGTACAAAATTGATATATAAAGTTAAAAGTATATGATAAAACCATACCTATCAATTGTTCTTCGTAGTTGCAATAGAAACACAATAAACACACATGAAAATTTCTTTCTCCTCGCAGTTCTTCCAATGTCTTCAGTGCGTGAAGAAATGAAACAAGTCCAAGAGCTAATTCATACATATTTATTTCTTTAATAGTACAATAAAAACGTTTACATAAATGTTTAATATTTATATAAGTTTGTGATTTGTCACTGTTATCGGAATTTTTACACAATGCCAGGTCACAGAAAACACTTCTACAATCCAACAATAGTGACAATGATGAAAATTACCTAAATTATAGAGGTCTTAAGTATGCATACATACATACTTTCCAATTGTGAAATAAACAGTTAGTTAGACATGGTTGCGTATCGCAATTTTGTTGTACAGACCAAGAAGCTGTCAGAATTGGGACTGTATGGATGAATAAAAGAACCTTAGTTAGTTATCGACAGAAAATACTTATGTTTAAGTTTGGGATAAGGCCCCATCATATATAATACATAAAAAGTATAAGGCCAAAATATATTTTAAGGGAAAAAGTGCAGTACCGAAAGTAGACGTAGGGTGTGCCCTTGTAGGTCAGTTGGTCTAACTAAAAAACACCAAAAATAGAAAAAACCCAGTTGGATGTTAGTGTACACTTTTATTTAGTCCTTACGAATATAGTTCCCCACGATTTTATACGCGTTTTTTTTTATAGATGCCAATCTTTTTCTTTTGTATCTTATGAGGAAAATAGTAATCAAAAATGATGATCAGTAGATTGTTTACAAGACAATAGTACTAGATTTTATCGTTTTAACGATCGTTTCCACATAAACTGTAACCTTACACGCTTGCTAAAAATAGTTTTTTTCTACTAGCTGCCAAATATGTTTTTGTGTTCAATTCATTTAATAATTTCTATTAAAACAATCCTAGCTACCTCCCATTCTCCACCCGCATAAGAGATTTTAATTTTTTTAGTAGCTGTCTACCCTTTTAAAAGAAAAAATATATGCTGTAGGAGATAAAAAGAGGAAAGTATGAGAAAAATTTCATTATTCTTGACAAATTCTATGTTAAGACTTCTTCAGTGACCCATATCAAACTCATTAAAATTAATACATTCATTGAGGAGGAAAAAAGTATTATCAAAAACCCGAATAATGTTTTTTTCTTTTGAGAACTAAGGTGCTTATGGATCTGTGAATATGAAGAGTAGTTAGACTTTGTAAGTGATGTTACAGTAAAAATATCAGGCCCAATTTCCGTTGGGCTGTTATAGCACGTTTCACATATTAACGATATAGTCAGGTCAAAATACTAGAATTTACAAAATAATCAATCTTCAAGGTCACCTAATACAAACATAATAAAAAAGTCCTTCAGACACTCAAAATAGTCAAAAACCACCAATTTTCAAAAATAATTTTCTGAAAATTTGCGCCTGCTGCCCGCCCTCCTGCTTCCTCACTTTCAAAACTCACGAGCCGCCACTGGTTGGAGGAAGTGATTCCAATTTAAAAGCCGACCTAATTGTAGACTTTTCGTAATTAATGAAACGAATTTCATGCAAAGATCCTTTTCTTTTTTTGTACTGTACATACGCGCGACTATTTCACAACCATTATCGCCAATCCTCTTTCTATTAATTACACCAGCACAAGCCCAGGAGCGCATCTATCCCCTCTCCAGTGACGCGCATCAACACTATACTTTCCCTTGCATTATTAGTAATATATTTATTCGAGAGAAGTTGAAAATACTGTCCAAGAATTCAACTAAACCTGTACATACGGATCAAATTTCATAGCTTCATATAAATAAACATGGGAGCTATGATTTTTTGAAAAAAAAAAAAAAAGAGTATCTTTGATCCAAATCAATTTGGAAAATTCTAGTTCGGCGCAACATAAAGTTCAAGGGCTTAGTTTTAATTTGATTCATTTGACAATACGTCGCAATAAAAATTCAGCGAGTAATTCAATTTGTTTATGCAGAAAATATAACGCCATTTTAAACGCTCAAAAAAGTTATTATTTGACTGGGCAACAATTGCATTAAGAAGTGGCAACCTCTATCTTTCAAATGAACCCATTTTTATAATCGTATGATTGAAAAATTAACCGTTATTGTACGTTAAAGTCATCGTAATTCTATAAACAAATTAATTCGGGAAACTATTGAATATTTCTTTATCAAATTTGAACTGTAGTTTAAGCATACCACAGACTAAATTTTCAAATAGTTTACACGCGGATATTGTTTATTTTTCTATTAAATAAAACAATCTAAAAATCATTGATTTTCAACGGTTTTTTACGATTTGTGAATAAAGTATTGAACCGATTTTGATAAACTATGTCTTAAAATGTTTGTATTGTCAATACTTACATCTTTTATATTAAACTATTTTCTCGCGGGGCGCTACGATCAAAGTTATTAAGAAAAAACTGTTTATTACAACATTCAACGTGCTGCTATAAACAAATGTCACCGAATTTTCATCCAGAAAGTATGTACATATCATCTTTGATACACCCTGTTCATGAATCACTTCACAATCCATTCAGATTTAGGTACTGATTTGGGTATTTTCGGAACTAATTCCACCGGACTATATGTTCCATATGCGTTGCCAACAACTCGCGGCTATCTTCACTATTGAAGTGACCTCAAAACTTACATCCAATTCGTTCAACACCGGGCAACGGAACATTCTCAATATGACATTAATATGAATTAAATTACAACTTCCAACATTACTTTGTAGGACCAAATCAATTTTAGTTATCGTTCATATTCCTAAAATTAATTTAGATTCCACTTTCATTTATATATCGGAAAATCCTATTTTTCATTGCTGAAATTCTGATATAATTTTCAGTCCTGAATTCAAATTTTTCAAATCAATTGCACAATATTTCGCAATTTTGAGCCCCATAGACTATAGGGGGACAAATCCAGCTCTATCCAGACTTCGGCGAGCCTAGTTCCCATCGATAAATAGAGGAGCACGCCAAGCCCATAGTCAAGTCAGTTTCGGTGTACCTCAAGTTAGTTTTTGCGTTCCACGAGCAAAGTCTCTAAGCTCACAGTATTTAATTCTTTCCCGGTCAACCTTAAATTCAACAAATTGAGTGGCCGTTCTACTCCCTTGTGTAACACAAGTAAAATTATTAATATAATCAAACTGCCGTCGCGCATAAAATAAATAAGTGAATCTTCTCAGACTCAGACAATTTAATTTAAGTAAAATAAAATGCTCAACTCTGTTAGGCTTAATAAAATATTTTTTAATTTTCGTTTATAACCGAGTGTTTAATTTTTCAAGAGAAGTGTATACAGAGGGTGTAACCGTTGACCCTGCCATAAAAATACATTTAATAAAAATGCTAGACTCAAATAAATAAATACAAGTGTACTACAGAAGTTTATACAGGGCGAAGCATTTGGCCCGTTCCAACCTTTTAAGAACTAACCACCCCAACTTCAAAAAATTAAGCGCACACGGCCTCAGGGTCTCAACTCAAGCTCTCCAGCACCAATTATTTTATTTTTTCAATCACGGGAGGTATGTGCGTGTTCAGGTCAAGCTAGCCCATGGTAATCCTGCTAGACTCTTTGATTTGTAGTGAAAAATTCCATAAAACGTAATAAAAAAAATGACAACTGCAGCGAAAACCATTTTTCATTATTTCGAAATTATTGAATATATACTTTCCCGGATGATGGTGTACATTTAAGCGATAGAAGATACTCAGAGTCTGCTGGGTCAATGGACATGTGGGTTTCCTTTGGAACACTAAATTCGTGAATGCCATCATCAGTTAGCATCCTTTGAGATGATAAAAACTTCATCTCTACATGATGCGAACTAGTTTCCTTGAATGCACGGGGATGGTTCAGTTATTCGATATTTTGGTATTTATAACAATCAGTTTTCAGTATCACTGTCATGACAAAGGTTCCAAACCCCTTATTATGTCTAACTCTGCTACTGCACCTTTTAACAAAATTTTGCATCACCGACATTTTGAGGTTATTTTATTAGCCACAATCGATATTTATTTATCGGACCCTGGTTCCACCACTAAATACGTAGATTTTATTTAAACAACTTGGAGAACACCCTCCGTTCCTTTTTCAAGTAACTTAATTTGTACTTCTTTGCTGTATCTAATACTTCCATGACATTTTTATCATTTGGGTGTAACGAAATGGCCTTGTGTAAATCTTTCAGGGCCTTATCGTAGTCCTTGAGAGCCAACATAGCTTGGGCTCTCCTATAGTACCCCTTCCCATTTGTGGAATCCTTGTCCAAAACCTAAAAGGGAAAAAAATTACATTTAATTGTTGATTGTTCATAAGGAATGCACCGGCTTGGAGAATTGGAAATTGGTTGGACTTATTATTACAAGTAACATACATTGTTTCTTCCCAGCAAATTTAAAAGGGCTATCGTCCATCCCCTTTATAAGAAAGGAGATCCAAATGAGTATAGCAATTACAGAGCTATTAGTTTATTATGTAGTTTTTCAAAACTTTTCGAACTCCATCTCAAAGAGCAGTTATTCAACTTTCTGCAAAAAAATAATCTGCTTTCTCCTGCTCAACATGGTTTCACTAGTAATAAAAGCACCGAGTCGGTATTATGTGATTTCCATCACCAAATAATTAAGGCGCTGGACAATAAAAAATTTGCTCTAGGTCTTTTTCTAGATTTCTCGCGAGCTTTTGATATGGTAGATCACCAGTTGCTCAAAGCTAAACTCGCACGATATGGTGTTCGAGGGAAACCTTTGGAAATATTCTCTTCCTATGTTGACAACAGAGCTCAAACTATAAAAATGGCCTGTGGAGCTGAAAGCGAGACTTGCCGCGTCAAGTAAGGAGTTCCATAGGGTTCAATTTTGGGACCACTATTGTATATTTTGTTTGCCAATAACACTATCGATTACTTGCAAAGAACATCAAATGTTCATGTCGTGTGCTACGCAGATGATACAAATGTTATAATTACAGGAAATAACTCAACGGAAGTAAAAACAACCACTGAAATAATTTATCAGGAAATTATATGCTGGTCTTATAAGAATAATCTAAATTTAAATAAAACTAAAACCGTTTCCATACATTAAATAACAGTTCCGAAGGCCTAACACATTTTAATGGTACTGACCTTGAGTTAAATACCTGTGATGCAAATAATTTGTTAGGTGTCACTTTTGACAAACACCTGCAATGGGCCCATCACATTGAAAATCTGTGTATAAAGCTACGAAAAAGTTGTTTTGCTCTAAAATTTATGTCTAAGCATTGTAGCCAGGATATCCTTAAAACCCTTTATTTTGCCAATTTTCATTCTCATCTGAGGTATGGAATTGTAAACTGGGGTAATAGTACTAATGTAGCCAGGGTATTTTTACTGCAAAAATATGTAATTCGTATATACTGTTAAATTTGAGTTACAGAGAAACTTGTAGAAATGCTTTTAAAGTTTTAAAAATTTTGACTGTTGCTAGCCTATACATTCTGGAAGTATGTTCATATGTCCACAAACACAAATCCACTTTTTTAAATAATCAAGTTGGACATTCACATGATACCCGATCTAAACATCTCCTACTGCCTGACTGTCATAGAACTACTATGTATCAGAGAAGTTTTCTGTATCAAGGGTGCAAATTCTATAATTTATTAGACGAAGATATTAAATCCTCTGATAGTATACATGTTTTTAAAGGGAAACTTAAAAAATTGTTGCTAAACAAAAACTGTTACACAGTCAATGAATTTTTTAATTAATTGTTTTTTAATATCTCCTTTTTCCATATTATTGTTTTTTTTTCCTGTTTTTAAATTCATATGACATAAATATAATCTATTTTTATAATTATTTTAGGGTCTGACTAAGTCCAAAAATGTCATATATTTTAGCCACACTTATATTATAGTGTATTGTTTTCTATTTTTGGTACTGTTTTTTAAATTATTTATGTGACATTTTCTTCATCGACCTTATGTATACCTTTTTGGGTACATATGTCTTTTTTAGTGGAGAAATAAAGATTATTATTATTATTATTATTATTGTTAACACGTTCAATACCGGCGACGCTTATAAGCGGCCGCGTGTGCCTAACTGCGAGGGCCGCCGACGCTTTAAAGAGTCCGAAACAACCTGATACTAATGCGTATTATTCAGTCTGGTTCGGCACATACGTTCGCGTGTATGTGTCGGCACCTAAGTAAAGTACTTTGAAAAATTTTTCCGTGCGCGGGTTTTAATTTGTGTCTCTAGTTTCTGCTTAGTGTATGCTGTAAAGCGGTTTTATAGGCGCCTACGTGTGTACCTAGGTGGAGTGGAGAGCGGAAGGACCGGCATTGAACGTGTTAATAAAGACATTCGCTCCGTTGTTTAGATTTTAAAGCTGTTGCCAAGAATATATCGGATAATTTATTTCAGTCTTTTGAATATTAAATATGGTTCTCAATTAATTTCTTTATTATCTACATACAGGTCAATGCATATGCACATAGGAATAGATGTAGGATGTGTGTTAACTAATTTTCCTTTTAAAACATAGTATTTTTAGTTGCAAACTCCTCTATAAAATCCTTATTTTACTATAAGGAACGTAACCAGACTGCAACCAACAGCTACTCTCCGGGCTATGTACCCCGCCAAGCGCTGAATTACAAGTTACAAGCCTGGGGCGTTAAGTGTAACAATTACATATTACCATCAAAACGCTAATGCTTCGATTGCAACAAACAGCAGCCGAAAGACTGATCCTACTTAAAGGAGCTCTCGTGCCAGTCGTCCCACACCACTTGCAGACTGCAATTTCGAGCTGTTGACTCTCGTCAGTACAAGGTAGGCATGTGACGACCGACATGAGGATCCCTTAACTACTTGGTACATTTGGGTATTTTTAGGATGGAGATACGTAAAATAATAATAATAATAATAGTACTATTATTAGCATTAGCATTAGCTTTTTGTTGGTAATATGCGATTATTACACTTAACGCACCAGGCTTGTAACTTGTAATTTCCGCGCTCGGCGGAGCACATAGCCCGGAGAGTAGCTGTTGGTTGCAGTCTGGTTACGTTCCTTATAGTAAAATAAGGATTTTATAGAGGAGTTTGCGACTAAAAATATTGTGTTTTAATATTCCGCCCTCTAAAAGCACATTTCAACTAGTTTTCCTTTTATGTGCATATATTCTTTTTACTTTTATTTACATATATACCAAATCTAATTAAATTTTAGGATTATCTGTAGATCTACAAAAAAATACCAGATAAAAAAAAACAAACATTTTACAATAAATAACATCTTTCTAGTATATTTGGAATTAAGACTACATAAGGCTTATGAAGGACCCATTACCAAGGAAAAAACCAATAATTTTTAAACTAATATTATTTAATTCTATTAATAACCACACTACAAGTCATGAAACTATCAACACAAATTATCATGCTACATTTTGACTCGTGAAAATTTAAGGAGAATGTATAGAACCAACGACCCTGATGAATGCTTCAAACAAGAACTTAACAGTTATAACAAAAATATACCAAGATGATAAAGAACAATTTAGAACACACAACTGGAATACTAAATAATAAAATAATTAATAAAAGCCAAATATTTTTTAAATCAGAAACGAACAAATTAAAAAAATATAAAAATAAGACACAACACCAGCACTTGAGGATAATGGGAGATATGACAGACACAGAAAAGGCAGAAATATTCTCACAAATACATTTGAGTCAGTGGAAAAGTGGTATAAAGAGTATTTTCTTAACGAGGCAGTTCCTGATGAGCTGGAAATAGATGAACTGTGCAATATGGTCCGGGGTCCGACGCCCCTTTTTTTAAGTGATTACTAGCAAGCTGAATCATCGTGAGTGGCTTCGTTTTGACGAGTCTTCGGACTTTTTCCTCTGCAAAAATTTTCGGTAGAGGTAGATAAAGTTCTATGCAGCCGCTAAACATGTTGACCGTGGAACTGACACTTTTATGATGTAGGACTGGAAAACCTGCCAGAAAATTTGTAGGACAATTTGACCATTCGATTTAAAAAATATTAATTAAACAATAGTGTAAAAATCAGCCCGTTAGTGTAAAAAACCAGGGAGTTGCGTTGGTCTTACAAAAGCGATATAAATATGTAAGAAATATGTACATATGTGAAAATAACGAGGTCTGAAATTTTATTACTAATGGGGTGATTTTTACACTATTGTTTAATTAATATTTTTGAAATCGA
Organism: Leptura quadrifasciata; assembly: GCA_963675555.1. NCBI lineage: Eukaryota > Metazoa > Arthropoda > Insecta > Coleoptera > Cerambycidae > Leptura > Leptura quadrifasciata. Next base: position 266,162 of record OY776678.1, on the reverse strand, counting down.
ATGGTCAAATTGTCCTACAAATTTTCTGCCAGATTTTCCAGTCCTACGCTATGAAAGTGTCAGTTCCACGATCAACATGTTTAACGGCTGCGTAGAACTTTATCTACCTCTATCGAGAATTTTTGCAGAGGGAAAAGTTGGAAGACTCGTCAAAACGAAGCCACTCACGAAAATTCAGCCTGTTAGTAATAATAATAATAAAGTAAAACAGAAACACAGCACCTAGGCAATGGCAGAATAACAGATAAAGTATTGAAAAAATCATATTTTAAGATTCATAAATATGTATTTTTTAAAATAGATAAATATTTACCTAAAAAATACCTCAAAAATAAATAAATAAATTACCTACTATTATAATTATTATTATTACCTGATTACACAACTGGATGGTCTCTTTATATTTATCCCTCTTTAGCTTCACTGCAGCCAAGTTAAGCATCGAAATAAGCCGCAGATCATCTACAATTTTATTATATTCTTTTTTATGGCATAAATACCAGTCGATATACCTCAAGGTTTTATTATATTTCCTTTCTGAATCAATCATATTATTTGTGTTGTAGAAGTGATTCCCTGAATTTTTTATAGCATTAATGGCATTTATTATCGCACTAAAGTTTTCTACTGAATCTATGTCCCAGTCATTAGGCCATGGAGGGTATATATCCTCCGTGCCATCATTTTCCTCAATATGCCAGGGTTCGCCGGGCTGATATTCGCCACAATTTTCTATCCAAATTGTCTAAAAATGAAGTTTTATAATCATTTCTTTTTTACACTGGTTTTATAACAATTTCTTCTTACCAATAGAGGCCGATCATTCTCATCTCTAGCAATGTCTGCCATTTCAACCACTATATTGAGACCTTTAACCACTTTTCCAACAATCACATTCCTATCATCCAAATGTGAGCAGGGTACCGTTGTTATATAGAACTGTGAATTATTCGTGTTAGGACCATTATTCGCCATTCCCACCATACCTTCTTCGTTATGCTAAACAATTATTATTTCTTGTTAGTAGGAATAATATTTGTAGTTTTGTAGATATTGAAGTTTTATATGAATAAGCAAATAAACGTTTTAAATATTTTGATATACAACAACACAAAATTAAGTTCAAGTAAACTAAAGTATACTGAATACCCAGTACGAAAATCCTAACAATCCCTGACGACCTTGGTACTTAAAATACTCATTGTATATTGATATTATTATACAATGCTTTTATAAAGTAATGAATAAATTCGATAAAAAGTGTACAAATTTTTGTTAGAGGTTGCTATTTAAAAAAAATATGGATATGTCATTGCAAAAACTTGACAAAAAAATATATTAAAAGAAGGCATTCAATATGACAGATAGATAGATATGTATAACACGTTTCTTAAATAGCAGATTCTATCCACTATTGTCAATCAATTAATAAAAATTGGCAGATACCTCCTTAAATAAAAATAAGAGCGCATGATAAAATTATACTATTAGTGAATACGCGAATTTTATAAACATTTTTAAATTGTACCTTTAGATATTGTCTGAAAGTTATTTGTGGCATTCTACGAATATTCTTTCCTATTATTTGGGTTTTCTACCACATGTACTATTATCCTCTTCAAAACAAATCACCGAATCTACAAAATAATAGAATTATTGGAAAAAAGAGCCTCTGCGCCCGTGACGTTTACGCCAAAGGAAAAGTCAGAGGTTATGTTTTGCAAATAATATAAATCGGAATAAACACAAAAATAATGTATTTTGCTGACGTTTCGGAAAGTAATCTCTTTCCGTTTTCAAAGCTATTTTTTGAAGAACTCTTATTTTGCTGTGTATGTCAAATACACAGCTTTAAGATTCTGTTTATGTTATTTCCATAGATACTTACTACTTACACAGAACATAGAACTGATAGAATTTTCATAAATGTTGAAAATAGGGACAATCAGGTACGACAAAAACCTGAACGTCATTATACAGCAATAATTCCTTATGTATACGGACTATCGGAAAAGCTACGCCGTATAGGTGACAAATTTGATGTTAGGACGATATTTCAAACGGGGAACACTTTAAGATCTATTTTAACAAAAACAAAACCGATAAACAGGGAGCAGAATTCAAAAAACTGTATTTACAATATCCCGTGCGAATGTGATAAATGTTATGTGGGTGAGTCATCCAGACCTTTCAGTGTGAGGTTGGATGAGCACAAGAACTACATTAGAAAGAATGAAATTCAAAAATCAAAGATTTGTGAACATGCTTGGGAAAACGGACATAGAATAAACTGGGACTCGGCAAAAATTTTAACAAAAGAAACAGATACCAAAAAAAGAAAAATTAAAGAATCAGCAATAATCTTATTAAATGAAGATAAGTGCGTATCGAATTGTTCTGTAGATATTTGTACAACCTGGCTACCAATGTTAAAAGAAGAACTTAACAAACTCAACATTATCTAAAAAATATCATCAGTTCTATGTTCTGTGTAAGTAGTAAGTATCTATGGAAATAACATAAACAGAATCTTAAAGCTGTGTATTTGACATACACAGCAAAATAAGAGTTCTTCAAAAAATAGCTTTGAAAACGGAAAGAGATTACTTTCCGAAACGTCAGCAAAATACATTATTTTTGTGTTTATTCCGATTTATATTATTTGCAAAACATAACCTCTGACTTTTCCTTTGGCGTAAACGTCACGGGCGCAGAGGCTCTTTTTTCCAATAATTCTATTATTTTGTAGATTCGGTGATTTGTTTTGAAGAGGATAATAGTACATGTGGTAGAAAACTCAAATAATAGGAAAGAATATGTACCTTTAGTTCATCCAAATATTCATCTTCAAAATTTTCACCATAAATACTCTCACCGCCTGTACCATTTCCATTAATTATATCTCCACCTTGTACCATGCATATGGGCACCACTGAAACATATTTATCTTAGTAATTGAGCAAGTATTGCAACTATAGCATTTCAAATTTTATTTTGGTTCTAAGGCTTTCGCGAAGCTGATGATTTCCGGGTTGTTCTCTTCCGCGTTGATAGTTTTGAATACTTGACGTTTCGACCATCTTGTCATGGAAGACCACGACAAGATGGTCGAAACGTCAGTATTCAAAACTATCAACGCGGAAGAGAACCCGAAAACCTAACTATGGAACTTCCAAATTATTAATACATATGGAATTGGGTTTTACGATTTTTCTCTATCTGGCAGATTCCATCCAGTATAACACACCAGAAGTTACTCAATGAGCGTCTGAAAAACCTCCACCACTTAAATGCTGCGTAGTCCTATTTAAGGAGACAACCCTACACTGGGTCTGGGTCCTGGCGGTGGATGCGTTTTCGTATTATCATGCCTAGCACCTAGAGTATCGAACCAAAATAATAATATCTAATAATATTGATATGAAATTTAACCATAACTTGCTTATATAATATATTAATGACGTGAATGAACAATTAGATTTGACAGTGTGAGGGCTATTCCTCACAAATTAATATCTTTGGTGTCTAAAAACACTCGAATACAGTACTCAACGTGCGTTTTTTAGTTGTGGTTTCTACTCTTTTTTCAACAGAGTCTGCCTTTATGTTTTGCAAAAGTTGTGTCATCTGCAAATAAAACACTAAAGAACTGGGAAGCTCTTAGCAGATCATTCACATATATGGGGAACAACAGACGGCCTAGAATGCTTCCTTGCGGAACTCCATATTCAACAGATGAGCTGCTCAAACTACTTTCATAGTAGTACATTGTTGTCTACGGGACAAGCAGGATGACATTAATTTCTACCACCAAAACCTCAGAAGGCTAGTTTGTGTAGTAGGATATATATCTGTTGATACAGAATCAAAAGCTTTCCTTAAATCTAAGAAAACAAGAGCCGCTGTTTTGTTTACAGATCCTTCAACAATATAACTGATAAAACAAAATATAGCATCTGAGGTGCTTTTACTTTCCTGAAACCGAATTGTTCATTACAAAACAATTTGCTAGTATCAAAAATGTTTACAGTTCCAATGGGAATGATTTTTTCACTTATCTTGGCTAAAATGGGAGCAAAGCTATTGGGCGATAGTTTGAGATTCCATTACTATTGCCAGATTTAAAAATGGGTATAATTTTGGTATTTTTTAGTTTATTGCTGTTGTGTCGGATGTTGGTGTTAAAAAAAAGAAAAAGGAAGCGGAGAGTGTGGATGAAAGAGTGGTTGAAGAAAAGATGGAACATGCCCGATGTGTTAAGTAGAGTTTTTGAGTAATTTAATTAGTTGTTGCACCCGTCTCTAAAGCTGAATTCATATTTATGAACAACATATTTTTAAATGTAAATTTTTGTAGGTATTCCATATAGGTTAACTTAGGTTTAGGTATTTTATCTAATAGACTACTGGCCACTTGAACAAAATTTTAACCTCATCATTGTCTATTGTTTTTAACCCAAATTTCTGTTAAATAGATTCCATGTAGTTTTTTGTTTATTAGAATTTTGTATCTCTGTACTTCTTTGATCCTTTTCAAATTTTACTTTCTAAGAGCTGCTCATACTCAAATTTCTTTTGTTTAAAATCTTGGTTGGTTCGGTCACTGTTGGGCAGATTTTAGTATATTTAGATTTTCGAGGTGCTTTCTTGCAAATATAACTTTTGGTTTTAAGTAGATTTCACTGTATTTGTTTTCATTTAAAATTTGTTGTAATTATAGGGAATGATATTTCATAATACCTATTTAAGATTATCGAAAACTAGAGTTGGTACGACATTCCGGTGTATTCAACTCTACAATGCCCTACCACTTGAAATAAAACTCCTGCCACAAAGGTCGTTTAAAGGTAGAATCAAGCAGTATCTATTAAAAAAAGCTTTCTATAACACTGAAGAATTTTTAAACAGCGAATTAATACAACATAAGTTATGAAAGCATTTGCGCGTTCGTAAATATATTCTATATGTATATCTTTAAATAATAACTAAACAAGTCTGTAATTGAGGATGTTCCATGCCCACCTTTTACGCATACTTATTTTAATATGTTTTATTGTATTGTATCCACCATTCACTTCTTACATGTTGTATTGCTTTTATAGCTTTTAACTATTTCAATATGTTGTACGATTGTGTCTACTATTTATTTCTTACATATAGTATTATTTTCCTTTTGAGTTTCCCCCTTATGACATGTGTAAATACTATTTTGTATAATCAGCACCAATAAATTATCTAATCTAATCATAATAGTTTTTTTTTAATCATTTATTTAACGCCGGCCTATTTCCGCTACCAAGGCCAATCACCAACGCCAGGGGATGAGTTCATCAGTGTCTGTGCAGGCACTGGGACCCCTAACCTGGAAATTTTGCCGAACCCCCACAGTTTGTCGTGGGGTAGAGATCTTTAACATGCTCACATCGTAGATACACAGAACCCACAGTTATACATCTCTTTCGAAAGATGGTGACGCGAGCAGATCCACTGTACCTCATCGACTTGCTGTGGCCCGGTTTTGAACCCGGGCCGTCTGTGTGGAGGACGCGCCACTGTCCATGACAACACCAAGCCAATAGTTGATTATGTTGTAAAAGATTTCAACGTTACATCTGCATCTGTTTGAGCATATAAGTCTGACCAGTTCTCCGCTATTAGATAGTTTGAAAATCTGATGTTATTCGGAATGCTTTTATTTAATATAGTTTTGTGCATTGGTTTTGATTATTTAAGAGAATACTAAATTTAATTGACTAAGGATTATGATTTGATAATAAGAAGTCTATGACAGTTGCTTCTTCTGTATGTCGAAGTTTACAAAAATGTTATCTATACAGGTTTGTGACTGGCTGAGCTCTAGTAAAAACATTTATACATTTTCTTAGACTGAAAGAATGGAATATATTAATCAACTCCATTGTGTCTTTTAAGTTAATGGTGAAATTAACATTGAAGTCACCTGCTATTATCAATATTGAAATTTTTCTGATAACGAGGAGACTGACACATTTTTTTCTTCAAAAATATTTATATCATGGCTCGAGGATATATATCATGCGATATATATCATATTTATTGCTTGATAAACATCTTGACATGTATTAGAATTTCTTAAAACTACAAAACCGGCAAAGCTGGCGCGGTTGTCGCCCGAGGAGCACTCAGTGTTACCAATTGTTGGGAGAATTCTTTATTTTTCAACAGAGGTTTTTCTACGTTAGAAAGAATAAAATGTTTCTTTTCTAAGGAACACTATGGACCAAGAAGGCCTTAATACACTTTCGATGTTATCAATTGAAAAAAATATGCCTCAGTTAATTCCTGACTTTGACAATAAAGTATTAGACATTTTCGCAACTAGTAAGGAACGTAGAATGGATTTTATGTATAAATAAAATGTTTTTGTGTGTGTATGTATTAAATCTTAAAGTGGGAGGACACATTTGCAATTTCTGGCTTATTTTTTATGCAGCACTCGATTTTGAGAACAAAGAATAAGGGGAATAGTTCTCTGGTTAAGTTAATTTTAATATACTATTTCACAATGTCAAATGTGTGCCCCACTATAAAATTAACCGCGAGCTGCCACTGTTATTTTTAAAGATTAATTATTATAATTTTAAGTGATTAATAAATCAGTGGTTTGTGAAGACTTTTGTTACAATTTATTGAACCTACAAACAGTGTGGTTACTGGAGATGGTAAACACGTAACAATATTGCCATTAGGTGAACGACATATATATTTAGACATCAGAACATAACCCAATTTAGCTAATTTAACAGAGCAGCTTTCAAAATGATTTTCCTTACACCACACCTTCTGAGTTTCATGCTGTGATTGATATAACATTATTTTTAAGTACAGTTACTGTGAGCTGAGGGCTCTTATTTATCACACAAAGGTCACGACATAATTTATTATAAGTTTATTAGTTATTACACATACAAAATAAATGTGAAGATTAGGCCTACATTTAACATTAATAATGTTTCAACTTTTCTGGGTATTTAAGACAGTAAAATAAATGTTTCTGAGAAATTAAAAAAATAATAGAATCATCATTCAACAACAGAAATTCTTTAATAGCATTAAATAAATTATGGAAGGTTTTATCATTTGGGTTTGGTTTAATCGAACACTTAGTGAAATAACGGTTTTTATATATTTTCGGTTTACATCTCTTGCAATAGTCCTACCATGAAAAATGCAAACATCTAAAATAGCGTAAATATAAACACAATTCAATCTGATTTAAGATGTATTTCGTTTAATTGTTTATGATGAGCCTGATGGATTTTTTCTAATAGGGATGGATGGTCCGCATCATAACTTGTATTTTTAACTTCTTTTTCGGCACGTTCCTCATTCTGCTCAGATTTTTTCCCTTTATTTTGCGTTTTGGTTTCACCCACGGTCTGTTCACCCTTTTTCATCTAAGAAGATAAAAAAATTATATTCTCACAAAGTATCTATTGTGTACAAATAAAAATTCAATTGAGTCAAAACGTACATCAAAGCTAGAATTTAAACAATAAGTTTTGGCAGAAGTAAATATAATTACTTTTAAAATGGGAAACAGAGTTAAGGTACTCAGTACTAAAATGTACTCCATGTAATCAGTACAGTTTTACTTTACGTATTTTACTCAAAGTACTTTTAAAACCCATGTACTGTTACTTGTACTCCCAGTACTTTGACTAAAAAGTACTGGATACTTGTACTTATTTCTAAATAATAATAATACTTAAAAAAGTATTCCAAGTACTTTCTAAGGTGCGTACGGACTTGACGGGACGCGCGCGCGACACTCCAAAATTCCTAAGTGTGGACGGGGAGCGCGAGCGGCGCTAGCGCCGCCTCTCCGAAGCGCGCTGCTACCCATCTATTGTCGGTTTTTCGACGGCAGATCAAAGAAAGAGCGTGATGCAGTGTGGACAGACACTGGGGGGCGAGCGTAGGTGCGTCTTTACTATGTACATACTTCGGTATGCGATGTAAAGCAACGGCAGGCGCAGTTAGTACTTGGATGGGTGACCATTCCAACGGAAACCGCGTTCTCGCCTCACACATCTTCCAGTGGCTTGTATATCAGTGTATGCGCGGAAGCTATACAATCTTAGGCGAGGGTTGTATAGGAGATATACCATCCTTCGGAGGGGATGTAAAGCCGTTGATCCCTTGTCTATTAAATGTTAGGCAAGTAAAAGATCCCTACTCTTCTTAAGGGAAGAGGTTCGGCAAAATTCCTGGTTGGGGGTAGCTCGTCTACAGGCGTCACTGTTAGGCCTCAGTAGCGGAAATAGGCCGACGTTAAATAAATGTATATAAAAAAATGTAGGAGCGTAGCAATCGCGCTAGAAATCAGTTGTTGAGATGGAGTGGAGCGAAGAAGTTCAGCTAGAGCTTATCGACTTATATAAATTAAAACAAGTTTTGTGGAATCCTAGAGATAACGGTTATCTAAAAAAAAAACAAAAAATTAGACACGTGGATGGATCATTCATTAACTCCTGACCGGCTCTTCTTTTGTACAGTTCACTATGCCACCATCTAGTTTTTTTTTTCAATATTAAATGAGATGCAATGAACATCGCACCACCGCATAACAATAAACATGCTGCAGCTTTCTCCTCATTCGAGATGTTTTCTACGCCTTTCACACCCACACTGATCCAACTTGCTAGTCGTGTAGCAGGTGCGGGGACAGCGCGTAGCGTGCGTGTCGCGCGCGCGTCCCGTCTAGTCCGTACGCACCTTTACAAAACTAGTACTCCAAGAAGTTTCAAACAATTTGATATTTCATCATATTACACAGATATTGAGATAGTTCCATCTTAAGTGAAATAAAATTGTATAATCATTGTCTATCACACAAACTACATTATTATTAAGCATTTACTGCTCTCTCAGTACATACGGTGGTTAACCTAAGATAAATTAAAAGTTTTAGTTGTTACAATGGATCATAATCTCTGTGCTCATTGGTACTTACTGTTCGGTTTTCTACTTCTTTTTTCTTCTTCTCATTAAGAGTTCTCTTACTGCTTGGCTGCGATTTATCAATACCTTTCGTCTCCTTTACATTGATAGCTTTATTGCTACTTGGCACCGATTTATCGACGCTCTTTTTTCCATCTTTATTTTTATATACAGAAACACTATCTCTGGACCTAACACCAAGCGATGAAGGAGTTGCATCTCGACCAGGTATATAGTCCAAATTATCGTGACAACTGCATTTTTTATCTGCATAAAATTTTTCTTCAACAGGTTTTCCACAAGAAGGACAAATTTTTTCGTTAATACATGAGCACAAATTTTCAATCTTTCTGTTATCCCTACAGCTGCATTGCGGTTTGTTACTTGGAGGACTGTATGCACATCTTGAAAGTTTAAAATAATCCCTGCAATACCAAGGAATGGCTTTCTGACCTGAACGAACACGGCATTCATTAGTTTCTTTCGCATCAAAACAACTACATTTCAGTAAAGTAGAGTTCCCACAACAGTACTTCTTCCATTCTTCTTCTTTGCAACATATTTGGCAAGTGCAACGATTTGGTTTTGAATGGCACTTAATCTTAGGTTTTTTAATGAAATGACACGAATCAACTTGTTCTGCCTTGCAACATGTCTGTTTCATGTCCTTCAAAAACTTGCCACATATTTCCGGACAGCAAGAAAAATTAGTTTCCAAGTTGCAACACTCCCCTAATGGGGGACACTTAATCCATTTAATCATTTTCTTGCAATTATGATCTATTATGGATGGAGTGTCTTCAAACTCCACTTGCCACCCTAATGGGCTACCATATTTATTTTTTGAGGTTTCCACTATATAAGCAACACCAAATTTGCCTTTGACCTTTGGTTTTTCAAAGTGATGACAGCAGCAAGGATCATCTGAGTAATTTTCCTGATAGTCACTGAAAGAATTCTCACAATATTCTTCTAAATCCAAACACTTATTGCATTGGCAATGCATTGTTTAGAATATTCTCATACATAAATTTTGATAGAATGTCAAATATTTGCCAAAAACACACAGCCTTCTTATTTAATCTTTTACAATCTACGGGCGAGCAAGGCACCGGCAAGAGTTATACACCGTGATACCCCTGCAAAAACGTCTCCACTAGCTTTTTTGCTGTCTATTTGCCAATAGGTGCAGGGAGATGGGAGGAAATAGGGATGATAGCTGGGGGCGATCAGAGCGGTCATGTTTCTTAATAAATTCGAATTGAAATTTAACATTGGAGGTTTAAAAGGCTTTTTTTGCTGTCCATGTGATACATTTTTTCAGATATCCAACAATACCATCGATAGCAATTTTCGTGGTCATGTCTGAATCCCAGGTCCAAATTCCGGAAATTCTGAAAAAACTGGTCACAGAATCATGATGGCACGAGAAGCTTTTTTTGTCAAAAATCGAGATATTGCGATTTTTTATGTCGCCAAAAGCATTAATATGCAAAAAATGTGTTTTGCAAGGTCATTAAAAGCAAGCTGTTCTTTGCAGAGGGAGGAATATCAGAACCAATGGTCTAAATAAGACTGTTTTACTCGAGAAATGTTTGTATGGCTCTTAAAACTTAAAATATTTGACAGCAATTTTCCATGCAAGGGAAGCTAATTACGATTATAAATTATATTATTTTGAAATTTTTTAATTAAAACGGTGAATGTTAATGGGGTAAAATCACAACATGGAAAATGGTTGTCAAGGTTGTTAAGTTATAGTTAAGAGCCATGCAAATATTTTTAGAGTAAAAAAAATCTTTTTTAGACCATTGGTTCTGATATTACTACCTTTTGACAACCTCGCAAAACACATTTTTGCATTTAGCACTTTCGGCAACACAAAAAATTGCTGTCAATAGCTTCATAAAAGCCATGTTTAAACAAAATCTCGATTTCCGACAAAAAATCTTTTCGTATCACCATGGTTTCGAGGCCCGTTTTTCGCAATTTCTGGAAGTTGGACCTGGGAGCCAGATATGACCACCAAAATTGCTGTAAATGGTATTGTTGGAATGTTCACCACATTCCCAACGACCATGGTGTTTACCTTGACCTAATATTTTCTCATATAAAAGATCTATCTGTCACTAAAACTGTTGACTCTCTATTACCGAAAAATTTTCATCATATACCCTATAACTTTCTTTTACCGATTGGTCTTAGTAATAGTAACAATCTTAAATTCTTAACTTATTATCATGATTTTAGGAATGCGAATGTCTTATCGATTAATGATTACCTGGCTTCTGTTGACTGAGACACTGCGCTTGACAAGCATGATATTAACATAACATGTGAGCAATTTTATGATCATCTCTATACTACTGTGAATTTCTTTGTACCAATCAAAACTTTTAAAAGTTCAAACTTCCCGGTTTGGTTCTAAGGTGAACTTAAACGTCTGACCATTAGAAAAAAAACTGCACATAAACGATTCAGAGAAACTGGTAATATAGCCGATTACAATGCTTTTTTGGATTTGCGCTCTAGGTGTAAGCGGGCAAGATCTGTTTGTTACGACACATACATACAACGTACCGAATCTGATATAAGATCTAATTCATATTCCTTTTGGAAGCATATTAATAATGTCAAGAAGAGTAGTGGTTACCTCAATCAGATGTTTTACCTGGATAAATCCAGCTCGGACGGTAACGAAAACGTTAATCTATTTACTGATTATTTTTCAACTGTGTATTCTAATGAAACATATAATGTACCTGATTACAAATGTAAACAAACGTTTCGGATGTTTTCAATGAAATCTCATTCTTGTTACCTAAACTATCCTTCGGACCGGATGGCATCCCCCCCTTTCTATTGAAATCATGCATTACATTAACAAAACGTATTTTTCTCCTTTTTGAGCTATCTTTGGGGTCTGGTACCTTTCCTAATTACTGGAAGAATAGCTACATCGTTCCTTTTTTTAAATCTGGTAATAAAGAAGACATCCGAAATTACAGAGGTATTTGTACACAATCTGCTATACCCAAATTGCTAGACAAACTTATTACTGTCCAACTCTCTGCGGCATGTAGCCGAGTAATCTTAGATGAACAACATGGCTTTTGCACTGGACGTTCGACTTCCACTAACTTACTAACCTACCAAAATCACCTGATTAATGCCTTTGAAAAGAAAGCTCAAGTTGACAGCACATATACAACGACGTTAAAAACGACTTTGATGCCTTGCTCTTGCAAAATGACGTTGATAGTTGGTTTATAAGGTCTTCCATTAATGGTTTGATTTTAAACACAAAACACATCTCAGCATCACACATATCATATCAATAATAATCAACTTGTACGTGTCACTGAAATCTGTGATCTTTATGTGACCCTTGATTCTCATTTAGTTTAGACTTCAGGACCCATATCAACAACATAACAGCTAGCGGTTATAAACTACTTGGATTTATCACACGGCAAAGTAAAGACTTTTCTCCTGATATAATCAAACTATTGTTATGTGCTGCCCTCTAACAAGGAAAGATGTGATTAAGTTCATGTTCAAAGTTTTCCTCAGAAGCTTAGTTACTTCCCTGACTAGTAGGGTGGCGCCGTCTATGAGCCAATTCACGAACAATCATCTATTACATGGTAGAAAACTATGGAGAATTCTAGAAAAGAGTTCTAGAAGGATTCCAAGTGTGTATATAAAGAGGTGACTCCAGCAGATGGGGGGACAGTTCAGTTGAGTGAAGTATGCAGTTTAGTGAAGTAAACAGACAAGAGAGTTTTTAGGTTAGACAAGAGTTGACAAGTTTAAGAAGAAAAGTAAAGTGCTTAGTGTTTTAAAAGTAGTGAAATTATATTAGATTAAGTTATTATTAGTTGTGTGATCTTTAAGTATTTGCTAGTGTAATTTTAGTGATTAAATAAATCAGTGGTTTGTGAAAATTCTTGTTGCAAGTTATTTGGAATCCACAGTGTTTACTGAAAATTGTAAGCACGTAACAATTGGTGTTGGAAGCGGAATTGCAACAGAATTTCTGAAGAATTCGACGAAGTTCCATAGTGTTCTATTTGGAAACCACTGGAGATAGTGAAGTGAATTGAACTGGAAAGTGATATAGACATTAGACAAGATTTATTTGTGCTAGTGTGAGGAAATTTCTGGGACATTCTGTTTAGAAATTAGTGTAGTTTTTAAGTGCTTTCAACTGAGAAGCGATATAGACTTTAAATAAAACTTGTTAGTGTTGTTTGTTAGTTTTTGAATGGAAACAAGAAGCATGGCCGCTGAAAAACAAATGCAAGACATGTTAGCTGCATTTAGCAAAATGATGCTAGAAGAACAAGAGAAACGACGTCAAGAAGATAAAGAAGAACAAGAGAAACGACGCCAAGAAGATAAAGAAGAACAAGAAAAACGACGTCTAGAAGAGAAAGAAGAACAAGCGAGACGTGAAGAAGAAAAAGAAAGAAGACGTCAAGAAGAAAAGGAAGAATTGAGAAAAATTATACAGGTGCAACAAGATGCTATCCTGTCAGCCACTAATGAAGTCAAGGAAAAAGTAGATAACGTTGAACAAAAAGTTGGTAACGTCGAAGGAGAAATTAGTGACATTAAGGTAAAAGTTACCGACGTTGAAGGAAAAGTGATTACAGTCGAAGAAAAAGTTACTGGCGTCGAAGAAAAAGTTACTAAGGTTGAAGAGGAAGTAACTGAAGTCAAAGGAAAATTTCGTGCAGTTGAAGGAGAGGTAGAGCGACTTAAGCGACTGTTAAGAGAACAAGGAGGCCAGCTGGTATTATCATCATCAGGTCCTCGATTACAACCGCCTTCCTTTGATGGTCAAACTTCTTGGTCAACCTATAAAAGACAATTTGAGGCAGCGGCATACGCAAACAATTGGAGTAATGAAGACAAAGCTATGGCATTGGTGCTAGCATTAAGGGGCCAAGCCTCAGAGTTGTTTCAGAGTATCCCAGTGACGCAGCAACGTGATTTTAAAGTTTTGGAAGCTGCACTAGATCTAAGATATGGCGACCAACACCTCGCCCAAGTATACCGGACTCAGCTCAAATCACGCACACAAAAGGCTGGGGAAAGTTTACAAGATTTTGAAGCAGCTGTTGAGCGACTCACATACCTGGCTTACCCGGATGCACCCAAAGAATTCCAGGAACAGTTAACAGTCGGTACTTTCATTGATGGCATAAGAGACGAGGAGATCAGGCGAGTCCTTAGATTATCTCGAGATAAGACTGGTAGTGAAGCCTTGATCCGTGCCCTCGAGGTTGAGGCCGCTTACAAAGAGACTGCACGTCCGAGAGTACGAGCCATGAAGGTAGAAGAAGAGGACCGTTTAGAAAAATCAAATATGGAATCTTTGATGGCTGACATACACAAAATGATAAGCCAGTTGATGACCAAACCAGATGCTCCAAGGAAGCAGGAAAGAGAGCAGAACGACGAACAGCCAAGGAAGGTGATTCGGTGTTATAAGTGCGGCAAACCAGGGCATATTAAGCGAAACTGTCGACAGCGGAGCCCTGAGAGAGTAAATGCCGCAATGACTGAAGAGCCGCAGGAAAACTAAAGATAGCCAGCACCTTGGGGGCTGTGCTGGCTGGTGAACACGGTGCCCCCAGAGAGATACGTGTTTCCCAAATTAGAAGAGTCCCGAGTAGTCTGCTGTTGGATGGTTATGTAAACAAACGGAGATGTATCTTCACTATCGACACAGGTGCCACGTCATCAATAGTGCGACCCGGATTTTTATCAGGAATAAAAGTTGATAAAAGCCAAAATGGATTGGTCGTTCGAACAGCCACAGGAGATAAGGTAAGGGTTCATGGAGAAGTTGACCTAGATCTGCAGTTTGGACGCCTGTGCTTTAGTCATAGGGTTATTGTGGCTGACATCACTGATGATTTCAGTTTGGGGCTGGATGTTATGGGAGTACAAGATCAATTTATACTTGACGTGGTAGAACGAGTCCTAAAGATTGGAAATGAAGAATTTATTTTGTCAACAGCAAATGACCGATTTCAAAAAGTGAGGCTACTGACGGCTGAGACAATCAAGATTCCTGCTCATTCGGAACAAATAATCGAGGCCATTCTGGAAGGAAACTCTGGTGGATACCGTGTTGGCCTTGTTGAAAAAGATGATTCAATTAAGACAGAAAACGTAATCTTAGCAAGAACTCTAACCCAGACAAAAGACAAAATTCCAATTAGAGTGGCTAATTTAAATTCCCACTCAGTGACTTTCAAGGAAGGCGAGGCAATAGGATCCTACGAACCAGTCCAGTGGATAGCAAGGTGCGAGGAACAAGGGGAGAATTGTTCGTCAACCAGCGTAGACAGGGAAGTTGTGACTTTGTTGAGTTCCCAGTTTGAACACCTATCTGAGGATGAACGTAGAGAGGCAATCAAGTTTTTGGAAAAAGAAAGTACGGTATTTGCCAAAAACACAGACATCCTCACGAAAACTGATATAGTACAGCATCGGATAGACACTGGTGATTCAGCCGCAATCCGCCAACAGCCTAGGAGGTTGCCACTAGCTAAACAGGAAGAAGCTGCTGCGATGGTTCAAAAGATGCTACAAGATGGAGTAATTGAGGAATCAACCAGTCCCTGGTCATCACCGGTAGTTTTAGTTGCCAAGAAGGACGGAACTTTGAGATTTTGTGTCGACTACCGGAAGCTGAATGATGTTACGAAGAAAGACAGCTATCCACTACCACGAATTGACGATACATTAAGTACGCTGGCAGGGTCACGATGGTTTTCAACTCTAGACCTTCGAAGTGGGTATTGGCAGGTGGGACTTCACCCTGACGACAAGGAAAAGACTGCCTTCTCAACCGGTAGTGGTTTATATCAATTCACCGTGATGCCTTTTGGACTGTGCAATGCGCCAGCTACTTTTGAAAGATTGATGGAATTTGTACTCCGAGGACTAACTTGGAAGATGTGCTTAGTTTATCTTGATGACGTAATGGTTATGGGACGAAACTTCAGGGAACATTTGGAAAATCTTCAAGAAGTATTTGGGAGAATCAGAAATGCACATCTAAAGTTGAATCCAAAGAAGTGTCTACTTTTCCAAAAAGAAGTGAAATTTCTTGGACATGTCGTATCTTCGGAGGGAATACAGACAGACCCGGACAAGATCTCTGCCGTGTGTGATTGGCCAAGACCTTCAAATGTACACGAATTACGAAGCTTTCTTGGCCTCTGCACTTACTATAGACGTTTTGTGGAAGGATTTGCGGATATAGCAAAGCCACTACACCAGCTAACGGAGGAGAAAGTTAAATATCAGTGGACACCGGAGTGTGAAACATCATGGAAGAAGCTGAAAGCAGCGTTATGCAGTAGTCCTGTGCTAGCATATCCCCAACAAAAGGGCCTCTATATTCTTGACACGGATGCTAGCAACTCCGCAATTGGATGTGTACTATCTCAAGTCCAAAATGGAGAGGAAAAAGTAATCGAGTATTTCAGTAAGGTACTGTCCAAACCAGAGAGGAATTATTGTGTAACAAGGAAGGAACTATTGGCCATTGTTAAGTCCGTGGACCATTTTCACAAGTACCTCTATGGTCAACATTTCAAAATCAGGACCGACCATGCTGCATTAAAATGGCTACTGCAGCTGAAAACCCCAGAAGGTCAACTGGCTCGCTGGATAGAAAGACTGCAGCAATATGACCTCACAATTGAACACCGACCTGGAAAGTCTCATAAAAATGCAGATGCTCTGTCAAGAAGACCGTGCAAAGATGACTGCAAGCACTGCTATCGGGTTGAAAAAGCACAGGGCACGGTGATAGTAAACACAGTTCAGGTAGATGTTCCAGATGATTGGACAAAGGAAGTTCTAAGACGAGAACAAATGGATGACAGCGTAATTGGTCCTATATTAAGGGCAAAAGAAAAAGGAACGCGACCGGAATGGAAGGATGTTGCGGACAAAAGTGTGGAGCTGAAGGCATTGTGGGCACAATGGGACTCCCTTAAGGTTGTAGATGGACTATTAAAGAGAGCTTGGGAAAGTCCAGATGGGAAGGAAGTTACCATGCGTCTGGTGATACCTAGCTGTCGAATCCCAAAAGTACTTCAGGAAATACATGATGGAGTGTCCGGGGGACATTTTGGTATGAATAAGACATTGGCTAAAGTTCGGGAACGATTTTATTGGATAAATAGCCGTCAAGATGTGGAAGCTTGGTGCCGCAAATGCAAGGCTTGTGCAGCTACCAAAGGGCCACAGACGAAGAGCAGGGGCCAAATGAAGCAATATAACGTCGGAGCTCCTTTTGAGAGAATTGCTATAGATGTAGCGGGCCCATTCCCAGTGACAGATGATGGGAATAAATACATCCTGGTCGCTATGGACTATTTTAGTAAATGGCCGGAAGCCTATGCCATTCCGAATCAGGAAGCAGTTACTGTTGTTCGAGTTTTGGTGGATAACCTTGTATGCCGATTTGGTGTACCCCTGGAGCTACATTCCGATCAAGGGAGAAACTTTGAGTCGGGGGTATTTCAGAAAATTTGTGAGTTGCTGGGCATTCACAAGACTCGGACAACCCCTCTTCATCCCCAGTCAGATGGAATGGTGGAACGACATAATAAAACCACGAAGGAACATCTTTTTAAGGTAGTTCACAAGAACCAGCGAGATTGGGATCGACATATACCATTTTTCTTAATGGCATACAGGGCTGCCATTCATGAGACTACTAAGCAGACACCGGCTCGTGTAATATTTGGGCACGAGATCAGACTGCCATGTGATTTGATGTTTGGTACACCAGATAAGAAGCCACTGTCCGTGGATGACTATGCAGATGAAGTTAGTCAACAGCTGAGGAATGTCCACGAGTTGGTTCGAAACCAAGTTAGCATAGCTAGTGACATAATGAAGGCTCGCTATGACCGAAAGGGGACGTCAGCAGGATTCCAGGAGGGCGATCTGGTTTGGCTATATAACCCACAGCGAAAGAAGGGAAAATCTCCGAAGCTTCACCCACCCTGGGAAGGACCGTATTCAGTCATCACTCGGATCAATGACGTTGTTTACCGAATTCAACGTAGTAAGAAGTCCAAGATGAAGATCGTGCACTTGGATAGGTTGGCGAAGTATGAAGTATGTTGGGGAATCTGAATTGCCTGACCGGGACGTTCAGGCTTAAGGAGGGGGCAGTGTTATGTGCTGCCCTCTAACAAGGAAAGATGTGATTAAGTTCATGTTCAAAGTTTTCCTCAGAAGCTTAGTTACTTCCCTGACTAGTAGGGTGGCGCCGTCTATGAGCCAATTGACGAACAATCATCTATTACATGGTAGAAAACTATGGAGAATTCTAGAAAAGAGTTCTAGAAGGATTCCAAGTGTGTATATAAAGAGGTGACTCCAGCAGATGGGGGGACAGTTCAGTTGAGTGAAGTATGCAGTTTAGTGAAGTAAACAGACAAGAGAGTTTTTAGGTTAGACAAGAGTTGACAAGTTTAAGAAGAAAAGTAAAGTGCTTAGTGTTTTAAAAGTAGTGAAATTATATTAGATTAAGTTATTATTAGTTGTGTGATCTTTAAGTATTTGCTAGTGTAATTTTAGTGATTAAATAAATCAGTGGTTTGTGAAAATTCTTGTTGCAAGTTATTTGGAATCCACAAAGTGTTTACTGAAAATTGTAAGCACGTAACACTATTATACACTTCTTTAGTTAGATCGGGTCTTACGAGTACAAAAAAGGTTTATAAAAAGCTACACTTTTAAGCTTGGCCTAGCCTATGAAAATAAATGTTACGCGGTTTTACTAAATGAACTCAACTTTTTATCGCTGGAGAAACGGATTTAACATTGAGAGATCGTATTTTTGTTACTATCTTATAATTTTTTATTGTCATTTTATCATGTTCTGCTGTCTTAGTAATTCTGACTATGTATTCCTTTACATTCAAATGGAGTAATCTGTATATAAATAAATAAATATGTAATTTACAAATCCAAAAAATTAATATAGCCTTTGTTTTCACTAATTTATGAAAAACACCTTTGTTTCGGGATCTGCTGACCAAGCGTGAAGTATTGAGTTTTCAGTACGCAACTATTGTGACATTGCGATAGAAAAACGCCATTATTCTAACTTTTTATTTCTTTCATCTGCCTCCAAGCACCAAAAATATCAGTGGTCAAAAGAATGGAGGAGGTATACACCCAATATTGAAAAATAATATACACTTTCCTACCTCTATGGAACGTTGATCCCTTGTAATGAAGAGGCTTTCCATACTTTCCAGTTCCTTTCCTACCAGTGCACAACTGTCGAAAATTTTCTGCCACTTTAGGCACTTGATTTGTAAATAACTCAATGACTATTCTACCAGCTGAAACAAATTTGATATTTTACCTGTTGTAATCGTCATAGATACATTTATAAGACACTTACCTTTGGCTTCTCCAAATTTTATATCTAAAAATACATAAACATTTTCGTTAGCAGCACTAATGTCCATATTATCCATTTTGTAGATTATTAATTAATTGTGCTTACTAATTAAAGCATTGTTAAAATTACCTAAACATTTCAACTTCCAATCTCAACATTTAACTAGCAGATTGAAGGAAGATACTGTATGATATTTAACTTGACTTGACACTTGACACTTTTGGCAGATCAGATCATCTGATCTTCATAATCTGATTCTGATCCGCGGATCTCTGATCCTGATCATGACCGAAGAAGAGTTAGTTCTCATAGCTGCGGATTGCGAATTTTCACTTTTTTTTTAAATTCCACTTCGACATATGCGTTCCAGGAGAACTTAATTTGCGAATTTAACTTCTAGTTAGAAGTAAATGAATTGTCTTACGAACATTTCGCTACACCTGCAAGAAAATTAGATTGTTTTAAATTTTATAAAAATCCGCAAGAAAAAATTACATTGCATTATAATATTTTCAGTGACATTATTATATTGCAATGGGGAACATCCTCTTTCATTTTATCTGCCAAAGTGCACCAGCTGTATTCGGTTGTTTGTCCGTCAATGTAAATACGAAAAAAATATGTCTTTGTATAAACAAAGTTAATAATTAGGATGTAAAAGGAAAACTTGTTCCTGTGTACCAAAGTACTCGAACACAGTAGGACATTTATTTCCTAAAAATGACCGTTTCCAACAAACTGGTTAATATATATGATACAAGTTGAGAATGACCTTAAACCGAGCACGCATGGCGTCATCTATTGGATATATTAGGAACTGGCTTGGATTGTTCCCCATTATATTAAAACTAAACTAACCCGAATGCCGTGATATGGTGTCTCCCTACTTGGTTTCCCTCTTTGTCGCACAGGCGTTTGATTGCCGGGCTTTCTGATTATTTATTTTCTCTCTCTCTCTATACATGCAAGAGTTGTATTCGTTCGTGCGTGAACCATAATCTATGACGTGAACACTAATAACTGTTTACTTGAACATGTTTTACTTACTAATCATGATCATGACGTCATGTACATTGCCGAACGAACGCATCACTACATGAACTTATTAGTGATGGGCAAAACTGTTATTTTTCAATAACAGATTCGACCTGTTACCTGTTATTGTTATTTTTAAATAACAGTTTAAAATAATAGCTTAAAAATAACACTTAGTAGAGAGTGTTGGTATCGCAGTAAATATTATTTTACACTAGCGTTGTCTTTCATAGCAATAATACGCTCTTTCGGCTTTTGCTACTCACAACTATCTGATCTGTGCTATTCACTCATAAATATTTGACAATCGCGCCCTATTACGTACTTCTCGCACTGAATAACAGTTTTCGCATATCTGTTATTTTCGAAGACAAATAACAGTCTGTTAATGTTACTTGCAAATAAAAAAGTATTTTTTGAACAAAATATATTTTCATCGAACAAAACAGAAATATTTTGAAAAGGTTATAGGTTATAAACAGACAAACGCGATCAGTGATTACTTTAAATGCTTTAAAGTGACCCCGGAAAATGTATGATACAAAGGGGCAAGGGGATTACTAAACATCACGGAGGATCAGATCCTCTTTGCTAAACATGACATGATTCTAAAAAACAAGGAGAAAACAAATCAGAACGATCGAACGGAACGTGCAAACAGCAAACACAGGTGCTATTCATTAATCACGATTACCATGTCACGTCATTGGTTCACGTATGATTAGCACAGCACGAATAACGAAAGTAGCTAAGGCACAGAACAAGGTCACTGTTCTGTGACAAGGTCTTCTGTGGCTAAGGCACAGAAGACCTTGTTCTGTTGTTTTTGTTTTTTCTGGCCAGTGGCCACATGTAGTCTGTGGTCTGTGTTTCTGGCAGTTAGTTTTAATCTATAGTAAAGTGCTGCTTAAATAAATTATATATAGGGTAGGTATCTATTTTATTTATTTACTTTTAAATATATGAAATATAGAGACCTACATAATGAATTGTGTTGGTGCATAATGCTATTGCAGCTACTAGCCACTAGCGTGCAGACCGAGTTACCGTTACCGGCAGAGACTCTCTGTTACCGGTACTTAACAATTAAACATGACGAAAAAGTATATAATTTCGAATTTAAAATAATAATCATTGAAAAGTTATTTTGTTGTAAAGAAGACAATTACAAAACCTTTTACAAAGTAATAAAAAGAAAATGCTTATGTATACCTCTTTTGAATTTTTCAGTGAGCGTCTGAGGACAACCCTACGCTAGGTCCGAGTCCTGGCAGTGGGGGGTGTCTTCATATGAAGGTTATTTTTTACAAACCATAATTTCTTTGGTGTATAAAAACTACTTGTACAAAACGCCATTTGAACACCACACTCAAATATACTACTTGACACCCGTTTCCCTAACCATGTCAACATCATCGGAAGGTGAATAAGATTGGTTTTCAGTTTTAATCAAGCTCGTAAAGATGCTAAACATAATTAGCGAAATACGCGTCGAGTAGTGTGTTATTATTTCATTCTAATGTTCGCAAATGTTTTGGCGTATTGTAAAATTGGTTTTTAGACACCAAAGATATTGATTAGTGAAAAATAGCCCTCATACGGAAATGCCCACACCGTGGGGTGCGTAGGGCTGTCTCCTTAGACAGGACTCCACTTCATAACAGTTAAGGGAGGTTCCCAAACACTGCTTAAATGTTTAGTAGCTCTTGCATGGTCAACTACCTCTATATAGATATAAGTATATATATATTTTTTATTTTCAGACCAATTATAAAAATGATAACAATAAGAGTTGATTTTAACTGCTTATATTTCAACGTCTGTGACTGATGAATAACAAAAAGGCGGAAGAAACGAGGTAAGTTTCTTGTTTTATTATCGCATCCATTTATATAAACAGTATATTGAAATTTTAACATGAACAAGTAACTAACAGTGTTTTTCCTACACACGCACAATATACAATTTGTTATGCCCCTGAAATAATGCCACCTTGGTGCCTAATAGGTAATTCAACTCTAACTTTAATGATGGCACTCGATTTATTTCATATTTTTCCAAAATAGCTGCAATATAAATAATTGATGAATGATGCTTTTGAAACCTCAGTTAAGATATATGTAGGTATTAATTTTCGCTGAACACTATTAAATAGTGTAAGACAAGTAATGACACAAAGATAATAGTGAGAAATGTTTATTTCTGCAATTATTCTAAAACAATGATTTATGCATAATAAAATATTTAATAATAAAAAGGAACCCCAAAAGTCACATTCTATAGTACTTTTATACACGAAAGGTACTATATCAGACGCCATAGGGTCTGATGTTATTTACATATTTGATATATCTTATATACAATTATTAAACAATAACAAATAAATAAAACAAAATACAATATTATGTATTTCTGACTCCAGAGCAGTAAAATATATCTTATAATGATAATAATAGTAATAATTTTAGTTTCATTTGAAATCATCAGTGTGAGAAAATTTTTTACATTGCCTTTTTAAATCAAATCAACATAAACACATTTTAAATTGCACCTATACATACTAGTATTTAAAACTTATCTTCTAAAGTACATAATTGCAATAAAATAAGTAAAAAAAATACTATACAATTCTATAGGTAGGTATGTCATTGAATCACCATAAAATAAATCTAATTTGTATATTAAGAGATTTAAAATTTTTTACTAACATCAATTAAAATTCTGTGAGCGATTAAAGTCGATAGTATTCTACGACAGTTATTATGGAAAACTCTTCATGTCATGTTATGTACATAAACGAGATGCTAGATACATAGCTATAAACAATTAATATAAATACGATTTTTATTATTATACGATTCTATTTTATTTATGTACAATCATTATTGCCGTCTCTTAATTTACTACCACGTCATATTTATAAATGGCTATAATTTACACCTACTGCCAAAAACAATTGAAAGTGGCAACGAAAGAACATTTTCTTTTAGAATCTGCCACCCTTTTACTTGGAAAAAAAAAATGTTTAATTGGATGCTCCTCATTTTGAGTTAAATTAGCTGTTTCGAAATTGTCCAAACTTGCAGTTAAAACAATCAAAGGAAACTAAACTGGGTTAGGTAACAACAAAACTCATTAAGTTATGAAAAAATATTTAATTCCAAATTACACAGGTTACTGCAAAGTGCACTGTTTGATTTAGAAATTGAAACTTTTAGTTTCCTTTAATACCTGTATCAAATTTTGATTCGCTCTTTGAAAAACATTCTTTCTAGGTGTTTCTACGATTTAATTTAACGCATTTTACATTTCTTAAAATGAATTTTGTGTAAGTTTATTACACGCCACAAGTTTTTGGAGATACTTTGAGATTAATCACACTGCAACAGAAACTACTTGCAAAATAATACTCTGAAGATACTGACATAGATTTGACTGACAAAGGGGTAATCAAAATTATGACTGTATGATGAATTTCTGATGAATTTGGAAGCAGCATCTGTTATTATTATCACATTAAGTACAAGATGTCTCAGATTACAATCATTTCTGTTACCCCAAATTCATTCATAGATACTGTGAAGCAGTATAACAGAATTTTGAATTTGTTTTTCGCTTAATTAGAAGCAACCGAGCCGAATTAGCATTTTTGATGGATGAAATCTGCCTTTATAGTTTAATATCCCAAATAACATTTATTAAATTTAATATAGACGTATAGTAGATGAATTTCACAGCCACCTGCACCATTTTCAAGAGGTGTATAGAAGCAACACAATTGCTGTATTAAAATAATTTAACAAAAAAGTAATTAATTAGTGTATAATAAAATGTATATTCTTGAATCGTGATAAATCTACAGATGTCTCAAGAAGTTGGTAAAAACCGGGGTGTTGAAACAGCTGCAATCTTTTTAATGGTGCCATGAGATTGGTGGAATAATATTTCAGTATTTCTATTATTACCATGTCAAAGTTAAAATGTAGTTAAAATCGTATTTACTGGCAGAAGCTAAAGAAAATTGTAATTTCCCATTTTGCTACATCTGTGACTGAAGTCTACCGTACAAACAGATAATTTAGGATTAATGCAATATTTAAAAAAATTTATGAATTCACTTTAAGGGAGATTAAATTCGTAGACGTGAGCTTCTCGCTTGCTAATTCGACTGAGCTGAAGTAAAACGAATTTTTTCGGGTCGATATTCTTATTACTATGACACCATAATACTTATTTTTACCTAACCACTTAAATTTCGCAGCGAAATATTGGATCACAGCATTTTTTTTAGTGATGTCAAATTTTTAGTCTTATTATTGATTAGAAAGACAAAGATATAGAGGCAGAATCTTCCTCAATTATTTACAGCAATAAGGAAAGGGTGTTTGCCTTATTTTTGATTCCTATTGGAGATTTTTATAGCCACGAAGACTAGCACCTTATTAATTTAATAGTATGTTAGGTGAAATAAAACCACATAATTTCAACCCCTCAATGCATTAAAAAGGAAGAGTAACGTCTAAGTATGCTAGTTATGCGGATATGAAAGTGGAATTTTATATAGAAATACGTGAGTATTATGTTTGTTAAAATAGTAGACATATAGCCGGGGTGAAAATTTATGTTTTGCTTCCTCGAACACCACCATTATAATTTTAAATATCATTCACAACCTCGTAACTTTCAAATAGGCTCCTATTACTTTAAATAAGAAATGTCAGTCAATTAAAATCACTATTATTTATAAAAATCTTGAATATTTACACTTTTTTTTAATATTCAGTCGGATTAATTTCTGCCCAGTACATTAGAAAAATACTTTGGACTAGAAATGAAACGGATTAAATAGATTCCTTATAAAATATATACTTTACATTACATCAGACACAGTCTAGCTGATAAAGTATTTTCATCATCTTCATAAATACTCCTCTTAGAAGGTGTTCAATTTTAATGTACCGGGCCTCATACCTACTATGTGGAAGGTATTTAAAGTGCCTTGACCCATGCCGCTGGAACCCACTGCGGTTCTCTTTCCAGGCTATTTATTTCACTTAATAACTGATGGTAAGCTCGCTCCGTGTCATTGTTAATTATTATCATGTCGAAAAAGTGACCATATTTGTCTTCCATCTCTCTTGCTTTTTCTATTATGTCTTTCAGTTCTTCCTCCTAAAATAACAAAGCGATTAATCTCATAACTGTAGTCAATTAACGCGAAGATATGGCTGAAAACCACTTAAAACTGTTTTTATTATGTTTATTTGGAACAAACAGTCAAAGAAATCATTTTTACAGGATTTTTTTAGAGGGTCGAAATTAGTTGTAAACAACATTGAAAGTAAAAAATGAAATTTGTTTTTGAAACCGGCAAACAAATTATTTTTGCAGCATTAAAATTCCATCAATAGGGTAATTTTTTGCACGAAACGCCGTTTATTACTTTTAAACTGCGTTTGCTGCACAAATGACCTTTCTTTTCAAACTGCAGAAAATACTGGTGTTGCAGCATCAAAATCAGTTTTAAGCAGTTCTCAGATACACTTTTTTTCCACTTTGTGAGACCCAATGTAGGATGGTCTACTTAAACACGACTAAGAGCCATACAAGTTGAGACAGTTAGTTCTCAGTCATCCAATGAAAAATTTAGTAGATTTTGGCCATGGTCTGCGGCGATAATAATTATGCCGTAAAGTTTTTGTTTCGTTTTTTTTGTCTCAGTTTATTCCTACTTGAACTATACCAACGCTGTATTATATAAATATGCAATCATAATAGCAAACTGTAACATTAATGAAGCAAAGAAAAAGCCAATCAGTCATTTTATAACTTCAACTTTTCCCAGTTTGACACACCACCTACCTGCCGCACAATATAGAATCGAACCCAGATACCATTTTACATAAAAATTATTTTAAAAAAAAATTTCAGAAAATAGAACTTATACCAGACAATGATTCAGATCACATATACAGATTAGTTCCGATTCACAGGAACAAACAATAAATAATGATTTGTTCATAATAACTATTCCTAAGCCCAATGCAGATCATTCCAAACTTCTCAACTATCCACCAATCATACTTTCATACTTGGGAAAATATTTGAAAAAATCATAAAAGCTGCTTGAAGAACATGTCAAACTCAAAATACCGTGTTATCAATTAGTTTCACCTAAAAATTTTCCACACTTCAGCCACTACCACAGCATCAAATGCACAAATGACCAGATTGGAAAGAAATAAATTAGAAATCCTATTTTTAGACATCAATAAAGCTCTTGACTACGTATGGCATATGGGACTAATATTCACAGTAAACATTTCTGGACATTACTTAATACATTTAATGGTAAATTTCCTGGATCTGTGACAAATAGAAATTGAAATTAATAACAGCTATCCTGAACATTTTGATACAGAACAGAGGGGTTCCACAAAGATCACCCCATCACCCATCTTATATAATATATTTATTGCCATGACATTTATAGCTATAGTTATCCTGATCAAAAACATTTTAATAGGAGTTCCTACATGCTATAATTCGCTGATGGCGCCGCTTCGATATCCCACTCCTTAATAATACAATCCAACAATTGCAGCTTTTGATCAGCCACAGAAAACTGACTCAACCTATGGAGACTTGAACCCAACCTTTAAAATCTCAATTTATCATCTTCAACCGTATTCCCGATCCGAGATTACCCACCAGTACCAATTTTAATAAAATAAAATAACCAAAACTGCAACCAAATACCTTGAAATATAAATTAACGACAAACTTAATCTTAATCAACACATCATTATAATTAAGAAATAAATAAAGTCACAAGAGTCAAAGAATATGTTAATTTTTTAAGCCCAGCAATGCTTGAAACATAGAAATGGTTTGACAATCATGAAACGCAACTCAAGAGTCAACTGACACTTCTCTCTTGCCAAGAATCATTTCAGTGTTACTAGATTGTAAATTTACTTTTATACAGAGTCCATTACACACATTCTTCCAGTTTTTTTGTTCGTTACTTTTTTAACAATGTTTAAAGAGCTCTGTCCTACGAAATCGAATTTACCTTATATGATTCTCCATTTCTTATTTTCTTCTGTCTTAATTTTTCAAGACTGGGCGGTGCGACGAAGACGACATATGGTTTTAAATCAGACGTCCTAAGAATTTTCAAGCTTTGCGGATGTAGATTAAGGACACATATTTTTCCAGAATTAACAACTGATCTTATAGCATCCAACGAGGTACCATAGTACGCCTTCTCATACTCCCCATGTTCTACAAATTTCCTGGATAGTATGTCTGCCTCAAATTGGGCTCTGGTTATAAAGTGATAATCCTGTCCGTCCACTTCGTTTTCCTTCCGTGCTCGAGAAGTATCTGTAGAAGGCAAATATGCATAAATATTATAATATAAGCAATGTCTTAAGAGATACAAACAAAACTAGATTAGACTACTGGACATTTTATACGTACGAGGTATAGCTGCCGCAAATCTCTCGGAATCCTCCATGAGCCTCTGCCTAAGTTCGTGCCTGCCAATATTTGGAGGTCCGATTAAAACAATTGGCCTCTTATTGTTAGCCCTAGGGTAGTATAATGAGACTTCTTCATATGTTAGTATTTCTTCTGCATCGTACTCATCAGCTGCATTAGCATACATAGGATATCCTCCATCGGCATAAGCGCCTTTCTTTTTCTTTCTCTTATTTGTTTTGCCACATAGTAACGTTGTAGATTTCCTCTGTGGTTTCGACATTCTCTCTTCTGCAGCTAACCTCATGCTTTCTCTTTGGTGTTGGAATGATTGTGATGGCACTAAACCTGCAATACAAAAAAAAAGATATTTTTTCAGTAAAATTAAGTGTTCTGTCCAAAATTTGTTACATATGGTTACTACAACAGATATTTGTTATTCATTTCATTAAAATAAATAGCCCAATAAAATGAGAAAAATTGTATGAAATAATTAGAGCGGGCTGAAATTTTGGGAACAGGCTTATTTTGAGGTACTTTTTAACATATCAGTCCCCACCCGTTGGAGCGTTTTCAATGTTTTTCACACCTTATACCGAAAATGAAATACAGGTCATTATTTTACAGTTAAAGAATAAATCATCTTCTGGCCTAGACGGAATTCCAGTTCGACTTGTCAAAGATCGCTATGCTGAAATTAGTCATAAGCTAACAATAATTATAAATAAATCAATATCTGAGGGTTGCTTTCCTGATAAATTGAAAATAGCAAAAATATTTTAAAAAGGAGATCCGTGTCTTATTATGCATTATAGAGTGATTTCTGTCTTGAGTCCCTTCTCTAAAATAATAGAAAAGGCAGTGTGTCCAACAGATTAACATATTACTTAAATAAAAATCATGGATCATTTCATTCATAACTCAACGACAACTAGTAGTTGAATTTGAAAAAATCTATTTTCAACCTCTGGATGTAGAGCTTGGCACTCCGCAAGGTAGTGTCCTTGGACCTTTACTTTTTCTACTATATATAAACGACCTGCCTAACCATATACAGGAAGGTAGAGTATTTATGTATGCTGATGAAACTACTATTTTAATCTCTGACAAATGTAAGCATAACCTAAACCTGAAGGTCAATAATGTATTGCAGCAATTTTTTGGCTGGTGCTTCTCCAACCATCTAATTATTAACATAAACAAAACAGTTTGTATTGAATTCACAGGAGTATATAAAAATCCTTCAGAGTCCCTAGCGTTCAACCTAAATAACATTGATCGACAAATTTGTTGGAAAGATCAAGTTGAGCATGTATGTACGAAATTAAATAAGTCTTTCTTTGCTCTAGTCACCTTAAAAAATACTTTGACAGAAGAATCTCTGCTGAATGTGTACTATGCCAACGTATACTCAGTATTTTCCTTTAACATAATCTCCTGGGGCCGTACAACAGAAATAGAACGGGTGTTTGTCACTCAAAAAAGAATAATTAGATTAATATTTGGTCTAACATATCGAGAGTCCTGTAGGAAAGTATTTAAAAATAAACA
The DNA here is from genome assembly GCA_963675555.1 of Leptura quadrifasciata. Classification (NCBI taxonomy): domain Eukaryota; kingdom Metazoa; phylum Arthropoda; class Insecta; order Coleoptera; family Cerambycidae; genus Leptura; species Leptura quadrifasciata. The sequence continues at coordinate 236,651 of OY776678.1, read as the reverse complement.
ATTATTAACTGTCACTAGTATATGCCTGTTAAAATTACTTTGTCATATTCACTCTATCTGAAACACAACTTCGTCACCGTTGCTGATGTGCACACATACCACACACGCAACAGAAATAATATTGCTATTAACAGCTTTGAACATACCTATTACAAAAAGTCACCCCTGTATACTCCCGTATCATTCAAGAAAAGCATGAAGAAACTTCTAATCGATAACTGTTTTTATAATCTAGGTGAATTCGAAACATTCCTAAAGAATAGATGAATATGTATGATGTGTGACCTATTTTCAATTTTCATTAGACAAATCAGCAAATTATATATTGTATAACTGTGATCCAAGGTTACAGTGTGATGATGTTAATTTGACGGCCATGTGCATCTGTATGCATGCATAGTTACAACTAGTTTGTAGGTATGTGTGTATGACGGAGCAAGTGGTACTTAACTTCGTGTTTTTGTTTGTCTATTTCTGTTTTTAGTGTTTTTGTACTTATACACTTTTTACTGTATATAGTTACTGTTATATATATATATATAGTATATATTAAATATTTTATTACTATTTTATTAATGTAAATATATCTGACCTGCCATATGTACAGATTGTATCAACCCTGGCCAATAAATTATTGTTATTATTATTATACTCATCGTCTCGTCGTGTCAAGTGAGTATAGTGTTAAATATTTTTAATGTTTGTGGAAACCACACCAGAGGCAGTGTCACACTAAAGGTTCCAACTTCCTCCAGAACCACTTTAGGATTAAGAATTGTAGGAATACAGAAAGTAGACATTACGTATACATTATTTCAACCTGTCCGAGCAAAGGTTCTGCTATATATATTTATCTGAATTGTACGGAGTAATAAGTGTTTCGTGTTTAGCTATAAATAGGTAGTGCATAAAAGTGCTGGTAAAATATCTCATACCTGGTAGAACAATGCCAAATCGGCGGAAACGCATTGTCATGGTATCGCAAACATTGCTAGTTTCACCTATGTGAAAGACTAAAAAAAAATTATTTAGGCGAGAATGAAGAAATATTGTATTAAGCATAGTACAAGAAGGGAACACCTAGAGAAGTGCCATATTATGAGTGATTTGGGATATGACTGACTGGGATTAATAGGACAATTACTGCGAAATGGTTAGTAACAAATGAATGTGTAAACAAACTGCTAGTACTCAAAAAGCGTGCAAAGATCTGTATATCCTGTTACGTTTAAAAGTGAAATAGGCATTATTAAAAATTTCACGATCGCACAACAAATAAAATTCACTGTAATATAGAACACATTTATATGATGAGTACCGGTGTAACTAGGGGAGCATTGAGGACACCCTCAACTTTCATACGTGATGGAGCAAAGCTGCTAATATAACATAATTATACAGTGGGAATACAGTGATCTCATCTGGCCTTCTAGTGATTTATATACCAAAGAATATGCAGAAGTCATGCAATGTTAGAGAAGTGGAACATCCATAGAAGAGGTTTGGCAATATGCTGGGTTGGGGGTTAGTTCAAATCCAAGTGTTGGTGATCGATAGGCCTCAGTCGCAGAAATATGCTGATGGTAAACTAATGAGTAATTAAAGACCTGTATATATTTCTTGAGACTCGCCTCAATCCAAATCTGGTTAAGTTGTAAGTAATTTAGGCAATGATATTCAACAAATTCATAAAAAAATCTGCGACTACAAAAGTAAATTTTCATGATGTGCATAATAAGTTTATATTATTTTTAAATTACCAGAGGAAATTATAAGAAACAAAATAATGGCATTATGATTATTGCAGATGAATCTGGAATTTAACTAGAAAGGCTACAGACCTGCCAAAGTTTGATCTTCCTCTCCTTCCCGGTAAGCTTGCCACCAATTGGCATCTTCTTGACTAATGATATGCAAAACGTCACCTTTCTGGAAGCCTATGCCCAATTCTCGACAAGGTATATACATGTCTTCTTCCGGGTCGTAGTCAAAATGCGCTCGGACATGTAAGACGGAATCCCTAATGCCATGTTGACGAGCTTGCGAGGCAGGCACAATGAGGAAAGTCAAAGTGCCTTCCATGGCTTGTAAAATATCACAGACAGCATTAACGCTTTTTCCACGCATTTCAATACCGTTAACTTCGAGAATTTCATCGCCTTCATGTAGAAGTCCACTCTTGTCGGCTGCTCCACCTCTAACCACCCTTCCTTAAAACAAACATTAGTTTAGTTATGAGATAATTAACCTACTCATCCTTAATGGCGATTATTGCTCCTGCCATGAATTGTGATGCAGTATTACTGTATAAATATGTCAGGTGAGAAAATGGTCTAGTTCTTACCGATCACAACTGCGTCTCCTTCGTTCCTTACAGTGGCGCCCAGTGGCTCTGTGCTTTTTTCAATTTTAATGATCTTTATGTTATCTTCCCCATATCTGTGATCAGAAATCGACTGGGGAATGGTGTCTACAGAAGAAGACGTTGGAGTAGTTGAATCAGCTGGTAATGTTGAGGCAACTCCATCATGAGCAACCATGAGAGCTTCAAATTCGTAACCTTAAATGATACCAAAGGATATATTTTATTAATTGGTAAAGTAATTAAGCGTTATGCATCTCGTGTTATAATTGTTACAGTTTGGATGTAATTAAAATTTTATAATGTTACCTGTCAGTAGAGTGGCCAATTCCACGGCATAAGCACTTTGAGAATTTCCTATTGCATCAAGACAGTCTCGGAGAGCAGTTTGCGCTGTGGGTGTTGGTCGAGGGGTAGTCCGGCATCGTACTGTTTGTACTTTGTTATAAACTGCTAGAGCCCGTCCGAACTGAGGAGAGAGCAATAAGGATTGGATGGCAGCGATGCGACCCTCCAATCCTCCCAGACCACTACCAGCCCCAGCTTTTTTCAGTTGCAGTTGCAGACGTTGAACTGAAGCGACCAAATCACCATAAGCTGGAAAAACAGCAATTTTAATAGAAATAATATAACGAGTCCAGCAGAATAAAGTAAATTGAGTTGTTTCTATTTTGTTTTTAGAAGAAAGGTAGTAACTAGTATTAGAATCTGATCGATTCATTTTAAAAGTCACTGGCTCTATATTCAAAAGAAATCTTAAAATTTATTATATCCAATATTTACTTGATTTTCAGATATTTCCAGATAATATTTTTGAATAAACATGCTATTTAAAACTGAATAAAAAATTTCGATTTTTTTTTTTAAGATTATATCAGATTTAAGCTATATATGTATATTTATATTATATTCAGAAAATATACCAGATTTAAACTCATGTATTCAGGAAAAAAGTACAAATATTTGAATTCTGTGTAAAGTAGCACAACAAGAATCAGATCGTTTTGGTAAATTTTTATTCGAAAATATTATGCAAAAATATGCCAAAATAAATGTTAAATTGTAAAATAACAAAATTTGTGAATATTTTTGAAATAGGGGGGCAGTGAATTTTTAAAAAGATCGAAAAAAATTAATAATTTAAAAAACTAAAAAACACATCACAACGAACTAAAAATTATGAAACAAATTTTAATGTAGGATTGTTATTACTTCAAAGAATATAGGTAAATGGCGTAGGAAGTTCCTTGTCCCTAAATAATTTTCATCGAGCTGTTGAGCACCCCACGCTTTTTACGTATATTCGTTAAAATAATAATTCTACATTAAAAATTATTTTATATTTTTTAGTTCGTTGTAATAAACTTTATCTGGAACATATTTAAATGACATTAAATTTTAAATTATCTCAAGGCCAGTAGTCGCAAAATTTTTACGGAATGAGAATGAACCATTGAGACTTTAAAATAAGTGATTTTGTTGAGACCACCCTACATTTTAATTGCAGCTTCTTTGTCTAATACAAAACTTGAGTGACGTTATGAATATTTTGATGTTGATATTTTATTGTGGAATTTTGGTTCTTTTTATAAAGTCTAATATTAAAGGTTCCCAAGTTCTGTATCAATTTTGTTTTTACTGGGTGTCCGATTTGAAGGCTTGTGTCTATGTGGACACAAAAGGTATTTAAAGAATACTTTGAGCCTTGGGTCACCGCCTTTTAATTTACTATATAAAAAACAATTAGATCCCTTACCTAAGATACTCATGATGTCAATTATTTGGTACTTACAGGGGCTTTCTATTATGACCCACCCTATTTTCTGCAAATCAGATTTGACATAAAAAAAATCGCTAAATAAGATTTCACCATTTTCTGACCCGAAAAAAAATCATAGTAGGCCACGCTATTATGTTTTGTAAAATTTGATATAACACAAAGATGCGCATTTCAAAGATCTACATTTAAAAAAATATATCTAAATCGGACATTAAATAAACTTTTTATAGGGATGGTTCAAGCAAAATGGGACACGCTGTATATACCTACGGTGAGCGACGTGAGTGTAATATTATAGGTAATAATAATTATATATTTGTCTATTTACTGGTGCTTATTTAAAAATAATTAAAAGTATAAGGCAGCCTTCTTATAATTTAATATTAAATCTAAAATAAAAATGTTTCGACCCAGTGAAACGAGCGATCAATACAGTTAATTCGGGTCTACGTTTGGAGGCGTAGCAAGCTTCTCTCGATGTCCTCACCGTGGCCGCATTCTATTATACCGTTTGCCGCGACCATAATTTAAAAGTTGATGGGTCCATTTTTCACACCCTCGAATAGAGTGTTGAGTGTATTATTCAAATTAAAGCTCAGTCTTCATTATATCCAGTGATGTCAGCATGACAGGCCAAATCCATGTCGGGTAGAAAATTCGAGTATTGCTGTCAAATTAAAGCCCAGTTTTCTTCATCACCAGATGATGCTAATATAGTGAGCGAAATACGCGTCAAGTAGAGTATTGGAGTATATAGCGTTCATATTAGAGCTCAGTTCTCCAGATTATTCCTACATGGTTGGTCAAATGTCCGTTGAGGAGAGTATTCGGGTGTATTGTTCAAATTAAAGTTCAATTTTCATCACCTCCAGTGATGAAAGCATGATGGGCGAAACTCGCGTCGAGTAGAACATTCGAGTGTTGCTATTAAATCAAAGTCCAGTTTTAAGCATCCCAGATGATGACAACATAGTGGGTGAAATGCACATCGAGTACAGTATTCGAGTATATTGTTCAAATTAATTTTTCAAATAATTCTTTAAATATTTAATTAATTAATTATTTCAAATATTTTATTCAGATTTACACATAATACAAAAATTCTACGAAAAGTGGGCGTATCCCCTGTCCAAATAATTAATTTTGATGATATACCTCCACCGACATTTAAAATTACGTGCTCTACAATGTTACTTATCTGAAATGTTATCCTATCTCTCACCGTTTTCGCGGCATTTGTGCTGGAAGTTTTAAGGCACATGAAATGTTGCCAATTAGTCTTCAAGCTCTTCACTATTATTTGAGGAGTGAGCATTGTTAGCAACACCGCATTTTCCGACCAAATCTCCCAAGTTGATCGGTTATCATGAAAATATCGCATTGGATTTGTGTCATCGTCTAACACCAGCACAGTACTGAAAATCGTAGTAGGCCATGGAAAAATCTGAATGCGGCTAACATGACGCTTCCAAAATCATTGTAGATCGAACGTTTTAGTTTTAAAGAATCTGTTGTGATTGTTTGTTGTGGGAATTAAATTTTCACATATCTACGCAAAGTGACTTTTAACCACGTTTTATTTTGTAATCTTTGTTGTGTTATTCGTATCGGTTTAATGACTACTAAATGCGAGAGTAATATTAAAGGTAATAATTATTGTTTTTGCATAATAACCTGTAACTATTGTAAACTTCTATTTGTTAATCAATTGTAAGCGGTTGGTAGACTCAGTTCATTCTTTATTTTAAAAACCGTGGGGTGCATTTTACTATATTTTTATAATTCTACTTTTATCAATAGCTACCAATAAAATATGCCAAGACCTTGAACCGCGACAGGTTCGGGAAACCCGAGAAATCTGAGCCTGTAGCGGTTCAGGAAATCCGCTGTGAAAATTCAATTTTTGAGAGAACTAATCTTTTGTAGAAATATTTGTTGATACAACTCATTAATAGAGCTTTACTTTGTTTTACTTTTTGATTTTCGGCATTTATAAATCCATAGATTATCTTAATACCAAATAATGTTTCTTAATTTTCATAAACAACTGAATGAGAGCATATATGCTAATACCTCGACGACCGACGCTACGTCTGGGCTTTCAACTGATGGTTTTTTAAGGAAGCTCTACTTTTAGTTGAACAAAATTAATAGAACATTTAACTAACCCCCTCAAAACCACCCCCTTAGGGCGAAGAATTTTTTAACTATTATTCCGATTTCCTAATTAATATTATAAGCTCATTTAGTAAGTACAGATTATTGTCCACCTAAAAGTTGCAAATCCTCCACTGTCCGACCGTCTAAATAAATCAATACAAAAGTTTGTGGAAAATTAACCATTTTTAGTAGTTATATACATATAGGTAGTTGTTTATGAAACAATTTTTCATACAAAATAGGTATGTGCTGTCATAATTAGCCATAAATATCGTCAATCGTTTTTAAACAAATAAAATGCATAACAATATACAGGGGTATCTGCAGATTGCATTATTTCAACGAAAAAATTCATTACATCCCAGTGGTTGGGAGATATTCAATGCTAATATAGGAATGAAGAGCCTAGAAAGAGACTTCAAAAAATGTACTGATATACACAGCATTCCATTAAAAAAAAGGCACTTTGTCCTGTAATTTCGTCTCGGCTGGCCATGTATGTTCGAAAATAATTTCCAGTTATAGACTTTTTTATCTAGTTTACTTGAAATTTTGTAAAAATGTCTAGGTATCGTAGAACTCGAGATATTGAAATCCGACGCACTATTGCCCGATCCTGTATGCGTATACCTAAATCAATATAAAGCTAGTGAGAAACATTTGTCATTTTTTAGCAGCTATAGGTATAATATACAGTGGGAACAAAATAAATCTCGTTCGGGAACTACTATTAGACCGATCGATTTTTTTATCACTTGTTCGGGACATTCAAGTAAGTTTTGTGGAATGAAATCGATCGGGAACGGATTTTTTAAACAATTTTTTGCAAATTAGTGGTGTTCAGTATTTTTTATTCTCGATCATATTTTCTTTTAGGGAAAACGTTCTTTTTAAATAATGAGCTAAATTGCTGTATACAATTTTCCATATTTTTTTAGCAACTGACGTCAAACATTATCATTGATTTTTACAAGAAACATTATAGTCTCTTTTGAAAATCTCATGCTTTTGACGTACTTTTACAAACACTGAAACTCTTTGACACTACACATGTACACTCTACCGGATGCGCGTTTCGCCAAGCATGTTGGCATCATCTGGAGATGATAAAAATAAGTGTTCAACTTGAACACTACCATTTAACACGGTTCGCGACTCAGAATCACTCAGAGATGATTAAAACTGAATTTTAATCACCTCCAGACAATGCCAACATGGTGGACGAAATACGCACCATGTAAAGTGTATAGTTTTCAAACTAAAGTACACCTTTAATCATCTGCAGATGATGCTAACATGGTGGATGAAACGTGCGTCGAGTAGAGTGTTGGAGTGTAGTGTTCAAATTAAACAGTTTTTCGGTATCTCCAGATGTTGTCAACATTGTGGATGAGACGCTCATCGAGTAGTGTGTTCGAGGGTATCGTTCAAGTTAAAGTTCAGTTTTAATCATCTCCAAGTGATGCCAACATGGTGGGCGAAATCCGCGTTGAGTGGAACAGTCGGATGTTGCTATCAAATTAAAACTCAATTTTAATCGTCTCCAAATGATGACAATATGCTGGGCAAAATGCGCGTCGCGTAAAACATTCGGGTGTTGCGATCAAATTAAAGATCAGTTTTAAGCCCAGCCCTCCAGATAATGTCAACCTGGTGAGCGAAACGTACGTCAAGTAGAGTATTCAAGTGTAGTGTTCCTAGAACTTAACTTTAATCATCTCCGAAGGATGGTAGCATAGTGGATGAAACGCACACCGAATAGCGTAGATAGTGTTCATATTTTAAAGTTCACAAGCATCTCCAGGTGATGCCTATAAGGTTGGCGAAATAAGCTTCGAATGGAGTATTCAAATTAAAACTTAGCTTTAATCATCTCCAGGTGATGTCAACATGGTAAGTGAAACCTACGTCGACTAGCATATGCTAGTGCTGCTATCAAATTAAACAGTATTAAGCATCTCCAGATGATGCCAGCCGTGCACGAAATGTTCGTCAGTAGAGTATTGAAGTGTAGCGTTTAAGTTAAAACTCAATTTTTAAGCATCTTCAGATGATGCCAATATGGTGTGCGAAACGCGTATCAAGTAGAGTGTTCGAATATATTATTCAAATTAAAGCTCGATTTTCATTATCTCCAATGATGGTGGGCGAAACCCGTATCGCGTTAAACATTCGAGTGTCGTTATCAAATTAAACCATTGTTTTAAGCATATCCAGATGATGCCAACATAGTGGGCGAAATGCGCGTCGAGTAGAGTATTGGAGTGTAATGTTCATATTAAAGCTGTTTTAAGCATTTCCAGATGATGCCAATATGGTGGGTGAAACACGCACCAGGGTACTCAAGTGTAGTATTTAAATGTCTTTGTGTTTTTGGAAATTCCGTCAGATGCAACGCCACATTTCAACTTTCCAACATTTCATTTTCTCTAATTGTAACTTACAATTAGGAAAAGAATTTCTTAAAAAAATTTAGAAAAAAATCCTTTAACTACCCTAATTCATTGTTTGAAATATTTTATTCAAATATACACATAATATTATGCCTAAACAATTAATTTTGATGAAATACCACCACTGACATTTAAAATTACGTGCTCTACAAAGTTACTTATCTGAAATGTTTCACCGTTTTCGCGGCGTTTGTGCTGGAAGTTAAGCCACACGAAATGTTGCCAATTAGTCTTCAAGCTCTTCACTATTATTTGAGGAGTGAGCAATATCAGCAACCCCGCATTTTCCGACCAAATCTCCCAAGTTGAACGGTGTATAATGAAATATCGCATTGAATTTTGTTTCATCGTCTAATGCCAGCACAGCGCTGAAAACAGTAGTAGGCCATGGAAAAATCTGAATGCGGCTAACATGACGCTTCCAAAAACATTGTTGTAGATCGAACGTTTTGGTTTTAAAGAATCTGTTGTGAGTTGTCTGTGGTGTGAATTAAATTTTCACATACGTAAAGTGACTTTTAACCACGTTTTAATGTGAATTTATAATCTTTGTTGTGTGTTATTCGTAGATATCGGTTTAATGACCACTAAACGCGAGATTAATTCATTAAAGGTAATAATTATTGTTAATATCTATTTGCATAAACATTAAACATTATTATAGTCACTGGCAACAAAATGAAAAACACTGGAAAAAATGATATCCAAAATAGTGATGTATGATATATAATTCAAAATATATTATTAAAATCTGGGGTAGGATGCACTCCGTAGCCCTTCATCAGCTTCTCCGCTGACAATAATTATGTTTATTTATTTTCCAGATTGTTCCAAAGCATGCAGGAACGTGTAGAGACAATAGGAGTAGGTAAGATTTTATTATATGAAGTTTTCCAATGTATGTCTTTTTTTCAATTGATGGGGAACTGATATATCTCGTCTATTAACTCAGCACGACCCACAGAGGAACTAGGTGGACAAAACTAATGTTCAAATATCCATATGAAAATAACTTCAAATGGTAGGGCTAAATAGTTGATAGGTACTTACATCTCGCGAATACCAGAAAAATCGAATCTGGAGTGGAACTCTGTTCACAATTTATTTTTATCGCTTCGTGACTATAGTAAAAATTTACAAGTAACTCTCCGCAATCTAAAAGATCTTTCAAACACACGTTATTCGAAAATCAATCAAAACAACTACTTCTCTGGGTAATATGATGTATTAAATTACACGAAACTACTGAAATTGTATAACCACTATAATTAAATATTTTCGCTTTAAATGGTAACATATGCGTCTCGAATGTGGTGTTTCTTATTCAGTATTTTGGCGATTACGTCCCCTTTGCTTTCAACATTTCCAAATATTACTGATATACCTGCATACCTAGCTATAGCAGTTACGGAAATGTCTGTTTGATTACCCTGAGATCGTGAGATCTGCCAGTAGGGTTTTCTTAATACGATTTTGGCTTCAAGAAATTAGAATCATTATTTTACTCACCATACGCAATATGCACAAGTTCCTTTTCAGCACCAGGTGCAGGAGTAGTCGACCTGGACGAATCCTGGCCTTCGTCTTCTGCAAAGGCATCGTTGATTGCACCTTGCGGCTTACTTTCCAAAGCCTGTAATTTGCGGGACCCTCGGAGAGACCGATTCAAAAATTCATTTTGAGCTGCTATTCTGTCTTCTTCCTCTTTCCTTTTCCGAATTTGCTCCTAAAAGTGAAAAAAAAAATGTTTATTTATTGAGAAAATATTGTTCCCGCAAAAGGTCATCTCCACGAGGCCGAGAATCTCTCCTCTTTACTTGAAGTTTAAATATCTCGCTTAATATCTTTTGTGGAAGAGTAAAGTTTTAGAAACAGTTATCCTATTTTTTGTGAGCTATATTTCAGTAAAAAGAAATTTGAAATCCATAGCCTACTTTGTGAGATATATTACAAAAACCTGAAAAATAGGAAAAGCACAAACGGTTATAGCTTCCTTATTTGAGGAGATACGAAAAAAGTTAAAGGGATGAAAGTTGACGGCAAATGCAATAAGAATAATAATGTGTATAAAAGAATTCGAAAAACTCAGTTGGCTTTGTCATTGACATTTTTATGATGGCAAATTAACCGCTTGTAGATACCTTAATTTCCTGCAAAACGAATTTCAACATTTTCTTTATGAATTAACAGTGACAGAAAGATTAAATTATTCATATTTTCAACAAGATGGGGCTCCACCTCACACTGCTGTAATATGTAAAATTATTTAAATCAAGTTATGCCAGATAGGTGGATAGGCACCTATGGACTCATTCTATGGCCAGCTCGATCACCAGATATTACTCCCTTGGATTTTATTGTCCGGGGTTACATTAAAGACAAGGTATTTCAAACTGCCCCTGAAAATATTGAGGACATCAAAACCAGAATTAGAAACGCATGTGAGGCAATTACTCGACTGAAATGCTCCAAAATGTATTGTGTGAGGTGTCTAGTAGAGCACGTTTGTGTATTAGAATGCATGGTGCTCAATTTGAGCATTTGTAGTTAGAAAAATAAATACACACATTTTCTTTTAAGTGTAGGTATGGTAGTAAGTGCTTGTATTTTTATTTATGAGATATTTGTTTGTTTGTATTAAATTGTAATAAATAATTACTGAATTATAATTATTATAAAGTGAATTTTTACTATTATGGCATAGCTGATTTTTACGATTCAATGATATGAATTATTGTGGTTTTCGTAAAATATTAAATATTGACGCTCTTAAAAATTTTGTGAAATATTTTATATCGTTGGAAAGAAAAAATAAACGGCATTAATGGTGTCATGGCCTACTTTGAGATTTGTTCTTTCTTTTCATTTTTGCACAAGAGCGTATGTCAAAGCCAAGTGCGTTTTTCGAGTTTTTTTGATACACATTATTATTCTTATTTTGTCTTTGCCGTCAACTTTCATTTTCCTTTAACTTTTTCGTATCTCCTCAAAAATAAGGAAGCTATAACTGTTTGTGGTTTTCCTATTTTTCAGGTTTTTGTAATATATCTCACAGAAAATGGGATAACTGTTTCTAAAACTTTATTCTTCTACAAAAGATATTACGCGAGATATTTGGTGTGGCCCTCGTAAAATAGACAGACGGTATAACTATCTAACTAAAACTAAACGAAACTAAAAAAAAATGTATTTTTTTTTTAGACTTGTAAAGCAGTCAATTATCTATTCCACAATAATTGTAATTATGACTTCGACGTTTTAATTTAAACTCATGTAAAAATATTCGATCGCCAACCTTATTTAGATAGTGGTTATTGTTGTAATTAATAACAGTATTATCGCACTTCGATGACACCATTATTTTTCAACTCCGATTGGCGATTCTATAATTTTTTTACGTAGCACCACATCACATCCACAAACTTTGCATCAAGGTAATCGAATTATGATACGCACAAATTGCAAAAATAAAAATTACTCGTTCAACCGCAAACAAATCAAGTGTGACGTAGTAATCATTAAAAAAGATCCGGAAATATTCAAATCGCGCGAGAGAAAAAGACAGGTAGATGTTCCGGTGCGCGTTGCTATTTGTATTTTGTTTTACACTTTACACAGGTAAACTAGCTACTCCCACCTACGGTGTCACATGTAGTTGTGTGCTGTTTGGAAGTAAGTATTGGTAATCTTGCTGTATTTATGCAAAGGACAAACAAAACATTACAGCGTTAAACCAACATACCGAGCATTATTACTAATATATACAGTGTGTCCCACTTCGTACTAAGCTATTTTCCTGAATTTCGAATTTTTCTGACTTGCAATATTTTTCAAAAAAAAAAACTAAAAATCAATATTTTCAAATGAAACTTCGTATTTGAACTTACTTAATTTTTCTGAACGACTTTTCCAAACACTTTTTTCCTCTATCTCAAACCCTAATGTTACTTTTGCAAAATTCCCATTTTAAAAACATCACAGTTAGCTTTGAAATAGAGATATAACATTAATTTTTTGATTTTCTTGTGAATCTACAAATCTATGTGAATTCCAATTAATTCTCTGGGAAGGACAAGATCATTTCTATAAGAATAAAGTTAAAACCCCCGATGGCAGAGGCTAGTCGAAAAGTTAAATTCAGCTCTGTATTGTCTTGTACTGATTTAGATCTATATATTATATTTAGTAAAAATGTGCCTATTATTAATATAAAATATCGCGTCGAAATCAAAATATTTGCTTAAAAGTCGTAAACACATTATAAATTTAAAAATTCAACTCTTAGTGCTTAGTAGCTGGGTTTAAGAGTAGACAGATTTTTTTTGTCTTAGATTTTGGGTTTTGACGTATATTTTTCGATAATAGGAACAAATTTTAAAAAACCGCTACCTATTTTTTTTTTTTTTTTGTTATAAACAAATAAGCTTTTCGTCTACAATTAAAAGCAAAAACATAGTTTACTATTAAACTATGTGTGTCCTATGACATTTTAAAAATAGTATATTATAAAACGAGCATAGAAAGTGAAAGTTAACACACTAGTGGAAATGTTGACACTCAAGGCAGCATCAGCAGGCCGAGTGTGTAAGGCGGCGAGTTGTATACAATATTTTTCCCACAACAACCCAGACAATTATTTTTCATTTGATGATTCGAAAATTTAAAATATGACATGACATTTATTGTTATAGTTTTGACAGTTGGCGGACAATTCCATTCAAAATATATTTATCGACTCTATTTTATTCTTTGACTATGTTTTAGCAAAATATGCTGCGGACAATAGTTGTACGGTTAAATATAAGTCCCATCCAAAGTTTGAAACGCCGCCATTGAAATGCGCCCTCCAGGTTATATGCTTTCCTCATATTGCATATTATGTACATTAGGATTTATAAACTTTCGAACAGGGAGTATTTCTGGGATTGGAAAAAGTGTAGTGATATTTTTACGAAATCGCGACATGCAGAACACCGCGTTGGGTAAATTCCTCGAAATCTACCTAATAGCATCCAGTGGACATTTGATATCTTTCCAAAAACGTTTCGACGGACGCCGACGGTAACAATAAGCACGTTTGTATAAACTAATTAAATAGAATACTTTTGTGTAACCTTCAAAGATTTTTTGTGTATTGATAATTTTCATCCAAAAAAGTGCTCTCAGGGGTCCTTTTGTCATTTTTTTATTCCCTCCCCCCCTTCACAACCCTTCGTGGATATGGACCATCTGCAAAAATCGCCACAATTACAAGTTACCGCCAGTCCGCCACTGATTTAATTTATTTATGAAGTATTATATTTAAATAAGTTTTTGAGGAATCAACAAATAACCGGTATTTGTTCTACATTGTATGTAAAACATAGTATAGAATTTGAAAGCCAATACTGCATTCCCTGGTAATGTGAATGACGCATACTTGCAACCCTCGCCGATCATTCATAAATAATTTAATCAGAAGGCATTACCAAATACCAATTAACCAATGCTCACTATGGAAGAGGACATTCTTCATGCTAATGAATCGTAAACAGTTCCAAATGTTAGATTACATATTAATAGCGCCATTAAATAAAATAAACATATTTTAATAAATTGCTTGCCTGTATTTTTACTTCCCTCCTTTATCGAAGGAAAGTATTAATCGTGAAAAATTACTTTCCGAGATTAATCGGATTTTCACGTTTCAGATTATGTAGGTATATAGATTACGAAAATTAGGGACGTCCAATATCATCAGTACCCTCGCGTCCGTCCGTCAGACTGTCAGTGGCGTGTATTAACGCTATTATTGCCTGAGTTTTTCGTATTTTTTGTTTTGTTGTTCGTTAGATATTGTTTATTGGTTGTCCTGACCTTGTTATTAATCGATCGAAAGCTGCTATGAGGTTTTAAAAAACTGTCTGAGAATTCCCTGCAACTTCTATGATGTTTTTCTAGACCTGAGCAAGGCGATAAAGCAATGCAAGATCCGAGTCCGGAGCATAGCGGCGTTTTCGTATGACGCCTACTTTATTCAATTCAGTATTTTCTATGTCTGAGAACCACTCAAAAATGGTAAATAATAATTATTGTTCAGCTAAAAGAGAATTGCGGACAATTATTTAGGCGGGAGAGGAAGGACCATTAACTTAAGTGTAAAAAATTATATAAAAAATATTTAAAGAAAAGCGTTTATTTAAATACTCTAAAAAGTAGAAAATAAACTTTGAAGTAAACCAAACCTATCATTTTCTTACATTATATAATTTTTTTATGATATAAACGCTTGTCGCGAGATTTTCCTGTGTAAAGGAGGAGGAGATTTTGCTTACAGTAGTATAAAGTTAGTCAAAAAAATCCAGAGCCTCTTTCAACTAGTGAATTTATTTCCTTATCGGTTGTCACCTTTTGTGGTAGTCACTATATTTTTATAAAATATGGGTGTATACCTAAGCTATATCTTGTTAGAATTTCACCCATTTTGCTGTGGTGGAACGAGGTAAATTAAATAGCACTGAATAGTAAATATACTGGGTGTCCACTATTGAATGGGATTATATTAATAACTTCTAAACTATCAAGACTACCAATTTCTCCGAATTCAGGACTGATAAAGAATTGTCACTATCGGGATTCGATTGCTTATGAAGTGCAGTTTATAGAAACATGCTAATATTTTATTTTTTTTCCTTTTTAAATTTATGATAATTTAAAAAGAGGTATGATAGTTATGAGTGTATATAAATATTAATAAAATGATAAGTGGAATTTTTTACACAAGTATACTGATTGCTTGAAAATTGGCCTCTTTTCAAAGGGGTGAAAAATTGCAATATTTTGAATGTTTGTATCTCGTTTATTTCTTGACCGAATTTAATTATGCCACGTATCAAAATGTCAGAGTTCAAAAGTACCAAAAATTGTTATCATTAATAATTTTCGCATAAATTAACGGGTTTGGAGAAAGATGCGAAACACCTTTTTTTTACTTTGGGGATGAACCCTCAAAGTTGTTTGATCGAACTTTGTTTCTAATTATAAATACCTAAAATGCTACAATTTAAAGCAAACACCTAATTTGGCGAATGCGCCAGTGATAAGTGATAGATGCAAAAATTAGTTTTCGATGATAATACAATAATGCTATGCTGTATAAGCTGTTATATAGAGTACTATCCTGAGGGCGATTTTATTACATAATATCGTTATTAATCGAAGTCGGTATACAATTGAACGAGTAACTGAATCAAATGTATTTTTAACCCAAAGTTTTTTTATATCAATATTAGGCACAAGGTTCAATTAACCAAACTGGGACAATTCTTATTCCATAAATTTTAGTGGTTTTTTTTATAAGACGGTCCAATTAGTGTAAAAAAAATGTTCATTCATTGGGGGCGAATTTGGGGATAAACTCCCAAATATGTTTGTTCGAACTTTTTTTATTTATAAATACCTAAAATGCTATTATTTAACAAAAATATAAACCAACACAAAGTGGATTAATAATTACGAAAATAATAAATGTGTAGTAAAATACATACTATACGAAAGTCCCAATATTCCATTGCTTCCTACGATGATGGGTTGGTAATGAATTTATTTCCTTTTGAAACAATAGAATATTTGGACTTTCGTAGCATGTATTTTGCTACACAATTCTTATTTTTGTACTGTCATTTAATCCAAAAAATCCGCGTTTCCAAAAAACTGTTTTGCAAATGTATTAATTCGCAAAAAGTAAACAAATAAGAAGACATTTATAGTATAATTAGGAAGGTTTTTCATTTTACAACCTACTTCTAGTTTGATATTTCATTTCATTACAATATATGATGCAATTTCAAATTCATAATACTATTAATAAACAAGACTGAAAATGGTAATAGTATAAACCGTAACCTATGTAAGAATTGCAGAATTGTTGTATTCAAAAACCAAATATGTATTCAAAAACCAAATATGTTTTCATAGCTTCGAAAAGTAGATTTTAATTATTTTTCAATATCCGCTAGTTTTGTTTGTGATTTTAATTTTATCGTGGAATTTCTCAAAACCATCAAACCGAAATAAGAAATATAGGGAATTGTAAAAGATCTGGGAGGACTAAACCCTATCGAGTATTAGTAAAATTTTAAAATCGGGGCCAAAAGGGCCAAAAACGTTTTCGTCCAATCAAAAATTTCATTTCTCCATATAAGAGACGATGAAAGAATACTGTTGAAGTGCATCTAGCAGAGGTCGTGTTTTATTTGTATGGGTATATTATGCATTATTGTTTTCCATACAACAATTTTTATTAAATCACTCTTAAACGTTCCAGATAATAAAGGAGTTTATAACTTGGGGATACTGACCTGGTATTTCTTTATACTATCCAACTGTTCTCTAGTGGGCTCTACCACGGAAGTTGGGGTTAAAGGGACTGAGGTGGTGCCGGTTATATTATTATTGTTAGTTATTCTAGCAGGTAACTGTGGAGCAGGTGCCCTATTGACTAGTCGCCCGTCTTTCTCTATTTTAAGGTGATCCCTAGGAGGGGGCACTGGCTTCGTAGCTGAGTCTGGTAACGTGGTATGAATTGCGGCTGTACCATTTAAACCACTCTGAAAAAAAATGCAGAATTTATTTTTCCAAGTTAGTTATATTATAAATTAATAAATGTTAATTATGTGTTGCATCGGGAACCGGAGCCACAGCAAACCATTAGCAACAAATATTCGGAATACCGATAGTAATTAAGTAACTATATCCACCTCTAATTGAATTTAGTTAGTATATAATTTCCTTGAATATAATTGTATTGTCAATAAGAGTTGCCATAGATTTTATCAACTAGATAAGTTTAACAGAATGGTGGATACTTTGGCACTATAACAAATCGGATTAAATATTTTTGTTAAATTTGAAAATCTTCCGTATATAAATTACACCTATTAAAAACGCTTTCATTATTAATTTTCAGCTATATTTTACAAGTGGGTAGGTACTAAGATCACTAATTGAAGTAGAAAAAAATTAAATAAAATGTTCGCGTTAAATTTCAGTATGGTGATTCTTTCCAAAGAATCTTAAATGAAACACGTTAGCAGACAGTTAAATTTATTATTGGAATTATATTCATTTCCGCATTTTCTCATAATTACCTCATTAGAACTGAAAGTGCTTGTTTGCCTGTTCACAAATCTTATACCATCACACAGCAATGCACAAAAGTAATGACTAACTCGTATCAATAACCCTGGAATGTAATAAATACATTTATTTTTATGAAATTACTATTGTCACCAGCTCTTTTTGATCACTTCCATTTTTCCTCACTTACATATTTTTTATATAGAAATTTTCGTTACGATTCAATTTTTAATGAAGTTTTATACATACCGACTGGCCGCAAGACCACGATGTTTATGAACCAATTATTTTGAAATTTGGAATATATACCTGTCTGTCTATTTTATGAGGGCCACACCAAGTATCTCCCTTAATATCTATTGTAGAAGAATAAAGTTTTAGAAACGGTTATCCCACATTTTGTGAGCTATATAAAAAGAAATTTGAAATCCATAGCCTACTTTGTTGGTTGAAAAAAAAATACAATTTTTTTGTTTAGAAAAATGAAAATTTTGTAGTGGTCATAGAGAATTCGGTTCGTTGATTCTGAAAGTAACAAAATATACAGGGTGTTCTATTGAAAAAAAATAAATTTTTTTACGTTATTTCCGTCAAAACCGAACATTTTGACCCTAAATGTCATTAAATATGTTCTAAATTTGAAAATAATTGGTTCGTAAACATAGAACATTATATATCTGAGCCTGGTCTCGTTATCACTCGGTACAAAGGCGCGTTCTGGGACGATTTTATGTCGCGAAAAATAGAACTTCAGATTGCATGCATTATTATTTAGGCCAATTTTAAATTTCAGCTAAGCCCCTAGGACCCTACACTTTGTGAAGGCCCACCGGGAAGCTCCCGTTTCCCAGTGGGGCAGGGCGCGCCTGCCTATATATCCACGTAAATGCTTTCATCATGTTCATGTCATAGACGTGTCTGATTAAATTTGAATATCTGCGCATCATTTTCCAATTAATATAAAATTAATAATTCTTACGTTTTATTTAAACTTCGAATATGAAGGACACGTTATATCGCAATACTTTGCACGATTATCACATCAAAACTTCTGTTGCTATACTGCCATGTATTATGGATTTGCTCTTGCACAAGATTTATGCTCGTGTAAACAAGCATAAATAGAACAGAAATTGTCCATTATCATTAAACAGAAAGGCTTATCGGTAGCCACGGTGGTGGTACTGTTGTTCTTTGGAGTTCTAAAGTAAATAACTATTGTATAAGTCAGCAAATCGAAGGTTTTTAACATGAGAACATAAAACAAAGTGGGTTTATACAATTACTATACGGTGTCCTGCTGATGACAACGACAATACCTAACTGTTATTCAAGTTCGTGAGAGAGTGGTTTATAATGGGGAAGAACCCTTCTAACAGTTAAACAAGCAACTAAGTATTCAATTTCCAATGTCTGTATTATTGCACTTAGTTGATTAATCGAATAAGTTAAAATTAAAAATGTCTGTATATAGAACGATAACTTTTGTTAGATTAAAACGTTCATTTCGAATTTGGTTGAAAAACGAATAGCAAGGGAAGGGTAGCCCAGCGGATTAGTGCGTTTAAGTTGCAAATTGGGACACTTAGCGAAGCGGGTTCTAACCTTACTGCGAAATAATTTTAATTATAAAATTATCCCCAAAAAGAGGTTCGGAGTTCATAGGCTGGCTATTGGTTATGTCATGTAGAAAGGAACTAAAACATTGAAGGGTTTTTATTGCATAAATCGTTCAATTGGTCATTTAAGATGAGAAAACCGCGGAGTGCTATTAAATTAGAGGGTGCAAATTGGAGATGGGGGTGAAAATGCAACCCTTTCAGTTTTTTAAATATTACTCGAAAAGGAAGCAAAATTCAGGTGTAGTTAATAGGAAACTTTTTGTAGAGAATCAAATTTCGCATTCAAAACATTGTATTTTTTGCTTTTTTCTTAATTGCTTTTTTTGGATTCTTTTCGCACAAAAAATTGTTTTTTATTTTTTTAATAAGCCATTTCGATGGGAAATTTGATTCTGTATAAAAAGTTTCCTATTTCCTCGGTGACTTGAAAGGCGGTTAAGAAAACAAGAAAAATACATAAGAATGGTACTAGGTGATGCCATTACTTCCAACTATGGTGCTAACTTACTTTTCTTATATGCATTACTATAGGCTTTCAACGGCTGGTACATTACTATTTTTTAAACAAATATGTATATACAGGTAAACGGAAATTTGACTCGTGTGCCCGTTTATTTGTGACGCTGTGTTGATAACATCATTCATAAGGTGTGGCAGGTTCTGTTCGTGAACGGATGCTACGAATTGTTTTGTACCTGCGTAAATCCGGACATCATTGAATAGCTTTAACAGTTTTTTCATCTTTTTTTGATATCATAAATACCTCATTGTTACAAAAAGAAACTAGGTAACTACTGTGTACAATACTGTAAACTTTGGTAGCACATTCAGATATTAATTCTAATATTCCCATTATCCATGCAATGTCCATTGTTAATGTTAATGGAAGTTCTAAAGTCTACTGTCTGTTTTAATAATATTCGTTTACAACTTCTAATTATTACTTAGTTACAGGTCATGCTCAAGAAGGAAGTCTTGTTCTTTTAGTTTACCTTAATTGCTTTAGGTGAAGGGTACTTAGGGGGTGTCTTTTTTCTTTCGACAAAATTATCGGGCACATCTATTGCCCTTTCTTGCGCATCATCGCCGAAAGTCACTCCTAAAAGTCGGTCGTACCCTACCTGAATGAAGCACAAATCATAAATAAACAAACAAAAATAATAGAAGAGCATAAATAAAATCTGTCTTTAAAAAAATCATTACCACCTGAGAATTGTATATACTTTTTTGGAAAATAATAAGACTGGGAGAAAGTATAAATGAATATTTTTTGTTTTAATCGAAGCCATTACCTACTTATATTGATAATAAGTATTGTGCATTTCTCACGGAACATACTACAATCAGCTATTTGGTTTCATCTCGGGTTTCGTATTTGTTAGTGGTTTTTTAATCGAAATTTTAAAATGATGTAGGTACGTCGGCGTCGCGTCGCCGAGAATTTTTTGACGCTTATCGCTTGTATTTTAATGGGAATGATAAACGATCTTTAAAAAATCTATTTACCTGTAGAATAGGTTTAGGTGGAGGGTATCTAGGAGGTGTTTTGTTTCTGGCGATGAAGGTGTCTGGCACATCAACGGCCATCTCCCGGTGCGGTCCATTGTCCCCTGATAGCATCATAACCATGTTGTAATCCAGACTGTCATCTAAATCGTCTGGGTGTTTTTTCACCGGTTCCAGATCTCCGTCCAGGACTACTATGCTGCTTCCCGACCGGCGTCGAGGCCTAAAATGCAACAAATAGTATATTTAAGCAAATTTATTTATTATCTATTCGTGCTTGTATTTTGTGATGAACAGAAAGCATTCACAGTTCGACAAAAAAAGCAGTAAATTGAGATGTTGCCTTGGAACTGTCTCTCCTGATGAAGCTGACATGGTTAGCGAAACACACGCAGAGTGTATCGGTAACGGAAAGAAATCTTACACCGTACCTAGATGAAATAATAATAATAATTTATATATTTACTAAATATAACATAGAGTAAACAGTAAGTAAATAAAAATAATGTAGTAAATAAATAAAGGATGCTCGATAAATGTACAGAATGCTTGTTTCAGAAACAGTGAAGTATCTGAAAAAAATTACTTATATTAAACAACACCTATTTATAAATTTTCGGTACCTATAAATAATGTGTCTTCACCTAAACTGGCCCTATATACTTTTAAAATAACAACTGTCCTCGCAATTGTCACTGTAGTAGTAACTTTATTCGATTATGTTGGTCATAGGCCTCAATTATACCTATATAAGAAATATTTTTGAAACTACCCACCTGCACCTGCCTGGTTTTTTCAATTGTTTCCATATACACAGTGATACTTTACATTTGTTTCATGAAAATTGAATTTTTTGTTTGGGCGCACTGACCGCCGGCGCCGTATTGTTTTTTTAAAATTTTCATATACCCAGTGGTGTCCTCGGCGACACTTCCAGTATCAAGACGTTTATCTGTTGACGCTCTAGAGGTAACAGAGATACCTAACATATTCTTGAAAACTCGCATAAACAATGAGGCACCTATTCATTAGTTACTTATTAGTTTTTTAGTGCTAAATAGAAATAGAACTAGACATATCGCACATCATCATATTCCAAATAAAATTTTGTCTCTATTGTTGAGGATGATCCATACATGTTCTGTTTAAAAAATATATATATATTATTTTTTTTAGAAATCTTCCTCTACCCCTTCATGATGTAGCCCCATGCTACATAAACAACAGGTCTCTAGACGTCGTCAGGTGAAAATATTTCAGAAAATACGAAGTAGATAAGAAAGGTCAAGAATTCTTGGAATGTTTAGAATTAGTAATTTGACAGAGTACAGGTAGGTTTCGTATATATAAACTAAAGAAAGAATTGCCAAAAAAGATGGAGAATTTGCATCTGTGTCGTGTTAATTCTTGTGTCACGTTTTTTTAAATGTACATGCCGAGATCCGTCAGATTGTTAAATAGCCGTACCTAATGGATCTATTAATTTTTGAAATTCCTCGAGTGACGAATCACGAATCACCAGTTAGATATGCATGCAATTTGCAAGTAGCAAGTTCTTCGTATTAGGCTACAATGGTTACATCCTAAATATCTAATATTCATATTAGAAAGAATTGTTGCTTACCAATAAAAATTTAGTATTCTCATTGTACATTAACCCGTCCCAAGTAGAGGAAGAAAGCTTAAATAAAAACGAGGATAAATACAGGTAAATCCTAAAGGCGCCCAGCACTAATTAACATTATTCCAGATACATTGTCCCCTTAATAGCACTGCACATTTCATTCATAATAACTGTCTGTCTATTTAAATGTGAAAAATAATACAACTGTCCAACATGCACGGTATTATTTTGCTCAACAGCGCGGCTGATGGTAAGTCTGTAACTGACTCGGTTCTTCAGACTTGACTTAACTCAAGAACAAGTGGGTGTTCAGCAGGTACAAAAAGAAATAAATTTTGATAAACACAACATATTATTGTACATTGAAAAGGGAGGGGCCCGCTCAATATTTTCAGTCGTTTGTCCAAGCAGTTTCTCAGGGCATTCCACTGCATGTTCTCAAATTGTCAGGTCCGCAAAAGGTAAGAAATGATTGTTAGAGTAGAGCATTGCTTTTAGGAACCATCTATGCCTGCATTGCATTGGTGCAGTTTGCGTTGTTTCGTAAACACAGGATGCACATTTCAATTACACTTTCTGTGCCATAATCTTATCATACGTTGTTATTTTTATATAAGTAGGTATATATCTGCCAACTACCAATTTTTATTTATTAATTGATCCAATCCGATAACATATCGACAGTTGAATGGTGTTCATGGCGATATTTACCGGATTTTACATTAAAAGTACGCTTCTTGAAATTCCATAACAAAAAATGAGAAAAGAAAATTAATCGTCAGCTTGAATCACTGTCGACGGTAACGTTTTCGCCTAAAATTATGGTACACCAGTGGATTTTTTTTTGCACATTTTGGACTGCAAATTTATTTAAAAAAAAAATCACTTGACATTTTTGCGTAGATTTTTCCCGTTTGAAAATTTTGACTGTTAAACCATAGTTCGCTTATTGTTAGATTAAATATGCCCCAATCTAACAAAAAAAGTAAACATTCGTCAATCAGCGACATCAGCGTTTAGCTTATGTTGTTCAAAAATGATTTACTCTTTTGAACCGTTAATAATGCACATTAGCAAATATTATTACGTCCACGTCCAGTGGATGGAATTTATGTCTGTCGGTTGGTCTGTAACTTTTTTTCTGCGCGCGTTTACTCTGGAACCGTTGATCTAATTCCGTTGAAGGGTTCGGTGGTAAATAAAGGTAATTTGGGAAAGCAAGCAGGTAAGAGTCCATAAAATTGCAATTTAGGGCATGTACGAAAAGAAAAGGTCTCAAAATATTATTTAACATACAATACCACCCCCACACTCTTATAAAATGGAGTAAAAAAAATTAAAATGTGATTTAGTGTGTATACAAGAACGAAACGTCTCAAAAACATTTTTTGGCTTTAGCCACCCCGTCTACCACCCCCACCCTATTATAAAAGGGAGTAAAAAATTAAATTGAGATTTAGTATGTGTATGAGAACCAAGGGCCTCTAAAATTTATTTTGGCATTAGCCACCCCCTCTACCACCCCCATTGCCACTCCCTACCAATTATTAAAAGGAGTAAAATATTACATTGGGATTTAGTGTGTATAAGACTTGTATAAAAAATCTGGATGTGGAAGTAGTGATTCCTTGGGCAGCGGTTTTTTTAATTTAATACTTTACTATTATCTTCTTTTAAAAATTCGTGCATAGTATTGTTTCATTATAGGGATTTATTTTCTTTCTTCGTTCTATCAACAAATAATCCAACATCCAACGTTTAATGTGTCTCTGTTTAAATTAAGCTGTACATTATCTACTACGCTCATGGTGGCATAGGTAAGTCCAAGTAATAAGTTTCCGATACATAAAAAACGCAACCAAAACTTTACGACATAATTATTATCGCTGCGGGCCATGGCGGCATGCTGCATCAAACGACCCGACGCACATTAAAAACCTATAAAGGTAAGCGAGCTGATTTGCGGTCGAGGTAGCACAAAGAGTAATGGTATTTTAATGAAGTCGTAAAGTTTTTGTTGCGTTTTTTATGTATCTGGAAGTTCTTACTTGGACTATACCTATATGGTCTAATTTCTTGCAACTGAACTTTTCTCTAGTTTTACTCTTTCCCTTACACGTTTTCCAAATCCGAAACTTCTGTTTTAGTTAACTCACATACTTCGATTAAATGGGAATCAGTATTCCGGTTTTTCATGTTAATGGAATATTTTTGTCTATAACTTCTGTTCGGCGCGCCTAAGGGGTTAATTTCACATAAATTAACTTCACGCCGGTTAAGTTTCTTTTTTTTTGCGCAAAATTTACCTAGATCTAGGGCAAGTTATATTTTAAATCAGCACCGCCTATGATCTGTGGTTAAAAATAATCTATATACAACAGTGAACTACTATCAAGACAACTCTGAGTTCAGTGTGAAATGCAAATGATCCCAAAATCTGGTAAATTTATCATTTTTAAGTACTTACATATGTCCAAGTGAGTTAGACCCTTATCACATCCTCCACTTGAAAATTATATCGCATGACTTAAAACTGTTCCTTATTCAGTGTAACATAAAGCTTAGATATTTCATGTCAATAGCAATAGTTAGTTAACGTTGGCCTGGTATAAAATTTAAATTCAACATATAACATTTCATAACGTGAAAAAATTATTATCTGCTTTAAAATTCTCGTCAAGCCCATGTCTGCTTCCTGATTTAATCTACATACAATAGCCCGTAGGTAATCTTTCCTTAAAAAACAACGTACAGTGTGATACAGCAAAAGCCGACAGCTGTCGATATGAATAAAATTTCTGTCTCCTTACAGCGTTTGTTGTTCGCAATATTATGAAAAAATAATGTTAATTTATATAATGTTCATTAAAATAGCACATCAACATTGCATTTAAGAGAATAATAAAATATACAATTCGAGATGAAATTAACAACCTACCCCAGAAAAAATTAAAAACTATTTTTACAACACAACCTTCAAACTCATCTGATTTTGTTAGTATATTGATTTAGTTTCAGTTTTTTAGGTAATTTTGCTGCAGCATTCGTATATTGACTGTCATGTTTTTTATTTTTTATTTTGTTTACGATGTTTCCTAAAAAAATACTTATTTATTTCATTCACATTTCTGCTAGACATGAATGACATTTAATATTTAATACTAATTTACTATCAATTATCGTTTGTGTAGTTGACAAAGTGGAAATAGAACGATTTTACCCCAGTCACAGTCTTCTGATGGGTTGAAAAATATAATTAAAAATTTTGCAATTATTTTTGAGAAAAATTAAAATTTCGTGAAGCAATCATGGAAAAATTTCTTCGTAGAT
This sequence comes from Leptura quadrifasciata, assembly GCA_963675555.1. NCBI lineage: Eukaryota > Metazoa > Arthropoda > Insecta > Coleoptera > Cerambycidae > Leptura > Leptura quadrifasciata. The sequence continues at coordinate 210,697 of OY776678.1, read as the reverse complement.
TCCAAAAATAAAATGTGCAGGATGTTCCATTTAAAAAATCAAATTTGACGTTATTTCCGCCAAAATTGGAAGTCAGTTATTTTGACTTTAAACGTCACTAAATTGGAAAGTAAGTCACCCAATCGTCTAGGTGTCTCCATCCTTTTCAGAAAGTACATAGTTGGCAGATCTTTGGTCCTTTTTTGTGTCGATCGGACCTACATATCTCGAGTTATTCCTATTCTTAGGTCGAAAACCGCGGTTAAAAAAATTTAATTGTTAATAATAGTTGAAGCACAACAAATTTTTAGCACCTCCCCAACAGGATTCAACCATAAAATTGCTTACGGAAAAAGTGCCTCTTCAAATTCTATATTGACTACATTATAATTAAACTCACAAAATTTGCAGTATTTTTTGCTTCCTTCTCAATAAATTCAGTCGTCAGTCGACGAGTGCAGCATATTTCTTTAGACACACACCTGTCTAGTTTGGTACCTAACCTATTATATTATACGTATTATATGATGTATTATGTTTACACACAATGGCATCACAAAACTCCCACGATTTCCTCTTTACCACATTCACCGACTTCATGAAACAGAACGTTCAGGGCTCGATGTAACTGATACAATTCCATCAATAAAGGGCTTCACTTAGTTGTATTACGTTAAATCTAAATTCGTTAATAAAAATTTGCAGGATACCTAGTTGTTATTAGAAAATTAAAAAAGAAATATTAAAAAAAATTCTTTTATTTAAAAAATGCCCTAAAAAGTAGAAAATAAACTTGGGAAGTAAATCAAATCCATCATTTTGTTACATTATATAATTTTTTATTATGATATAAAAGCTTATTGCGAGATTTTCTTGTGTAAAGGAGATTGCTCGCTCATTTTCATGCAATTCCTGTATTAATTTTATTTTGTATGGATGAAATATGTATTTGTGTATAAGATGCTGAGAACACTGCTGAGTGAAACACCCGTTGCTTTAGATAATTGTGATAAAGACTGCCGATTCTCTTAGGCAGACAACAATAAGACACAGGCGCGAAAAATTAATATATGCAAAAATTAATATATCCAAATTTATTTAGGGTGGATAGTTTTCATAGAAATGCACTGTATAATTATAATTACTTACATAATTCTCTTTTAGGATACGTTCAACTCATTGCATTCCTTAAAATTCTCTGCTTGAATTATTTTACGGTATTGCCTACTTACTACTAATTATTTACCTCGTGTCTGAAATGTTGCATTATTTTTTTGCTTTCTAAAATATTTTAAATACGATCGTGAAGATTTGTAACTAGAATTTTCGATATGTTCTAGCAAAATTAAAAAGTATATTGATATGCAAGATTTCAAAACCACAAATGCCTGAACCTGAATATGAGAAAATGAAAAATACTGGGAGGGTTGGAAACTTTGATATGCACTTCCTCTGAAGTGGTTTCCTCAAGGCCTACGTATTGCATAGGAATTAGATCGTTAATAGGGATTGCTTGAATAGCTTAATCGACCTTCCTTAAAATACAATTTTATTAGATTGATTTTGTTGTATTGAGTTTAAAATTAGGCGATTTAAAATGTGGACGAACGCCAGTCTCACAGGAAACCTAAAATTATGTTGTTAGTTCAAGTGTGAAGAAGCTTCCGTTTTGTGAATTTAAAGAACAACAGGTTCATTATTACAGATTAATTGTGAGAAAAAACGATATTTTCTGCAAAAATTTGCTAGGTCACACCTACAGTAGATATTTAAAGAATAAAACATTATTTACTATCTGACTGTTCACAGATATCAATTTATGTGTAAAACATGAGCATAATTAATTATATTAAGATTAATTGAATAGTAAAAAAGATTGAAGATAAAGAAGAGAAAATGTAGAAACAGAATAGTTTAAAAATTCAAAAGATCCCTTACCTGTTTTCGGTTTCGATTCCCAATTTGTTATTGTTATTGCTCTCTACGATGGCCGTTGTTTTAAGTTTATTGTCTTCTGCACCTATTAGTAACTCAGTTCTTCCATTCTGAAACGGAGAAGACCCTCTTCTGTCGCCTATTCTTCGACTAACTTGCGTAGGACTATCTCTTGATTTCAGCAGGTCACCCTATAAAATTAAGATAACTCACAAAGTAATCATACATCGTTTAATAGAGCATAGATATGTTTTTAAAAGCCTCGCAAACTTATAGCTTTTCCTATTTTATATTATAAAAAATATTTTCGATGTGCTACCATTACCGTCTTTGCATCTGTCTTATTTTCAAAATTTAACGAAATAAGAATATTAATTTTAGTCTATATGTCAGTGCGTATGTATACATCAGTGAAAATCTTGTAGTTGGAGAAAGTCATTAGGTGCTAAATTTTCTTGTTTAGGTATAAGAAAGAAACCATACGTTCATTTTTAAAGAGCGTCAATAGCCACAGACAGTTTTAAAATAGTGTATCTACGTTTTTAAATCGTTGTTCATTAGAGACTGGCAACCATATTTTGCAAATTTAACCCAGGTGAAAACATTAGAGCGTTTGCATCTTAACACATGTCGTAAAAATTGTTATTGTGTAAAAATAAAATTAATCGATTAATCAATTTTGAGATGTACAACTTCGTGAGGATTATTTTGACTTTTAAAGTGTTTGCTTTCTTGGCTACACACTGCACATAATATGTGTATGTATCTTTAACATTATGGCTGGCACATTGATGAGCATTGAACGCGTTTTAAAAACATTTAATTAAATTGTCGATAATCCTCAAAGTGTGGTCTCCTCCTTACCTGTGTCGCTACCCTAACATCGTTCGGAACTTTGTTAAGTTCTATACTTTTAGAGTTGTCAACAGAGTTTTGCGTTATTAATAAATCACTGGAATTGTGTCCATTGGGCAGTTGAGGTTTAGGGGTGGTGATGACGTCCTTGTTGATGGCTACGACAGTCGTGGTGCTGCTCAAAACGCCGCCTCCCTGTTTGTTTGCGGTGGGATTGTTGTTTAAACTTTCGGTGGCAGTCAAAGAAGTTACGTAGATCGGTGAATTGTTGATAAATCCGTTCAGCTCTTCTCCCGACGTTGTTGTCTGATTTAACTGCGAACAACAAAGTAACTATCAAATTTAATGGACAATAATTTGAATGAAATATTATAAACTTTAAAATTTACGTAAATATTTTTAACTTCGATTTCTTGACACGTACGCCAAACTATGATTTTTTTAAAATAATAATGATTATCATTCCTCCATAAATAAACTATCGGGGTAAATTTTTTTTTTTATACATTTATTTAACGTCGGCCTATTTCCGCTACTGAGGCCTAACACCGACGCCTCTAGACGAGCTACCCCCAACCAGGAATTTTGCCGAACCTCTTCCCTTAAGAAGAGTAGGGATCTTTTACTTGCCTAACATTTAATAGACAAGGGACCGACGGCTTTACATCCCCTCCGAAGGATGGTATATCTCCTATACAACCCTCGCCTAAGGTTGTATAGCTTCCGTTCATACACTGATATACAAGCCGCTGGAAGATGGGTGAGGCGAGGACGTGGTCTTCGTTGGAACGGTCACCAATCCAACTACTAACCACGCCTAACGTTGCTTTACATCGCATATCGAAGTATGTACATAGTAAAGACGCACCTACGCTCGCCACGGGGGGGTAAAATTTGTTGATGGCAAAGGTTCCAGAATCGTTTTTTTGAAAAAAAAAAAAAAATTAAAAATAGAATCTATACAGTTCGCTGTACAGGGTGATTCACCACAGTTGTGCCGGTTTTGTGATTGCTGCAGTTAGTTGATTTTCATCTTTATGTGCCTAATTTAATTAAGAAACAGGTATAGTTCAAGTAGGAATATTCCCAGACATAAAAAAACTCAACAAAAACTTTACGACCTCATTAAAATGCCGGAATGTTTAAAGTTAGGCTTGGCGCCATGACCCGCGGCGATATATTTATGTCGTAAAGTTTTTGTTACGTTTTTTATGTATCGTGAACTTATTACTTGAACTATAAGTTTTGCATATTACTGTTACATTTTCACCGAATGTGGAGGGGGTAGAATTAGTTTTAATAAAGTCGTCAAAAATCCAACAGGCATTTCTTTTAACCAAATTGACTAAATTAAAACCTTTGAGCTTTAAAATATTCTTAATGTATAATATTCTTAAACGTAAAAATTATGTTTTTAGATTTAATGTGGAATTTTATTGAGCATATAGGCCTAAGATGAAATAGTTTTCTTAATGAGTTTTAATGAGTACATCAAGGGTACCCTATAAAACTACATTAAAATTATTTCTTCCAAAATGGATTGTTTAAAAAATAACTTGCCATTTAATTCTTTGTCAAAGCAAATTAGTTTTAAAATAGCCAGTGTCAAGAATATTATAAAACCAGTATAAGTGGTCTTTAAGAACTTTTAGTTTTCTTAAGGTAACTTTAAAACCAATATCGTTTTATTGAACATTTTAAAGCAATTTTAAACCCTAAATAAATCAAAAGTATCTTTGTACAATTGTTACTTGGGGGATAAATGGGGTAAATAAGAGTAAATAGGCAATGCAAGCAGGTAAGAGTCCATAAAATTGCAATTTAGGGCATGTACGAAAAGTCAAGGTCTCAAAATTTTTTTTTTTGGCATCAGCATCATAAAGGGAGTAAAATATTACATTGGGATTTAGCGTGTATAAGACTTAGATAGAAAATCTTGATGTGAAAGTAGTGATTCCCTTGGGCAGCCATTTTTTTTTTTCAACGTGGCATATGAAATGTTGCTAGAAAATAGTTTCATTTGGTTTTTATATTCTCGAATCGGTCCAGAAATAATCAAGTAACAGGAAGTGTCATTTGTGGCGAATGGTCCTGTACATGTGGAGAGATGCGCCGATGTTGCTAGCATTACTAAATGATGAGAGGCAGATCGAATCTGTGGGACGAAAGTAATCAGAGAATTTTGCAAAATTAGTTTTCTTACGATTAACATGTGATTCAGAATTGTTAAGAAATTTTAAATCTTCAGAATTTGTCTCAATTGAAAATCTAGCGGAGGATGGTGTTCATCCACAAACAATAAATAATTTTTAAATTTAATATGAATTCTAGAATTTTAAATACTATACTCCTTAAACTCCATAAATTCACTAAAGTTTATGAGCATCATTATGCCTCTATTTATATTAGCAGTATATTAAAACTCCAAAAGGATAAGTTCATCTTGGCCGTTGTCGATATCATCTATGTAACATTTCTGGATCTTACAAAAGAAAACGCAAAAGATATCGTATTTTCATGGATTCTAAGAATCTACCAACAACTACGTACATAATAGTTGCGTTGCAGACTAACTATGACTGACAGGCTGGGGCAAGGTTTGGGTTCGGCGCCTACCACCGGTCTCTTTCGTCTAGCAATAAAGAAATGAGCCAATGCAAATGTAACACGATAACATACATGTTCCATTTAGAACACTGAGTTCTTCCGGTACACAGTTAAATCCTTAGAGCTCAGAATAACAATTAAGTCGTTAAGTCCCAACATAAATTTGTCTATTAACCCGATTGAATAGGATAATTTTAAACCCTTAATTTCTGCACAATGACCACAATACTGAAGGAACCGTGAAAGGTACATTTACGTCGAAAAACATGGACATATATAGAGTTCTAGATAATTAAATTTGCTACAAGAAATAATTTGTGAGAGTATATGTGTACCCGAGTAGGAGCACGTAACAAACAAAAACATCCCCCCGAATCCCGATATGAAACACATTGTTGTAACAGTATACATTTTATTAAAATTTCCACATCATTTTTAATATCACCATGCGAATTCGACCCCAACTTCGTAATACAATTTTTCGATTAAATCATGGCATTTTTAGATTATTCTGTTTTAATAATTTTAACTGTTTGATTTTACAAAAACAAAATTTGTCACTATTATGAAAAAATGTCACTTGAAGAATAGTGAAAGAAATTGGTGTCATCTCCAATAAATAGTCTAAAAATATAAACCGTCTTTGTGAAAAGATGCTTGTAAGCATCTTGTAATCGAAGAGAAAAATAATATGTTTAAAATATTATTTATTTATCTTTTAAAAATAAGTACTCTGTAATAGAAATAATGAAACGAAGAAGCCTTATCTAATTGTTAATTGCGGTATTCTGTTTATATTCTTTTCTCCTTTCTATGGGTTTTTCTTTCAATTAATACGCGTATGATTCAAAATGTTCGTTACCTCTAAATGAGGTACTTATGGTCGCAATAGAAAAATCATGTGTACAGGAAACAGCGGGTCATTTTTAGGTTAATAAATGTATTAAGTATTTTTGAAGATAATTAAAAAATATATATCTTTAAAGGGCTGCAGCTTATAGTTAGGAAACATTTTTGGTGAATTACGTCAAATCGACATAAGATAATCTCTAGAATTTGCAGTTTTCGTTTGTCAGGAGAGTTTGTGGATACCCAGTATATAGAATCCGTATGATACTAAAAACATAATTTTAAACCGTACAAAATTAAATTAGTTCAAGCTTTAGAAAACAGCAATTATGACAAAAAATTAGTATGTCGTGGTGGTATATCAACATTATTAACAATACCCATCGAGCAAATATTTTCTGGACAGACGAAAGTAACCGGAAATACTACAGAATTCAATATAAAGAATACATTTGGAGCAATAGAAATGAGTATGTGATAAGGCCATTGAAATCAGAGGAGATTTTGAATCATCGTCAGGTGTGGAATTTTAAATAATAAAATAGTAGGATCGCACTTTTATGAAGATATTTTAAGTGGCGCAAGATATTTCATTTCGAAATGCAAACATTTACCACAAAATCGAAGGCAACGAATAATTTTATAGCAGGATGGTGCACCTCCTCATAATTCCCAGGTCGTTTCAAATTATTTGAATAATTTGCGTCATGGACAAGAATCCAGGAATTATATTATTTATATTGTGGCGTGTTCACTCCCCTGATTTATCTGCTCTTGATTTCTTTCTTTGAGGGCGATGAAAGATTACGTATACAGATGAAACTCGCGGGACGTTGAGGAAATCAAAGTGAAAATGAAGAATTTCGTGCAAAGAGAAGATAATAAGTATCACTCAGAATCTTATATCAAAAGCTCAAAAGTTTATATTATACAATGGCGGGCAGTTCGAACAATATCTAAATTATACGTCTCTTTTTTCCAACGATTTCTGGTATCAATTTTAATGAAAATAGCGATAAAAACGACAGATCACCAACAATGCGACTATCTAACAGCCAAGAAATTGAGTTAGTAAGAGTTAGATGGTCAACCATTCACATAATTCGATTGAATTGAGTGTTCAAGTTTGTGCTTTGTATAATTCCTCATAATATTCAAATAACATTACAAACCTGGACTTGGATGTATTTATACTTTATAATACCAACAGTAGTAATTACTTGCGTATTGGTTCTGTATTGTGTAAAAATATTAAATTTTATTAGTTGGTTAGTTTTTACATAGTTTAAAATTTCATGCAACATTCCAAAATATTTTTTAATTATCCTTCTGATATAATGTTTCTTCACTTTTAATATAAAACGAGTATTATTAAAAGTTTTGTATGATTCTTGAAAGTATGTTAAATGTGGATAACTGTTATTTTGTAAATTATCCCATACTCGTCCTTGAAGGATTCGCATTTTTGTTAAATTCACCATATTTACTTTGAATTTTCATTGTGTTTTCCTGATTTCTCTATTAGTTCAAAATTTATAGGATGTAGAACGATAAATTAGACAGTTAAAAATCATTAAAATAGAAAATCTAAAAAAAAAATGCAGGCAGCCCGTGATTTAATCGAAAAACTTTATTACCAAATTGGTGTCGAATTTGAACTATGATTTTAAAAAGAAATAAAGTTTAGGACGGATCCCTTTCAATTTTAGGAATGGAAAATGTATTTTTGTTTCTTTTGAAAACCTCATAACCCAGCTTGAGAAGACGTGAAAAAAATATGTTCTTGCGTTTTTTTGATGATTTCTCGATTAGTTCAAGTTATTATAGGCTGTAGGAGGATCAATCAAACACCCTGTATAGATTAATGATTAATGCATGATTATATGGTGGAAAAAATGGTATGGATGGAAAACATTTTCTGTGACATATAGTAAGTGAGGCCATGAATTTTTGTAAACTTTTATCCAGTTTGAAATGTGTTCAAATTGATATTTCATTTATACCGATATAGAATTTTTTTTCACGCGCGCGCTGCTCGGCCGAACTATTTTTAGTTAAAGAAAAAATATGCGATAATTGTAGCTAATTTATTTGAAATTGGTAAAATTTTTCTAACATTAAAAATAATTTGGAACGAATTTGTCAAATTGTGAAGCAATACCAATTTCCCACACATGCCTTAAGTGGCACTTATGCTTGTTTTAAGTAACTTGTTCTGTTTTTCAAGAGGGTAGATGAGATGTTTTAGGAATATATGTCCATTATGCTCATTCTTGTAAGTATTTGAGTTGACTTCGAAATATTTGTCCAAGTTTAATTATTATTATATTTATTAAGAGTTAATAATGGCTTGAGATATTTTATATGATAACGTTGAATAGCATTGATTGAATAGTTTAGTTAGGGCACTATGCTAATGGTTTTTTCCATGGCCAAATATATAGAAGGGAACTGAATAATATAAATGGTAATATAGTAGTAATTTTATTAATAATCGTATTTTTAATTTAACAAAATGTACTTTCACGTTAAAATGTTCTGAAGAAATTTTAAAAATATGGTGTATATGCGAGTAAAGAAATGGTAGGTATAGTGTAAGTCAACGCATCCCTGCAAATAAAAAACGCAACAAAAACTTTACGACCTCATTAAAATACCATCACTCTTTGTGCTGTCTCGACCGCAGTTGACTCGCTTACCTTTATAGGTTTTTAATGTGCGTCGGGTTGTTTGATGACAGGCATGCCGCATGGCCCGCGGCGATAATAATTATATCGTAAAGTTTTTGTTGCGTTTTTTATTTGCAGGGATGCGTTGACTTAGACTATATTTAAAGCCATCAATTTTAATGACATATATACCTACATAGGTGCTTATGTACAAACAAACCCAATGGTTGGTTTGTACATATTAAACAATACTCAAATCAAATCAATACTCAAATTTCTCACGTCGTTGTTGAGAAAAATATACGTTACAATTAGCGTTGTTTATTTTTCTCAAGAACGACGTGAGAAATTTGAGTATTGATTATATGTTTTTAATATTCATAATATATTCTCTGTCCGCTGCCGTTTCTTAATGTGCGACAGTCCCGCCATAATTATTGTTGTATATTTAAGAACAATGTTACCCCGATCAAACTAAATGGGTAAGGAAATGGAATTCACCAATTCATTTCCTAACTCAACATAAAATATTTACCTGTTGGGAGAGTTTGGTCATGTCGACGGGCGTAATTCGTTTGAGCGCTGAGAGACGCTCCAAGCGTTCCCGTGCTTGTTGTTCCACGGCGATAACGAAGGCATCTTGAACGTTGCTTGAACACAGATCTAGGTCCACGGCTGTAAAAGACGTACATATATGGTAATTTGGGGTAGTACATGGATTACTATGATAGCACAGAGAACCATCGAAAGTAACTAAGTGGACAAAATTCATCACATAATTACCATGATCTATTTGTGATTTGTTGCAGACAAGACGATATCCAGATCTGTCTGTTTTAGATGGATCTGGATATCGGTCTTTTTTTAATAAGGACATCAAACTAAGTTTATAGGTAAGTGTTGTAGAACGAAATCAGTCTTAGACATTTCTGTAACACTCTTTTTTTGCACATGAGCGTTTTCCGGCGTTATTTCGTAAGTGTCTCTGTTTATAACGGCCAGGTCGCAAAATTACAAGATATGGAAAATTTCAAACAAAATTAGAGGTTTGAGAAGTTAGTAGGATTGTCAGTTGTTTTATAAATAAATAAAATAACTGAAACTTAATTATTTTTAATTAATTTAACGAATCTCTGAAAACAATAACGATATTTAGTTTAAAATCTTGGTCGGCTAGAACTATCACATATCATACCAAATTTTGAACTCAAAACGTTTATTACAATGGTGAAATCGTTTATTTACATTTGAAATTTCAATACCCCGTAGCATTGTACTATTTGCTCCAAAATGGATACACGGTGTGATTTTTAAAAATCATGGCCTACCGCGATTTTTCTATGGGCTAAAATTTAGGAAAACGTATTAGCGATTTTTTCACTTAAAATCTAAATACATCCCTGTATTCAGCTCCCTCCTAAATGGGTATGTACCAAATTTCATAAAAAATACGAATTAATAAAATTTTTGCAGATAAATTTAAAAATGAAAATATTATTACGCATTTATTATTGCTGACATAGTAAGTAAATGCAATAAACATAAAAAAACAGACAACAAAGTTAAATCTAATAATATTACTGATTAATTAAAATTAATAGGATTGATAACAGTGACGTACGGTAATCCCCCATTATTATATTTAATTTGAGGTTCAAGTTTCGTGAACGATGGAACACTCTTTTACTTTTTATAACCACTTAACCGATTTCAGAAAATAATTTTTTTGAGCTTTATCATGAAACCGGTACATATTGAGTATCCAATAACCCTTTTCTTTTAAGAAAGTTCTGCTGATTTGTTGATCTAGACTTGCAAGCGAAGTTATTATTTTTTTCTTTATTATGCCATAAGTTGGCCATGAAAAGACAATTGTAGAAACAATAAAAAAATATTGTTAACTGTCATTTAAGGTGTGAATAAGTTTTGTGTGCTAAATATTTGTAAAAATAAGCGATATTTGTTATGGAACAAATCCATTTGAGTCACGTTGGTACGGGATACTCCATAATAAAATTATTGGTCCGTTCTTCTTTGAAAGAAATTCAAATAGATTCCAATTTTTGGATTTTTTGAGGAAAGAATTTTCTCGGAAGCACTAGACAGTTTATCCATTCGTGACCTAGTTAATTTAAAATTTCAGTTAGATGTGTGTCCTATACATAATGCAGGGATAGTGAGACAGTGGTTAAATAATCATTTTAGAAATCAGTGGATAGGTCCCAACAGCCCTCTAATTGAATTTCCATCTTGGTCATCGGATCTAACACCAATGGATTTTTTCTTTTTTTGTTTGGGGGTACGAATAAGGAACGCATATCTAGAAATAACCCCTACACAATTAAGAAGAGTGTCAAGTAATATTAAAAAAAGATATGAAAAATTTATCACACTGAACGGTAGTTTGGTGGAAGCTTAAAAAAATTTAGCTGTTTCTTTACAATCTTCATTTATTAAATTACATTTATTGTTGTTAATAAAATTTTTTTAGTGTTTCCTTGTTACAATTATTTCATGTCATTGTTATTGGTTCCATGTTAATTTTGCGACGTGATTAGCGTCATTATGTTTTTATTGCTTATTAGATTTAACTTTGTTGTCTGTTTTTGATGTTTACTCCATGACTTACTAGGTCTGCAATAATAAACGCGTACTCGAGCGCGTACTAATATTTTCATTTTTAAATTTATCTGCAAAAATTGTATTAATTCGTATTTTTTATGAAATTTGGCACATACCCATTTAGGACGAAGCTGAATAACAGGGATGTATTCAGATTTTACGCAAAAAAATCGCTAAATACGTAGGCCATGATTTTTAAAAATAAAATATGACGTTTTGTCCAAAAGTGCAGTTTTTGGTGTTGTATCTTAAAAAAAAACCGGTCAAAATCGATTAATAAATACAGCTTTTATGAGGGTGTTAAAGTTTGAAAATTTTAAATTTCTGAATGATCTACCATGATTTTAACAAAAGCAATTATTTCAATTTAATAGTATATAAATGCTTATTAACCACCTTCCAGGTCACCTGAGTGACCCTCTTAAGTTTAGGAGATCTAGATTTGTCCGTGAGAAAAGAAGACGGGGCCCTACAGTTGATAGTAGGATCTGGGCCATTTCTTGGGGATAATTTATATTTAAAAATTACTTCACAGTAAGTGGGACCACCCCGCTAGGTGTGCACAGAGAGGAAGCTAGATGCGCTAATCCACTGAGCTACCGTCCCCTTTTTTGTTTTATATTGAGTAAAAGTGACATTTTTGTGTCGTGGAAATCTTTCGCGATAGTTATAACAAATATATAATATACACAATATACAGGGTGTACCATAATGGAATGTGATAAGGTTTTATTTGCGGCTTCCCGGCGTATTCGCCAAATTTTCGAATATTAAAAATAAATCACTTAAATCATGTACAAGAACTTTGCGTAGGAACACAAGGAAAGCTTCCTCTTTCAAATAAATAAAAGAATGGATCCACTCATTACGACATTAGTGAACATAGTAAAAAAATACGAGTCGAATAGAAAGCCTCTTCTTTTCTGAAATCAGTTAAAAATATCTTAACTTTTTAAAGTAAATGATACATCATCTACCTATCTAATTTTAAGTCTAGAGAAGACTGTAACAACAAATATTGTCATTATTTGGGTAAATTTCAGAAATTAAATAATATCTTCGAAAAAGAAAGAAAAAAATAGGAAAACTGTAGAAAAGGCGAAGTCTACCAAGATACTACATGTACTCAACCAACAACGTGTTTACAAGAGGAAAAATCGTATATATTAATTCGTTTCTAGTACTTATTTTACAAAAGATACGATTAAAAGGTATACGATATGATTTTTTTAACAAAGTCAAAAAAAGTAAGATTTTGTACTAGTCTTTCTGAAACATCAAAAAATCGTGAAAATTTATACAAATAAGTATGTGCACATATATGAAACGTCTCAGAAATTATTATTTTATTATTGAAAAGTTCAATTATTATACACTGGTTTTTCCAATATTTTGGAAAATTATATAATTATAATTGCTTGTACCTAAACGAACATGTAAAATAGTTTGTAATGCTTTATTTATGACCAAATAAAAATTATCAATATTGACTTTCTTCTGTTAGATGTTCTGTAAATGTGTGTTAACAAAAAATTGAAAAACTGATTTTAACTTTAAAGCCTTGTACATTATTAATTAAGCAATATTTTACTAACGCGTATTTGGCTCAATCGTGTTTTGATCTCTGATATATACCCTGCATAAAGCAAAATCGATTGGGGGAAAAAATAAAGATCAATTTTTAACTTTTGTATATTCTACAAGAAAGAACAGAAATTACGATACAGTTATTTCATTGGCCAGCATCAACACAGTATCACGACCGGGTCACCGAACTCGAACAAGAAATACATGGGACTACATGAATGTTCGTCATCATATGAATATTATGGGTGTATCTGGGTTACATTCACACCTCAAATGCCAACAACACTCACTACAGATTAAATAATTTGGTGAAAATCGTTGTTGTTTTTTATTCTCGTCATTTCCATAATCGTTTTTAATGCATTACAATGTCAAACGATCGATTTCCTATGAAACTTTATCTACGAGCTATTAGCTCTGCATAATCATATAATACAAATACCCAGTTTTGTTTAAAAATTAAAGCAGCATTTGAATAAAAAATAGCTCCTGTCTTAAAACACAAATAGTAATAGAACACATTTGGCACAAACTTATCTCTGTGCCAAGATACGATTTATGAAAATTTTAATGGAAATTGCAAACATTTATAGGAAAATGTTTATACATAAAAAACATCATTTCTTTCCTGCATCTCCTATCGAACATTCTTAATGATTGTGATGGCGGAATCAAATTCAATGCGGAAAATTCTGATTCCTCTAGATATAAATTCAACGTCTTGAACCAGACAAATCTACAATTTTATGCAGTCCCAATTATCAATTAAAAATCAGGGAATGTGAAAGTAGCATTTCATTTGTCATGTATTCTTCTACTACGCATTTTCCAATTTAATACCATGGCATTGTAACTAGAACACTGTCTCTTTATTAGGTCTGGAAAGAGCTTGAAGTAATCATGGAGAACCTGGAATTTTGAAATATTGCTATAAACCCTGCCTGCGGGTTGTGCCCCGCGCATTCGCCAAATTGAAACATATAAGATCACCAAGAAGAAGGGGACGTCAAACCGATTTTTTCATACCAAATTTGCTCTCCGCGCCTTTATTTTTAATATCTTAATACGAACTGACACCGCACGTATTTAAATCATTTTAAATTTCTGCAAAATAAAGTCCACAACACATATAGAATATATTAAAATAAAAAAATATAGCAGACGATTATTTGTCAGGGAATATTTAATATAATGAAAAGCTTGAAACTTATATAAGCTATGAAAGGTGTAAGTACCTAATTATACTACATAAGAAAACATACAATTGTTATGAAACAAAAACGACATCCGTGATAATTTTTTTTTAAAGCACCGTGTTGAAATTACAGTAAAAGGAAATTTCATTAGAGTAAATTTTCTAATGCCACCGTTTCTTTGAACGACCTTTATTCCTCAAATAAGAGATATGTATACGACCTCATCAGTGACTTCTTTGTAGTACATTTTATCTATACTACCTTGTTTTGTCTATTTTTTCATAACTTACGATTTTTTTATGTTTCGCGTGAAAGCCTGTACCGCATAATTTTTTTACTACTAATTTTTGCATAGCCTACTTTGGTGGAACAGGCTAAAAAACTATATACAATTTTTTTAAAAAGCTGTTCCATTGTATGTAACGATGCCTATTTTATTTTGCTGAAATTTAAATGACGTTGTGCAGGAAATAATTATTGGTATATGAAGTAAATAATTCTGGGTCTGCAAATTCCGTCCAGCTACTGACCAAATAATAATAACTAAGGATATGAGAGAAGTAGGTGGTTGCCATAACGATAGAAGTCTGTATAATGATCGTAATGTACTGCATATATTTAAGAAAATGGACATGAAAGAAATACTGTCACGAATTATTAGGAGTGACAAATATCCTCAGAGATTGACGTTAAGTTAATTCCTAGCTCTAGCCAAGAATATGCAACAAAGTTTGAGAAGACATATTTGAACTCGAAGTCAAGGCTAACTGGATATGGCGATGGCGAGACTGGCCCAGCCTTCCATAGCGGACTTTCTGTTCTGTTTTAACCCGAAGCGAATAAAGATTTAGTTCTTTCTCTTCTTATGTCATACTTTTTTCCTAGATTATTTGTTGTTGTGGTTGAAAAATCAGCGGCGTAGGCAAAAGAGGGAGTTATCCGAGGAGTTATCAATCTTATTAATTTTAATTAATCAGTAATATTATTAGAATTAACTTTGTTGTCTGTTTTTGATGTTTATTCCATGACTTACTATGTCTGCAATAATAAATGCGTACTAACATTTTCATTTCTAAATTTGTCTACAAAAAATTTTATTAATTCGTATTTTTTTATGAAATTTGGTACATACCCATTTAGGAGGGAGCTGAATACAGAGATGTATTCAGATTTTACGTAAAAAAATCGCTAATACGATTTCTTAAATTTTAGTCAGGCAGCCCCGAGAATAATCGCGGTAGGCCATGATTTTAAAAAATAAAATATGACGTTTCGTCCAAAGGTGCAGTTTTGGTGTTGTATCTTTAAAAAAAAACCCGGTCAAGATCGATTAATAAATACAACTTTTATGAGGGTGTTAATGTTTGAAATGGGCCACATTGTATGTTAATTAATTCATATTTTAAAGAAATTTATACCTTTTGGGAGAGATGATGATTAAAGTGAATATGACTTGAAGTTAAATGATCATACAGTGTGATCACTGTACATCTGTCAAAAACAAAAATTTTATAGTTTGAAATAACATCATGAAAAACCTGTATAAAAGAAAAATCGTATCTGTACTCTTCGTAGTTTCGGAAATACAGATAGTTTAAAGTTTTGGTGACGCACCCTGTATGTTGCAGATTTTTTAAATGATTCAGAATATAAACTGTAAAACTATTAATTATTAATTAAAATTCCACTGTATCCATCGTATAGTATAATTAAACCGTGATAAAAATTCGATAACAGCGCTACACAATCATATTAAAAATTGCACAGTAATATTCATTTTGTTTATAATATCTGGCATTTTCGTATAATTTTTAATTTTAATGATTTGAAGTCTTGTAAATATTTTGTGTTCAATCCTCAAAAAGTAGAAAATAAAAAATATATATATTTTTTTAAACTTGCTTTTCTGTAAAAGACATACTAAAAAGTAAAAAATAATAATGTACGGCTGCAAGAAAAGCAAGGCGTGCGCACTTTGTATATAAGTATAGTTGAAGTAATCAGTTCCTGGCACATAAAAAATGCAACAAAAACTTTACGACCTCAGTAAAATACGGTACTCTCTGTACTGCTGTTCGCAAACTGATTCGCTTAACTTTATAGGTTTTTAATGTGCGTCGGGTCGTTTGATGACAGGCATGCCGCCATGGCCCGCGGCGGTAATAATTATGTCGTAAAGTTTTTGTTGTGTTTTTTGAGTGCAGGAAAGTCCTTACTTGGACTATAATGCATCATCTTTATGTACGCATGATTGAAGGAAATATGTGTAGGTACAACGATTTCACTCCTTTCATACAATCATGCGTACAATCATACAAAGTTCGCACGCCTTGCCTTTCTTGCAGTCGTACATTCTTATTTTTTACTTTTTAGTACGACCTTTTACAGAAAAGCAAGTTTAAAGTATCTACAATACCTACATTCAATTTTATATCAAAAATAAACTTCTGTTGAGAACCTTTTCACAAATATGTTCCTAATTATTCTGTATTAACTGAAATTAGTCGGAAATACCAAATGACGTGATTAAATAACAATTAAAACCTATAAAGCCAACGTAAAGACGCCCGATTTTTACTGAAGGCCAAGTTGTACATTTTTGGTTAATTGAATTACCCAGACACTTCATATCGAAACCTACATCGTATATTTGTTAATCAAAATCACAAGCCTTGCACATACAAGATTTCCATATTAGCAGCAGAGGTATACACAAAATTTACCATCAAGATATTAACTCTTTTATCTTATTCTGCACATAATGACTGTAATAAACAAAATTTAGAGCAGATTTAAATAAGCCGCGCGTGGAAAAAGACCATCCAATCTACAAGCTCTTATTCTTCATACTCCAGCAGAATTAAATTTCAAATTTACTCGTACTGATCAACGCCTCCTAATATTTACAAACCCCCAAAACATTTTTTGAACATAACAGTCGAATACATTATAGGACCCCAAGTCATACTCGTGAAAAAATACACTTAAATAAAACCTAGTAGGTATAATGGTGCATAGCAGAAACTAAGGCATTGTAACTACACAGTATTAGAGTAGATAGGTATATTTCAAATAAGAATGCGTGGCATGCACACGACTAACAATATTTGTTAATTATATGCTTGTGCATTCTGCCTTATGCAATATTTAATTTTACATCGATCGCAATATAATTTATTTGTATACATTTATGCTCTTTTCGCAACACGTTAACGTAATTTCTATATTGTTTGTCGATGTTTGTAAGTAATACTTACTTATATACATAATATATCGTTGGCAAAGGTATATAACATGAAATTTTAAATTCACAATGGGTGGTGTAAAGTTCCATTTTCCATTTATAGAAAGTTTGCTTTCGTTCAATTTGTACAGACGTCTTCTCTATTTTACAACTATGTATTGTATGTATGTATGTATCTGTAATGATTGTAGATAATTTTACGCATTTTTGAAGGAATAAGTAACATATTTTAATAAAAGAAGGGGTAATTTTGCCACTTGATTAATGACCTAGGTGTTTCATTGATTTTGTATCTCCTTCAGAGGTCATTGCTAATCAGCATTCATGGAAAATTTTCGATTTCTTGCATTACAATTGCAAATCGTTACTATTCAGGAGATACCGTGACTGCGGCCAAATAGAAGTGATTCATATATGTACAGTAATAATTGATATTCCCACAATAATAGCACGGACATACCTGCCGCAGCTTCTTCTGAGTTCAATGAGAGCACTGTTTGTACAGTTTAAAAGGAAGTAAATGTTCTTACATCGCCCATTCTCATTCCCGACATGGATACTATTTGCCTATAATTGTTGCATGGCACGAGATTAATAGTTAAAATGGTACCTACCTACCGCAATTATTAGTTTGGCGATTTGTTATTATTACAGATTGGCATTATAAAACAGCCACCTTCGTACTGAAAATTGCAGGGAATTTCCGTTGCGTGGCTAGAATATTATTATTATCAATCAATTTAGGTATAATAATAGCAATAAAAAATAAACCCTGCGGCACGCTAAATCTCTACGACTTCATTTTATCATTAGTTACCTACGTGTAGCTCTCGAAACAATCATTTAAATCGTCACCTGGAGGATATTATAGCGGATCAAACGGAATAGTTGCCGTAATTTAAAACGTATTTAAACCAATTAGCTATTATATCAACTAATTAAGACACTATTTATGGAAATATCGTTGTTGAAAGTATAGCTACATTCTTTGGGTCACATGTCACGTGGTTCATAATAAACAAAAACTTAATTTACATTTTGGGTCACGAATAAATTAGGTATCATAAGTACTACCGAAAATCGTCTCCCACAAAAATATGAGGTTAATATTTGTCTATCCAAATACAACTCACCTCGATTTTATGCGAGTTGAAAATCTAATGGGACGATAAATATAATCCGATATAATCCAGATGGGTTTGAAAGTGACAAGCAAACGTCAAAACAATAACACAACACCAGAAAAAGCACAGACACTGCAAAATTGTTGAATTTTAAGCAAAAACTTTAAATCGAAAGGCCATGCTGGCAAAGACACAAATACACCACAGACGTAGCCTAGCTAGCCAGACGGTTTTGGAAGGTAAAACAACTCGCGATACACTCTCTTGTTTCCCGCGAAAGTCACTGTGAACGTAGCCGCGACTTGGATTACAGGTATTCTACCTTTTCATTTATGTTTGCATACGATGTTGCCATGCATACAAATCATTTTTCTTTCTTCACAGAACAATATGATAATATTACAATTAAACAGTTAGAATAATTAGATAGCGCAAATTAAAATGTTTATATTTTTGTTTTGAACCCGATCGAGTTCAAGCGGAACTCTATTGTTCTCTTTGGGCTGTCTGTCCATCTATCTGCCTGTCTAATGGTCTTATGGAGCTATAGCTCCTCAGCGGAATTTACCTACAATTATCAAATTGTACAGATCATATTTCCATCTAGGAGGGTATTAAAAAGGAGTTCTTTTGTTATTTAGGGGATAAGATGGGAGCGAAACAAACAGTATGATAATTAGATATGAATACATTTCGGACGATAGTAAGGTGTTCCAGTTGCGACCTAGATTTCAGGATTCGATCTGCTCATAACAACTAGGTACATACCATGCCTAAACGGATGAAATAGAGTTTAAATACTTCAGTTGGAGCACGGATCTGTCTCCTATATATTACATCATATTATCTACTAGCATGGAGCCTTCAAAATTCACACTTGACTAATGTTTTTTAGAAATATGGATTTTTGTCCATACTATCCTCAATTATCGAACGTGCATTTAAGACATATTTAATTTGAGTTATAGTTATTTATTATGTAGTCATGTACAGATTTTTTTCAATTGTCTCTCTGTGCTACTTATACTATAGAAAATCATATAGATGGAATATGTCTAAGAAAAATATAAATTAACTGCAAATTACAAAACACTAATAAAGATGCTTTATTCGTTACAAAATATAGGGGTATGGTATATAAAAAGCAAAAAAACAAATACCTATTATCTATTTCGTAAGTAAAAATACTAGTTAGTAAAAGTGATAAGGAAATAATTAAAGCTTAATTTAAATTGCATTATGCTGTTAAGTTTCACATTGGAAATATGTATTATGTTTAGATGACTTCAATTATGGAGTTTTAACGAAATTTTAATTTTTTATATAAAATACTTTATAATACAATTATTTAACATATTAAGTATACATTTTTAGATGTGACACATTTTGTGACAGCAAACAAAATAGTTAAGTATTTAGTGTAGATTAATTTCGCTTTTACGCACAGCCCACCAAAACGATCTGAAATATCCAAATTCGAAATTTGTTTACAGCTAAAATATAGCATATATAATACATTACTTATTTATTATGTCTATGCCTGACATTTGTAAAAAATATATAACCATATGCTATTAATGTAGTACTGATATATGAAAGTGAAATAATAAAGAAGAAATCATGTAATGGTAATTGGACTTGATTTGATTTATCGTACGGTAGGCATTGCTGCCGTCTCCATAAAGGACGCCTCCGCCGCCAGGACTGACTACGTTAGCTAATAATGAGGATTTTGAAAGATTCACTTACCATCAGCCACGCCAAGGGTATTAAGTTTTATACGTGAAAAACGTGGAAAACATATGTATTTAAATCGATGGTGTTAGCACCTGTTGAACACCAGACACAGTACTTCTGCAACTTTTAGTAAATTCAGTTGAATCACAACACACTTGACAACACCGTGTTTTAATTTAATGTTTACCTGTCCAGACCCGGATATGATCGAGTATTAACGAACTCGAAATTTAATTACTGGCCTAATGGAGTTACAGGTACATAATAATACTTAGAGCAATGTTCCGTGAATTAATTAAAGATATATGATTGTAAGAGGGCGTAGTGAGGCCGAAGCATGTCGATTTGATTCAAATTTCACATGTGTTTCTAAATATTATCAGCTTCTGGAATTTATAAACATAATACCAATATTAAATATCTTGTTTTAATGTTAGAAAATAACGATAAAAATTGCACCCGGAGCATTTTCCTACTGCGAATACAAGTAGCCCAACATTTTACTAAGATATCCAAAATCACATACAGAACCACACGTCTCTAATATTTATTAGGTGCACCGCCTATTTTTTAATTTTAAATCGGTTTTTTGCAGTTTATTGCATAAATAAACTATTATATGTCCCTTAATTTTGCTTTTGCTTTTGTATTTAAAATCTCTCAAATGTGAAAAGTGAGAGAACTGAGACGGTAATGACAGCAACATATTATACAGTGCATTTCAATGAAAGCTACCCACCATATATAAATTTGAATATACTTATTTTTGCAAACAAAACGCAAAAACACGTGAAATAGAGATAATAGGGGACACACATTATTATGAATAGATCTAGGATTAGCTTCATCCCCCCTTCATCCCTAGAGTCACACTTACATTTTTTTTAAATGGAACGCCCCATATTTTTTTAGGTCATTAGTTTCCCTTCGAGGAACTTATTACAAAAATGTATAAATATGGGGAACTAAGTGAATATACCGTCTGTCTATTATACGAGGGCCACACCAAATATCTCGCTTAATATCTATTCAGTTTATTTTTTCTCCTTCCAACGATATAAAACATGTCACCAAAATTTTAACTAATTGTGTCAATATTTAATATTTTAACCACAATTCATATCATTGAATCGTAACAATCGGCTATGCCATGATTAGTGAAAAACAATGTATACAGTTATTAACAAACTTGACAGATTGTCACTGTTGTATGTGGCGTTGTCGAGTTCTAGAACAAGTTTTATGTTAGTAATTATAGTGTACACCAATAATAACTAATTCGATATGACAATATGATTAGCATTTATGGTCAGTGCAATTTTGACGCTAAGATGGCAGTCACGGTTTACGGAGATAGATTTCCAGATGCTCCGCAGTCAAATCGAACTATGTTTAGAAAGCTGGTACAAAATCTAAAAATGCACGGTTCATTTTCAAAAAAGTAGTAAGGTGAGGGCATGTTGCGGATAATGTAAGAAAAATAAATATAGTATCGAATTATGTTAACCAAAATGAAGAAACGTCTTTGAGACAAATTCATAGAAACTGTCGCAAAGAAAAATATTTAAAAAAGCGGATTTCGATGCTACAAAATGAGGAAAGTTCAACATTTAAATGAGGGAGATAAGCCGAAGAGAGTAAGGTTTTGTAGATGGTTGTTAAATAATATTAATAAAAGAAAGAAATGACCCGCTGAAATGTAGCAAAATTCTTTGGTCGGACGAATCAAATTTTTCTAATAATGGATTTTTCAATAGAAGTAATAAACAACTCAATGCCAAAATTTACTTTATTATTTGTTTAAACTGACTTCCATTGACCTCTATGCAATGATACAGTCGCGTTTTAAACGCCTGTCTAATATTACTAGCAATTTGCGATGTTAAATGTTGACATTCTTAAACAATCCTTTGTCGTAAATAATCTAGTTAGTGACTTTGGTTGGATTGCGTAGACTTTCGTCTTCAAATACTCCACACCTGGTTACCGAGGTCGCTGTTCCACCATCAGACCTCTTCTACCTATCCAACGACCAGGGAATGTATCATTAAGACATGACGGATAATCACAGCAAAATGTGGTGGTGCTCCGTCTTGTAGGAATGCAAGGAGACTTTCAGAAGAAAATCTCGGCGTTTTGTAATATATCACCATTTAGGTTTCCGCCAATGAAACAGGGTCCAACAATATGAACTTCTAGGATACCACACCAAACATTCAATTTGAGATATTTGAGGATGACACTCTCACATTACAGATATCAATAGCCCAATATCATGCCGCTTGTTACCAACTGATCCCGATTATATACGTTTCTGCATCAATTTTATTACGATATGCGTTGCCTTTTCCCGGGGGGAAAAATCCCTAGAAAATTTGTGGAAGTATGTCGCAGTCTACATACAAACAACAACGCCCAGGTTATGTATAATAATGAGGCAACCGAACCTTTCCAAACCCTCACTGGAGTTAGGCAGGGATGTGTCCTGGCACCCCTACTCTTTAATTTGTTTACCACTGCTCTAACAATTATTGTTGACAACAAACTGACAGTCAGAGGAATAGGTCTCAGATACCGTTTTCATGGCGGTCTCTTTAACATAGGGCGCTTTAGAGCTTTCACGAAGACACGCACACGATTCATTTGTGATCTCCAGTATGCGGATGACTGTGCACTTTTAGCCTCTACGCCGGAAGGGCTTCAAGAACTTTTAGTTGTGTATGCCCAGAGCTATGATTCCTTGGGACTTATAATCAACATTGGAAAGACTAAGATTATGTCAACTCCTCATCAAGTGAACCAAATAGACATTACACTTAACGGAAATTCTCTTGAAGTGATGGATCAGTTCAATTACTTAGGCAACGTTGTTAATGGCAAAGCAAACATGGACAGCGAGATTCGCAATAGAATTAACGCTGCATCTAGAGCACTCTGGGGACTTAGAGAGAGAGTATTTGACAACCACGACCTTGTTTTGTCAACGAAAATGGCTGTCTACAGAGCAGTTGTCATTCCAACACTGCTATATGGATGTGAAAGCTGGGTCACTTACCGTCGTCATGTGAAAGAATTAGAACGTTTTCAGCAAAGACACCTCAGAAGTATAATGAAAATCCGTTGGTTCCATCACATATCAAACGTGGAAGTACTCAGGAGAGCAAACAGCGTTCCAATTGAGGTGCTTATTTCAAGAGCACGCCTAAGATGGACAGGTCACGTTCATCGTATGCATGATAACCGCCTTCCTAAATGTACACTTTATGGTGAATTGCTAAGCGGTAGAAGAAGGCGTGGCGGTCAACGAAAGAGGTTCAAAGACGCTCTCCATGAAAATCTAAAATCCTGCGGTATTGCAGACGAGCAATGGGAACAACTTGCAGCGGACAGAACCGAATGGCGAGGGGTTGTGGCCAGCTATCAAGGAAATGTTGCTGCAAGAAGGCCGAATCCAAGACCTAACCACGTCTATGTTTGTCCTGACTGCGGTCGACATGTGCTCTCCCGAATTGGCCTCTATAGCCATAGTCGTGTGCACCGTAGATGAATGGGAATTACAATAGACTACACCTTTTACTTGTTTTTATTGTACACAATTTATCGACTGTAACATTTTTATACTCGGACTCGAGTAACGGCTAATAATAATAATGAATTCATTTGTTTAAGAATGTTTCATAAAAAGAAATAATCAGAATCAGAAAGTGTGCCCTCCTATTATTTCTTATTGACGTGTTTTTTGCAAAAATCGAAATATCCAAATTTATTTAGGATAGATAGTTTAAGCAGGGCGGTAACTCAGTGGGTTAGTGCTGAGCATACCTAGCAGAATGGGTTCAAGCCTAACCTACTGCGAAGTAATTTTCACTTATAAATCATCCCCAAGAAATAATTCGGATCCCACTATAAACTGTAGGGCCTCGTTCCTTTACTCGGACAAATTCTAGATGTCCTAGACTTAAAAGTGTCAATTAGGTGTGGCATGGAAGACAGTTAAAAAAAAAAGGAAAAAGTTTTCATTGAAGTACATTATTGGTCGGTATTTGCTTCTCACGTCGACTGTACGCACAAACTTAAACCTTTGAAATATAATCCAACTAAACAAATTAACAGTTCTTACGATATTACTTACCTAGGCGAGCACCACTTCTCCTCTTTACCCGTAGACATATCGTTCGAGATCGTATACACTGAAAAGGACGTAATAATTAATTACATATCACTCTGATGCCCTCAATTTCAATGCCAACAATTTAATGTAGGGATATCCTACATTAAATGGGATTTGTTTGAAGTCTTTGGTACGAAGATAAACAAAGCAATCTATGTATCTATGGATTTACTTTTTTCAATTTTTCAATTTTTTAAATATAATTTATACAAACACCGAAATTCAAAAAATAAAACAAAGTAGAGATCTATTAATGAATTTTATTGACAAATATTTCTCCAAAAAATTATAGTTTCCCTAAAAATAAAGTTTTCAGTGAATTTCCTGGACCAAGACAAGTTCGGGAAAATCTGAGAAATCTAAAAATTCTATATCCGCTCTTATTTGATTGTTTATAAAAATTAAGACAAATTATTTGGTACCAAGATAAGTAAAACAATAATCTAGGTTTCTTTGGATCTACTTTTCCAATGTGATATTATTTATAACTTACATAATATATAAAATACAAAAATTAAAAAGAAAATTAATTCTATAGAGACCTAGATTATTAAATTGCTTATCTTGGTAGCAAATAACTTTCTTAATTTTCATGATCAGCCGAGTAAGAGGGTGAGAGCAGATATAGAAGTTTCAGATGAATTATTTTTTTTTATATTCTTAACACAGCATACTTACGATATACAGTATAATTGATTAACGACAAGTGATCTTAGTTTGTTAGTTTTAGAGTCAGGTGTGCTAATTAAAAGCTTAGATCGTAGGTTTTCTACATCTTGTATGGTTATTTTGACTAACTCATTCATTCTACAGGCCCCATAAATGCCAAATATTAAAGCAACCTAAATATGTAATCCGAATGAATAGTTTTATAACTTACCTTAATAATTAAATATTCTTAATCCGAAGCTTTTTTAGATAAAGAATACTTAATGATTAAGTTGAATTACAAAACTATTACCAAAAAAATAATTATTATGTTAATAACTCATTAATAGAGTTCTAGTTCGTTTTACTTTTTGATTTCCAGTGTTTATAAGTTACGTAATAAATTTTAAAAGAATCTATAGATACATAGATTATTGTTTTGTTTGCCTTGGCACTAAATATTTGTTCTTAATTTTCATAAACAATCAAGTAAGAGACGATATCCTAAAATCTAGACGACATCTGGACTCTTAAAGTATAAAGAAAATATTCCACTTGAAAAATGAAGGAAACTTTCCAATTAAATAAATATCGAAATTACTTTGAAATTCCACCTTCGTCCGTTGAATTGTAACTAGTTATTTCTCCTAGTTCAGTGGATAATTTATTTTTTGTTTCCGAAAGCCTGTTGCGTGTAGAATTTTTAATAAACCAGTCAGACTTTTTAAAAAAATTCTTCGGCAAAATTTTTAAGTGTTCATGAAAGGTAACAAACTATTATTTTGTCTTTCATTTTCAATACTATTATTAAAATCAATAGTTTAAATTCTTTATGTAACAATTAAAAAAAGTAAACGTTACAAACAATAATTAATAGGTTGTTGAAATACTTATAGTGGGCTAAAAATAAAAATAAGGCGATAGAGAAAATTTTACATGGAGTAACGCGACATAGAAAAATAAGTTTGTTTTGGTGAAACTAAGAATACCCTGAGTTTTCTAGTTCGGGTAGGTGGGGCACTTTTTTTTTTGCCGAAAAGGGGTTAATTGGTCATTTTCAAGGGTGGTTTTCAGTTTTAGTTTATTTTGGATCCTTTCAAATGCTAGTTAAGAAACGAGAATGGTTACCTTTTTATTGTCGATGGTCAAGTAACTTTCAGACAAATTTCGTGAAAATCGGTTACCTCCCCCCACGATATGTACAGTATATAAGTATATATGCTGAAAAAACGTAAAAAATTGAATTACGGCTAATTTGGCCAAAATTCAACCGAATGTGATGAAATTTTACATGAAAGTAACTTATATAACCAAGAAATAGCCTGCCAAATTTTTGCAAAAAATATGTAAGAATTTGTTCGCAATTTCATTTATAGTCCAAATTCCACAATATTTTCAAAACGTTCCCCAGTTTGCCCAAATAGTCGTACAAAATTATTTTTTACCAAAATGAAGGTTTTTTTACGTACTTTCACGTAATGTAACTAAAAATAACTTTTTTTGTAATTCATCCGATTTTTTGTCATTTTTGTTGTATATATGCGCGCGGTAATTTCCCGTCACTTCCGGTATTATATGTATGCGCGCACAAGTATACGTGTAACTATTCATTATAAAAATTTCAATATTAAAAATAAAAAGTGATTGTGAGCAGGTTTTAAATATTTAGATAAAAAAAAAACTCTCGAAGGTGAGATAAAATTGTTTAAGCTTTTTACATATATGTTGATTATTATTTTATTTTATTCATGTTTTATTTCTCTAGTAGTTGTACTAGATGCGCTTCCGCGTCGGTAACTGGAATTTGGAATATTTCTTCACCCTCGTCATCGCTAAAATCGTATACATTTGAATATTCTTTGAAGTACAAATATGTTCATGATTATCAACTTATTCGAATTCTTCAATAACACAAATATCAGGACTAGTTTCTAATTGCTCAGGTTCTTAATCAACCACAGGTTCGTCAACAATCTTTCCTGCATTTTGACACAAAGTATTCCTTCCATTGTAGCATAAATTGCTGCATGTGACGCCAATTGTTTTGCATGAACAACGTTTAATTTTGCAATCGACCTTACAATCACAAGCAATTATATTGAGTAATTCATTAGGAAGACGAGCTTTATCAGTCCTTATCAGCATCAGTCCATATCTGTTGTTTGCTGCCATCCAAAATCCTGTCAAATTTGGATGACAGCAAACAAAACAATGGAAGGAATACTTTCTGTCTTTTCTTAAAATGTTCTTAATTGAAAAATAATTTTTGGCCACCCTGTACATTTTTAGAAAATGAAAATGATTCAAAAACATTAATTAGATGTCTCGTAACTGGTATTTACATAAGTTTTTCTTAAAACCCATGTGGTGATTATTTTAATATTCATCTGCGGATTGCATTATTTCAACAAAAAAATTCATTACATCCAAGTGGTTGGGAGATATTCAATGCTAATATAAGAATGAATAGAGCCTAGAAGGAGGCTTCAAAAAGTATAATATAGCATTCCATTTTAAAAAAAGGCACTTGCTCCTGTAATTTCGTCTTAGCTCGCCCTGTATGTTCGAAAATAATTTCCAATTATAGACCTTTTTATCTAGTTTACGTGCAATTTTTTAAAAAATTTCTAGCTATCGTAGACCTCGAAACAACGAGGTCCGACGCGTTATTGCCCCACCCTGTATATGTACATATCGTAGGGGGCTGTGAACCGATTTTCATGAAATTTAAATTCAAGATTTTTTTACTAACGACAATAGAAGGGCACCATTCTCGTTTCTTAAGTAGCATTTTAAAGGATCCAAAATAAACTAAAACTGAAAAACTACCCTTAAAAATGACCAATTTACCCCGCCTTTTCCGCAAAAAAGGGTTCCCCCACCTACTCCAAGTAGAAAACTCAGGGTATTCTTAGTTTCATCAAAATAAACTTATTTTTCTATGTCGCGTGGCTCCATGTAAAATGTTCTCTAAAAATTTATATTTACTCCACTTACGGGTTATTCTATAACCCGGTTTACCGAGAGGCCTCGCAAAGATAATCCAGCGGACGGTGATTCTCCAGCCTTGTCACATCACGAGAAGTTCTTTGAAGGATGAAGGACAGAAAAACGTGAATATCTCGAAAACGATAAATAATCTGATAAAATACAGGCAATTATTCTGATAGGTATTGGTGCACTCTATTTAGTTCTATATATACTTATAATCATTTGTTTTATTGGTACCCAAGCGTGCTTGCCATTGATTGAAATATTAGGCTCGACTCACCTGATGTATATGATTTATAACTTCTGTGTGGGTAGCATCTTCCAGAGTTTTTCCATTCACCTCAAGAATTTCGTCACCTACTTCCAGATTATCCTTATCAGCAGGTGAACCTGTGTAAAAGGCAATTTACGTTTAGATTTTGTTCTAAGCGAAATTCTCTAAACAAAATTAATATGGTATACAGATACAGAACGTGTAAAAAGCCACAAGAGTTGGTTGTATTAATACAATGTTTTTTTACAATAAACATATTTAAACATTTTAAAACAGTTGAAATTTTTCGATACTTTGAATATTTAACTATTTTTTTACAATTACACCAAAAATGGAAAATCTATTTGATGATTTTGCAACTCGAATTTATAAAGTGTTGTTTTCGCGAGTACCTAACTGTATTACTTGTTGTATGCTGTCGCTGTCACACACCCTGTATGATATGAAATGTATAATTGTAGCTCGGGATGTCATCTTACCGTATAATTTAATTTTCTTGTCCTTGGTTTCAACCAGAATAATAACATAACCTCCCAGATCCACCATGATTTAAGTGACGGATAATCTGAAAGTATGTATATACACATATATAATAATTGTTAAGGCTGAATTATTATAAACATACAGTATGTAATATATCTCAGGAGTTCATATCAATAATTCAAAGTGTGTAGATAAAAATCTGAAAAAGTTGTAAATTTCGAATTATGGATTAAAAGTTAATACCTTTTAAACTACTACTACTACTACTTAAGCTTTGGGGGTCTACATAATAAATTAATATCCTTAATTTCGGTTCATATAGGTCTATTTAACAATCAGTCTATTTAAAAAATCAGAGACGAATTATATCCTTAAGAAATGAGACCTTAAAGTTTGGGAGATGTGACTGACGTTTTTGAATTTTATATGCAACTTAACTAGATTTCCTAAACATTTTCAAAAAAGGATTCTAATTTTGACCCTATCTACATACTTGAATTATTGACTTCCAGAATATGCAGAACAACAGAATCGAAAAAAATAGAGCGTACAGAACAGAAGCGAACATAAGAGTTACTGAAGAAGAAAAAACTAAAAAAACACGCTTTAATAGCAAACCGAACTAAAAAGTAAAAAATAATGTTTAAATATTAAGGTTCTTATTAGTCACCCTCTCACCACTAATAAAATATATATTAATGACAACGGCTCCTCCGCCAAAATCTCGACAATATATTAGTCATATTTTAAATTTTATTTTATCCTGATGATGAAGACATTAGTACAAAGTTGTCAAATTATTGTATTGGTATCGGTCCTTGATAAGTGTGCAAAGTTTCGGTTTAATCTGACGTTTTGAAGTAGGTGAGAATCACGTTCAAAGATTCCTTTACAAACAAACATACAGGTGAAGCTAATAAAAGCGTCTTAAAAAAGAAAGATTGTTATTATGTTCCGAACTTTTATGTAGAAAGTTTGTTGGCACCCTGAACACATATGAGAAAAGAACATGTCTGTTTGTCTGCTTCTACAGTTTCCCATATATGACAACATAATTATAAATACATACTGTCCCCAATTCCACAACGGACTTGAATCATGATCCGTTATCAAATGAACAGTGTAAAGTTTTCGCTCAAGTTTTTATGTTTGGGTTTTATTGGGTAAAATCACAGCAAACATTATATTAACGTTGGTGTGCATTTTCTAATATAAAAACTTTCTTTATGATTAGTAAAAGAAATTACTGTATGATTTGATTATTGATTGATTGATTAATGGATACCATTTCGGTTAGAATAAATTTGACATTCTTAATTTGACAAATATCAAATATTATTATTTATATAGATAATTAATGCTGTATATTTAGTCTCTAATTTGTTATCCCTATTCATTACATCAGCGAATTCCTGAATGGTTCTTAATGAAAAAATATTTTTCGTATGTTTGCCAACAACTTTGCTTAAAGCAGTCGTACAATTACTGGATAATTGATTGTATCAAACTTTATTCACTGATAAATTAAATGGAAAGTAATTTGACTAATAATTATAAACAACAAGAGTACTATCAAATAACGTTGTTTAAAGGTACCTATGATCAATTTTTCGATACTAATTAAAATAGAGTACAGTTCATAGAAATCGTAACGCTTTTGTTTTAAAAGAAGTACAACGCGTAGATATTTGTCTTTTATTTGAAGTTATTAATAATATAATGGTTCAATATTTTGGGCACCCCCCCCCCCCCCAATAAGAAACAGTGAAAACATGGTTGTTTATTTATTATCACCGTCATATTTTTGAAATTCAGATTTACTCTCCGTTGAACTAACTTTTCCTTTCCTCGAGAAAACTTATCATAAATCAGCGTGTGATAATTTTTTTATTACGTCCTAAAATGTATATTAATACTTAGTAATGGTAGTGAATGAAACAGTGTTTCTCTTTGGAAAAAATATCTATCATTGCCCAACAATTAGAGAAAAAGACATATGCTCAAAGTTGTATATCTATGTCTACATGCTACATGCTGGAGATGGTAAACGTACATAGAGTTTTCGAAAAACATTGACGTAGGTAATTGTAAAGACATAATATAGGCCAAGATCATCTGTTTTAGGCGTGTTCTGTCAAGGCATGCACATTCTGATAAAAATTAGAGAGATATGATAAATATACGTACTGTGTTAAAAGAAAACGATGATAGTGAACAGAATTGTGTTTAATATATATCACATAAAGGTTTTGAACGTTTTTTATATAGGATACGTTTAAGTTTGTGCGTTATATTATTTAATAAAAATAAGTAGTGTCGGCGTTAACTTAAAACGTAGTTATAATTATAATAAACAATTTATCAAATTCAACAATTTAATCAGGTACACAACTCGACGTTTCGAAATTTATTTAAATAGTAATAGTCCAAGTGAACGTAAAATTTCCACCATTTAAATCTTTTTTTAAGTCCCATGGTATTAAAAATTCTTACACCATCACTGGATGTGGCCATTTTCTTTATCACATATTAATTTATAAGTGTTACGTTATGATTTCGGATATTTTGCTATTTGAAATCGCGTTTACGGGCATTTTCCGAACCGGAACGCGGGTGTGGAGAGAACACACTTTCTGATCAATAAGTCCTTACAGGGATGCTGATGTTTTGCGCCTCTGGTTTGCGTTTCGCTCTGTTCCTCGTTTGGCCTAATTCGGCCCTTTCATACACATAATGTATAGTAGTGCGGTGGAACCTTTAAAAAGTGCACCATTTACAATTGTGATAATAGATAGATACCAAACACTACTTTTACAAGCTTTTATTTTTTACTTTCTTTTGGGAGTAGGTTACTTTAAGTCAAATTTTGCAATTCCATTTTGACCCACTTCCTCCACATATTCGGTAGATTTGAAATGTACACTTTCAGAATTTCCCACCGGTAGACGTCAAAAATAAAAAAAAACTAAATAAAAGGCGTACATATGCTATCCGATTATTTGCCGTTTTCGAGATATTTACACGTTTTTCTAATTACTTCCACGTCCAGTGGAACTATATTAACGCAAAAAAAAATTGTTGAAATGTCATGAAACGTCGAGATTTTAAATTTAAGTGAAAAAAAATTTCTGTCTGTTGGTCTGTAACATTTTTTTTCTCTGGAACCGTTCATGATATCGACTTGAAATTTGGTACACTTATGTACTATAACGAGATCTGGAACTAGATTATATTTTGATCTAATTCCGTTGAAGGGTTCGGAGGTAAATGGGGTAAATAAGGGTAAATAGGCAAAGCAAGCAGGTAACACTCCATAAAATTGTAATTTAGGGCATGTACGAAAGCCAAGGTCTCAAACTTTTTTTTGGCTTCAACTACTCTCCCCTATCACCCCCATTACCACCCCCACACTATTATGAAAGGGAGTAAAAAAATTAAAATGTGATTTAGTGTGTATACAAGAACGAAACGTCTCAAAAAATTGTTTTGGCGTTAGCTACCCCCTCTGCCACCCCATTGCCACCCCCACTCTATTATTAACGGGAGTAAAAAATTAAATTGGGATTTAATGTGTATACGAGAACCAAGGGCCTCTAAAAATTTTTTGGCATTAGCCACTCCACCCCATTGTTTATTGTTTAAGGAAATAAAAAATTAAATTAGGATTTAGTGTGTATACGAGAACCAAGGGCCTCTAAATTTTTTTTGACATTAGCCACCCCCTCTACTACCACCACCCTATTATTAAAGGGAGTAAAATATTACATTGGGATTTAGTGTGTAGAAGACTTGGATAGAAAATCTGGATGCAGAAGTTGTGATTCCTTGGGCAGCGGTTTTTTTAGTTTCATTTATTAGTGGGTTATATTGAGTTAAATTTTGCAATTCCATTTTGACTCACTTCCTTCCTTCCATATATTCGATAGATTTGATATTTTGTATACTTTAGAGTTGCGCACAGGTAAAAAAAAAAAACTAAATAGAGGCATATGCTATCCGTATAATAATTATAAATATTCAAAAGAATAGTTACAATACGCACTTAGTTTATTGTTTCATTAGTTTTGTCCAGATTTCCCTGACATATGTTCCGGCCTTGCGACCGTTATCTTAAACACTTTTTGAAATTCTTTGATAATGGTCGCAAGGCCGAAACATATGTCAGAGAAATCTGGACAAAACTAATGAAACAATAAACCAAGTGCGTATTGTAAACTATTCTTTTGAATATTTATAATTATTATATTGAATACGTTTCATCAAGAACCTACCGCTGATTCCATCCAATTAATATACTATCCGATTATTTGCCGTTTTCGAGATATTAACGTTTTTCTAATTTTTTCAGTAGCTCATCTTACCATTATCCATAGTTATTTATTATTGCTGTTTTAACGTTTATTCTTCATTTTGGTAATATTCATTGATAAGTAATCTGTATCTGGTTATTACTAAAAAAATTTGGATGATGTTTTTTTTTGTAAAGAACAGTTTGCCAAGTCTGATATGTATATCATACACTTCTACACACAATAGGCTTTCAGAGATAAAACATAAAATATCCACCTAATTTTGAAAAAATAGTTACAATTTAACGGAAGAAGGTGAAATTTCAAAATAATTTCACTATTTATTTCATTAGTGAAATGAAATGAAATTTATTAAGTAGGTCATGCCTAATATACACAATACATAATAATATCAAATTAAATTACATAACAGATTATAAGTAGTTATACATACATACATACGTACATACATACATACATAATAATAATAATTCATACACATAGTACGAGTACGAGTAAGCAAGGATCCGGCAAAGTAATCTAAAAGGGTGCTCAGGGGCCCATTTTTATTGAATTTTAAAATTCAGCTGACCTCTAGAGCACTTTTTGACCACTTTATGAGAGCGCACCGGGAAACTTCCCTTTCCCTGTGGGCCAACACGCGCCTCTGCTAGCAAGTTTACTTCTTCATTTAAGTAGAATGTCTTTGTTTATCTAATATTAGAGTCAATGTCCATAAAGAGAGTTTAATAGTTGTTCGAAAATAATGATGTATTAAGGAAACGCATGTATACTGCGTCTTTTAATTGCGTCCGGCTGTAGCCGCTGTAGCATCTGACGGCAGCGTGTGTCCACCGCGTCCAGACTAGGTGAGATGGCATTTATACAGCGGGAAATCAGTTTTCACTGTGAACGTCGATCAAGCTCTTCGTAAATATCAAAGGCAATTACTTCTGCTTTTTCAGATGGAAGAAGAGGAAATATTGGAACTCTGTAACTTTCGAAATGAAGTTTCAGAAATGTACAGAAGTCCTAAGACACGGGGATATCAAGAAATTTTGTTGAAACATATTCTAATGGATAAATTTCTGGATACTGTGCCACCCACTTGACTAATATTTCATCCTCAACAAAATGAAACTTGCTCATCATGAAATTACCTTTTAAAAATACCTTCGAAACGCGTGCATTCGGCTGCAATACTTTTTTGAAACTAGTGTTGCGGCATGAGAATTGAAGACGTTGTATAGATGCCACTTCCATTGAAATACATTAACTAAATAATACATCTGGACGACACAGTCGGACGCAATTAAAAGACGCTGCATACATGCCGTACCTTAATTTATTGCTAACTAAATTAGATATTAAATGACAGGTTGTACATTTTACTTAATAATCACTTAATAAAGATCTTTTAGTAGTAGTACTAGCATTGTAGTAGCAAGGTCTCTGGTTCGAATATCCATAATGTTTAGTGCCAGTGGTGTGTTGCCGAGACAGTAACAGTGGGCTTAGACCGCGGTTGTGTGATTGGACTCAATTAGTGTTACGTCACATATTAGGCAACCCAACATACTACTGTCATACCGTTAATAGCGCGAAATTAATGCACTGGAACTTGACTCTTAATGCTCTAGTTAATAAAGACTATTATCAAGAGGGTTAAAACATAGCTCAGAATTTCATTTTATTTCTGCCTCACAGAAAATATTTAAGATATTTCAGTAACTAATTGACATTCACAAAGTATGTGGAAGTAAAAGTAAAGTAAAATACATTAGAAGAAATAATTAACTTTTAATTAAAAAAATTGATATTACATATGAATTATAGTATCCTCCAATAGGAATTGAGAACACAAAAACGTCATTGCTGCTAACTTCAAGTTAGTTTTACATTTTGCTCTGTCAGTTTATAACCTCTCGTACAGCTAATAGATATGTCTCAAAACTTTTTAATTTCTAATTTCATATTTTATAAATAAGTATTTTGGTATATGTAAGTATGCCTAAGAAATTTCTAAAAAAAAAAACAGTTGTTAAGTATGAGCGCAATATTTGACTTCTACAAAGAAACTAATATCATTCGAAAAGGAGAAAATTCTGTAGCTTCAGGATGTTAAAAAAATGCAGTATGATAATGAGCTGCATACTATACGTGGTTCAAGCAAGTATGAAGACAAAATGTATAAAGTTGAAGTAGGTATAGGCGAATTCGTCTTTCTGGAGGTCAATATGTAAACATTTTTCCAACATTCCGTTTAAATATCGCTGGTGCCAATGAAAACTTATTAGATTTCCTATCGCCTCTTCTGAAAATAGAACAAATAAAGTTAACTAGGTATACAGTTTATAATAAATATTGTATAGAATTGATGTAAATAGTAAAATTAACGTAATTTTTTTGTATGAAAATCGGCACCGGAATAATATTACAAAAAGAAAATTGCTTCATAAATTTTAATAACTTGTACTGCTGTATTCTTAACTGTAAATCAACATTTTACTGTCAGAAAACTCTATAATAAAGTAAAATATAAATAACCCTAACCTACCTCATAAGTAGCTTCCACTTTTCTTTTAACTTGGTATCCTTTGGAAAATTAAACATTTTACATTCACTACTATTAGTTTGATCACATTCAGGAACAAAACATAAACCCATAGTTCAAACAATTTAAAATGATATAAAATTTGATTACAGAAAGACGATTAGGTTATGAACCGTAAATGTGAATAATTCAAACAATAGTATTGAAATTCTGCCACGTAATTTAGATTTTCACATTCTTCATTCCCATTGGAGGAAACTGTTGCTGTTTTATATTTGGCATTATTAAAATAAAAATAAAGGTCTATTAAATCTTATATAAATACATATATTTTAACATATGTTCTGTGTATGAGATTGGCACCGGAAGTTCTTATATATTTGTTTCAACCGAGAAATTCAATAAAATGTAAAGCAATGTTTTAGCATCATAATTTATAGTCTTTATGAATAAGGTAATAAGGCTCAAATTCCAATGTCATTCGACGGGATCAAAATTTCTATGACAGTAGTATGTCTGGTTGCATAAATTGTGACATCAGCCCTGTTACTTCTTCTGATCTCGAGTCTTAGCTGCGGTAGATGGCAATGTCGTAGCTTGCTGTAGGTGTCTCACTCCGTAGCTCTAGGTTTTAGAGGATTGTAATGAGAGTTGCCTAAACAGTATTTTTTAAATAAATGCCATAGGAAAAAATCGGGGATCGGTTCATCATTAAAAAAAACAAGTAAATATTTAAGATATACATACATAGGTATTTGGCTTTCTCAGAATAGGATCATGAGCAAACAAATGACGTTTTCATATACCTATAATGGTAGGTACTTAGTAATTATCTTTAAAAAATTCCAACTATTTAGTATTCAAAATGATGCAATGTTGACAGGATGACATTTGGGAATCTGAAATATCGTACGGTATATTAGGTAGTGCACACGCTAAGTGCTAGTGAATTTTTCAATGAACGTCTGAGACCCTCCAACAGCATTTATAGATGGTGTGTAGTCCTGCTTAAAGAGGCAAACCTACGGTGGTAGGGATTTTTGTATGAGGGCTATTTTTCACAAATCAATATCTTTGTTGTCTAAAAAACCATTTTTACAAAACGCCAAAATATTTGAACACTACATTTTGGATACACTACTCGACGCTTGTCATCGGGAGCCGAACGAGAGTGATATTGATTTTTGAGAACCAAAACTGCTTTCAGTTTGATTTGTGTCGCTGTATGACGGGGACACAACTCGATTTACGGCCAGGTAGAGTTGAAGCATGCTAAGAATAATTATTGCCTAAAATAAATTGTAGACCCTAGAAAGAAAGTTTGCAAAAATAAAAGATTTATATTTAGGAGTTGACAACGGTCGACACGAGTCGCTAGGATAGGACGGTGGGTGTGAGTAATGTAAATGGAAAGCGCCCATTAAAAGTTCTATGATCCGTGGTCTGTGGTTCTGTAAAATTGAAGCGCAATTCTCCTTTTAGCAGGGCAGCCATCAGAGAATTAATATCCGTCGCAATCATTCGTTGATCATTGTAAAGGCAAAATGTAGGCTGTGTCGTGGCAATACTGGCAACGAAACCAAATTGAAGTGAATAAGTGAATTGCAAGAGTAAAGTAAAGTTGTCAAGTTAGTTCTCAACATGGCTGAAACAACAATAAAATCTGGATTGTTAACCAATATATTTTTAGAAATAGTGCAGAGTCCTATTAATATAGCTCTAGTAGTTCTTATTGTGTTTTTAATTTATAAAATAATACGCCGTCAAAGTGATGTTCCGGTCAGACAGCCAGTTCCTGAGCTACCAAAACTGAAGAAAAGAGACTTTACAGTTGAAGAATTAAAAAAATACGATGGCACACAAGAAGATGGTAGAGTTTTAGTAGCAGTTAATGGAAATGTTTATGATGTTACAAGGGGAAAGAGATTTTACGGCCCAGGTAAAATATGCTATTAAAAATTGTGATGTCACACTTGTTTGGAATGTACTCTGCTGTAATCTGAATGATAATGTTAAAATGTATTTGTTTTTATGCAAGTCACTATAAACTTATTTAAATTACTAAAACATACTATCAAAATAGTATTTACGCGATAACGTTTTTCGATATTTTAAAATAGATCTAAACATTTATGATGCAAAGGTGATGAATAGTGCTGTTTATGAAATAAATCGGTTTTTAAGATTCGTAACAAATTCTAATAAAACGCGAATATAGAATGGAATTTAGACAGTGTAGATGTGTGTATATTTATCAGTGATTTGCAATATTTTTAATTACGCTTATTTTGTTCATAGTAATTGTGCCCCATAAATTATTTATAAGAGTTGAATTAGAGCGATCAATTAATTTCTTATATGTAGATAAAGAATGATTAACCAATGCAGAAAAATATGAAGCCCTAAAATTAGATTTTATGGGGTTGTCAAAATATATGTCATTTTAATGTTTCATATGAATGGATATCGATATCGAGTATCTGGTACATTTTGGTGTTGCGCGAATGGCTGAGCAGCCACAGCCATCTATTGTGAGTATAGATATAGGTAGATAGACTGGCGCTCTTTCCTCAATCCGTAGCCTAAATGATTTGTATAGGTCATTTCTTCATTTGGGTCACGTTTAAAAGTATAGTTGCATACTGGCAACAGAGACCCCGCTAACTCAGCCTATTTTAAAATGACTAGGCTAGACATATTTAAATATGTCTCCAAATAATATAATTTCACATTCAAAACTTTAAATCTAAATTAAATCTTTTTAGGAGGTCCATACGCTGCTTTTGGAGGAAAAGATGCATCAAGAGGCTTGGCTACATTTTCAGTTTCTGCTGCTGGTGAGGGCTACGATGATTTAAGCGATTTGACTACTGTAGAGATGGAGTCCGTTAGAGAATGGGAATCTCAATTTAAAGGTATGTTATTCTGTTTTAAGGAAAAATGGAGAAAATTTATTATTTTTTTACTTCTTTCAAAATCAATCTCTTCTAATTACTATTTTGCAATAAATATATATGGGTTCTGTACTTGATCTCAGTGGCACCGCATAAAAGTGATTTATGTCATACTGGAGCAAGATGTTACTGAAATAGATATTAACAGTCAGCTACGCTCGAGTGCAATGACATAGGTCTGGGGGTTTTGGAATCTTACTCTATAATCTCGTACAAAATGTAAAAAAAAATGCAAAAGACGTGATTCGAATCCTCAACCTCGCACGTGAGTATCAGGCAACTCAACCACTACACCACGGACGGCTGTTAATGAACCTACATACTTTTTGCTATGTGAATGTAATAGTAAGATTTTTTATTTACCTTTAGTACCTATTATCTGTAAAAGGGCCCGGCTTTTAAGTTAGCAAGTATGCAATACGTTTTTACCTACATATTACACATTTACTGTGAAAATCTTAGCTTTGCTAAAATGACTACCCAAGACCGAACGAAGAAGATTTGTGGAAAGAAATATTTGATTGGAATTTCCAATTTTTTCTTTTTCTTTTATTCAAAAAATGCGTCACGCACACTGCAATGTAAGAAAGTACTCGGAAGATATTTGTAATGTATTTTTAATTTATTGTTGAAAATTTTATAAATTAAAAATCCGTGTAAAATAAAATTTCAAAGTGGTGTAACTTTATGAAAAATCAAAATTTTTTAATAAAATTAAAAACCTATCCTTTATATTTGCCTCTCGGTTCTGAAAAGAAATATGTTGCAAATATTTTGCAAGTACTTTCCTACATCCCAGGGTGGGCTAACATACTTTTTGAAACAAAATTTGGAAAATTCCAATCAATTTTTTTTTTCCACAGAACTTTTTCGTTGGGTTTTGGTGGTTATCCCTTAAAGTTTGGCGTGGGTACTATTCTCCATTACCAAGTTACGGATTATTAAAAGCTAATTTATTCCTTAGATTTATAAGTTATTAAAAATTTAATTTATGGTCAACATAATCCAAGAAACTTTGAATGAGTTCTGTTCTCCAGAATGTAACTTCCAAGAGAAAGTTTCTTCAAAATTTAGTACGTTAATTTTAGCAGAGTTAAGTCAGACTCATAGCAATTCTTTCAAATTATATTAATTTCCTGACTTCCAGGATTTCTACGACTTTTCAATTCTTACCATGTCTGATAACAAGACATTACTGTAGTCGCAATGCTTAAAACTAGATGCCATATTTCAGTCACGGAAAAATTGAAACCAATTCGCGATTCTTGGTGTGTAATTAAAAATTATCTAGGTATATATGAATACACGATAAATTGATTGTCTTAATTTTGGCACTTTCACAATGTTCACATTCCCTGACTTTTTATAACAATTATGAAAGTTTCCTGATTATTCAATAAATGTTCCAAATGCCCGGCTTCTGCTTTATAAACAACTTCATATTTCCTGCCCATAAATGTAAGGTTTTGATCCACACCATTAAATTAGAAGGTCAACTAGATCCAACTAAAACACAAATATTCATGACCTCGAATTTATGTAATACAAGGATTAGGATGTTGGTCATAATATAATTAATTTTATAGAGATTTGGGGCCACAGCAGGCTATAATATGTGCGCCAAATTTATAACATCCCTTCATTTTCTGTCGGGGGTAAATACATGAACTCCAACCAATATACATATTTATGTGTATTGGTTGGAGCTCATGATATTAAAGTCAGAAAATGTATCTTCAACATTTTTGTTCATGTGACTGCCTGAGTGGTTGTTCTCGAACCACTAAACAAACCGATTGTGATGTGGATTTCACTATTGCGCATCAGCTTATTATTTGGAAAAGATTTAGATATATAGAGTTATAAATGTAGTAGGCTGTATTCTTTAGGGGGCTGAGTGGTATACCGTCTGTCTATTTTACGAGGGCCACACCAAATAATTCGCTTAATGTCTATTGTAGAAGAATAAAGTTTTAGAAACAGTTATCCCATTTTTTGTGAGTTATTTATATTTCAGTAAAACGAAATTTGAAATCCATCGCCTACTTTGTGCGATATATTACAAAAACCTGAAAAATAGGAAAACCACAAACGTTTATAGCTTCCTTATTTGAGGTGATTTAAGCAGGGCATTCGACTGTGTTAATCACAATTTACTTATATCTAAATTATTTCAGTATCGAATATGGGGTCCTGCATTAAATTTTGTTACCACATTCTTGGAAGGTCGGAGACAATATGTTAGTTTACTAAATAAAACACAAAACTCCGTATGCAGGGTTGATTCAGAGTGTAGATCTTACTATGGGTGTTCCACAGGGGTCCATATTGGGCCCTGTGTTATTTCTTATTTATATAAATGATGTAGATTCTTTATCATCAAGTGTACATTTCACAATGATGCAGACGACATCTCCGTTATTATTTCTAATCCTATGGACAATATTTTAGAAAATAATTGCAATAATGTTTTAACTAAATTAAATAATTGGTTTTCCCATAATTCTCTACACTTCAATGCCGAAAAAACTCACATGATTAGATTTCATAACAGGCAAAAAAAAATGTAACAGATTAGATATTAACATGAATGGTACCACTATCTCCAATAGTGAGGAAAATATAAAGTTTTTAAGGGTGTACTTGGATGAATCCCTGAACTGGAAGCATCATTGTGAGATCTTGATTTCTAAAATCGCATCAATCACTTATTTATTTCGGAATATCAGAGTGTTTTTAATTAAAGACCAATTAATTAATTTATATTATGCTCAAGTTGACACGTGCTTAAGATATGGAGTCTGTTTCTGGGGACATTCCATTTTAGCATCTAATGTTTTTATTGCCCAAAAACGCATTATCCGATGTATTGCTGGCATACCGACCGCACACTCATGTAAAAATATTTTTAAAGAACTTAGAATTTTTAGCTTGCCGTGTCTGTATATTTTTGAAATTTGTATGTATGTTTTTAGGAATAGAAATAATTTTATTTTAAATAGCGAGCTTATGCCAGACTTAAAGTTACTTCTGAGTCTCCAAGATTTGTGGGAGCTAAAATATTCAACCATTTACCGGATGAAATAAAATGTAATGAGTCAGAATATGTATTTAAGAAAAAGTTAAACCTTTTTCTATTTGACAAATCTTATTATTCAGTGTCCGAATATTTTTCATTGTAGTTTAATGTAAGCTAACCATGACTATTCCTATACAATATTTTGTATTGTCATGGAAAATAAATTACTATTATTATTAGATACGAAAAAAAGTTAAAGGGATGAAAACTTTCATCCCTTTAACTGACGGCAAAGACAATAATGTGTATCAAAAAATTCAAAAAACGCATTTGGCTTTTTATGCTCTTGTGCAAAAATGAAAAGAACAAATCCCAAAGTAGGCCATGACAGCACTAATTCCTTATATTTGTTCTGTTTCCAATGATATAAAACATGTCACAAAAATTTTAACTGAGTGTCAATATTTAATATTTTACGAAAACCACAATTCATATCATTGAATCGTAAAAATCAGCTATGCCATGATTAGTGAAAAACAATGCATACAATGGGCAGGTAGACAATTTTTTAATTATTATTTTAATAACATCTACGCATAAAAACAGTTGACCCGCATTTTTTATTTTATTTTTATGATAATGCCTTATAGTAAAAAAAAATCATGAAGTTTAAACTATGTTTAAATGGTTAGATATTGCCGCAAATATTCGAGCTATTCTATTGGCTATGACGTAATAGCATAATCAGCAGAGAAAC
Organism: Leptura quadrifasciata; assembly: GCA_963675555.1. Taxonomy (NCBI): domain Eukaryota; kingdom Metazoa; phylum Arthropoda; class Insecta; order Coleoptera; family Cerambycidae; genus Leptura; species Leptura quadrifasciata. The sequence goes on along the minus strand of OY776678.1, from coordinate 168,153 downwards.
GAGCGCTAGTGGAAAGGCGGAGCCAACAAAGTTGTGCAAAACGTATGTGTGGCGCTGTCGAGGTTATATTAAATGCGCGCGTATGTGACGATATTACGTCACGAGAAACCGGCAAACTGCCGTATTTTAAATACGCTCTAATCTTAAGCCTATTTGTTTTACAATAAAACCAATAATAGTCGGTAAAACTACATTCAAATTATATTTATAACATATTGAAGAGTCATACTATAATGCTATATTATTACTTTTGTCATTTTCGTTATTGTCTACTAGCCCATTATTAACAAATTTGACAGATTGTTGCTGTTGTATGTTGCGTTGTCGAGTTCTAAGACAAGTTTTATCTCAGTAAATATGGTGTACACAATAATAATGAATTCGATATGATTAGCATTTATTGTCAGTGCAATTTTGACGCTGAGATGGCAGTCGTGGTTTACCATAGACGCACGGTTCATTTTCAAAAAAAGTTGTAAGGCGAGGGCATGTTGCGGTCGCGGATAATATCAAAAATATTCAGAGAAATTGTCGCATAACAAAGACAGTGCAAGAAAAAATTTCCATGCTACAAAATGAGGAAAGTTCAACATATAAATGAGGGAGATAAGCCGAAGAGAGTAAGATTTTGTAGATGGTTGTTAAATAAAAAAAGGAATGACCCGCTAATATGTAGCAAAATTCTTTGGTCAGACGAATCAAATTTTTCTAATAATGGATTTTTCAACAGAAACATGCATTATAAGTGGACACGAGAAAATAGGCATTGGTGCAGAGAGACTGCTTTCCAAGAAAGATTTTCTACGAATGTTTGGGTGGGTAATCAGACCTTATTTTTATGATAGCAAATTAACCGCTCGTAGATGCCGTAATTTCCTACAAAACGAATTTCAAAATTTTCTTTATGATTAACATTGGCAGAAAGATTAAATTATTCATATTTTCAAGAAGATGGGGCTCCACCTCACATTGCTGTAATATGTACAAATTATTTAAATCAAGTTATGCCAGATAGGTGGTTAGGCACCTATGGACCCATTCTATGGCCAGTTCGATCACCAGATATTACTCCCTTGGATTTTTTTGTCCGGGGTTACATTCAAGGTATTTCAAACTGCCTCTGAAAATATTGAGGACATCAAACCCAGAATTAGAAACGCATGTGAGGCAATTACTCCTGAAATGCCCCAAAATGTAATGCTCGTAGAGCACGTTTGTGTATTTAGAATGCATGGTGTACAATTTGAGCATTTGTAGTTAGAAAAATAAATACACACATTTTCTCTTTGGTATGGTAGTAGGTAGTACTGTTATACATAGCTTTTCGTTTTTTTCCTTGGATGTTCATTTTATACTTGTATTTTTATTTATGAGATATTTGTTTGTTTGTATTACATTGTAATAAATAATTACTGAATTATAATTATTATAAAGTGAATTTTTATTATTATGGCATAGTTGATTTTTACGATTCAATGACATGAATTGTGGTTTTCGTAAAATATTAAATATTGACACTATCAGTAAAAATTTTCGTGACATGTTTTATATCGTTGGAAAGAGAAAAATAAATGGAATGAATGGCGTCATGGCCTACTTTGAGATTTGTTCTTTTCATTTTTGCACAAGAGCCTATGTCAAAGCGTATTTCGAATTTTTTTATACACATTATTCTTATTATCTTTGCCGTCACCTTTCATTCCTTTAACTTTTTTCGTATCCTCTCGAATAAGGAAGCTATAATCGTTTGTGGTTTTCCTATTTTCAGGATTTTGTAATGTATCTCACAAAGTAGGCTATGGATTTCAAATTTCTTTTTACTGAAATATAGCTCGCAAAAAATGGGATAACTGTTCTTCTGTTAACAGTTCTTCACAATAGATATTATTAAGCGAGATATTTGGTGTGGTCCTCTTAAAATAGACAAACGGTATATAAACGTGCAGTAATTCAGAGAAAAATTGTTATTGGTGCACAAAGAACTGGATGTGCTGCTAAAAGTGAAGGAAACATATCAAAATAATGTATCAGGAATGTACACCTGTTACAGAGGTCTTGTAGCTATTAAATATGACTTAAATTAATATAGCAGTTTGTCTCAAATAAAATTGCAAGTCGTGATGATTTCGTAATTTTGCTGGTTATGCATTTATATACTGTTAATTATCATTTGCTAATTTTATTCAAGCAAGAAGGATGACTAGTGGTCAACATAAGCAGATGGAGTACAATAAGAACAAATAAAAATGATTTACTTGTAGGTGTCAGATTTGCATTAAATTCAATATTTACATTTGCAAAAATAAACTTCGGATTTTTCATCTTATCAAATACTCAACTTTGATCAGTGTTATCAATTTAATTTCCAAGGCCGCCTTGAGAGTGATAGTGAATGTCCATTTATAATAATTTGTTGTCATCAACGCCACATTTACCATATAGGCACAATACACACGTCCTAGGGTCCTCGACCCATCGTAGTGCTAATTATACCGAAATTTTTATAAATCTTAATTATTGATTACTGGCTTCAATATTTTTATTATTTTAAACTGGGAAATGTGAACTTCTCAATGTACTTAACCTGTTTTAATGTTTAAAAAATGCCGTTTTTTGACAGTTTTCTGATGCATTTTTTTTAACATGCGTGTTTCAGTAAACCAAATATTTAGAAAATATACAGTACTGGGATCGCTATTAGGCGTATAGGGAAATCCGATACACCTATATACACAAAATTTAGAATGTCATCCAATGGAGTGTGATTAGGGTGGTGTGATCCAGTGCATTGTATGTTGGAGCTGCTATGATTGTCGATGTTATGGATTTATTTGTTATTTACTAGAGTTTGTTGGGCTTAGGTCACAGGTAACCTTACGAAATTTAAGTATTATTGCACTCAAAATAATATTAACCTGTTAAAATGGATATTTATTTAACAGAAGAGAAAGTACAAATAATTATAACCCATATTGCACATGTACATAAGTGTATAAGAGTTCCCTATATGCCTAATAGCGATCCCCGTATTGTATAGAGATAAATAAATAGGTCTGTCTTAAATTGTACCCATAACTTCAAAATGAGGCATAATTATAAAACCAAAGTTGTACATATGTGAATTTAATAGAAGTCTATGTAGGAAAATGATACTAAATGTTACTCATAGTTCACTATGAAAAGTTTTATTTGAAATCATTGTAAATCTACCTAATTAAATTAAATATCAAACACGCAATTTTAAAAGGCACCAAGTTTAATTTCTGCCTCCATAATAGTCTTTTTTAATTATTTTAACCTTACGCCTTCTTCCAGCGGCTTGTATATCAGTGTATGCGCGGAAGCTATACAACCTTAGGCGAGGGTTGTATAGGAGATATACCATCCTTCGGAGGGGATGTAAAGCCGTCGGTCCCTTGTCTATTAAATGTTAGGCAAGTAAAAGATCCCTACTCTTCTTAAGAGAAGAGGTTCGGCAAAATTCCTGGTTGGGGGTAGCTCGTCTACAGGCGTCGGTGTTAGGCCTCAGTAGTGGCAATAGGCCGACATTAAATAAATGTATAAAAAAAAAAAACCTTACGCCTCCATCTCTGTGTTTAATTTGATCAAAATCATGACAGCCCTTGTATCATTTTTTAGGGATTAACTTCCTCCCCCCCCCCACATTTGAGCTAGGATCGATTTCGCCAGGAGGTGTGGCCGTTCTAAATAAACACATAAAATTTGAGCAAAATCAATTGAGTAGTTTGTACTCTAGGTGCGACCACATTTTTTAAAAACCAGTTCTTTGGCTTCAGGGAACCCGAAGAGGTGTAAATTCACCAAAAACTGTAAATCGATTTTTTCACAATCACAATACTCTCGTATATAGTATGTTCCATGAAAATCTAAAATCCTGCGGTATTGCAGACGAGCAATGGGAACAACTTGCAGCGGACAGAACCGAATGGCGAGGGGTTGTGGCCAGCTATCAAGGAAATGTTGCTGCAAGAAGGTCGAATCCAAGACCTAACCAGGTCTATGTTTGTCCTGACTGTGGTCGACATGTGCTCTCCCGAATTGGCCTCTATAGCCATAGTCGTGTGCACCGTAGATGAATGGGAATTACAATAGACTACACCTTTTACTTGTTTTTTATTGTACACAATTTATCGACTGTAACATTTTTATACTCGGACTCGAGTAACGGCTAATAATATACATAGGTATATCGGAAAGTAATAATTAGAATTAACACCTGCATCTCATTGATGCCACAATCTAAGACAACCTTTTATTGAATTGAAATATTTGTTGTATTTAAATCATGTTATAAATGTTCACTTGCTCTTTTGCAAGTCAAGCCAAGGTTTTGTAGATATATTATCAATAAACCAAACTGCCACAATACAAAAGCTAAAGCATCTCGATAATCTCTCATACTATACTGTTCATGCCCTGTTATTTTGATCCTATTTATATACTGAATTAATTGTTTCAATTTTATTTTTTAGAGAAATACGACTTAGTCGGTAGATTATTGAAGCCGGGGGAGCAGCCAACCAACTACTCAGATGAAGAGGACGAGCCGACAGCCGCAGGAGACAAGTCGAAGGACGATTAAAATTGTCTTTGAAACAATTACTACATTAAGGCTGAAAAATGAGGTTTTAAATAAACCATTCTGTAACATTATATTATACACAAAAAAGCACTTAATTTTAAATATGGTATTTTTGGCTTTTTTATTATAATTTTTAAAAATATTCAGTGTTTTTTCCTGAAATATAACTCTTAAAATGCGAGTTCAATAAATATAATAATTGTGCTTATAATAAGTATATGATTTCCCATATTAAGCCACTGAGAAATTTATTATTGTAATTTTGAGAGTTTGTTTGCTCACGCCACTCTACAAATTTGCCAGATTTACTTATCCTTTGTAATTGTTCACAATTTACATTAATCGGGATTTGATTTTAGCTTCTGTGTATCAGACCAATGACCGTCGAAAATGCATCATATTTTATTCATTTTTTAAGTGGTATAATGTGGGAATGTGAATGTCAAAGTGTTTTATAATTCCACCATTTGCATTTTTAATGTTTATTTATTTAAAGTCTGGAACTTGGGCCATGTAAATTGTCTTTAATATTTAAAGATGGATATTTAGAAGTGTTAATGTCCCATTGAAATTTTTTGTTATTTGGACCAAATTAGAAAACTTTACGGTGTCTTATTCGGACAGATTGAAAATGTTCCATGCCAACAAATGTAACTCTTGAACTGTCTTCCTCTGAGTCTGCAGATTGCAAGCACTAATTAAATCTTTTATTCCTGTCAAGCAAAACTTTAATACATGAAGAATCGTAAGATGCTGCCGTGGAAGGTGCGACAAGTGCTTCAGTCAAAGCATATTTTGATGTTTTTACTTTTCTCACTTCTGATTATACAATCTATTCAATATTGAATCAACGCAAAGACATGATTCGAATGTCACTCTCTTAATGGTCAAGTTGTTTTTATGCTGCCCCCTCTTCTCTGAATAAATTTGTAGCTTTAAAACAAATATCTTCCTAACATACTCTTATAGATTTCAGTAATTATATTGTAGTAGTAACTAGCCATACAGTGTTCCATCAGCCAAAAAGTCTGCACCATGTACGAAAATTTTTTTTTAGTAAAACGATGCATAATCTCAAACAAAAAAGTGGCTGCATTGTGATAGTCTGGGCGCCTAGGTCGGAAAATTATTATTTTTTTTAAATTTGATAAAGATATCGAAAAAGTTATTTTAGAATATTGGCTTCCTAATTACAGGACAAAGAAGGAAGGAGGATTTGCGCCTACATATTATAGTTCCATGAATGCGAATATAAACCTAGGTTTGCCAAAATTTATTGCATTTATTCTGACCTGTTATTTGGGTTTTCTACCACATGTATTATTATCCTCTTCAAAAACAAATCACCATCTACAAAATAATAAGAATTATTGGAAAAAAGCCTCTGCGCCTGTGACGTCTACATCAAAGGGACAGTTAGAGGTTATTTTTTTACAAATAATATAAATCGGAATAAACACAGAAATAATGTATTTTGCTGACGTTTTGGAAAGTAATCTCTTTCCGTTTTCAAAGCATTTCTTGGAAGAACTCTTATTTTGCTGGGTTTGTCAAATACACAGCTTTAAGATTTGTTTTTGAAGAGGACAATACATATGGTAGAAAACCCAAATAACAGGAAAGAATATTCGTAGAATGCCACAAATAATTTTCAGACAATATTTATTGCATTTAGTGTAACACAAAATGCTTACTGTAATTTATATGTATATAAAAATATTGTTTCATTACATTTCGACATGTCGTCCCTCAAGCTCCATGCAGTAATGCTACATTCCGAAAATTGCATGATTTTTTTTTTACATCACAGAGACGACAGCAAAATATGCTTCCTTTATTTTTGACGTTGAAAAAAATTACTAATTTTGGCTGGTAATTTAAAACCATTGAAACCCTGTCCCTGCCGAGTGACGTGACCGATGACGTCACGTCATTATTGCTAAAACGTTGAAACATCTAAAAGGAAAGCGCCATAGATTAATGTACCTGGTAGAAAAAAGTTCCTCAAAATTCTATTATTTTGGGTGGATCCGTTAAAATGAGAGAATATTTTTTTAAAAGTTCAGGAATTATGCGTGAAAAGTGGAAAATTTTTATTTCTAAACCAACTAGTTTTGATATTTGGATACAACTTTGCAGTATATAACCAACTTAAAACAAAATTTTTTTGAAATCCTCAAAAATAACGGTAAGCTACTCTTGAGCACATTTCAACAAAATTTAATTTTCTAAGTCTCAGCGACAAAACCAACATAAGTTTGTGCAGCCATTTTTCTGTTTGGGGCCAAGCGCTAACTTTCATCAAAAATGAAATTTTTCAGTAAGTCGATGACAATAGAGTTTCACGGTGTAAATTGTTTGGTGGACACTATAGGAAGACATAATCCAAATTCAAACAATCGGATACTAAACTGGAACTATTTTACAAACTCAATTCAGCTTTCTGATTTTACGCGACCCATAAGAAAATACAAAAGGTTAGATCAGATGATCAAGAGAGGATCACCTAAATAAAGACATATAGAGAAATGAAACATTTGAATTCTCTCCACTTTACTTGTCATTCGGAGACACTAATTTTGAGATGATGGCAATTTCACATACAAAGTTTTTAATGTTACATTAGGAAAAGTGGTTATATATTTTCTTAATTTGATTGGCTTAAAATCACTCTCCAGATTAGAAAAATTGTTCCATGTTTCATGTGAAAATTTTGCCACGGATCCAACGCTTACGATAAGCTAGACATTCGAATTTTTTTTGTAGAATATTCTGTGATACTACTACATATACATCTTACCATTATTTTGGCCTATCTAAATTTACTGCGACAATTCTAAACTCTATAATATTTAAGGCTATTTGGGCTTGGTATTATTTTTTGGTGTATTTTATATAATCTGTATATCTGTGTGTGTATATACACATATATTTATATATATATGTACGTGTATACATCTACGTGGTAAAGGAACTTGTTTCAAATATTTAATCTTATGTACTGTACTTAACATTTGATTGTTGAAGAAAAAATGTAGTGGAGTTAGATGTTTGAAGCAAGGTGATGTGGATATTTTTTAATTATAAATATTTGTTACTTGTTATACTTATAGGAATACTTTCTAAGACTTGTCAGGAGTATCGACCAAGAGTACATTTATGCTATATTATCGATTAACATGTTTTATTTTGAACTTGAAAATATGAAGTAAAGAGGAATGTACATATAAACAATTGTTCCATATGCTCCGGTCAACTTAATAAAAACTTAATACATTTTAACCCATCTCTTTCTTTTCTCAAGTGAAACTCGTTCATGGTAATATGTCCTTTATTAAAATATTTAAATATAATAAATATACATAAAATGGCAGATCGTGAATAATCTGCTGGGCGTCACCTGCTAGGGGCAAGTTCAGATTGCGAACAAAATTGTGTACATACCTACTAAATGGATCACAGTGATAACGTGTAGCGGTCAATTTGCAATCACTTAATAGGGCCAACCAAAAATATGCGCTGCAACTTTGAACAAATTAAACCTTATAATTTGTGTAGTTTACGAAATTAAGATGGTGAAAATACATTTCTCTACATTTTCAAGGATTTCTATGTACTATATAATATCCTGAATAGTAAAATTTATTATATTTCCCATTTCATATAAGGAGAAGCAATAGTACGAACAACTTCGATAGCTCGAGTTCTACGATAGCGCTAAAAATTAAGGAAAAAAAAACAACGATTGTGCAAGACCAAGTACCATTTTTTAAATTTGAAAGCTATAAATATCAGTACATTTTTAGAAACCTCTTTCTAAACTCCTTTCACTCCTAACCATTTGGTAGATGTACCTACAAAAAAAAGTTGGTTTTTTATTCCTACATCATGGTCAACAAATATGCAGAGGGTTCCATTTGTAAAAATGGGAAAATTCAATTCAAAAAGTTCTAAATTAAAAAAAACCTTTTTTGGCCACCCTGTATATTTTTCGGAAGTCAATCAATCAAAAACATCAATAGATGTCTCATAAGTGGTATTTACAATATTTTTAAAATAATAATAAAATGGTGATAGTATATGGCATTATTTCAACAATGGTTGGGAGATAATATAATAATATAGAAGTGAAAGAAGTTTAAAAGAGGCTTCTAAAAATGTACTGATGTTTATAGCATTCCCTTTAAAAAAATGGCACTTGATTCTGTACAACCTTCTTGGTTCCCTATATATTCGAAAATAGTTTCCAGTTTTATGCAGTTTACCTGTATTTTTGTCTTAATTTCTAGCTATAGTAGAATTTGAGCTGTCAAAGTCGGATGCAACATTGCCCCACCCTGCGTAAAGACGAATTTAATTGAATAAATATATTTACTGAAATTAAATCATCTCCTTATGTATAAAATACATAAGGTTGACAATAACAAATGACGAATTTTTAGTGCCACAACTCTCTGCATTGTGGGTTAATTGTGGTGTTTTATACATCATACTAATATTCTTTCCTATTATTTGGGTTTTCTACCACACGTACTATTATCCTCTTCAAAACAAATCACCGAATCTACAAAATAATAGAATTATTGGAAAAAAGGCCTCTGCGCCCGTGACGTTTACGCCAAAGGAAAAGTCAGAGGTTATGTTTTGCAAATAATATAAATCGGAATAAACACAAAAATAATATATTTTGCTGACGTTTCGGAAAGTAGTCTCTTTCCGTTTTCAAAGCTATTTTTTTGAAGAACTCTTATTTTGCCGTGTATATCAAATACACAGCTTTAAGATTCTGTTTATGTTATTTCCATAGATACTTACTACTTACACAGAACATAGAACTGATGATATTTGCTTTTTTTTAGATAATTTTGAGTTTGTTAAGTTCTTCTTTTAACATTGGTAGCCAGGTTGTACAAATATCTACAGAACAATTCGATACGCACTTATCTTCATTTAATAAGATTATTGCTGATTCTTTAATTTTTCTTTTTTTGGTATCTGTTTCTTTTGTTAAAATTTTTGCAGAGTCCCAGTTTATTCTATGTCCGTTTTCCCAAGCATGTTCACAAATCTTTGATTTCTGAATTTCATTCTTTCTAATGTAATTCTTGATGTGCTCATCCAACCTCACACTGAAAGGTCTGGATGACTCACCCACATAACATTTATCACATTCGCACGGGATATTGTAAATACAGTTTTTTGAATTCTGCTCCCTGTTTATCGGTTTTGTTTTTGTTAAAATAGATCTTAAAGTGTTCCCCGTTTGAAATATCGTCCTAACATCAAATTTGTCACCTATACGGCGTAGCTTTTCCGATAGTCCGTATACATAAGGAATTATTGCTGTATAATGACGTTCAGGTTTTTGTCGTACCTGATTGTCCTTATTTTCAACATTTATGAAAACTCTATCAACAAAGGCTGCAGGATATTGATTTTGTACTAGAACATCTTTGATAAATTTTTTCTCGTTATTTAATATTTCATTATTAGATGAAATTATTTTGGCCCTATCGTATAAACATTTTACAACACCCCTTTTAACATTTATTGACTGATTTGAGTTAAAATTTAGATATCTATTAGTATGTGTTGGTTTTCTATAAACGCTTGTTTCAATTGTATTATTTATCCTTCTAATTAAAACATCTAAAAACGGTAGTTCATTCCTACTTTCTACTTCTAATGTGAATTTAATAGACGGTTCCTTACTATTTATATTTTCTAAAAAACTATCTAGTAAATCAACACCATGAGGCCAAATTGCAAAGATGTCGTCAACATATCTCCACCAGACAACCGGTTTGTTTATACAATTTTGAACATGTGTGTTCTCAAAGTTCTCCATAAATATGTTGCTTAAAATTGGTGATAATGCAGACCCCATAGCCATACCAAAATCCTGCTGATAGAACTCATTGTCCAATTGAAAATAGGTTGTTTTTATACACAGTATTAAAATAATTCCATTATGCTATTTACACTTAATTTAGTTCTAGTTTCCAAATTATTATCATTTAGCAACCTGTCTTTAACTATTTTTAATGTTTCATCTACCGGAACATTGCTAAAGAGGCTAACTACATCAAAACTAACCATCAGGTGTGATTCATGAATATCGTTTTCATAAATTTTTTCTATGAAATGTTTACTATTTTTAATATATGAATCGGTATTTCCAGATAATGGATCAATAATTTTAAGTAAAAATTTTGCCAAATTATGACATGGTGAATTAATAGAACTAACAATTGGTCTTAAAGGAATATTTTGTTTATGTGTCTTTGGTAAGCCATAAAAATGAGGGGGCTTACTATGATGTGGTGTAAGTTTCCTTCGTTCAAAATCATTAAATTCATGTTTGTATTTAAACAAAGTTCTGTAAATTTTGCTCTCTATTGATTTTGTTGGATCTTTGTTTAGTTTTGAGTAGGGTCCCTCATTTACAAGAGTCATGATTTTTGTGTTATATATATCTTTATCTATAATGACTGTGGCATTACCTTTGTCTGCTGGCAATATTTTTATGCTTTCATCGCGTTTTAAAGAATAGTAAACATTTCATAGAAAAAATTTATGAAACCGATATTCATGAATCACACCTGATGGTTAGTTTTGATGTAGTTAGCCTCTTTACCAATGTTCCGGTAGATGAAACATTAAAAATAGTTAAAGACAGGTTGCTAAATGATAATAATTTGGAAACTAGAACTAAATCAAGTGTAAATAGCATAATGGAACTCTTAACACTGTGTATAAAAACAACCTATTTTCAATTGGACAATGAGTTCTATCAGCAGGATTTTGGTATGGCTATGGGGTCTGCATTATCACCAATTTTAAGCAACATATTTATGGAGAACTTTGAGAACACACATGTTCAAAATTGTATAAACAAACCGGTTGTCTGGTGGAGATATGTTGACGACATCTTTGCAATTTGGCCTCATGGTGTTGATTTACTAGATAGTTTTTTAGAAAATATAAATAGTAAGGAACCGTCTATTAAATTCACATTAGAAGTAGAAAGTAGGAATGAACTACCGTTTTTAGATGTTTTAATTAGAAGGATAAATAATACAATTGAAACAAGCGTTTATAGAAAACCAACACATACTAATAGATATCTAAATTTTAACTCAAATCAGTCAATAAATGTTAAAAGGGGTGTTGTAAAATGTTTATACGATAGGGCCAAAATAATTTCATCTAATAATGAAATATTAAATAACGAGAAAAAATTTATCAAAGATGTTCTAGTACAAAATCAATATCCTGAAGCCTTTGTTGATAGAGTTTTCATAAATGTTGAAAATAGGGACAATCAGGTACGACAAAAACCTGAACGTCATTATACAGCAATAATTCCTTATGTATACGGACTATCGGAAAAGCTACGCCGTATAGGTGACAAATTTGATGTTAGGACGATATTTCAAACGGGGAACACTTTAAGATCTATTTTAACAAAAACAAAACCGATAAACAGGGAGCAGAATTCAAAAAACTGTATTTACAATATCCCGTGCGAATGTGATAAATGTTATGTGGGTGAGTCATCCAGACCTTTCAGTGTGAGGTTGGATGAGCACAAGAATTACATTAGAAAGAATGAAATTCAGAAATCAAAGATTTGTGAACATGCTTGGGAAAACGGACATAGAATAAACTGGGACTCGGCAAAAATTTTAACAAAAGAAACAGATACCAAAAAAAGAAAAATTAAAGAATCAGCAATAATCTTATTAAATGAAGATAAGTGCGTATCGAATTGTTCTGTAGATATTTGTACAACCTGGCTACCAATGTTAAAAGAAGAACTTAACAAACTCAACATTATCTAAAAAATATCATCAGTTCTATGTTCTGTGTAAGTAGTAAGTATCTATGGAAATAACATAAACAGAATCTTAAAGCTGTGTATTTGACATACACGGCAAAATAAGAGTTCTTCAAAAAAATAGCTTTGAAAACGGAAAGAGATTACTTTCCGAAACGTCAGCAAAATATATTATTTTTGTGTTTATTCCGATTTATATTATTTGCAAAACATAACCTCTGACTTTTCCTTTGGCGTAAACGTCACGGGCGCAGAGGCCTTTTTTCCAATAATTCTATTATTTTGTAGATTCGGTGATTTGTTTTGAAGAGGATAATAGTACGTGTGGTAGAAAACCCAAATAATAGGAAAGGATATTCGTAGAATGCCACAAATAACTTTCAGACAAATCACACTAATAAGTCCATTTTCATCAATTCATAATGGTATACTTTTTGTCTTTCTATATGTTGAATTAATGTATCAGATGTAGTAAGTAGGTGTGTCAATGGCAGCTTGCATTTGATTTTTTTGGATCTTATTACTAATTAAAATTGAATATTGATTCAATCAATCAAATTTGCTATCTCGTATTTTTCAATTCTGAACAATTTTTTTTGCTATAAAACTTTTTATTACTGGAATTTTTCAGTTTTACACATTCCTAGAAGCTCATAAGGTATTATCTTTGAAGTGTACAAGTCAACTGATGATAAGACAATAAATTGGCTTGGCATGTACACAGAAAATTAATAAAAAAATTGTTCTTTGCTAAAAATAATAAAAATCATTGAAATATATAGTAACTCAAACTTACACTCCCGTGGACTGTAAAACTTAAATTTTTTGTTTTTTATTAAGAAAAATAATCCTTAAATTAGATTTTTATTAAATTTAGTTCTTTTAAGATAATAGTACAAAGATTTGAGCAACTGTTTTAAAGCAATGATCAAGAATAGAAAAAAGAACGGCACATACTTTAGTACTCAATTTCTGTGTACTACAATCCATTGGAATTTGTAAAATACCAAAAAAGCTAGAAATAAAATTAGCATCTGAATGGGGAGAGTTTACAACAATTTTTAGCCAAACACTTGTAACATAAACATCAAAGACATACTTTAAAATTAATGCTAGGAATGGGGCACTTGGAGAATAGTGCACGCTGCAACAGTCACATTTACGTATGTGTTAATAAACAACCATCTTTCATTATCGAACAATTATTGTTCACGTTAACACTGTCTTACTGAATTCTGACACCGACTATCGACAAAAATGTTTGCCTATTCTTCAACGAAATCACAGGTACCAATGTATAGCTTAGCAATATGTCTGCAGCAAATTTCTCAAAATAATCTATAAATAAGGCACATTCTAACTTTTTAGTTACTGAGTAGAAGATTTTTATGTTAAAAACTGACGTTGTATCATCTTCGAGACCTTGCCTCAGCTTTTGCAGAGTATAATCCATGGCTTCTTTAAATATTTCAATGTTAAAATTAATTTCGTTTTGAGGATGATCGATGCGACAAAGGATCGCTGCAACATTGTTTTCATAATTCCAACGTCGGAATATTGAAATTGAATAGTTATTCACGCATCTTCCTCTTTCTTCATCTGAAACACAAATGCTACAAATAAATAAATAAATTTTCACTTTGAATAAAGTAGTTCATAGTTTCCCAAATTCAGCGATTGGCCTTGGTAGCGGAAATAGGCCGACGTTAAATAAACGATTTAAAAAAAAAGTTTCCCAAATACAAACCATTGAGAACATTTTTTACCAACCGATGCAATTAGTGCAACATATTTAAGCCCTGAAAATAGGCAATCTTGTGTACATGAAATCATAGCGTGTTCGGTGGAAAGTAGGGTTGGAAAAAACCAAGGATTGTAAACAAAGAGGATGGCCAGATCCCTATGCTTCAATGTTCGCCACTTCCCAGCGAGCTGTGACGTCACCGTGAGGCCTGGAGAGTTTTGTTTACATTCGTTTCTCCATGTTTGGTGGTTTGATATCGGTGTTTATTTAATCTATTGTGTTTGTTATTTCGTTTTGTGTTTTATACGTTTTTTAAATTATAAAAACCTTTTTTAGTATAGTGATCTCGCCAATTGTCGTGTGTGCAAGGATTTATACTATTTCGAACTTTTTAAGATTTCAAAGACAATTATTGTTTTATAGTAATTTTGTATATATTTGTGTAAGGTAAAAGAGGCTTCAGATTTTATTTATCAAATTTACATATATGTTATTTTCAATTATAGACCTAAAGGAGAATGCCAGGTATAAGGTGTGCGATTTATGGGTGTAATAACACTTACTCTACAAAGAAGAGTACTGGGCAAAGTATAAGTTTTCATATTTTCCCGAAATCCAAAGATCTGGTGTCCCAAACTATGAGAGGCGAGTGGATAAACAGATGTAAAAGTCAGAATAAATTTAACCCAGATACAAGTAGGATTTGCTCAGTTCATTTTGGGGAAAATGATTATGAACGAGACCTACAAAATGAATTACTAGGTAAAAATTTGCATTTCTCATATACTTGTATACCTTTACATATGTTTTAGGGTTGCATGACACTACGTGGAATTTATAAAGAATTTAATAAAAATCTATAGGATCACATAACTTAAATTATATTTCATGTCTTTCGGGTTGACTGAGATGTTATCATTTAAGTTGTCATCCTACGGTTCTCTAATAAATTTTCTATAAAATTTCACATAGTTAGTGTCATACAGCCGTAACATAAAATTGAAATTACATTAACTTTTGTTTTAGGGCTACCTTTGAAAAAGACGGCAGTTCCTACAGTGGGAATAAATACTGTAACGAAAACTAACTTAGCTCGGTCTGATAGGCTTTCCACGAGAAAAAGAAAACAGGAAGGAGCTGAGCTCATAACTACTGTGCCTGATAGCAGTAAGCGGTCAATTACGGACGCAAGTTAACATCATAGGCGTAGAGGTTTTTTCAATAATATTCTGTAGTTTTGTAGATTCTGTGATTACTTTTAGAAGATATATATGTGGTAAAACCCCAAAGAGGAAAGAGTGTTAATATATTTCACAATTAATTTTAATATATTCTTGTTTAAATTTAAATTACTTTTATATTTTATTTAGCATATATGCCATTATATAAAAGGTTCTATTCATGTAATATTTATAACATATACAGTACAATTCCCGATAATATAAAGATATAAATAAAAATATATAATAAAAAATAAATATATATATAATAAATATATATAAATAAGTTAAACCATATCAAATGAAGAAATTAATTTTCTCAGGCGGTTTTAATAGTTCATAATCACTAAATTACAATATACTAATTTATTCATTAATTATATCTACATTTTTATTTCTTTTAGGACCAAAATATGTAAAACATACCTATTTTCTTTAATATGATTTGTAATCATTTAGTTAGTCTTTAATTATTTTTTGTTTGTTTGTACGTAGATACGTATATTTGCATGCATGAGTATTATAGTTGGCTTTTTCGCTCGGGTGTAAGAGTACTTCTTATATTGTATATAAGAAAGCAAACTCTGCCACTTGGTAATAAATATGTACGTTAAGTTGTTTGTGTTCAGTTTCTCTGTAAGCATGTATCAATTCTTTATTATCAATAAAGACTATCATTATTATTATTATTATATATCTACCTATTGCCTTTAGTATAATTCTTAGTTACTACTTTAACTTATATGGTAAGTAGGTATTTTAATTTGAGTTTTACATTATTTGTTTTTGTGATGGATATAAAAATTATAAAATAATAAAGCTTTATATTTAAGTTTTTTTCATTTTATTACCATATTTATGTACAAGAATCATTGAAAATGTCATATTCCTTAATCATTTCAATAAATTGTATGTGTGCGTTGATATTATAAAGAAAATATGCTCTCCTACACGTATTTTAAATGGAAATGCGTTGAAAGAGGCCTCACGACTATGTCACAGCAATGGCGGCGTCGCGCTGGCAGATTTGGTCGATCTGGCCATCCTCTTTGTTTACAATCCATGGGAAAAAACAGTTTTTTTTTCATTTTAAACAAAAACTGGTTTTTGTTACAAGTTACCGTATCTGCTACTACTACTTGACGATAGATGGCGCTCTTAAACGGATTTTACTGCACCTACAAATAAAACGCTCAAATTTAGTGCCTGCAGCCTCTGGGTCACTGACCATATGAGACATCATGATTCAATCTGTGTATTTTATATTTTATAAACTATTATAACATAAAGGCGCTTATAGTTATTTATGTACACTATCGTATACCATTGTGAGGCCATCATCAGCACTTTTCCACAAACCCTAAAATAATACATTTGTTTGAAACATTTTGTTTTAAACAGGTCAACCCTGGGAAAGGGTCTGATTGGGTGTCCATGTGCATTCTGCTCTCAAACAAAATGTAATTTTATATCAACGCTTTCTTTTTTTGTTTTTTAGCGCAACATATATAGATATAAATCTAAAAATATTCACACTGCCTTTCTTCGTCGTCACAAATCTGATTTTTTTTTTTTTTTAAATGGTTTTTCGCGTATATTTAAAAAGAAATTATAGTGTTTCCTTCTTGAAGCATGTCCCTACAGTTTTGAAGAGTTTTTACTAAATTCCAGAATATCTCAATAGTCCTTATATAAAATAATAATCAATTTGTCTCTGCAGAGTATTGTTTTATGTGTACCGTATTTTTATGTATTATATATTCTGTGTATTATTACTATCTATGTTATATACATGACAATGGACTCAATTAGCTGTGATGTCACAACTTATGCAACCAGACATACTACTGTCATAGAAATTTTGATCCCGTCGAATGACATTGGAATTTGAGCCTTATTACCTTATTCATAAAGACTATAAATTATGATGCTAAAACATTGCTTTACATTTTATTGAATTTCTCGATTGAAACAAATATATAAGAACTTCCAGTGCCAATCTCATACACATAAGATATGTTAAAATATATGTATTTATATAAGATTTAATAAATCTTTAATTTTATTTTAATAATGCCAAATATAAAACGGCAACAGTTTCCTCCAATGGGAATAAAGAATGTGAAAATTTAAATTACGTGGCAGAATGCAATGCAATTGCAGCTAATTTCAGTACTATTGTTTGAATTATTCACATTTACGGTTCATAACCTAATCTTTCTTTCTGTAATCAAATTTTATATTCATTTTAAATTGTTTGAACTATGGGTTTATGTTCTTTGTAGAAGTCAAATATTGTACTCATACTTACAACTGTTTTTTTTAGAAATTTCTTAGATGTACTTACATATACCAAAATACTTATTTATAAAATATTAAATTAGAAATTCAAAAGTTTTGAGACATATCTGTTATCTGTACGAGGTTATAAACTGACAGAGCAAAATGTAAAACTAACTTGAAGTTAGCAGCAATGACGTTTTTGTATTCTCAATTCTTATTGGAGGATACTATAATTCATATGTAATATCAATTTATTTTATTAAAAGTTAATTTCTTCTAATGTATTTTACTTTACTTTTACTTCCACATACTTTGTGAATGTCAATTAGTTACTGAAAGGTCTTAAATATTTTCTGTGAGGCAGAAATAAAATGAAATTCTGAGCTATGTTTTAACCCTCTTGATAATAGTCCTTATTAACTAGAGCATTAAGAGTCAAGTTCCAGTGCATTAATTTCGCCCTATTAACGGTATGGCAGTAGTATGTTGGGTTGCCTAATACGTGACGTCGCACTAATTGAGTCCATTCCAATACTTGTAAAAGTCTGATGGAAATAAAGATTATTATTATTAAGTGTGGACAAAATGAGGATTAAATAAAATAATAGACCAAATCCCATTACTGTGATACAAGATATTAAACAAAAACCTCCCTACCTTTATTTAGAATGGATAGTTTACATTGAAGTGCGCTGTATAAATATTTTAGTTGGATAAAAGCATCAGTAAAAATTTATATATACAGTACTGGCAAGTACAAAATGTATCCCTATAATAAGATAGAAAGAAATATAAATAGCAAAATAATGTACATGAAAGAAAGTGATGTATCAACATTGACAACATCAGTTCAGCAAATATTTTAATGTTTCACTTGCTAAAGAGGTAAATCACAACAGCGTAGGTTAAATCTGTTTCTTTTCAGCGCATTATTTGGCCTTTTTTCTTCTATCTTACAGAGGTATCAGTTCAATATTTTTACCTGCTATTACTGTATAAGTCATGTCAAACTACCTTGAAATTTTGCAGCCCCAATTTGCTGATAAATGAAATTTAAGCTGGTATTGCATGTATGATGGTGGGTGCTGTAATAAAGATTATGCGCATTCAATTTCAACTTACATTCAAACTGATTGTTGTGTTTGTGCGCCCATACGTGCCATTCTACTAAAGCGTTTCTTGGCAAACCAGTAACAACAACGTAATCAACTATAGCATTGTTGGTTCTTTCTTCCCAAAGTTTCCTGGAAGGTTCTACATACGATATGTTGGTGACATAACAAATACCCTAAAAAGTATATATTTACATAGAATGAGAGAAAACAATATAATTAATAAAATTATGTCAAAATATGCCACACCACTATTAAAATGCTCAATTAACATTTTTTTATTTTTATTTTAAGAATCTCATTTCAAATTTTGTGTCAATATTCAAAATGATTGTAAAGATGAGATTAGGAGCAAGACTGGGAAAATGTAGATAAAACGTACCCATGAGTATAATATCAACGTGTGAAAATTTGATAATATCATATTGGGGTACAGACCGCAATATGAGGAACAGTTTATAAGTTTAAGATCACGTTCAGAAGTAAAGTTTTCCAATTTCTACTACTTTTAAGCGTGAAAATATAATTGTTATAAGCTAAAACCCATATATTGGGTTCTCCTTAAGTAAGTAGTTTTAAAACTTTGATAAGAAGTATTCCTTTCTGTATTTGTGTATGACTGTGTGTGGGTGAATTTATAAAAATGGCAATGAGTGTTATTGCAGGTTGATATTATGCTTTGGGATCGCTAAATTTCAAGTCTCTTCTATTCTACTCTACATATTTGCCAGTGGTAAAAAATAACCATTAGCAAGTTACCAGTCGACAATTTTTGTCCAAATTTCAAGCCTAACCTTCATAATGACAATTAATAGTGATAACATTTTCCAAAAGTGGCAAGTTGTTAAGAAGACAAACTACTTTATATATTTTTTTAAATTTATATTTTAAGGGGGCGCACGAGTTTTCACAAAATATGTTTCACAGTAAAATTTAGTGTTGTTGAAAGTTTCTGTCCACAATGAGGAGTCCCAACGCTTCGTCATTCCATCTATAAGCAGAACCATTTTCACCTATCTACATATGTCCATATTATATTAGTACATGCCATCCATATATATCTTGTGAATCAAGGGAAGTGTAGCACTAGATTCATTTGCATTTATGTTTACTTCATAAAATATAAAACATCTGCTTAATTTATATTCTGTGATTAAGCTCCTAAGAAATAGTTAGCCTACGGTCACACCACCTCCATGTGCACAACGTTCTATTTCCATTTGCCGTTTTAGTAGCTGCCACCAACTAAATTCGTAAATAACCTCTCTGTGACATCATGTACACAACCGGTCCAAGTTGGAACCCATACCGCTCTCCTATTTTCTTAATATCATGCCTATAAATATTACCATTAGCCGCTGCTGATAGGAACTTGTCAACTCAACTCCAAGAGATAGAGAACCATGAAACTTCATTTTGTTCGTTTTTTCCTTTTATTTAAATATTGCCAATGCAAAAAATATATACTGCCAATTGGCTGAAGTGCCTTGGTAATTGCCATTTGAAATTAACCAGTAAAAAACTTAATTTATATCTTTTCATTAGACCTACTACTGTCACTTGTTTGTTACCTTTATTCGATCCTGTATTTATTTCAAAAAGCCATTAAAAAGGATTTGTACAAATGGCTAACATATTTTCACACAAACGTTTTCCAAACCTGTTCTGTAATGCGCTAATAATTATAGCTATATTCCTAGAATTCCAAATGGGAAAAGTTTACCGTTGTTTACCAGTAGTGCAACATGTGGCGAAAAAGTATATAGTGAAATATAAACTTGGTATTGGCGTTCTAAGCAGCTTATATAGCTATATTGAATTTTTTTTAACAATATGTTTTTATATTTCTTTGCTTATGTGTTTGTTAAAAATAGTTGTATGTACATTTTTTAAATTTACTTCATCAATCATTTAATTGTTTTTAGTTATTACATTATCTCATGTCCTCAATGGTGGAAGAACTAATTTAATTCTATTTTACTGGTCAATAAAAACACAGTATGCAACAACATCGAATTAAGAAAACTTCATTTTTTCCATAAACTTGGTATATATGAGAACAATGTTAAATCTGGATTGGGTCTCAAAGGGTTAGTGGAAAACTGTCGCCAATTAATATTGCTGGCAAAGGTTTGAAACCTTCCATGGGACATTGAAGTAGTTTCCATAAACACTGAACACTAGACTCGATGCTTTGACCAATAAGTCATGATCTTATGAAGGTGACTTCGACAGTCTGATCATTTCCAAATGATGCCAATTTAGTAGGCATGTGTTTGTGTGAAAACATTCAGTCGTCACTTGTGAAACTGGCATTAGATATTAAAACTCACCTGGACTACGTCTCTCAGGGTAAAATTTAGATCAATGGCCTTCAGCAACCTCCTCAGGTGTCTCAAAGCCAGTTGACACTCAGACTTGATGCCCCCTGTAACCATTTCCATGCTGCCAGGTACCAGACCAATCTGACCGGCCAAGTGGATAAAATTCCCCACTCTCACGCTCTGACTATAAGGGCCTATATTAGCAGGAGCCCAATGAGACCTACTTTGAACATGCATAGTTTTTCTGAAATAATTTAATTCAGTTTCAAAAGGCCCTAATTATTTTCTAAATTTCCACCTTTCAGTCAGGTTATCACCAGAACTTTTAGATGGTTGCCTCCATGATAAAGCTTCGATTCTGACTGGACATACCTGATCGAATGGTACTTGCACACAAGCTCTACTGGGAGGATTCGCATGATTAAACATATTAACGTATAACTTATTTAGCTCGGCATATTGAGACATGTTGCCTATGAACATGCTTAAAGAACATACGTCTTCTATAGAGTGTTCGTTTCTTGACAATATAGCTGGAAAATGGTAAATTAATCGTAAAACATTATAAATAACACTTATCAGTATATAGTAGAAGAAATAGATTTAAAAAAAAAGTATAGGCTACTACTCCAATGTAAAGACTTGAAACCTTTTGCATTATGTTAAGTTTCGGCAACATGAAATGTATACCTTTGAAAATTAGTGCACTGCGCACCTTCACTCACTCACTCCAATTCAATAACTCGCAAGATTTTCAACGAAATTGGCTAAAATTCATATCATGGGGGTTTTTGGGATAGCTGATTACGAATACGATGTAAAAATTTGAAAATTCAAAATTGTAAGAATTAATTCCTAATTTACTAAAAAATATGCAGAGTAAAAAAGTGTTTAGAATGCCATTTTGCATAAGAATACACCATTTTGGTAACCATATTATTTAAACCCTTTCGCTTCTCCCCCATGGAAAACCTCCTGCGCCTGATACTTTTGCAACATTGCGATAAAAACATTTAAAATTTTTTTTTATTATAGTTTGATAATATTCGACCAATAAAGTTGAAATAACAAAAAAAAAACCCTAATCGTTTCCCCCTTTGCTGGGGGTGAGCATAGAATGACCTCCCAAAAAATACGATTTTTCCTAAATTTTTACTACAAACTGATGGAGGAAAAAATCTTTTCTCTTATGCAAAATCGTTTCTAAATTCTAAACACTTTTTTACTCTAGGCATTTTTCATTGAAATCAATAAAAATTAAAAAAGCGATTCAAGACGATAAAATGGAAGGGTTAATTGATTGTAGTTCCAAAATTTGTATTCTGATGAAAAATGGCATTCTAATCATATCTTTTCCTTTTATGTATGGGGTAAAAATCAATACTAACGGACAATTTCGCGTTTTGAAAATGTAATTTTTTTGACTACCATGTTTGCCTATGAGGGCAGAACGAAAGGGTTAAGGACTAATATTTTTAAAATGATGTATTCTTATGCAAAAACGTATTCTAAACATTTTCTTAATCTTTACATTTTTCTTAAAAATTAATAGAAACAGCGTACATATATTTTGTTCTAAAAAGACGTTTATGAAGACACATTTAATCCTTCCACAAAATTGATTGAAATTAGGTTAAGTTAATTTAAGTCACACATATTTTTTTATCGCTTTTTTTATTTTTATCTCTGACTATTGCTATACAATTTGTAATTGCCCATAAGCAAAATAAACGAATTTGAATTTGACCAAAAATGAAATAAAATGTTGAAAATTCTCTGACATGTTCAACAACAATACAGAAATTATATATAAATTCTACGGACCTAAAAAATTATTTTCACCCTTAGGTAGTCAAAAAACATTTTTTTTTTTTCAAAACGAAATTTTACGCTTTTCCGCACTTTAAACATGATTTGAATTACGTTTTAAGGGTGTATATCCATTATTACTGATAATTTGCTAAAAATAGACACTATTAGTAATATTTCCATATCTCTTCCTATTAGTTTGTAGTAAAAATTCAGGAAGAATCGTATTTTTTTGGAAGGTCACTCTTATGTTCACCCCCAGCAAAAGGTTGAAGCGATTAGGGTTAACTTTTTTGGTTATTTCAACTTTATTAGTCTAATATTATCAAACTGTAACAAAAAAAATTTAAAAAGTTTTTATCGCAATTTTGCAAAAAAAAGCGTCAGGCGCAGGAGTTTTCTATAGGGGGAAAGCGAAATGGTTAAATAATGTGGTTATCAAAATGGTGTGTTCTTATGCAAAATGGCATTCTAAACACTTTTTTACTCTACATATTTTTCTGTAAAATCAATAGAAACCGCATAAATCAGGAATTAATTCTTAAAATTCGCCATTTTAAATTTTCACGTTGGATTCGTAAACAGCAACCCCAAAAATCCCCATTATACGAATTTTAGCTGATTTCGTTGAAAACTTTGCGAGTTATTGAAAAAATAGAGGCTGCAATCCCCTCAGGGTGAGTGCACTAATTTTCATGTTGCCGAAAATTAACATAATGTAAAAGGTTTCGAGCCTTTACATTGAAGTAGTAACGATTAAGAAGTAAATGTATTAATATTCTTTCCTATTATTTGGGTTTTCTACCACATGTATTATTATCCTCTTCAAAACAAATCACCGAGTCTACAAAATAATAGAATTATTGGGAAAAAACCTCTGCGCCTGTGACGTTTACGCCAAAGGAAAAGTCAGAGGTTATGTTTTGCAAATAATATAAATCGGAATAAACACAGAAATAATGTATTTAGCTGACGTTTCGGAAAGTAATCTCTTTCCGTTTTCAAAGCTTTTTTTTTTTTTGAAGAACTCTTATTTTGCTGTGTATGTCAAATACACAGCTTTAAGATTCTGTTTATGTTATTTCCATAGATACTTACTACTTACACAGAACATAGAACTGATGATATTTTCTTTTATATAATGTTGAGTTTGTTAAGTTCTTCTTTTAACATTGGTAGCCAGGTTGTACAAATATCTACAGAACAATTCGATACGCAATTGTTCTGTAGATATTTGTACAACCTGGCTACCAATGTTAAAAGAAGAACTTAACAAACTCAACATTTTATAAAAGAAAATATTGTTATGTGCTGCCCTCTAACAGAGAGGAGAGTTGTAATTACTCCCTGGCCAGAAGGGTGGCGCCATCTGTGGGCCAACTGGCGAACCACCATTTAGTAGTGCCTAAGAAAATTATAGAGAATTCCAGTATATTCTGGAAAGTTCTACAATGATATTCTGGACATTCCAAGTGGGTATATAAAGAGGTGAGTCCAACAGATGAGAACAGTACAGTTTAGTGAAGTATAAGGAACAGTTCAGTTAGTATCCAGTACAGTTCTGGAGTTTTTAGGTTAGACAAGAGTTGACAAGTTTAGGAAGAAAAGTACATACATAGTGTTTTAAAAGTAGTGAAATTATATTAGATTAAGTTATTATTAGTTGTGTGATTTTTAAGTATTTGCTAGTGTAATTTTAGTGATTAATAAAATCAGTGGTTAGTGAAAATTCTTGTTGCAAGTTATTTAAACCCACAGTGTTTACTGAAAATTGTAAGCACGTAACAATATCATCAGTTCTATGTTCTGTGTAAGTAGTAAGTATCTATGGAAATAACATAAACAGAATCTTAAAGCTGTGTATTTGACATACACAGCAAAATAAGAGTTCTTCAAAAAAAAAAAAGCTTTGAAAACGGAAAGAGATTACTTTCCGAAACGTCAGCTAAATACATTATTTCTGTGTTTATTCCGATTTATATTATTTGCAAAACATAACCTCTGACTTTTCCTTTGGCGTAAACGTCACGGGCGCAGAGGTTTTTTCCCAATAATTCTATTATTTTGTAGATTCGGTGATTTGTTTTGAAGAGGATAATAATACTTGTGGTAGAAAACCCAAATAATAGGAAAGAATATTCGAAGAATGCCACAAATAACTTTCAGACAATATTTAAATGTATTAATTTCCTTTACTAATATCACATAGGTGGAAAATAATTTTAAACAAGTACACCAACAAATATTACACCTAATACCGACTTCTTAAATAATTCAATAGGCTAAATGACCAAGACCCTTCTACTTATTTTTATAATTTTTTGTAGTAAAATATTTTAACATTATAGTGACCTATGTTAATATACAATGTTAATATGGAAATTTACATTTATAAAAATATGAAAAAAATCTAATATAGACCTTTTACCAAATCAAATAATGTATCTGTGCATACCTACACTTTAAAATACTCATAGCTTCTTCCATAGCTTCACAGGCATCCGATGAAGTACCTTGAATCCCACCCATCCATAACCATCCATCTTTACTTCTAAAGGAGACTGGTTTTTGTGCTATGGGTGTGGCAAAATAATCTATTTTATCATTAAATGAATTTGTTTGGATTTGTTCCTCTTTGGATTCGTCTGAAATGCAATAACAAAAATTCATGCAACTTCTTTGTCCAAATTTCATTGTGGTGTCTGTCATATTTGAAAGTCATCTAGTGATGTGCAATTTTCGCTGTCTCTTTTATGCTTGGACAATTATTATTGTCAATTGTATATTGAGTGTGAAAAAATTTACCACAACAAATTAGTACAGGAACTTACCTATTTCAGGTTCAGTCAATTCAAAAGCTTCCTCTCCTTGATCTGTAACATAACCATCACTGTCTTTTAATGGTAAACCTTCTAAGCGACTGTGCAAATCTAAAGCTGGTAGTTTTACTTCTAAAGCTAATTTTTTTAATTTTAGATATCCTACAGGTGCAATTGGATCGTTAGAGTGTAATATCACATCAGAATCTTCACTAAAAAATATACAAATTAAAATGATGTACAGTTAAAAATTGGGCATGTTTTTTATATCATGCTTTTATATTGCCACGCTACATAGGGAAACAGCAAATTCAAGAGTTAGTCACATCTTGTCTTTAGAGAAATGTGTAATATATTTTAATGCTGAAATGATATTTACTGACATTTGAATGTGTTATTTATAATGCATAAAACTAAAGAGAATTAATTTAAATGCTTTACTAGACCGCACTCCTTCATATGCAAAATGCATATAGAAAAATATCATATTATTAAGTATGACTGATGGTCGAGAGGTAAGCGCACTTGCCTCTAAAAAAGTTCCGGGTTCGATCCCCAGCCGTGGCAGTGGAAAATACTGTGAGAGGGATTCTTCCACTATACACGGATACTGGGTGTGTGTCCCTTGTCTCCAAATGTATAGCCCCCTCCCACACGAGGCTCTTCTAGAGCCTTCCGGGATAAAGGGGGTCGTCATTATCTGTGGTGGTGTATTCAGTAGGTATGGAAATAATATTGAGTATGTGTTTAACCAGTTTATTCGGCATTTAGGAAGTTGCATAATTGAGTGAAATTTTATAGATGTCTGTCTGTTTCAACCTTTTAATTAAGAGGCATGTTTTTATGCACTTTTTCAAAGGGCTGTAACTCTCCCAGGAGTTTAGGATATGTTAGACACACAGGAACTATTTTTAAAATTTTTGATGAAGTAGCTACTTCTATTTTATAAACAGCATATTGTTTCATATAATCAACAGGTGATTTTAAGTACAAGTAATATTCACCTCCAATAGATTGATTACTTCTCTATTAACAGACGAAAACAAGTGCCATGACCTGTAAATAAGTGTCGTAATTGTATATGTCCAAGTTCTAGAATATCATTTTAATGTGTCACTGTGTTTAGAAAAGTGTGCGGTAACAATTTTGTTTCTAATAAAACGTGAGCTGTCAGGTAGTTGTAAAATAACCTGTGTTATTTAGTTACTTTTGTGTGTTTTGCATATTTTAAACAAGCTTTCAATATTTTTCATGTTTGATGCAATTTTGAATTAACTGCTTTTGGGCAATTTTAAACAACTTTAATTAGCAAAATTTTCAAATAAAAAGATGCCTAATATGATTAATTGGATTATTTCACTTTACTCTGGTATTGCAGGTGGCTCTGTATTTGTAAGGGGGAAAATGTGTTTGTGGGCATAAGTATATCCTAATGTGTTGTACAATATGAAGAAGAATTTGATTCATATTTTTAAAAAAACTATAGGGGTGTTACACTTGTTGCGTGTTTACCCCCTCCAGTAAATACCCTGTAGGTTCGATAAATTGCAACAACAATTTTCACAAACTACTACTTTATTGATCACTTAAATTACACCAATTATTCCTTAAAAATAACACAACTAATAATAACTTTAATCTAACATAAATTCACTATACTTTAAATCACTTTATTTATTTCATCTGATAATTTTTGTCAACTCATATCTAACTCTCCGTATATCAGAACTGTACTGTATACTGAACTGAACCGTCTACTGGATTCACCTCTTTATATACACACTTGGAATGTACCAGAATCTCATTCTAGAACCTTCTGGAATATGCCGGAATCTTCTACAGTTTTCTAGGCACTAAATGGCGATTCGCCAGTTGGGCGACTAATAACATCTCTCTTCGTTAGAGGTCAGCACATAACACACTGTTAAATGTGAAACGCTTTATGTAGTATTTTATGTATTCTAATATTTATCATGTCACCCGTCACCCACTCAAATTCCAATATTAATGAAATGAATTTGAAATAGAATTAAATATTTATTAATATTTTTTTGACGAGTAGAAAATTTAAACTAGTGATTCAAACAGTAGAGTAGCAACGTCGATCTTCATCAGGAATTTATTTAAAGTAATGTAAAAATTGCTTCATTAACAATTTTCGGGCTCAAGAAAATAATCTAAAAAGGGCCACCAATTTTAAAATGCAGCTAAGCTCTAGGGTACGTACCTGGCGGTAAAGAATTCTTTACTCAAAAGCACACAAAATGAGTGGGATAAGTGACATTTAATACACGGTCGTTGTCAGCTAATTCTTTGCCAATATAAAAAAGTTATTAGGGAGGAGCATATAGCAATACCTTAACCATAAAAAAGCATTATGAGTGCTTATTAAAATTTGCCGCTCCCGCTGACAGTCGTCAAGGCTTTACTTTCAGTTTCAAATAATAAATCAAAGATTCAAGATATTTGTTATAGTGTATAGTAATGCAAAAAAAATAGACTAAATATTCTGTTACCTATTCCATCATTTCTACTTGCACGCCAGCCTAACCATTGTATATGTTGTTAATTTAAATTTCAAAAAAATTATTATTGCTATACTTTCTTATTTGGACTATGAGGGAGTTATACATGCTTGGTTAAGTGAAAACAATAAGCCTACGACTTACTCTCCCTAAAGAAGGTTGTACAAAAAAGATATAAAATAAAAATATACTCACATAACTATTCTACTCTTAAAAAGTGGACAATCTAAAGTTAAAGTTTCATACTCTCCCCCCTCTCCGCAAACATTTAGACCATATTTCTCATGCATTGCAAGCAAGTGGGGCTGCAATAAACTCAAAGATCTTCCTAAGTGTTTGGGTTCTAATCCTAAGGCAGCTACTTTTATTACAATTGCGTCTACTTCGCACTTTATCATCTCATCCAGGAGTACTTCTTGGTTTCGTTGCCACAGGTACGCTAAAGGAATTAGGCCTAACCGTATACATCTAAAATGGATATATTAATCTATCTAAATTGGATAAATAAAAACAATATATATCTGGTAAATTATTAATTTTATCTCTTATGGAAAATTGATGAAGCTTATTATTTGTAAATTTTACTAAATTAAGCAAAAATGTAACACAAAAAAGGCAACTTTTAACACCAAATCTTGATGCATACACTACACTGCAATACACTACCTGACCTGTACATAACTATCCTACCAATTTAAAGAGTCGAGGTCACTGAGTATAACGTCAAAAGATCAAATGTTGCCGACAGAGTGTCGTATCTTTATAAATAATATTTATATATTTAATCTTTGTCTCTATTGGATGAAAAACGATCTTTAAAATCCCGAAATTATATACCGGGTAGCACAAATACTACGGTTTCATTACATTTGTCTATTTATATGTTACAAATTAACTTAAATGCTACGAGCTATGGCTATCGGGTATATAAAAGTAAGTAAAATAACAACTTACACATTTTCTACCCTAACTCTTTGATAATCAGATAAAATAGCACCAACAGAAACTGCTTCCACATCTATTTCGTTTTTAACTTGTTGGAGTAACAAATAGAGGTCTTCCACCTCGTCATTTTCGGATGGTTGATAAGTTTTACCCTTTTCATTAGAGATACCTAAACAAAAATGAACAGTATCTTCTATAACTTCTCAAGCTAGATAAACATTTGGAAATATTAATATTACAAAAACTTGGTTAGATTTAAATTATTTATGCTTTGCGCATGGATTTTTATCAGAAATAAAAGAAACTTTTTTGATGAGTTATTTCTGAGAAGTAACTAACCCTGTATCAGTTGCATCAATGATACAAGGACCTGATTTTTTTATTGCAGATGCCTCTACTCGACAATGTTTAATACAGAACAGAGTCCACCATCACTGAGTTATTTATAGTTTTACAAGTGTGATGGCAATTTCAGTTAATCAGTAAACAAAAGTTAGATATTCTGGGACTTTCCACATTTCCAAAGAATAGGATTAATATGAATTTCGTTTTTTCTTTATAACTAGAAACTGTTACAAGTATAATTTAAGAATATCTCATGCACATTGTAAACGTACTACTAACTTTTTATCGATCATTGACACTCGGAATAAACATATTCATTTTGTCCATCAAGAAGTATTGAAATTAGTTCCATATTTACCTAATGTATCTCTCTTATATAACGGCAAGTCTATCGCATCAGAAATTAGGTCTATAGCTTCGTGACCTACACTCTGGTACATATAACTGTCTATTTCCATTTTACTGTGCGGTACTAAATTTGCTAGTGCAACAATTTGGTGTCCGGCAGCTATGCACTGCATCATATTAAAGGTGCTGTCTTTACCGCCACTGATCAAAGCTACCACTTTCATCTTGTATCTCTAAAAGTAATAAACAAACACAAAGGTCAATTATTCCAGTGCGAACACAGGCAATAATTAATGTTAATAATTTAATATTACTACATTATTTATTTTTTAAACAATGCAAAATTAGCAAAATCCTCTACTTCTGCCTACCACATAGTATTATCAAAAATGAAACAAAACAAAATATGATACGGTATATTGAATAGCGATTATGGTCGTTAAAACTCACAATTTATCTAAATAAAACTAACTAAAGCGGAGATTTAAAGTAAATTAGTATAACTAAAAAATAAAATTAGGTTAGAAATAGGCACGACATGAAATGGAAAATAATTAAACAGCTGAATATTACCTCTACAGATAATACATTTACCTACAATCTATGCACATGCCAGGACAGCCTGTTAGTTACACATTGCCACTGCGTGCTGCGGCGCGCTGTAAAAATGTACATTCTTCTTCTTCTCCTCTACCGGTTTATCTACTGTCCTTGGGCGTCTACAATATACAAAAGAACCCATCAAGTTTTTGTAATCATGTATGGGGTTTTCAGATTTCTATGAGCCGAAGGTGTGGGCTTTAAAAGATTTTTGAAAGCTTTTAAGAGCGAGAGTGTTTTATGAGTATTTATTTTGATTTTAATCACTTTCTTCTTCTTCCACGAACTTTTATAAGAATTGAAAATAAAATATTCTTATGAAAGATTTATAAAAACTTTATAGGCATCTAAAAGGAATCATAAGCAAGTTTTTGAAAGATTTGAAATGTTCATTTCTTGATGTGCTTTTAAAAGTAATTATATTGTTATAAGTTCTTATAACAGGCGCACGAGTAAAAACGAATCTTTAATAAGAAGAAGTGAGTTTTCTACCATAAGTGAAGGGTTTATTGTTCTATAAAGGCCATAGTGTGATCTTAGGAAAAAGGCGATATACAAGTGCTGTTGGTGTATAAATAGGTCCATGAAAAAGTGCGTGTCATAAGAAAAATTTTCAAACATTTTTTTTGGACAAACGGTTCGTATGACCCCAAAATAGGGTTTCCTGAAAAAATCACGCAAAAATTCGAGGTTTCCGTTCTCCTTTAGAATTACCTATTTATAAAAGAAAAATTGCATTCACCACACTTAAAATTATGTATGCTCTCATCATATGATATAATATTTTTGCTTTCAAGTTCGTGTTTTTCCCGAAGATGGCGATTCAAATTGCTTTGATTGGAAAAGGATTTGTTGCATTTAACACAACACACACCCATTTTCAAAATCTTTAAATAAAATTTACCGGTAAACAGATTTTATAACCTAGTCTGAGTTTTAAAAATATCTAACTGGTCGAAGTATCTAACTAACCCACTGAACTCTATTACTGTAATAGAGTTTAGTGATATATAAATTCTTTGGAACTAACCTGTCAATAATATTTGGCAACGTCGGATCACGTTCACAGATCATTTGACAACTGTCCACAGATCACATACACGTATGTGATGTGTGCAACTGTCAAAAGAAAAGAACACCGAAACGCGTGTCTCGCGATAGTAATGTCCCGGCTGCTGCTAGATATGCGCATTCGGTCAGTTGAATTCGACTAGATTTTCGTATTGTATTGTTGATAATCTAATTTCAAGGCGCAAAAATATCTTGGCTGTGATTTGCATGCGCAATTGTTCAGTTGACGTCCGTCTAATTTTTACTTTCATAGATAGGAGATTTATATATAAGAAATTTACGTCTTTATATGTACGCTAGTTGTATGCCACAGAGCAGTCAGAGCACGTGTGTACACCACTCTTTCCTCTGTGTTATCACATTCAAAGAAGTTTTGTGTTTCTTTATCTTATTCTTCTTTGGTTGGATACTCAAAATAAAACATTACTTTAAGTTGCTTTATTTTTAATATGATTATATTTGATTAGTGATTTAAAAATGAAAAATTAACTTTTCATTTATATTTTCTCTGTTTATAGAAATGTCTGTAAATCTGGGAGAACAACCATCTCCTGATGGAAAATATTGATTTTCCATCAGTATGGCATATCATTTACATGCAGGAAAAAATCTAAGCATTCAATAAAATCACAATATTTGTGGGGAAGTTTGTATTCACTAAACAAATTGAAATGATCATTGAAAAACCTGATATATTAAGTATATCATGTTTTTCAAAGGTTAAGGCAAAAACCATGGAGAATCAACTCATCGCAATTACTTTTGCCTCCACGAAAATTCTACAATAGCCATTTATTTTTTGTTAAAATATTTATAGACAACTAATTCTTATGCAATTAATTAGTAACTGATTTATTTTATTGCTACCTATAAACACACATATTTCTTACTTATTCTGTATACTGTCCATGTAGAATGCCCTCCAGTCTTGAAAGTTAATTCCTTGCGCCTCGAAATTAGACAACCAACAATTCAATACGAATAAGTTGATGTCGGCTAGGCAGCCAAGTCAACCTCAACCTCAATTGAATGGTTGCGCATCTAACGGCAGCCGGGACATTCCTATCGCGAGACACTCGTCTGCTACGATAATAATATATAACCTTAAAATGACTTTTAACTCTCTGAACGACTTATATTTTCTTGACAAGGGGTAAGTATCTACAACCCAGTTATTATGCTTTTAAGTGAACAGAGAGTGCAACTTGATTATTACTTCACATGATTTGGCCACAGCCAGCGCAACACTGAAGAAAAGTGTACACTAAAACAAGTTCGATTTGTTTCAGGTTAATAATGGTACATGGAAAAGAAATTTGAATGGTATTATACTCGGTAAACAGCTGTTGGATCGGTTTACACTATTGATTAACAAATTCGTGTCGCTGGCCTAAAAAGTTGAAACGTGAAACGTTGATTGTCCCTCAACAGTTGGTATATTATTGTGCCCTAGGTAGTAACCATGAAAAAAATTGCGTAGGGCTTGGCCCTCTCAGCTGATAGTCGGATATGGAATGAGCCTCAAAAAGAAAAAAAATTGGAACGTATTCACATTACATAGGCAGGTTTTATTGATAATATTTCCACTGGGCTCAAGCGGTCCCCATGGGATGGAGCTAATAGTTTTCTTTGAAACTTCCTGCCTGGGGTTGGTTTAAGTCAAGAAACAAGCTGGCCTACGTGCCTTATAGGCTTTGGTTGGTTTGGCATGATGTCTGACAATCATAAAAATTCCAATAATGGCTTACACTATTCGATAGTTGTAATTAAATTTGTGGGTATGTATAAAAGACCTGGAATGAATTATTTTCCAGGAATATTTGAACAAGTGCGAGAAGAAATTAATAACGTTCTTATACGGTCCCACTCAAGGGGGTAATCACTCATGAAGTATATTGACCACCTTTGTGTGAAGTTTTTGAAGCATTTAAAATAGAATTTCTTTTATTTAAAAATAGCTACCTACAATAGTTCTTTTTTCAATAAACCAAATAATTATTATTTATATTTTTTGTGAATGAGAATTAGAGTGATATAAATATTATTTATCATTTTTTACGTACAATTAAAATTTAATTAAATTTATTTTTTAAAATAATTATTTATACGTAGGTAAGTTAAAATAATAATTAAGTGAAAATATTATCTTTTAAAATTACTTATCTAATATAATTCATAAATCTATAATAGGTACTTTTTTTATATAAAAATGTGTAACGAAGTATTCATGAAGTAGGTATCAGTGTAGTATATGAAGTATCATTGTAGTACGATGAAGTATCGTGAAGTATGCATGAAGTAATATGTAGTATGATGGAGTATATTGTAATCCGGTGAAGTATTAATGTAATATGAAGTATGCTGACCACCTTTCAAAGGAGTGATTACCCGGAGGATTACCCCCTCGGTCCCACTTGTAGGATGTTAGGAGCCAAAAAAGAATCTTTCAAAATGACTGTCCCTGTTTTGCTCCTTTTCCCACTCTCTCTAATTTAATTAACAAAGAAAACTTCCAATATCTGTTAATCAGAATTTCAAATTC
This sequence comes from Leptura quadrifasciata, assembly GCA_963675555.1. Lineage (NCBI taxonomy): Eukaryota > Metazoa > Arthropoda > Insecta > Coleoptera > Cerambycidae > Leptura > Leptura quadrifasciata. Next base: position 134,023 of record OY776678.1, on the reverse strand, counting down.
CCTAATATCATCTGTCAGAAATCACATCCAAAACACTATTCAAAACCTTAACCTTAATTTCGTTTCTGTTTTAGGCTCCCACAACAAGAAAATAGATTATTAAATGGGTTACCCATTGTTTACAAGCTATTCACCCGAATAAAGTGAGACATGGACAGCGGGGAAGGCATCTACGATGTGCAAAAACATTATGCATTACACAAGTGCATCACGACAGGTGGCCAGATTTTAACACGAAAACTATTGTGCAAATATGGTGATATACATAATGTAAATAAACGCATCTTATAATACAGGATGTGTCATTAAATTTTCAGGTACATAAACATATATAAGCGGTGGACTAAAAGTGCACATTCTTCAGATAGACAGGGATTGTTAAAATGAAATACTGTTAATGAGAAACGGTATATTAGCATAAATTAACTTGGCATAAATTAAGTGCCCCACCAAAAGCACACATGAAACATTTATCACTAGCTTATATCTGCTACTGCCAGAGTGCAGGTTACGGGCAGTGTTGCCATTATGTTGACAAATTTACATAGAAACAGGGCTTTAGTCATTACATCCGCCAACCGATTATGTGTCAACATATAATAATTTTATCTTACCATTCATGAGTAAGTCTCTTATAAAATAATATTTTATATCTATATGCTGACCGCTTGGTCTCATAAGTCTGTGCCATTTCAATGGTTGCCTGGTTATCTTCATATACATTAATTGGATCAATTGAGCCAAAAATTTCAAGTAAAGCTAAACCAACATTTTCAGAATACTTTAAATATCGGATTACATTTTTAAAATGTTTCCAACTTTGCACAGCACTGTAATTGTTATATAAAACCAACTGTATAACCAATTAGGTTGTATTCACTTAGTAAATAGATTTAACTTCCATGTACCGCTCGTCTGCACAATGCATTTTACGTCAATACTAGCAGAACTAACATTCAGGTCAAGTCTCCAATATTTAACATGTGCAAGATATTTAATGAAGTCGCTCACATGTGCGACCTCAACTATGATAGTCTAAACCATATTATTCATATGTACAAAGATTCATTTAAATGATTAAGTCTAATTATAACAATGTATCAAATTATAATATCCATCTAATCTAATTATTATAATATCATCTTGATTAAGAATTCTCAATTTCTATCTCATTATTGTCATTTTTATATATTTTGTTCATTATTTTCTGTAATTGGGTGTCAACCTGTTGAAAATAAACGTATTATTATCCAAATAAATAGATTAATTCTCTGGGTGAGAAACGGATGCCCTATACACTGAGCCACTAATCTTCGATATTGACACAACAGCCTTCTTGGTACTTAACCTGTTCATATATTTTCAAATTAATAACTCAAAATAAAGGTCCATTTTGTCAAAGAGCAACAATAATTATGCTCTAGTTTCACAAAAAATAATTATTGGAATCGGCGACATCCCAGCTGTAAGGTCCCTTTGTTTCATGTCTTTTAAAATTGTGCGTTTAACGTTTTATTAAAATTGGTTGAAAGATATAATGCAGATTTGACGGAATAAAAATTTATTGCGGGAATAAGGCATGTTAATTTGGCAGATTTACAATAATTTGAAATAAAAATTTGTTTATTCCTAAATGGAAACGTTTGTCCCAGTTGTCAGGTACTAATTTTTATAATTGTAATCGATTTGACCCTTTTGTCTGTATAGCATCTAATTAAATATGAAATCAAGCCTGTAAATTTTCACAAAATGTTTGATTCAACTTGGTGTGCCTTTATCTGTGCCAATTTACTTGGTAATTTTCTTTACCAAACTTACAATAAGTTCATAAAATTAAATTATTTTTATGAATGTTTGCAGCAAACACTGTATCGATTGGGTTTATGTATAACAGACATCTAGAATTCACGCAAAAATATAGAGTGGACATTTGAAATAGCGCTAAAATGACAAAAATATATTTCACATTTACACAGAACATCATGTCTGTCAAGGTTTTGCCACACTTACTAGAAATGCATATAAATATCGAATCGCTACAACTTAAGAAATGATAAGACAATATCCGAGAAACAAAATCTTTACCAGTTTTAAAATCAAGTATGCTCCGAATACTAATCTTTCTTAGATTAGTTGCTCAAGTAATACTCGGTTAAAAAAATGCCTTAATGCACGCCATATTGAAGTTAATATCAATAAAAATGGAAAGTTATACAGCTGCATCTTGCAAACGTACACTCTAATAACAAATATTTATATGACAAAATTTTCTTTAATTTGGACGAGAAATACGCCCCTTCATTTATGACATTCTATTAAGATGCACCTGTGTATTAGCACATTTCTACAAAAATCATCTCTTGCGACTTGGCTTGCTTGACAATAGGAATACCAAGCTATTAACCAAAGATTGATAAAGTTCTTTTCAAATGAAAAAATATTTACTGCCTAACAATTAGCACATCTACCACCACTGTTCTGTAATTCTCAACCAGAAGTGTAAAACACAGAACATATGTTTCCAAGACAAATATTAATTTTATTACATATTATTCTAATAAATTATAAAAACTTAAAACATTTATTAATGCAATTAATAAAGATGATTCCAAACCATCACTAAATAAAGTTAAAAGTACTTAATTTATAGTTCTCACATCTTTCAAGAATCGCCTTTTACGTAAATTAATATTTAGAAAGGTTTAAAATTAATTCTAAATGTCGCGAAATATGTACTTATATTGTTAAAATTTAGTATTGTTGTTATCTACGTTGCAGCGTAAAACCAAAAAACAAGCATGGTAAAACACATACTGGCATCGCTAATTAAACTAATTAAAAAAAGCCGCTACTTCCACAACCAGATTTTGTATCCAAGTCTTATACACACTAAATCCCAATGTGATATTTTACTCACTTTAATAATAGGGTGGGAGTGGTAGAGGGGGTGGCTAATGTCAAAAAAAATTTTAGAGGCCCTTGGTTCTCGTATGCACACTAAATCCCAATTTAATTTTTTACTCCCTTTAATAATAGGGAGGGGTGGTAGAGGGGGTAGCTAACGCTAAAAAAAATTTTTGAGACGTTTCGTTCTTGTATGCACACTAAATCACATTTTATAGTTTTTACTCTCTTTCATAAAAGTGTGGGGGCGATAGTGGGAAGTGGATGAGGCTTGACTTTTTGTACATGCCCTAAATTGCAATTTTATGGACCCTTACCTGCTTCCTTTGCCTATTTACCCCCGAATCCTTCAATAGAATTAGATCAAAATATAGTCCAGTTCTCGTTATAATATAGGTATATATATGTACCAAATTTCAAGTCAATATCATAAATGGTTCCAGAGCAAACATGCGCACAAAATAGTTACATAGACAGAATTTTTTTTCTCCAATTTATAATTTGGACATTTCATGACATTTTAAGCCTATTTGAACAAAAAAATTGTTACTATATTACTTCCGCCGGACGTGGAAGTAGTAATAATACCTACTATACATAAACTTATTGACGTTTCGCTAATCAAGTTGACATCATTGGGAGATGATTAAAATTACAATTATCTAAAAAGTTAACTTATTTTCAAACAACTGTGAATAATATTCTATAAAATGTTCAACTGTTAAGAATTTAGAATATTGAAATTGTTGTTATAACTGGCCCTAAACATTATACCTATTGTTCTTTTCTAAACGATATTTAGGTATGGTTTTTGAAAAGCGCCTGGAAAATATATAGGTAATACACAAAAACAAACTCTAGTAAGAATAAATAATAATAACTTTCCATTTCACTGATTATTTCCAAATTTATAAACAAACCCCGCAGAGTTCCACACTAATTTCACTTAAACTGTCTGTTATTTACTCTCTTATTAATAACCACAAATATACTGCAATAATAATGCATTATTCATTTCTTCCCGCCAACAATAAGACTGATGTACACAAGAAGAAGCGTAGACTAGACTTCGCTGACCACGTGACCAATCAGCGCCACCGACCATGGTCAACAAACGCAGGAACCCCGTTTGTTGAAATTCCTGGAAGCGGCGCGGCGCTGTGATTGGTTAGCGTAACGCATAGCAACTAGTGGCAGTGTGAACGCGGCTGCGCTGCCACGAAGAATACCGAATCGAGTGACTGGGGCATTCGTCGCTTTAACCTTGGTCACTTGTCTCGATGGTAGTGTCTGTTTATTTGCAGTTTAATAGTGGCGCGGCGCTGCGTTTAAAATACGATTTGTTTGTAACTTAAATAAAATTCTAATATATCTCAGCAATATTAAAAAGTATTAACTGTGTTACAGAGAATTGTGTATAACGTGTACAGAATTGATTTTAATTGGTTCATTTGTGATCAGTATTAAAAAACGAGCGGTTTAGATAATTTGCCGAACAGTGGTATAAATAAATAAATGTGATAGTTTTAATTCTGGATTTTAATTTCAACCAGTAAAACTTGGAAACCATGAGCCAAAGCTGCAAAGTGAGTACCTACCCTATTTAATTTTCTTTCTTCATTTATGTCTCTATATTTATATACCTATATAAGTACCTAAAACAGGGCATTTTGAATTATCTCCTCCGTAATATTTAATTTACAAAAACATGAGTAGTAATCCCATACAGATAATTGAATTTCTATATTTTATGTAGCTAATATTTTGTGTATTAACCAGGAATACCTATACGTGTAGGTATTTATTTTAACAAGAGAGAACAGTACTTCTGTAATGTTGACCTTGTTGTGCCTCATACAATGTTCTAAAGTATTTGAAGTAGCAAAATAATAAATCATATGTCCAAGTAGGGACTTCTCCAGACATAAAAAACGCAACAAAAACTTTACGACCTTATTAAAATAACATTACCCTTGGTGCTACTTCGACCGGCCGACCACAATTCATCTCGCTTACTTTTTTTATAGGTTTTTAATGTGCGTCGAGTCGTTTGATGAAGGCATGCCGCCGTGGCTCGCGACGATAATAGTCATGTCGTAAAGTTTTGCTGCGTTTTTTTATGTCTCGGAAAGCCCTTACTTGGACTATACCTATCATACACTGATACACTTATAGTGCAGTAACTGGAGATTTTAATTTAGGAGAATTTTATGTATTAAATTTCGGTTCTTTTTTGATAATTTAATAGTATAGTTCAGTTTATGTATTCCCTGCACTCAAAAAACGCAACAAAAACTTTACGACATATTTATTATCGCCCCTGGGCCAAGCGGCATACTGTCATCAAACAAACCGACGCACATTAAAAATCCATAAAGGTATAGTTCGCGTAGGAAGAAACTGAGTCATAAAAAACTTAACAAAAACTTTACGACCTCATTAAAATACCGGTACTCTTTTTTGTGCTGTTTGCAAATTGACTCGCGTACCTTTATAAGTTTTTAATGTGCGTCGGGAATGTTTCATGTCAGGCTTGGCGCCATGGCCCGCGGCGGTATAATTATGTCGTAAAGTTTTTGTTGCGTTTTTTATTTAGTTGTAAAGTTTTTGTTGCGTTTATTCAGTGCAGGAAATAAATAAACTAAACTATATAAATAATAGAATAAACTTGAAAAATTAGAAGTTTTTCCAAATATAATTGAACAGAAAAAATGATAATAAATGCTCCGCATGTTGTTCATTTTCATTGGCACACATCTCAATGCATCTTTGAAATGAAGTTTCTACCGTTTTTAAAGTTGCCGGTGTCATCGATCGAAAAGCAGTTATTATTCTTTTTTTCATATTTTGAATTGTAGAACATTCAATTCAAAAAATTGAAAAATCATTTTGGGTCACCCTGTACAGTTTTAAGAAGTGAAAATGATTCAAAAGCATCACACAGATGTCTTGTAACTTCTATTTGTAATTTCTTTTCTTAAAATCCATAATAGTGACTGTAGTGATTTTTTCAATATGCATCTGCAGAATGGCATTATTTCAACAAAGAAATCACTACATCCAAATGGTTGGCAATAATAATAAGTCTAGAAGGAGACTTCTAAAATTTACTGATATTTATAGTATTCAACACTACATACACATGAACACTCAATTGGATGTACGTTTCGCCAAGTATGTTGGCATCATCTGGAGATTATAAAAACTACGTTTTAAACTTGAACACTACCATTCAACACCATTTCTGCTCGACATGCTACTCAGAGATGATTAAAAATGAAATCATCTCCATCCAGACGATGCTAGCATGAGGGGCGAAATGCGTGTCAAGTAGACTACTGGGAGTGTACTGTTAAAATTAAAGCTCAGTTTTCAAATTATAGTTCAGTTTTCATCATCTCCAGGTGATGTCAGCATGGTGGACGGAACCCGCATCGAGTAGAACATTCGAGTGTTGCTATCAAATTAAAACTCAATTTTAATCATGTTCAGATGATCAGTGTATTGTTCAAATGAAAGCTCTCATCATCTCTAGGTGATGTTAGCTTAGAGGGCGAAAGCCCTGTCGCGTAAAAAATTCAGATGTTACCTTCAATTTAAAGCTCAGTTTTAGGCACCTCCAGATAATGCCAACCTGGTGGGCGAAACACACGTCAAGTAGAGTATTCGAGGGTAGTATTCTTAAAAAGCTACTGTATTAATCATATACATATGATGCTAAACATAGTGGGCGAAACGCACATCGAGTAGGTTATTAGAGTAGTGTTCATATAAAAGCTCAGTTTTAAGCATACTCAGATTATGTCTACATTGTTGGTGAAATACGCGTAGAGTAGAATATTCGAGCGTATTGTTCAAATTGGGTTTTACAAATTTTAATCTTCTCCAGATGATGACATGGTGAACGAAACGTGCATCGAGCAGAGTATTATGGTGTATTGTTCAAAATAAAGCTCAGTTTTCATCATCTCCAGTCACTGATGTCGAGATGGTGAGCGAAACCCGTGTCCAGTAGAATATTCGAGTGTTGCTATCAAATTAAATGTCAGTTTCAAGCATCTCTAATGAGGGCAAGCTGGTGGACGAAACACGCGTCGACTAGAGTATTCAAGTGTATGTAGTATTTAAATAGAATTAGAACAATAATTTATTTATTTTTTAATCTAGTAATCTTGTATCTAGTTGATTCATACATTATTTGAAATATTTTACACAAATTTATATACATAATAATCGGCAGATGCACATATTCTACGAAAGATTGACGTGTCCCCAGGGTATGCAATTACTTTTGGTGATATACCTATTATAACTACCGCCACTGACATTTATTTCGTGCTGTACAAAATTATTCACATGAAATTTTATCCTATCTCTCACCGTTTTCTCAGCGATTGTGCTAGAAGCTAACCCCCTACGAAATGTTGCCAATTACCTTTCAGGCTCTTCATTTCCATTCGAGGTGTGAGCATTGACGGCAACGTAGCATTTTCTGATCAAATCTTCCAAGTTGAGGTATATTAAAAATATCACATTGGATTTGTTTCATCGTCTAAATGCCATTACAGCACTGAAAACGTAGTAGGCCATGGAAAAAATCTGAATGCGAATGCGACTGACGTGCCGCTTTCAATTTCATTGCTGTAGATCGAACGTTTTGGGTTTAAAGAATTTGTTCGGAGTTGTTTGCCGCGTGAATTAAGTTTTTATATGTCAAGTGACTTTTAACCACTCTTTTAATGGAATTTGTATACTCTTTGGTGTGTTCGTATCGGTTTGATGGCCACTGAAGGTAGGAATAATTATTATTTTGTCTTTCCAACATGACTTGTAATAATTGTTGTTTACTTTTATTTGTTAATTAATTGTAAGTGCGTAGTAGATGCAGTTCATTCTAAAGTTTTGTAAAAGCTCAGTCCCTGTTGTATTAATAATGAGAGGATTGTGTTTAATAATAATTAATTGTTAATAAGTATTTGCATGAACATTATTATTCATTTGCAACTTTGAGTTGATTCTTTTGTGTCGCTTAGTTTCTGGCATGAACGCTGAGAAAAGAGTGATAGTAGGACAAAATTTCATTTTGAATAATTTTGCAGAGCACGAAATTTGAAATGTCAGTGGCGGTAGGTATCTGGTATATCACCAAAATAATTGTATACTCAGGGGACACGTCCAGCTTTCGTAGAATATTTACATCTGCCGATTATTATGTATATAAATCTGTGTAAAATATTTCAAATAAAGTATGAATCAACTAAATAGAAGATTACTAGATTTAAAAAAAAATAAATAAACAATGAAAGTCGTGTTCTAATTGTATTTAAATATTACATTTGAATACTCTACTCGACGCACGTTTCGTCCACCAGGTTGACATCATTTGGAGATGCTTAAAACTGGCCTTAAATTTGATAGCAACACTCGAATGTTTTACTTAATACGCCTAAAGTTGAGTTTTAATTGGAACACTAGATCCGAATATTCTATTCGACGCGTGATTCTCCCATCATGCTGACATCACATTGAGATGGTGGAAACTGAATTTTAATTTGAACAATATACTCGAACAAACTACTCTTTGTGTTTGGCGAAACGCGCATCGAGTAGAGCATTCGGGTGTATTGTTTAAATTGAAGATAAATTTTCATCATCTCCAGGTAATGTCAGCATAGTGGGCGAAACCCGTGTCGAGTAGAAAATTCGGGTGTTGTTATCAAATAAAGGTCTATTTTGTCACTTTTAAAATTGATTAGGACGCGTTTCTTTGGGGTAGGTGGAAGGTGACCAGGGTTGTGTAACCGGCCCCGTGGGTTGTTCTCGCCCTTCAAAGGGGTGGAATCCTAAACTATACAGTATGCACAGTTTTATTCGGTAGCAAGTGTAAACGCTTTTCTTCTAAATAATGGTAAATGCGCTTTGCGGTATACTCTCGGGTCTGTCTTAAAGATAAAAGCGCATATTTCTCTGAAATCATTGATTTTATCGTATAGAAACAAGAGTAGGTATAGTTCAAGTAGGAATAAACTGAGACAGAAAAAACATAACAAAAACTTTACTACAGAATTATTCATCGCTGCGGGCCGTGGTGCTAAGTTGAAGTAAATAGATCCCAGCAAATAAAAAACGCAACAAAAACGTTACAACATAATTATATCGCCGCGGGCCATGGCGCCAAGCCTGACATCAAATAACGACCCGAGACTCGACGCACATTAAGTAAGCGAGTCAATTTGCGAACAGCACTAAAAAAGAGTACCGGAATTTTAATGAGCAAGGGCAGTACGGTACCGTAGCAAGTACAAGTTTGTGTGTATATATCTCGGGCATAACACCTGCCGCCCGCCGCCTTGCAGTGCCCAGTCACTTTGTTAACGCGCCGGGATTTATTCATTCATTGTAAAATGCAGTAAGAATGAGATAATGAAATACAAACAATGACATGTATATATCAATTAATAAAAACTTTTTAAATGGTAAATGGTATTTTAATGAGGTCGTAAAGTTTTTGTTGGGTTTTTTATGTTTTGAACTTTACCTATTTTTTTCTTGAGGAATCTATTTACGATATTTACTTTTAATATCATCCTTGTAAAAATTTTGGGGTGCGTAGGGGTTCGTCATAGTCTGTTCCTGACTTCCTAGAAGGTACGTAGACTTCTAGAGTAAATTAATGCATTCATCTATTTTATTGTAAATCACCAAAACCTCATTAAGTTTAAAATCATGATTTAAAAGTTATAAATAATAAAAAATTTGCTTCCCTCCACTTTAGCGGCCCAGCCTATAATTAACTCACTTTAATTTTTAAAATTTATTTTATCGCTTTATTTTGATTAACGTCCTGGCGGAGTTTAGCATTAGCTATTCTACCATACTCAACAGCGAGTATAAAGACACCCTCAACCAGGAGACATATACAACTTAGAAAAGAAAATCGACAAAAAAAATGTCTAAACAATTTTCCATCCTGAACAGTTTTTGTGTACTTGATATAGTTTTTGATTGAACTACAAATTGTTTTTGGTCCATTTCGAGGCAATTTTTCATCTTGAGCAATTTTTATTGGACGAGTCCTTTGTCCTTCTAGGCCTTATATCTAAATATAGGTATATCAGATTTCAACGTTGAGTCGTTTTTAAGATTACCACATTCACACACATCAGTCAGACACTGAGACACCTACAGACGGCATCTCGATATTCGGATATATTTTCTCGCTTCAAAACATCCATTTTTGTCATATCTAGAATTTGGATTTATTCACGTCAATAATTTCTCTGTCTGTAGATGAAAAAAATCCTACCATGTTATTGAATAACGTGTTGGCTATTAAATGTATTTTATTAATTAAAAAGATTAACTAAATTGCCAAAAAGCCACGAACAAACATATGTTTTATATAGGCTTAATACCTGTTAGCCCACATCTTTACTTGGATTGATTCCATTTGTTATTTATAGTCCTTGTTGTAAAATACCCGCAATTCACATTATTATCAAAAATATCTATTGGTTTGACCACTCCTGTTCGTCTCCAACAATATAACAATAACAGAGACCAGTGTTGCCAATGCAAATATTGTAAATTACCCCGTAAACTAATCCAAAACGCTCCGTTTCGCTCTCACATACGTTCAAAATCCTCTCAATAATCCTCGCCCAAGCTAAACTCACAATTTTTTTTTATATAACGCAACTTAATTATGATTTTCATTTTTTACAAAAAATATTTGTTTTATAATTAGGTAGTAACAAACTTATTAAAACAACGCGTTCTCGAAAAGCTCTCCTATAATGTAATGGTTGCTTTTAAAAGATGTCTATTCTCGAATGTCGATTAGTAAAAGTCAAATACGATTTGTAATTGAATCTTTAACAATCGGAGTAAATACTACATACAGTTATTGTATTCTCACATGTTGATTTCTATAGACGTTTTCTGAAAATTGTATACGATTTACGCTAATCGACATTCAGGAAGTTTCGATTTTCCGATCCGTGTTTAGTTCAAGTTATGTCATATAATACTGAACGAACCATATATCTATTGAGATATATAGAACGAACGCACCCAATGGCCTTCAACGTAGTTCAGTTCAGACGTTATTTTAGGTATGCAAGTCTAGAAGAGGGATTAACCGACAATACAAATTAATAATTATTTAAATATATTGATGTATTTAAAGATCGCAATAACACACGATCAAACCTGTTACACCTTGTTAACAATCTAGCTAGGCTAGATGCGACAGTTGCAACCTTGCGTCTGACTTGCTCATTTATTTCAACATTGCAGATAATGGGGAACAATCCAAGCCAGTTCCTAATATATCCAGTAGATGACGCAATGCGTACTCGGTATAATGTCATTCTCAATTTGTATAATATAATATATGACATTAAACAACAATTTAAAAGTTATATTATAACTAAGTCGGGTTGCCAGTTCCTAATATATCCAATAGATGACGCCATGCGTACTCGGTTTAATGTCAATAAAGTCATTCTCAACTTGTATCACATATAATCTTTGAATAGTTTGTCGGAAACGGTCATTTTTAGGAAATAAATGTCCTACCGTGTTAGAGCACTTTGGTACACAGCAACAAGTTTTCATTTTACATCGTAATTATTAACTTTGTTTATACATAGACATATTTTTTCGTATTGATATTGACGGGCAATCAACCGAGTACAGCTGGTGCTCTGGCGGACAAAATAAAAGGGAATGTTCCCCATTGGCGTTTTGTCCTCTAGATGACTGTATTTTAAATTGAATAGTACCGTTATTTGATGTTATATGGCGCTGACCAGCACCCAATAACAATGTTTATACATAGAAACCAAGGATATTCATTATTTGTCTATAATCCTTGTATAGGAACTACCTGTAGAAACTAGGTTAAGCTTAAAATCCTCCCAATTGCTCCCAGAATGAATTTCGCTCCGCGTATAAAGCAAATGCTCACAATATGAGCGTTTTCGCTCACATTGGCAACACTGACAGAGACGCACACACGTTCTGTCTGTTGAAATTCTTAGAACGATGGCGGCGCCGGCGTTATGATGAATAACATGCATTGGCATTGGCGAATCCAGGGCATCTCCTCCCCACTCCCGGGTGATTGACCTCTGTCGTTTACAGGTGCACCGACCGACTGCACTGTCGATTTATTTGTCAATTTAGCAGCAGTGAGACATTTTCACTGGACCACAATTTGGAATAATTTAACAAATACAAATGATTTATCAATCATGTAAAGTAATTTGCTTAATTAAAAGTGATATTTAGATATTTTAAATAATTTATTAGTGATATAGTGATGGGCATACGTAAATAGTGAAAAATGTGTTCCAATTATCTTTAATGGCTCTTATTGAGATGTTAACACTGAATGGTTGAGGTGAAACGTATTCCAGGGTAAGTAATGTTCAATCAAATTTTAATTTATGAATATTGTTTTAAATCAAAATGTGTTTATAACGGTGGAAAGTAAAGCAAAGAACCTCTCAAATTGTTATTAACAAGCATCTGATCTCCGTATTATTTCCTTCAAATAATTATCTACATGGTCTAATTTCTAATCAATGTCTAATTTCTGTGGTGTTTATTTGTTATTTATTTTATTATATGGAGCTAGTATACTTAAAAATCAAATATAGCATCTGATTTGTCTGGTCGATAGCCGCGTGGGTTAAGGCGCGAGGTGGCAATCGCGATTAATTACACGGCTGTCGCGCTACCGGGTTCGAATCCTGGCACTGGCACTGTCGGTGGAAATGGTTGTATGTCCACATTTTTTCAATGTGTAACCCCCTCCCGCACAAGCCTCTGGCTTCTGGAATTGGGGGTTGTCTAATTTATGTGGTGTTTATTTTTTTTTAAACTTGCCTTTATGCTTTTATTAGTAATTGCTTCAGTTTCTGTAATTTATATCAAATGAACAGTATTGGCAACAGCAGGAATATATATCTTGATCTTTTATTTACGCATCTTAATGATATTGAACTTAGACCTGCCAAAGATTTACTACTTCCCAATTCGACACATCATACCGCTATCACATTTGATATTGACATAATGCAATATGAAGAGTGGAATTTTGATTATCGCAATGGCGACTACTTTGGTTTAAATAATTACTTTGCTGAAGTTCAATGGGACAAATATTTGGACTATGATATAGACAATTGTGTATGTAATCTTTACGATGTCATCTTTAGTGGTATCAATACTTTCATTCTCATTCAGAGATACAAAATCTCAACTTTTCCCAAATGGTACTACTCGGAACTTCGTAGATTAGTTGTAGAAAGAAAGAAAGCTCATAAAATGTATAAAAATTCCATGACAAACCATCCTACGAACATTTCTCCCGTCTACGTGCCGAATGTAAAGATCTTACGGAAAGATGCCATATGGAATATTTGATTAATATTGAAAACAATATTCATCGAGATCCCCGCCAATTTTGGAAATATATAAATGATCAAAATAAAGTTTCCAATGCTATAATTTCAAGTAGGCAGAAATTGAGACGTAAAAAACGTAACAAAAACTTTACGACCTCATTAAAAACTGGTACTCTTTTTTGTGCTGTTCGCAAATTGACTCGCTTACCTTTATAGGTTTTTAATGTGCGTCGGGAATGTTTCATGTCAAGTTTGGCACCATGGCCCGCGGCGATAATAATTATGTCGTAAAGTTTTTGTTGGGTTTTTTCTGTCTCGGGAATTTATTACTTGACTATAGCAAATACAATGTGCTATCGTAATAAGTTGCCTGATTCTGGATTAGTCACTGTTAATTTGTTTGCCGAATTCTTTTCCAGTGTGTATATGCAAAATAACAATAACATAGTATAGTTCAAGTAGGAACATCCTGAGACATAAGAAACCCAAGAAAAACTTTACGACCTCATTAAAATAACGGTGCTCTTTTTTAGTGCTGTTCGCAAATTGAATCGCTTACTTTTATAGGTTTTTAATGTGCGTCGGGTCTCGGGTCGTTATTTGATGTCATGCTTGGCGCCATGGCCCGCGGCGATATAATTATGTTGTAAAGTTTTTGTTGCATTTTTTATTTACTGGGGTCTATTTACTTCAAATTAGCGCCATGGCCCGCGGCGATAAGAATTATGTCCTAAAGTTTTTGTTTAGTTTTTTTTGTCTCAGGAAGTCCTTACTTGGACTATACCAGATTATAATTTTAATATTAACATTAATTTGGTGTCTTGTTCGGTTCTGATGGTTTATATTCTGAAGTTTATGTATTTCATTTTGGCTTAGGTTGAACATATAACAGCACTCCACTATTGGTGAATACAAGTTTTATAGAATGAAATCTATCGGGACCATATATATTTAACAATTTAACGGCATTTCGTAAATATATCTTATTTTCGTTGTCATTCATTTTACACGATGCTTTTACGCCTTATTTCATGATACAGGCTCATTTGAAAACTTCATGCCTCTGACGTAGTTTCCTCGAACACCAAAAACTTAAACACTAACGGCCCGTTTATCAGTGCAGAATTAACGCTATCTAGAACTCTTCGCTGAACATTTATCCTTTGATTACGAGTTAACCTTGCATTGATAAACCGGCCCTAAGTGAATACTCTATCGGACGTGCGTTTCATCAATTATGTAGGCATCATCTGGATGATTAAAACGTAATTTCAAATAATTATTAATTTTAAAACTCAGTTTTGATCATCTCCAGGTGATGTCAACATGGTGGGTGAAACCTACGTCGAGTAGACTGTGCTAGTGTTGCTATCAGATTAAAACTCATTATTAGGCATCTCCAGATGATGCCAACGGTGGACAAAACGTGCGTCAAGCAGAGTATTGCAGTGTAGTGTTTAAGTTTGAAGCATCTTCAGAAGATGCCAATATAGTGTGCGAAACCCGTTTCAAGTAGAGTGTTCGAGTGTATTATTCAAATTAAAGTTCAATTTCATCATTTCCAGTGATACCTGCATGGTGGAGAAACTCGCGTTGCGTAAAACATTCGAATGTTGGTATCAAATTAAAGCTTGGTTTTAAACATCTCCAGATAATGCCAACCTGGTGAACGAAAAGCTAAGGCATATCCAGGTGATGCCTACATGGTTGGCGAAATAAGCGTCGAGTGGAGTATTCAAATCAAAACTCAGTTTTAATCATCTCCAAATGATGCCAATACGGTGGATGAAACGCGCGTAGAGTAGTGTTACAGTGTAATGTTCAAATTATAACTCAGCTTTCATCGTCTCCAGGTGAAGTCATCATGGTAGACGAAACCCGCATTGAGTAAAACATTCGAGCGCTGTCACCAAATTAAACTACAGCTTTAGGCAGCTCCAGATGATGACAACATGGTGGGCAAAATGCGCGTCGAGTAGAGTACTGGAGTCTAGTGTTCATATTAAAGTTCAGTTTTACGCATCTTCAGATTATGTTTACATTCAGGCATAGTTTTAAAATTAAAATGTATTTTTAATCATCTCTACATGATGCCAAAATGGCGGGCGAATTTCGCATCGAGTAGAGCATTCGAGTATATTATTCAAATTAAAGCTAAGTTTTCTTCATCTCCAGATGATGCCAATACAGTGGGCGAAAGCGTGTCGAGTAGAGTATAGAAGTGAAATGTTCATACTAAAACTCAGATTTAAGCATCTCCATAATAATTATGATACCAATATGATGGGCGAAACTCACGTCGAGTAGAGTATTCAAGTGTAATATTTAAATGATTTGGTGCTTGTGGAAATTACGTCCCATGCAACATCACATTTCAACTTTTCAACACCTCATTTTCCTTAATTTGAATTTACGATTAGGAAAGAATTTGTTTAAAAAAAATCTTTAAAGTAAGTACTTAATTATAATTCATTAATTATTTGAAATTTGATTCATTACATATAATAATACTCGGCAGATGCAAAAATTCTACAAAAAGTGGGCGTATCCCCTGCTTAAGCAATTAATTTCGATGATATATTGCCACATTTGCCACTGACATTTGAAATTTCATGCTCTACAAAATTCCTTATCTGAAATTTTGTCCTATCTCTCACCGTTTTTGCGGCGTTTCTGCTAGAAGTTAAGCCACACGAAATGTTGCCAATTAGTCTTCAAGCTCTTCATTTTTATTTGAGTAGTGAGCTTTGTTAGCAACCCCGCATTTTCCGACCAAATATCTCAAGTTGATCGGTGTATTAAAAATACCGCATTGGATTTGTTTCGTTGTCTAACCGCCACAGCACTGAAAACCGTATAGTAGGCCATGGAAAAATCTGAATGCACTGACAGGACGCTTCCAATTTCGTTTAGTTGTAGATCGAACGTTTTGATATTAAACAGTAACAATCTGCTGCGAGTTTTGTGATGTGAATTAAATTTTCACATCCGTCTTTCCATAATGACCTCTAATTATTGTTAACGTTTATTTGTTAGTCAATTGTATGTGCTTAATAAACTCAGTTTATTCTAGTTTTGTAAAAGCTCAGCTTCTGGATTATTTATGTTGGGAGGATTGTGTTTGATAATAAATTGTTAATATTTGCATGAACATTATTATTCACTTGCAACTTGGTATTAATTTTTTCTACTAGGTTAAAACGCCTCTCTGACCATTAAACTTTTTTTCTTACATACATTTATTTAACGTCGGCCTATTTCCGCTACTGAGGCCTAACACCGACGCCTGTAGACGAGCTACCGACCATTAAACTTGACAAGAGATATTCAAAATTGTGATTTATATTATATGTCAAAATAAAAAGCACGATAAATGAAAAAAATATTAAGTTGAAATCTGCGGTAGGATGCACTCAGTAGAACAGATCAGCCTCTAAACTGACAGTATTGTGTTTATTTATTTGCCAGATTGTTCCAAAGCGGACAGAAGACAATAGGAGAAAGTAAGATTTTATTATATGAAGTTTTCCAATGTATCTGTGACTTTCTTTGAATTGATAAGGAATTAATATACTTCGTCTGTTAACACAACACGAACGTCTAAATAAATCAGCATAAAACTTGGTAAAAAAATTAAATTTTTCAGTAGTTATAGACATATAGTTGTTTATAGAACAATTTTGTATATAAAATATGTGCTTTCTCATAATTGTAACATAAATAATCTTGTTTAAATAAATGAAATGCTTATCGTGACCATGTAAATAAATCAATATAAAAGCTAGTGGAAAATTTGTTATTTTTTGCCAGTTAGGTATATGTATAGCAGCGACAAACTATAAGTTATGTACGGCAACTACTGTTCTAGATGGTTTTGTTTTTATCGGGAGATTCAAGTAAGTTAAAATTTAAGTTTTGTAGAATGAAGTTGATCGGGAACTTATTTTTTTAAGCAATTCTTCTGCAAATTTTTGGTATTGTGAATTTCGCTTATATTATTTTTGGAAACCGCGGACATGAATGACAATATTTTACCCCGATCGTATTTTCCTTTTTAAAAAAATGAGGTCCAAACAATTTACTATTTTCCAGTATATAATTTTCCCCATGTTTGTGACGCCTGACATCAAAAGTTATCATTTATTTGTACGCGACACTTTTACACCTTATTTGACGATATAGTTCTTTTGAAAACTTCATGGCTCTGACGTCGTTACACAAATATCAAAATTCTTGAACAGTACTCGTGAATACTCTATTGAATGTGCGTTTCGCCAACTATGTTGACATCATCTGGAGACAATAAAAAGTTTTAAACTTGGACTAACTCTAACACCCTATTCGACGCGGACTCAGAGATGATTAAAACTGAATTTTGATCAACTCCAATCAGCATGATTGATCGAGCACAGTAATCGGGTGTAGCGTTCAAATTAAAACTGAACTTTAATATCTGTCGGCATGATGGAAGAAACGTGCATCGAGTTGAGTGTTCTAATGTATTCAAATAAGTGAATTATCATCATCTCCAGGTGATGTCAGCATAGTGGGCGAAACCTGCGTCGAGTAGAACATTTGGGTGTTGCTATCAAATTAAAGCCCACTTTGTCACATTTAAAACTGATATTTTGTAGGAGGCGTTTCTTTCAGGAAGGTGGTAGGTGACCGGGGTTATGTAACCGACCCCGGGGGTTGTTCTTGCCCTTCAAAGGGGTGGAAAATAAATTTATAAAAACATTTTAATAAACATATTTTTTTATACTATTTTTCAATTATTATATAGATGAAAAAGAATTTCACCCCCAAATTTTTATGCAATCATTTTATCGTGTTCTGGCCGGGCGGAAATTAAATGTCAATAAAAAAGCTATCAAGTGGCCAACAGGATTTTTCCCCCGCTACTGTGCCAAAAAAACTGTTTGGAAAAAACGTGCAATTTTTATTTCGCGCACCAAGATTTGGTTGCGAAAAAAATCATTTTATGCGAGTGCTATCTTGTAGCACGCACATAAAAAACTACTGCCCAAGGAATCACTACTTCCACGTCCAGATTTTGTAACCAAGTCTTATTTATACACATCAAATCCCAATGTAATATTTTATTCCCTTTAATATTAAAGTGATGGTGATAGAGGGGGTGGCAAATATAAAACAAAATTAGAAGCCCTTGGTTCTCGTATACTCACTAAATCCCAATTTAATTTTTTATTCCCTTAAACAATAGGGTGGGGCTGGCAATGGGGGTTTTAGAAGGGGTAACTAATGCCAAAATAAATCTTAAAGGCCCTTGGTTCTCGTACACACACACACACTAAATCCCAATTTAATTTTTTATTCACTTTAATAATAGGGTGGGGGCGGTAGAGGAGGTGGCTGATGCCAAAAAAATTTTAGAGTCCCATGGTTCTCGTATACACGTTAAATCCCAATTTAATTTTTACTACCTTTATTAATGGGGTGGGGGTGGTAGAGGGGGTAGCTAACGCCAGAAAATTTGTTTGAGACGTTTCGTTCTTGTATACACACTAAATCACATTTTAATTTTTTTAACTCCCTTTCACAATAGTGTGGGGGAGGTATTAGAAGTGACAGGGGGGGGTTGGCTGATGCCATAAAAAAAATTTGAGAACTTGACTCTTCGTACATGCCCTAAATTGCAATTTTATAGACTCTTACCTGCTTGCTTTGCCTATTTACTCTTATTTACCCCCGAACCCTTCAACGGAATTAGATGAAAATGTAATCTAGTTCCAGATCTCGTTACAATACATAAGTGTACCAAATTTCAAGTCAATATCATAAACGGTTCCAGAGTAAACGTGCGCACAAAGAAGTTACAGACAGACAGACCGACCGACAGACAGGAACTTTTTTTGCTCAAATTTAAAATCTCGACGTTTCATGACATTTTAAGCCTATTTCAACAAAAAAAAATGTTACTATACTTCCGCTGGACGTGGAATAAGTAATAACAATAATACCTACTACATAAACTTATGGACGTTTCGCTAACTAAGTTGACATCATTGGGATGTGATTAAAATTACAATTGCAATTATCTAAAAAGTTAACTTATTTTCAAACAACTGTGAATAATATTCTATAAAATGTTCAACTGTTAAGAATTTAGAATGTTGAAATTGTTGTTATAACTGGCCTTAAACATTATACCTACTGTTCTTTTCTAAGCGATATTCAGATATGGTTTTAGAAAAGCGCTTGGAAAATATATAGGTAATGCACAAAAACAAACTGTAGTAACAATACATCTTTAAAATAATAACTTACCGTTTCACTATTTATTTTCAAATTTATAAACAAACCCCGCAGAATTCCACACTAATTGTGCAATAATAATTCAGTATTTATTTCTTCCTGCCAACAATAAGACATGTATAGTTCAAATAATAAATTCCCGAGACAGAAAAAACGCAACAAAAACTTTACGACATAATTATTATCGCCGCGGGTCATGGCGCTAGTAGAAGTAAATAGATCCCAGTAAATAAAAAACGCAACAAAAACTTTGCGACATAATTATATCGCCGCGGGCCATGGCGCCAAGCCTGACATTAAACATTCCCGACGCACATTAAAAACCTATAAAGGTAAGTGAGTCAATTTGCGAACAGCACTAAAAAGAGTACCGGTATTTTAATGAGGTCGTAAAGTTTTTGTTACGTTTACACAAGAAGCGTAGACTAATAACGCCCAGTTCTCATAACTGCGGTTTGCGAATTTCCGCTTGCGGATTTTTTTTTAATTTGACATATGCGTTTCAGGAGAACTTAATTTGCTGATTTAACTTCTAGTTAAATGTAAACGGATTGCCTTACGAACATTTCGCTACACCTGCAAGAAAATTAGACTGTTTTAGAACAAATTTTATAAAAATCCACACCAAAGAATTCGCATTCCGCAACTGTCTGAAAGTCTGAACGACCGACCTTCGTCAACAAACGGTTTGTTGAAATTCCTGGAAGCGGCGCAGCGATTGGTCAGCGGAGGGCCTAGCAACTACCGAAGAATACCGAATCGAGTGACTAGGACATTCGTCGCTTTAACTAGGTCACTTGTCTGTATGTTTATTAATATGGTGTCTGGTGTCCTGTTTAGCGGCGCGGCCAGCGTTTAAAATACTTCGACTTTTGTGTAACTTAATAATATTCAAATATATCTCAGCAATATTAAAAAGCATTAACTGTGTTCAAGAGAACTGTGTACGTGCACAGGATTGATTTTAATTCGTTCATTTGTGATCGGTATTAAAAAACGAGTGGTCATTGAGGCTTTTAGATAATTTGCCGAAACCTATAAATAAATGTGATAGTTTTAATTCTGGATTTTAATTTCAACCAGTAAAACTTGGAAACCATGAGCCAAAGCTGCAAAGTGAGTACCACCTACCCTATTTAATTTTCTCTTTTTATTTCTGTCTCTATATTTATATACCTAAAACAGGGCTCATATTTTGAATTATCTCCTCCGAAATATTTAATTTACAAAAACATGAGTAGTAATTTCATACAGATAATTGAATTTCTCAATTTTATGTAGCTAATATTTTGTGTATTAACGAGGAATACCTATACGTGTAGATATTTATTTTAACAAGAGAGTGTTGACCTTGCTGTGCCTCACAATGTCCTAAAGTATATTTTGAAGTAGCAGAATAATAAATCATATAACCTAATCATACACTGATACACTTATAGTACAGTAACTGAAGATTTTAATTTAATTTTTAATTTTATGGATTAAATTTCGGTTCTTTTTTGATAATTTAATAATATAGTTCAGTTTATGTATTCCTTTCCCTGCACTCGAAAAACGCAACAAAAATTTTACGACATTATCGCCCCTGGGCCAAGCGGCATACTGTCATCAAACAAACCGACGCACATTAAAAACCTATAAAGGTAAGCGAGTCAATTTGTCGGCGGCATAGTAGGTACACAGTTTACCGGTATTTTAATGAGGTTGTTAAAGTTTTTGTTGCGTTTTTTGAGTCCAGGAAATAAATAAACTGAACTATATAAATAATAGAATAAACTTGAAAAATTAGAGGTTTTTCCAAATAATTGAACAGAAAAAAAGATAATAAATGCTCCTCATGTTGTCCATTGAAACCCATGTCGCGTAAAACATTCAGGTGTTGCCTTAAGTTTAAAGCTCAGTTTTAGGTACTACCTTCAGATAATGCCCTGGTGGGCGAAAGACACATCAAGTAGATTATTAGAGTATAGTGTTCATATTAAAGCTCAGTTTTAAGCATCCCCAGATTAT
The DNA here is from genome assembly GCA_963675555.1 of Leptura quadrifasciata. Classification (NCBI taxonomy): domain Eukaryota; kingdom Metazoa; phylum Arthropoda; class Insecta; order Coleoptera; family Cerambycidae; genus Leptura; species Leptura quadrifasciata. The sequence continues at coordinate 112,418 of OY776678.1, read as the reverse complement.
GTCCACATTGTTGGCGACATACGCGTAGAGTAAAATATTCGAGCGTAGTGTTCAGATTAAAACCCAATTTTAATCTTCTCCAGATGATGACATGGTGAACGAAACGTGCATCGAGCAGAGTATTCTGGTGTATTGTTCAAAATAAAGTTCGGTTTTCATCATCTCCACTGATGTCAACATGGTGAGCGAAACCCGCGTCGACTAGAATATTCAAGTGTAGTATTTTATATATATATATATATATATATATATATATATATATATATATATATATATATATATATATATATATATATATATATATATATACATAATAATCGGCAGATGCAAAATTCTACGAAAGCTGGACGTGTCCCCTGGGTATACAATTACTTTTGATGATATACCTAACTACCGCCACTGACATTTCAAATTTCGTGCTCTACAAAATTATTCACATGAAATTTTATCCTATCTCTAGAAGCTAAGCCATACGAAATGTTGCCAATTATCTTTCAGGCTCTTCATTTTCTATTCGAGGTGTGAGCATTGACGGCAACGCAGCATTTTCCGACCAAATCTTCCAAGTTATTATAATATATTAAAAATATCGCATTGGATTTGTTTCATCGTCTAACACCATTACAGCACTGAAAAACGTAGTAGGCCATGGAAAAATCTGAATGGGACTGACATGCCGCTTTCAATTTCATTGCTGTAGATCGAACGTTTTGGGTGTAAAGAATTTGTTCCGAGTTGTTTGCCGCGTGAATTAAGTTTTTATATCTCAAGTGACTTTTAACCACGTTTTCATGGAATTTGTATAATCTTTGGTGTGTTCGTATCGGTTTGATGGCCACTGAAGGTAGGAATAATTATTATTTTGTCTTTCCAACATGACTTGTAATAATTGTTGTTTACTTTTATTTGTTAATTAATTGTAAGTGCTTAGTAGATGCAGTTAATTCTAAAGTTTTGTAAAAGTTCACCCTCTGTAGTATGAATAATGGGAGGATTGTGTTTAATAATAATTTATTGTTAACAAGTATTTGCATGAACATTATTATTCATTTGCAACTTTGAGTTGATTCTTTTTATTAGAATAAAACATGACCATCGAAGTTAAAAAAAGATATCCAAAATTGTGATTTATAGTAAAAATATATTGTTAAAACAAAGCCAGATCAAGAAAAAAAAATTTAGAAACTGGGATAATAGGCCAGTCGTCAGGTAAAGTGACATCATTTTAAATCGGACAGAAGATTTTACTGTTGGAACCAGTTCATTATAGGCCTCCTTTAGACGTACTAATTTTTCCCCCTTGCCCGCCCTCCTGAACAGCCCCAATTTTGGGTCAATATCGCTTAAAAATAATTTTTTTTTCAAATATTTCGATTGTGAATGGTCCTACAAAAAAAATGGTTATCAAAAATGTAATATTTTCCAGATACCTACATTGAATTAGATCTAACACGTTTTGGTTACAAATATGAGGATAATATGCTTATATACCTGCATTTATGACCAAATATCCATTGTTAGATGGTTTAATAAAAGCGTGCAATTGTAAAACATCGTGTAGTACTAATGCATGTAGCTGTAAAAGTTGTATAATCACTTTAATTGTACTTGAAAATAAATTAAATAAAAAATAAAGTTCACATAACTACATTTTAAATCTTATATTACTCTACTTAACAATTATTCTACTTATAGGTATAAATTGTTGCATACTTCAGTGGATGTACGACGAGCCAATGCAAGCGTGTGTTCTATAAAAATACCTATATACTTATATAATGTCACAACTACCCTGGCAGACGCCCGCGCGCTTGCACATATTCACAATTAAAACACAAGCACAAGCTAAAGGATAACAAAATATATCAACAGCATATTGTGGCTAAAGCTTCAAAGAATAAATGCAAATTCTTACAATAAAAAACATTAATTTTCATATAGTTTTTGCGAGAGTTTTTGAGACCTGAAAATCGTAAATTTCGCGTTTTTTGAGATTTCAAGATTTTTTTTCTCTAAAACTATCAACTTTAGAGAAGAACGTCTAAGAACATTTTTTTGTTTGTTTTGATGTGAACAATACGAAAATATTTTTTCCGAAACGATAAAGTCTCGGATAAAGACAATGTTTCTATTTTGTTTAAACAGCTCCTGACCACATTTCCATCTGGAAAACTGTACTTTCTTATAAAGGAGCACATTTTGAACAAGATGGCACAAAAGTTTTCCATTCGAATTAATTTTCCCGGTCGATGACTGATTTCACCGGGATTATGACTTCCCCGCCTATGACTCCAATAATATTAATGCTACGTAAAGATGTGTCTGAACCATTTCGATAGAGAATTTACTTTTCTTTAACTTCGATAACCATCTTTTTTTTCGTACAACCGTTCACAATCGAGATATTTGCAAAACTTGTAGGTGTTCCGGGTGGCGGGCGAGAGGGAAAAATTAGTATGTCTAAAAGAGGCCTATAATGAACTGGTTCCAATATAATAAAATCTCTTGTCCGACTTGAAACGATTTTTATGTATTCTCAACTCCCTGACGACTGGCCTATAGAATGCACCTCGTAAATCAAATCAGCTTCTCCAATGACAGTAATTGCGTTTATTTATTTTCCAGAATGTTCCAAAGCAAACAGGCCCATGTAGAGACAATAGGAGAAGGTAAGATTTCATTATGTGAAGTTTTCCAATGTATCTGTGAGTTTTTTTCAATTGATAAGGAAGTGATATATCTCGTCTACTAACACAATACGACCGTCTAAATAAATCGGTATAAAAGATGGTAAAAAATTTATAATTTTTTTGTAGTTATATTTACATATATTTGTTTAAAGAAACAATTTTGAAGAAAGACAATTTTTTATACAGAATATGTGCTTTTTCCTGATTAGCCATAAACAATCGTTTATGGCCAACCATGAAAAAAAAAACGCACATATTTTGTTTGAAAAGTTGTTTTTCTTTCGTCAAAATTGTTTCTTTAAACAAATATATGCATATAACCACTAAAAAATTTCAAATTTTTTACCAACTTCTATACTGATTTATTTAAACGGCCGGGCCGTGTTGAGTTAGACGAGTATCACATCCTTATCAATTGAAAGAAACTCATAGATATATCAGAAAACTTCATATAATGAAATCTACTTTCTCCTATTGTCTACGGGGTGCATCCTACCACAGATTCTAATTTAATTATATTTTTCCTTCATTTGGATTTGTTTTAACGATATATTTTGACAAAAAAAACACAATTTTGAATATCTTATTTCAACTTCAATGGTCATAGAGGCATTTTATCCTAATAAAAAGAATCAACTCAAAGTTGCAAGTGAATAATAGTGTTCTTGCAAATATTAACAATTAATTATAAAACACAATCCTCCCATTATTAATACTATAGGGACTGAGCTTTTACAAAACTTTAGAATGAACTGAATCTACTAAGCACTTACAATTGATTAACAAATAAAAGTTAACGACAAATATAACAAGTCATGTTGGAAACACAAAATTCTAATTATTATCTTTAGTGGCCATCAAATCGATACGAACAAAGATTATATAAATTCACATTAAAACGTGGTTGAAAGTCACTTGACATAGGTGCGACAAATCAAACAACTCGCAACAAATTGTCTCAAAACGTTCGATCGAAATTGAAAGCGTGATGTCAATCGCATTCAGATTTTTGCATAGGGTCTGCCTACCAAGTTTTCAGTGCTGTAGCGGTGACAGCGCTGTTAAGACGATTAAACAAATCCAATACAGTGATCAACTTGGGAGATTTGGTCGAAAAATGCTGCGTTGCCGTCAATGCTCACTCCTCGAATAAAAATGAAGAGCCTGAAAAGTAATTGGCAACATTTCGTGTGGCTTAGATTCTGGCACGAACTGAGAAAACGGACAAAATTTCATATGAATAATTTTGCAGAGCACGAAATGTTAAATGGTTAAATGTCAGTGGCGGTAGGTATATCACCAAAAATAATTGTATACCCAGGGGACACGTCCAGCTTTCGTAGAATATTTGCATCTGCCGATTATTCTGTAAAATATTTCAAATAAAGCATGAATCAACTAAATAGAACATTACTAGATTAAAAAAATAATAATAATAAACAAAGAAAGTCGTATTCTAATTGTATTTAAATACTACACTTGAATACGCTACTCGACGCACGTTTCGTCCACCAGGTTAGCATCATTTGGAGATGCTTAAAACTGGCCTTAAATTTGATAGCAACACTCGAATGTTTTACTTAATGCGCCTTTCGCCCACCACGTTGGCATCATCTGAAGATGATTAAAGTTGAGTTTTAATTGGAACACTAGATCCGAATACTCTATTCGACGCATGATTCCCCCATCATGCTGACATCACATTGAGATGGTGGAAACTGAACTTTAATTTGAACAATACACTTGAACAAACTATACTCCTTGTGTTTGGCGAAACGCGCATCGAGTAGAGCATTCGGGTGTATTGTTTAAATTGAAGATCAGTTTTCATCATCTCCAGGCGATGTCAGCATAGCGGGCGAAACCTGCGTCGAGTAGAACATTCGGGTGTTGCTATCAAATTAAAGCCCACTTTATCACGTTTAGAAATTTTTTTTCTCGGAAAAATTTATATTTTGTAGGAGGCGTTTCTTTGAAGTAGGTGGTAGGTGGCCAGGGTTTTGTAACCGACCGCGGTGTTCTTCTCGCCCTTTAATGGGGTAGAAAACAAATTTATAAAAATACTAATAAACATATTTTTTATACTATTTTTCAATTATTATAGATGAAAAAAAATTTCGCCCCCTTGAAGGGTGGAAACAACCCCTGGGAGTGGTTACACAATCCTGGTCACTTACCACCTTCCTCAAAGAAATGCCTCCTACAGAATATTAATTTTTTTCTCACAAAAACAAATATCAATTTTCCGCCCCCTACAAGGGTTGGAAGCCTAAAGTCATATCCCTAGAGGGACCTTCCGTTCTACTCGAGGGAACAAGTAAAAAAACTGGGGAAAATAAACGGGTTCACGGAAAAGGGGAATTTGGGGAGCTTGTCGTGAGATTTTCCTGTGTAAAGGAGATTGCTCGCGACAAGCTTTTATTATTATCAAAAATTTCCATTGGTTTGACCATTCCTGTTCGTCTGCAATAATATAACAATAACAGAGATTTTCGTAAAAATATTTTTTTTTGTACGACAGATATTAAGTGAGATATTCTCGAGGGCCCTGATAAAATGGACAGCCTGTATTTTATCCAACACTTTCATATAAAGTGATCTTTACTGATGAGATTTTAAAGGTATAAAGTGGCCCATACGTCACTAGTGAGTTAAAGTAATGATGAGCTAACGTATACTTAGGTCACTAGTGAGGTAAAGTAATTTAGTCACTGAAGAGTAATTTTAATATAAAAAAGGCCAAGCAGTTTATTTATTGTCTTTATTATACGGAAAATTAAGAAAACAAAGAATCCACTAACACTTATTCATTTATTTATGTTTATGCTAAAATTTATTGTCATCATATTCGATTTTTCACAAAGAAAACTGCTCTCCTGCACACAATTTTTCTCTATGCTAGTAACGACGTCTGTATCGCCTGACTCGTTGCGTTGCTCTCCCTATGTTTTTTTAGCAATAACAATCTTGTAAATTGGCTGTAGCTTCTTTGGCTTCTTGCAAAATATCGGTCACACAACTTCGTCAGGTCCACTGCCACCAACTCGGTAACACATGAGAAACACCACTAACATCCATACCCTAGCCAGGATTCGAACTCGGGACTCCTTGGTTGCAAGCCTAACACGTAAACGTAGAGCCATTAAGCCGGTATTTAATAGTTTTTTCTCTCTCCAGACAATAAATAAAAGTGTTTAATAATTAATATGATTAATAACAATATCTACGATTATTTACTAAAAGGTATGGCAATAAAATTCATAATTTATACAAACTTACGGATAATTGATAAGAAAATTTGTCCCAGGTGAGTGCCAACCTTGATAGTACTTTCTCATCATCCCTTATCTTGAATATATTTGTAACTCTCGAAGACTTTTTAGTAGAACGTAAAATTAACTTGATCGCAATTTTCTTGACGGCCTTTAATCTAACGAGAAATTTACATGTTACAACAACAAGAAAAATCACCAGACAAAAATTTGTTTGGTGCTCTGACGAGAAATTTGCAAGATTAATGAAATTACCAAAAAGCCACGAACAAAGATATATTTCATATTGGCTTAATACCTATTAGCCCACATCTTTACTGGGATTGATTGCATTTGTTATTTATAGTCCTTGTTATAAAATACGCGTACCTAATTCGTATTATTATCAAAAATATCCATTGGTTTGACCACTCCAGTTCGTCTGCAACAAGCAACAATATAACAATAACAGAGACGCACACACCACAGCACACACGTTCTGTCTGTTGAAATTCTTAGAACGATGACGGCGCCGGCGTTATGATGAATAACATGCATTGGCATTGGCCAATTCGGGGCATCTCCTCTCCACTCCCAGGTGATTGACCTCTCTTGTTTACAGGTGCACCGACCGATTGTACTGTGGATTTATTTGTCAATCTAGCAGCAGTGAGACGTTTTAAACTGGACCGCAATTTGGAATAATTTAACAAATACAAATGATTTATCAATCATGTAAATTAATTTGCTTAATTAAAAGTGGTATTTAGATATTTTAAATAATTTATTAGTTATATAGTGATAGGCATACGTAAATAGTGAAAAATGTGTTCCAACTGTCTTTAATGGCTCTTATTGCGATGTTAACACTGAATGGTTGAGATGAAACGTATTCCAGGGTAAGTAATGTTCAATCAAATTTTAATTTATGAATATTGTTTAAAATTAAAATGCGTTTATAATCGTGGGACGTAAAGCAAAGAACCTCTCAAATTGTTATTAACAAGCATCTGGTCTCGATATTATTTCCTTCAAATAAGGATCTACGTGGTCTAATTTGTAATCAATGTCTAATTTCTGTGGTGTTTATTTATTATTTATTTTATTTTATGGAGCTAGTATACTTAAAAATCAAATATAGCATCTGATTTGTCTGGTCGATAGCCGCGTGGGTTAAGGCGCGAGGTGGCAATAGCGATTAATTACACGGCTGTCGCGCTACCGGGTTCGAATCCTGGCACTGTCGGTGGAAATGGTTGTATGTCCACGTTTTTTCAATGTGTAACCCCCTTCCGCACAAGCCTCTGGCTTCTGGAATTGGGGATTGTCTAATTTCTGTGGTGTTTATTTTTTTTTAAACTTGCCTTTATGCTTTTATTAGTAATTGCTTCAGTTTCTGTAATTTATATCAAATGAACAGTATTGGCAACAGCAGGAATATATATCTTGATCTTTTATTTACGCATCTTAATGATGATATTGAAGTTAGACCTGCCAAAGATTTACTACTTCCCAATTCGACACATCATACCGCTATCACATTTGATATTGACATAATGGTCAAAAATGAACTGCAATCTGAAGAGTGGAATTTTGATTATCGCAATGGCGACTACTTTAGTTTAAATAATTACTTTGCTGAAGTTCAATGGGACAAACATTTGGACTATGATATAGACAATTGTGTGTGTAATTTTTACGATGTCATCTTTAGTTGCTATCAATGCTTTCATTCCCATTAAGAGACACAAAACCTCAACTTTTCCCAAATGGTTCAACTCGGAACTTCGTAAATTAGTTGTAGAAAAAAAGAAAGCTCATAAAATTTATAAAAGTTCCATGACAAACCAATCCTACGAACATTTCTCCCGTTTATGTGCCGATTCCAAAGATCTTACGGAAAGATGCCATATGGAATATTTGATTAATACTGAAAACAATATTCATCGAGATCCCCGCTAATTTTGGAAATATATAAATGATCAGAATAAAGTTACAATGCTATACATTCAAGTAGGAAGAAACTGAGGCATAAAAAACCTAACAAAAAGTTTACGACCTCATTAAAATACCGGCACTCTTTTTTTGTGCTGTTCGCAAGTTGACTTGCTTACCTTTATAGGTTTTTAATGTGCGTCGAGAATGTTTCATGTCAGGCTTGGCGCCATGGCCCGCGGCGATATCATTATGTCGTAAAGTTTTTGTTGCGTTTTTATTTACTGGGATCTGTTTATGTGAACTAGCGGACTAGCGCCGTGGCCCGCGGCGATAATAATCATGCCGTAAAGTTTTTGTTGGGTTTTTTTCCGTCTCGGGAATTTATTACTTGAACCATACCAAATACAATGTGCTATCGTAATAAGTTGCCTGATTCTGGGTTAGTCACTGTTAATTTGTTTGCCGAATTCTTTTCCAGTGTTTATGTGCAAAATAACATAGTATCAGATTATAATTTTAATATTAACATTGATTTGATGTCTTGTTCAATTGATTTAATAAGCTTAGTGGAAGCCATAATTATTAGTCTACCAAACAAACTCTCATATGGTCCAGATGAGGTGCCTGCTTACTTTTTAAAAACCTTTACATGCCATATTCAACAAGTCTCTCAGCTTAGGTATTTCTCCAACTTATTGGAAGCATAGCTTTATTATCCCTATATTCAAAGCTTTAGGTCTTGGTGGTTCGTTACTAAAGTGGATTGAGAGCTTTTTAGTGGGTCGTACGCAATCTGTTAAATTAGGTAATTTTATATCATATAACATCGATGTAGTATCTGGGGTTCCTCACGGTTCAAACTTGTAAAATTATACAGACCAATATAATCTGATTATGATGCAACTTTACTTCAAAAAGATTTAGACAGCTCCTATAGATGTGTTTACTGAATTTAATTACCTTAAATATTAAAAAATGTTTCTCCATAACTTTTTCTAAATCGCTCTCAGATCTCTACCCGTATACTATCAATAATAATAATTTACAAAGTGTTACAGAAATCCGAGACTTAGGAATAAATTTTTATAGCAAATTAACTTTTAACTCATTTCATGAAGATGACTTCAAACTCGTTTAAATCATCAACCCACTTTAGTATAGTTCAAGTAAGAAAATCCTGAGACATAAGAAACCCAACGAAAACTTTACGACCTCATTAAAATACCGGTACCCTTTTTTGTGCTGTTCGCAAATTGAGTCGCTTACCTTTATAAGTTTTTAATATGCGTCGGGAATGAATCATGTCAGGCTTGGCGCCATGGCCCGCAGCGATATAATTATGTTGTAAAGTTTTTGTTTGCATTTCTTATTTACTGGGATCTATTTACTTCAACTTGGAGCCATGGCCCGCGGCGATAGGTCGTAAAGTTTTTGTTTCGTTTTTTTTTTGTCTCAGTTTATTCCTACTTGAACTATACTTACTAACTTGTATTTACTTTTTTTATTCACTTTATCCATTCTGATGGTTTATATTCTGAAGTTTATGTATTTCATTTTGGCTTAGGTTAAACATATAACGGTACTCCACTATTGGTGTATACAAGTTTTATAGAATGAAATCTATCGGAACCATATATATTTAAGAATTTAACGGCATTTCGTAAATATATCTTATTTTCGTTGTCATTCATTTTACACGATGCCTTTACGCCTTATTTGACGATACACAGGCTCATTTGAAAACTTCATGCCTCTGACGTAGTTTCCTCGAACACCAAAACACTGAAACACCAACGGCCGGCTTATCAATGCAGGATTAACGCTATCCAGAACTCTAGAAGATAATATCCATTGCTTCGCTGAACATTTATCCTTTGGTTACTAGTTACCCTTGCATTGATAAACCGGCCCTAAGTGAATACTCTATCGGACGTGCGTTTCGTCAATCATGTTGGCATTATCTGGATGATAAAAACTTTTATTTAAACGCTGCCATCGAACACTCTACTAGACACGCGACTCAGTTTTGATCATCTCCAGGTGATGTCAACGCGCCAATATCCATTGGCTTGATGACGGTCTCGATAACTAGGGCCGAGTAGGACTACTACTCTTTGCTCCTAGATTATCTCTGTAGACCTGGACCGGCCTTCGTGATAGGTGGGCCCGTCTGGGTGATGTCAACATGGTGCATGAAACCCGCGTTTAGTAAAACATTCGAGCGTTGTCACTAAATTAAAGTACAGTTTTAAGCAGCTCCAGATGATGCCAACATGGTTTGTAAAATGCGCGTCGAGTAGAGTATTCAGGTATAATTTTAAAATTAAAATTTATTTTTAATCATCTCTAGATGATGCCAACACGGCGGGCGAAATGAGCATCGAGTAGAGCGTTCGAGTATATTATTCAAATTAAAGGCCAGTTTTCTTCATCTCCAGATGATGCCAATACAGTGGGCGAAAGCGTGTCGAGTCAGATTTAAGCATCTCCAGATGATGCCAATATGATGGGCGAAACACACACCGAGTAGAGTATTAAGTGTGATATTTAAGTGACTTGGTGCTTGTGGAAGTTACGTCACATGCAACATCACATTTCAACTTTTCAACACCTTATTTTCTCCTAATTTGAATTTATTTACAATTAGGAAAGAATTTCTTAAAAAAAAATTCTTTAAAGTAAGTGCTTAATTACAATAATTCATTAATTATTTTAAATGTTTTATTCATTACCTATAATAATACTCGGCAGATGCAAAAATTATACAAAAAGTGGGCGTATCCCCTGCTTAAGCAATTAATTTCGATGATATATAGCCACATTTGCCTCTGACATTTGAAATTTCATGCCCTACAAAATTCCTTATCTGAAATTTTGTCCTATCTGTCACCGTTTTCCCGGCGTTCCTGCTAGAATTTAAGCCACACGAAATGTTGCCAATTAGTCTTCAAGTTCTTCATTTTTATTTGAGTAGTGAGCATTGTCGGCAACCCTGCATTTTCCGATCGAGCCTTCCAAGTTGATCGGTGTATTGTGTATTGATATATCAAATGTTTCATCGTCTAACAGAAGCACAGCACTGAAAATTTAGTAGTAGCCCATGCAAAAATCTGAATTACGACTGACGCGACGCTTCTAATTTCAATACTGTTAAGAACGTTTTGGGTGTGAACAATCTGCTGCGAGTTGTTTGTCGCGCATTAAATTTTCATGTCAAGTGATTCTTAATCACTTTTTAATGTGAATTTGTAATCTCTGTTGTGTTATTCGTATCGGTATGATGACCACTAATAAAATAGCTTAGTTACTTGGGCGTTTGATACCACTTTTGAGTAAAGTCAAATCCTTCTAACCAAGCATATATAATACATCAAAATAAGTCGTAGATAAAATGATCCGGATATCGTTCGATAGACAATATTGCATAAGAATTTAATTTTGTTTTACTATTTTTATTTTCTCTTGTATGAAACCTCATAGCAAAAAAAGATGGTCGAAACCCTCTAACAATAGGACATATTCGGCGATCATTCCCAAACGACTTGATAAACCAAAATTTTACAAGTTGTAAAAAATGAAGACAATTATGTTTTCCATCGATTAATACATAATTTATAAACGTTATTATGCGTGCAAAGAAAAAGCTGCCCATGTAATAGTGTTATAATCTTATTCATTAACTAGGTATTATTTTTCTTACAAACTGCGAAACAAATTGATTGTATCCTTTGAAAATTATTTCACACCTTTCGTTTTAGCTATTGTTTCTCCTGTAAAACCCTTTTAACAGAAAATATTGGACGGGCAACAATTGTTAACTATCAAACGATTCCATAAGTTTAACGGAAGATAAAAATATACTACGTTTAAGAAAATTAAAAAAATTAAAGGAATTGGTACATAATTTTAAATAGTATGCATTTAAATAAAGCCACCAGTGGCGTGTTTGCAAAAAACAACAAATATAATTGCATGAGATTCTATTTTTTTAAAAGCTTTTATTTAACATGCAATGTTTGTTTGTTTGTTGCAATCAAAACTTCGATTAGTTTTAATTAAGCTAGAGCTTTGAAATTTTGCACGCGTATAAGTCTGGTGACAATATACTTTTAACATTTTCATATGAGAAAAAATAAGATGGCGGACGACTTTACCGTTTGTGATCCGATTTGACTCAAAATCGACATCTGGGGATTTTCGAGATCGCCAATCATGAATTCTTGGACAAAATTTAGAAATTCAAAATGGCGGCGACTTTTATCATTTATGGTCCAAATCAATCAAAATTGATATCTGGGGGTTTTCAAGGTCGTGGATTATGAATTTTTAGTCAAAATTCAGAAATTCGTATAAATGCAATTTAGGGCATGTATGAAAGTTAAGGTATCTAGATTTTTTTGGCATCAGCCACCCCCCACTATCACCCCTAATACCACCCCCACACTATTATGAAAAGGCGTAATAGAAATTTAAATGTGATTTGTGCTTTAGTGTGTATACAAGAACAATACGTCGAAAAACATTATTTTTGGCGTTATCTACCCCCTCTACCACCCCCATTGCCACCCTATTATTAAAGGGAGTAAAATATTAAATTGGGATTTAGTGTGTATATGAAAACCAAGGGTCTCTAAAAAATTTTTGGTATTAACCACCCCATCTACTACCTCTATTGCCACCCCCACCCTATTATTAAAGGGAATAAAATATTAAATTGGGGGTGGCTAATGCAAGTCGTTTTGGTTCTCGTATACACACTAAATTCCAATTTAATTTTTTATTCTCTTAAACAACAATAGGGTGGGGGTGGCAATGTGGATGGTAGAGGTGGTAGCTAACGCCAAGAAAATTTTTTTTAGACGTTTCGTTCTTGTATACACACTAAATCACATTTTAATTTTTTTTTTATCCCCTTCAATAATACAGTGGAGACGGCAATGGGGTGGGTAAGTAATGCTAAAAAAATTTTTTTAGACGTTTCGTTTTTGTATACACACTAAAACACATTTTAATTTTTTTTACCCCTTCAATAATAGGGTGGAGATGGCGATGGGGGTGGTAGAGGGGGTAGCTAATGCCAAAAAAAATGTTGAGACCTTAACTTTTCGTATATGCCCTAAATTGAAATGTTATGGAGTCTTACTTGCTTGTTTTGCCTATTTACCCTTACTTACCCCCGAACCCTTCAACGGAATTGGATCAAAATATAATCTAGCTCCAGATCTCGTTACAATACATAAGTGTACCAAATTTCAAGTCAATATCATAAACGGTTCCAGAGTAAACGTGCGCACAAAAAAGTTACCGACAGACAGGAAATTTTTTTCGCCCAAATTTAAAATCTCGACGTTTCATGACATTTTAAGCCTATTTCAACAAAAAATATATATATATTTGCGTTATATTTCCACTGGACATGGAAGTAATTATTCTGATGTTTTATATTCTGAAGTTTATGTTAATCTATCAGGACCATATATATTTAACAATTTAACGGCATTTCGTAAATATATCTTATTTTCGTTGTCATTCATTTCACACGATATTTTTACGCCTTATTTGATGATACAGGCTCATTTAAAATCAACATGCCTCTGACGTAGTTTCCTCGAACTTCAAAACACTTAAACACTAACGGCCTGTTTATCAATGCAGGATTAACGCTATCTAGAACTGTGGAAGATGATATCCATTGCTTCGCTGAACATTTATCCTTTGGTTACGAGTTAACCATGCATTGATAAACCGGCTCTAAGTGAATACTCTAACGGACGTTCGTTTCGTCAATCATGTTGGCATCATCTGGATGATAAAAACTTTTATTTAAACGTTGCCATCGAACACTACTAGACACGCTACTCATGGATGATTAAAACTTAATTTCAACTATCATTATTAATTTTAAAAGTCAGTTTTGATCGAGTACGTAGGTTAGGTTAGGTCGAGTAGAACATGCTAGTGTTGCTATCGAATTAAAACTCAGTATTAGGCATCTCCAGATGATGCCAACGGTGGGCGAAACGTGCGTCAAGCAGAGTATTGCAGTGTAGTGTTTAAGTTTTAAGCATCTTCAGAAGATGCCAATGCAGTGTGCGAAACCCGTATCAAGTAGAGTGTTCGAGTGTATTATTCAAATTAAAGCTCAATTTCATCATTTCCAGTGATGGTGTAGAAACCCGCGTTGCGTAAAACATTCGAGTGTTGGTATCAAATTAAAGCTTTGTTCTAAACACCTCCAGATAATGGCAACCGCTCGAACGAAAAGCGAAAGCTCATTTTTAAGCATATCCAGGTGATGCCTACATGGTTGGCGAAATAAGCGCCGAGTGGAGTATTCAAATCAAAACTCGGTTTTAATCATCTCCAAATGATGCCAATGCGGTGCGTCGAGTAGAGTGTTACAGTGTAACGTTGAAAGCAGAGTTATAATTAACTCTGCTTTCATTCAGAGTTATAATTAACTCTGCTTTCATCGTCTCCAGGTGAAGTCATCATGGTAGACGAAACCCGCATTGAGTAAAACATTCAAGCGTTGTTACCAAATTAAAGTACAGTTTTAAGCAGATTATGTCTACATGGTTCGTGAAACGCGCGTCAAGTAGAGTGTTCAGGTATAGTTTTAAAATTAAAATTTATTTTTAATCATCTCTAGATGATGCCAAGATGGCGGGCGAAATGCGCATCGAGTAGAACGTTCGAGTATATTATTCAAATTAAAGTTCAGTTTTCTCCATCTCCAAATGATGCCAATACGGTGGGCGAAAGCGTGTCGAGTAGAGTATAGGAGTGAAATGTTCATACTAAAACTCAGATTTAAGCATCTCCAGATGATGCCAATATGATGGGCGAAACACACGCCGAGTAGAGTATTCAAGCGTAATATTTAAATGACTTGGTGCTTGTGGGAATTACTTCACAGGCAACATCACATTTCAACATTTCAACACCTAATTTTCCTTAATTTGAATTTACAATTGGGAAAGAATTTGTTAAAAAAATTCTTTAAATTAGGTACTTAATTACAATTCATTAATTATTTGAAATGTTTTATTCATCACATATAATACTCGGCAGATGCAAAAATTCTACAAAAAGTAGGCGTATCCCCTGCTTAAGCAATTTATTTCGAACAAAATTCCTTATCTGAAATTTTGTCCTATCTCACAGTTTTCGCGGCGTTTCAGCTAGAAGTTAAGCCACACGCAATGTTGCCAATTAGTCTTCAAGCTCTTCATTTTTATTTGAGTAGTGAGCTTTGTCAGCAACCCCGCATTTTTCGACCAAATATTTCAAGTTGATCGGTGTATTAAAAATACCGCATTGGATTTGTTTCGTTGTCTAACATCGCCACAGCACTGAAAACCGTATAGTAGGCCTTGGAAAAATCTGAATGCGACTGACAGGACGCTTCCAATTTCGTTTCGTTGTAGATCGAACGTTGGAAATTTTAATATTAAACAGTACAATCTGCTGCGTGTGGTTTGTGATGTGAATTAAATTTTCACATACGTGAAATGACTTTTATCAGTTTTAATGTGAATTTGTAATCTATGTTGTGTTGTTCGTATCGGTTTGATTTTGATGGCCACTAAACGCAAGGTTAATTCGCTAAAGGTAATAATTATTGTCTCCATAATGACCTCTAATTATTGTTAACGTTTATTTATTAATCAATTGTATGTGCTTAGTAAACTCAGTTTATTCTAACGTTTCGTAAACGCTCGGCTTCTAGATTATTTATGTTGGGAGGTTTGTCTTTAATAATAAATTGTTAATATTTGCATGGACATTATTATTTACTTGCAATTTGGAATTACATTTTTTTACTAGGTTAAAACGTCTCTCTGACCATTAAACCTGAAAAGAGGTATTGAAAATTATGATATGTATAAGTTAAAATATGTTACAACAAAGCCCGATGAATAAAAAAATATATTAAAATGAAATCTGCGGTAGGATGCACCCAGTAGAACAGATCAGCCTCTGCACTGACAGTAGTGCGTTTATTTATTTGCCAGATTGTTCCCAAGCGGACAGGACCATGTAGAGGCAATAGGCGAAAGTCTGATTTTATTATATCATCATGAAGTTTTCCAATGTAACTGTGACTTTCTTTCAATTGATAAGGAATTAATATTTTGTCTGTTAACTCAACACGACCGTCTAAACAATCAGCATAAAACTTGGTAAAAAGAATGAAATTTTTTAGTAGTTATAGACATAGTTGTTTATAGAAACAATTTTGTACACAAAATATGTGCTTTTCCTAATTGGCCATAAACAATCTTGTTTATATAAATCAAATGCTTATCATGACCATGTAAATAAATCAATATAAAAGCTAGTGGAAAATTTGTCATTTTTTTTCCAGCTAGGTAGGTATAGTCCAAGTAAGGACTTCCTAAGAGGAAAAAAACTAAACAAAAACTTCACAACATAATTATATCGCTGCGGGCCATGGCGCCAAGCCTGCTATGAAACATTCCCGACGCACATTAAAAACCTATAAAGGTAAGAGAGTCAATTTGCGAACAGCACAAAAAAGAGTACCGGTATTTTAATGAGGTCGTAAAGTTTTTGTTGCGTTTTTTATGTCTCAGGTTATTCTTACTTGATCATTATATGTATAGCAGAGACAAACTAAGATATGTTCGGCAACTGTTCTAGATGGTTCTGTTTTTATCAGGAGATTCAAGTAAGTTAAAAATTAAGTTTTGTAGAATGAAATTAATTGATCGAGAACTTATTTTTTTTAACAATTCTTCTGCAAATATGTGGTATTTGTGAATTATTATTTTCGGAAACCGCGGACATGAATGTGACAATATTTTACCCCAATCGTATTCTCTTTTTTAAAAAATGAGCTGTTCAAACAATTAACTATTTTCCAGTATACAATTTTCCTCATGTTTGTGACGCCTGACATCAAAATTTATCATTTATTTTTACGCGACGCTTTCACACCTTATTGACGATATAGTTCTTTTGAAAACTTCATAGCTCTGACGTCGTTTCACAAATATCAAAACTCTTGACAGTACTCGTGAATGCTCTATTGGATGTGCATTCCGCCAACTATGTTGACATCATCTGGATATAATAAAAAGTTTTAAACTTGGACTAACTTTAACACCCTACTCGACGCGCGACTCAGAGATGATTAAAACTTTGATCACCTCCAAGTGACGTCAGCATGGTTGTTGAAACGCGCTTCAGAAGATGTCGGCATGATGGAAGAAATGTGCATCGAGTTGAGTGTTCGAGTGTATTCAAATAAACCTGAATTATCATCGTCCCCAGGTGATGTCAGCATTGTGGGCGAAACCCGCGTCGAGTATAACATTCGGGTGTTGCTATCAAATTAGAGGCCACTTTGTCATTTTTAAAATTGATATTTTGTAGAAGGCGTTTCTTTGAGAAAGGTGGTAGGTGACCAGGGTTGTGTAACCGACCCCGGGGGCTGTTCTTGCCCTTCAAAGGGGTGGAAAATAAATTTATGAAAACACTTTGATAAACATTTTTTATACTATTTTTCAATTATTATAGATGAAAAAAAATTCCACCCCCTTGAAGGGTGGAAACAACCCCCGGGGAGTCGCATTCAGATTTTTGCACGGCCTACTAAATTTCCAGTACTGCAGTGTTATTAGACGAATAAACAAATATTAATACACCGATCGAGATGCGGTGGCAAAATGCATGGTTGCTGATAATGGTCCCTCCTCGAATAAAGATGAGCCTCAAGAGCAATTGGCAGCATGTCGCATGGCTTAGCTTCCAGCACGAACGCTAAGAAAACGATGAGAGATCGGACAAAATTTCATGTGATTAATTTTGTAGAGCACCAAATTTGAAATGTCAGTAGCTATACTAAAGTTAATTGTTTAGGCGGGGGACACCCCCACTTTTCGTAGAATTTTTGCATCTGTCGGTTATGTGTAAATATGTATAAAATATTTCAAGTAATTTAAAGAAAGTCCTGTTCAAATAATTTTAAGTGAAAATTAAGGTAAGTGAAATGCCGGAATCGCGGAGGAAGTCGAAATCTTTATGTGACGCTGCCCCTGACGTAATTTCCACAGATGCCGAGACACTTAAATACTACCTTTAACACTTTACTCGACGCGCGTTTCGCCCATCATGCTGGCATCGTCTGGAAATGCTTAAAACTGAACTTTAATTTGACATCCACACCTGAGTGTTGACTCGACGCGGTTTTCGCCCACCTTGCTGACATCACCTGGAGATGATAAAACGGTGCTTTAATTTGATCCATACACCCAAACACTTATCAACTGGAAGTTTTTAAATTTGAGGTTTAATTTGAACGCTACATCTGTATACTTTATTCCCCAACCATGTAGGCATAATCTGGAGCTGCTTAAAACTGAGCTTTAATTTGATAGGCGATACGCAAATGTTCTTCACGACGTGGATTTCGCCCACCATGCTTTCATCAGCAGAAACGTCTCTAAAAACTCTTATTATCTTTGGCAGACTATTTGCAGATCTGTTTCCCGTGTTAGGTTATAATGGAAACATATGGACTCCACAATTATTTCCACGTCCAGTGGTAGTATAGTAACGCATTTTTTTTTTATTGAAGTATACTTAAAATGTCATGAAACGCCGAGATTTTAAATTTGAGCGAAAAAAAAACTCTCTGTCGGTCTGTAACTTTTTTGTGTGCACGTTTACTCTGGAACGGTTTATGATATTGACTTGAAATTTGGTACATTTATGTATGATAATCAGATCTGGAACTAAATTATATTATGATGTAATTCCGTTGAAGGGTTCGGGGGTAACTAATCAAAGCAAGCAGGTAAGAGTCCATAAAATTGCAATTTGGGGTATGTACTTACGAGAAGTCAAGATCTCAAATTTTTTTTTGCATCAGCCACCCCCCATTATCCCCCACATCATTATGAAAGGGAGTAAAAAAAAATAAAATGTGATTTAGTGTATACAAGAACGAAACGTCTCAAAAAAAATTTTTGACGTTAGCCACCCCCTCTACCACCCCCACCCTATTATTAAAGTGAGTAAAATGTTACTAAGAGATTTAGTGTGTATATAAGACTTGGATACAAAATCTGGATGTGGAAGTAGTGATTCCTTGGTCAGCGGTATTTTATCTTGGATTTTTCAATTTGTTCAACTTTTCTACGTTGTCGATTTTTGTTCTCCCACGAATGCCTATTTTCTTCCTGGCAAAATTCTAATCGTTTCCCTCTTGATTTTCGTAGGTTCCTGTATCGGTAATAATTTGAAAGTCCTATAGTAGCATTTTTAACGCCTTTTGAATTTTTGAATAACTATTTTCAAGTCCACGTTATCTAGAACAATTTTTTTTCTTAATCAAACATCTCAAAAGAACTATCATAATGAATCACAGAGTCATTTGAAAATACACAATTTTCTGCATTCTGCTCTTGGTTCAGCCAAAACCTATTTTTAGTACGTTAGAATTTGAAAATTTTATAGAGGGTGTTGGTAGCAGCTTAAAAATAAAAATCGCATCAGATAAACTGCCTTTTCTGTGCGATATATTGAAAAAAATCGCTGTCCAAAGAATCACTACTTCACATCCAGATTTTGTATCCAAGTCTTTTACACACTAAATTACAATGTAATATTTTACTCCGTTTAATAATAGGATGGGGTTGGTAGAGGGGGTGACTAATGCCAAAATAAATTTTAAAGGCCCTTGGTTCTCGTACACACACTATATCCCTATTTAATTTTTTACTCCCTTCAATAATAGAGTGGGGGAGGTAGAGAGGGTAGCTAACGGCAAAAAAAATTTTCAAGGCGTTTCGTTCTTGTATACACACTAAATCACATTTTAATTTTTTTACTCCCTTTCATAATAGTGTGGGGGAGGCTGACGCGAAAAAAAATTTTGAATCCCTGACTTTTCATATATGCCCTAAGTTGCAATTTTATGGACTCTTACCTCTGCTTGCATTGCCTATTTACTCCCGAAACCTTCAACGGGATTAGATCAAAATATAATCTAGTTCCAGATCTCGTTATACTTAATACATGTGTGTACCAAATTTTAAGTCAATATCATAAACGGTTCCAAAGTAAACGTGCGCACAAAAAAAGGTACAGACAGACTGATAGAGAATTTTTTTTCGCTCAAATTTAAAATTTTAATATTTCATGACATTTAAAACCTATTCAACAAAAAAAATATTTTTTTGCATTACTATACTTCCACTGGACATGGAAGTAATTGCTCAGAATTAAGAAATATATGACGTTGTCTGTGCAAGTTTATTTCTTTTAAGACTTTTAGTCTCTCTCACATAGCGATAAGTATTCAAAAATGTGTTTTACTGGGAGCAGGCAGGACGGTTTTGGTATATATAGGTATGCTACTCTTATACTGTTTATTTCAAAAACAATTGAACATTTTCATTGTTGTTTATTTCCAAGATTTGCAGCCGATATGAGCATATTAAAGAGAATAGATATGTTCGTTAAATGAGAAATCGTGGCGCATATTAACATGTTTATTTATAACTGACCTAAGACAATATTACCTTTGATTTTTTCACGCTAGCTCTTGATTTGTTCCACCAGACATGTACATATTAATTAGCCTTTAATAAGTAAGTGTAACGAAGCTATTTTCATAACTACATAAGATAATGTGATAACTAAAGGTATATATTTGATGTGCAAAAACAGAGAGTGGATTAGTGTTGTGACTAGCGAACATGGAATTTTTGTCCTAATTGTTGTATTTGTGTTTCAGGTTATACACAAAGATGAGGACGGTGCAGCCGGACTACATCGATCAAGATATCTCACAGCCTCCGACCATATTCCATTGGATGGTGAAATGTTTCTACAGGTGAGTGAAATGGAAAAATGTGCCAATGTTACAATTGAACGATTTTGCTTATGGCAACGGCAAATATACGATCACATATTATAGTGGAAAGTTAGACTCTAATTGAAATGGTTTTTAGAAAATAGAAAAACGCTAATTCTAAATAAACCTCTAACAGATAATACCAAAATTACGCCTTTTATATAATAATTATTTACGTAGAACTTAAGAATCCAGTAGCCGCGGCGAGTGCCATCTGAGGTGAAGCAGAGCGCTAGAAACAAAAATCAAATATCGAATTAAAAATGTCTGTGTATTTGTACAGACCGCCTTTTTAACAGGATAAGGTAGCTTCTTTTAGATTTAAATTTTGTATCAAATATGTAAAAGAGCATGGAGAGCATGCGTTTGGAATGCAAGTCTAACATTGCAAGGAAGTCAATGGAAAGTGAGTTTGAACATCTAATAAAGTCTTTTTTAATATTGTATCGTTTACTAATCTAAACTTTTTTTAATTTAAAATAATGCGTAGCTCTCAAACTATTGACTTTAGCCGCCCACATTTATACATTTTTGTAATAAGTTCTTCGAGGGCGAGGGGAAACTAATGACTAAAAAGTATGGAATGTTCCATTTAAAAAATGTATGGGTGGGTGTGTAGGGTGGGGGTTTCCTATTCATAAGAAAGTGTGCCCATACTATTTCTTTTTGACGTGTTTTTGCGAGTTTTTAGGAATCCTTAAAATGAACTGATTCCACTAAGCACTTACAATTTATTAACAAATAAAAATTAACAGTCATTACAGGTCGTGATAGAAAGACAATAATTAATACCTTGGATAAATTATAATGTCGTGTTTAATGGTCATCCATAGTCCATTGAATGAGCCGGACGAAGTAGCAAATGTTTGCGATTCGGACTAGACAATGTCCTGCCCCCGTTTTCGAGGGTGCTGAATCGATTCCCGGGGACCACTCCCAAAGTGCCCTTTTTCGTGAACCCGTTTATTTTCCCCCAGTTTTTCGACTAACTGTTATTCCCTCGAGTAGAACGGAAGGTCCCTCGAGGGATTTGACCTCAGCCACCCCTACACCAGGCTTCCACCGCTCTAGGGGTTTGGAAAATTGATATTTTAAAGGATGTTTCTGTGGGGAAGGTAGCAGGTGACCAGGATTATGTAACCCACCACCGGGGGTTGTTTTCACCTTTCTACGGTGTGAATTTTTTTTTCATCTACAATTGACAAATAGCATAAAAAATATGTTTATTACAGTGGTTTTATATACGATATATTAAATAAGTGGTCACATTTTCTTGGATATTCCTTTTGAAGGGTGAAAACAACCCCCGGGGATGGTTATACAAACCTGGTCACCTGCCACCTTCCTCACAGAAACACCTCCTGTAAAATATCATTTTTTTTTTCACAAAAAAAATATCAATTTTCCAACCCCCTAGAGCGGTGGAAGCCTGGTGTAGGGGTGGCTGAGGTCAAATCCCTCGAGGGACCTTCCGTTCTATTCGAGGGAATAACAGTTACTTGAAAAACTGGGGAAAATAAACGGGTTCACGAAAAAGGACACTTTGGGGGTGGTTTTTTGCCAATTTGAGCGGGTTGTCGAAGTGGAATAATTGATTTGACCTCGGGAATCGATTCAGCACCCTCGAAAACGGGGGCAGGACATTGTCCGAATCGCAAACACTTGTCAATTTCATCATAAATGTCGACTCTTTAAATGGACTATCAAATCAGTACGAACAACACAACACAGATTACAAATTCTCATTAAAACGTGGATAAAAGGATAAAACTCACTTCATATATTATGTGATAATTTTAATTCATACCACAAACAACTCGCAATATATTGTTTAAAACTAAAACATTCGATCTAACAATGAAATCCGAAGTGTCGTGTTAGTCGCATTCAGATTTTTCCATGGCCTATTACGGTTTTCAGTACTGTGGTGCTGTTAGACGATGAACAAATCCAATGCGATGATATTTTTAATACACGATCAGCTTAGATTTGGTAGGAAAATGCGGGGTTGCTGACAATGTGCATTACTCAAATAGAAATGAAGAGCTTGGAGACTAATTGGCAACATTTCGTGTGGCTTAACGTTGTGCACAACGCCGCGGAAAGCGGAAACGCTTAAACGGTGACAGATATTATTTATAGTCCATTTAACGAGGTCTCGAACATCAAAAGTTTGTAGGATCTTTTGCAATACATTTCCCCCTCCTGTTTTCGAGGGTGGGAAAAACGATGGTGACGGTTTCGAGTTCTGAAACCCTTGCGTACTACCCCTATCAAGGAAAAACCGCCCCAATTTTCAGCTTCTCGGTCTTGGGCTTACGAGGGATTGAGGAATAATAATTAATTAATTAATTTGCATTAGAGTACCCTGGACCGGCCCCCCGGGGGTTGAACGCACCCTCGCCCGTAATAGCAATATTCCAAAAAATAAAAAAAAATAATAACTCGACAAGGTTTTTAATGGCTTTTTGAGAGAAGGGATCATGATGGATGCGCTATTTTTCACCCTAACCTCCCGCAACCACCCCAACGTATAATAACCACCCTCTCTTCCATGCTTTCGGCCTTAGGCATGCGGGGATTCGTCGGGTCGGGGTTTTTATCAGATTATCAGGGAAACTAACCATTACTCAACCACATTTGACCTAAAGCAACCCTCGGAGGTTGAAACTACCCTGTATCATTTGAAGATATTTAAAACTGATATTTAATTTGGTAGCAGCTCGGATGTTCTACTCGACGCAGATTTCGCCCAATCATCTAGAATTTATTAAAGTTGAGTTTTAATTTGAACGCTACACCCGAATACTCTACTCAACGCACGTTTCACCAACCATGCTGACATCATCCGGAGGTGATGAAATAGTTATTTATGCAACAAGTTTATAAAGTGATACTTTTTATACTAAATGGGGATTTTGTCAATCCCATGAGTGAAAAAGTCACTTTACAGACGAGTTGTATACACAATTTTTTCTACTAAGTGGTTACCAAAATATATAAGAATAAATTTCATTTTGCGCACTAGTGCGTAAAGTAAAATAATGAGATAGCAAGGTTAGTTGTTGTTGAATAATGCTACATTCTACACTTGTTATATAAAAAAATTAAGACGTCGGTACTTAACAAAATTTATTGCTTTAATGAAAATTATGTGAATAAATTTTACAATTCCTACAATAAAAACGAAATTAAAATAAATATTGTTCTAAAGAAGTAATTCCAGCAAAACTTATATAGTTGAAGTAATCAGTTCCCGGCAAATAAAAAACGCAACAAAAACTTTACGACCTCATTAAAATACCGGTACTCTTTGTACTGCTGTTCGCAAATTGGCTCGCTTACCTTTATAGGTTTCGGGTCGTTTGATGACAGGCTTGGCGCTATGGCCCGCGGCGATATAATTATGTTGTAAAGTTTTTGTTGCGTTTTTATTTACTGGGATCTGTATATTTCAACTAGCGCCATGGCCCGCGGCGATAATAATCATGCCGTAAAGTTTTTCTTGGGTTTTTTTCTGTCTCGGGAATTTATTACTTGAACTATACCAAATACAATGTACTATCGTAATAAGTTGCCTGATTCTGGGTTAGTCACTGTTAATTTGTTTGCCGAATTCTTTTCCAGTGTTTATGTGCAAAATAGCAATATACTACCAGGTTATAATTTTAATATTAACATTGATTTGATGTCTTGTTCAATTGATTTAATAAGCTTAGTGGAAGCCATAATTAGTCTACCAAACAAACTCTCATATGTCCAGATGAGGTGCCTGCTTACTTCTTAAAAACCTTTACATGCCATATTCAACAAGTCTCTCAGCTTAGGTATTTCTCCAACTTATTGGAAGCATAGCTTTATTATCCCTATATTCAAAGCTTTAGGTCTTGGTGGTTCGTTACTAAAGTGGATTTAGAGCTTTTTAGTGGGTCGTACGCAATCTGTTAAATTAGGTAATTTTATATCATATAACATCGATGTAGTATCTGGGGTTCCTCACGGTTCAAACTTGTAAAATTATACAGACCAATATAATCTGATTATGATGCAACTTTACTTCAAAAAGATTTAGACAGCTCCTATAGATGTGTTTACTGAACTTAATGACCTTAAATATTAAAAAATGTTTCTCCATAACTTTTTCTAAATCAGACTCTCAGATCTCGTACCCGTATACTATCAATAATAATAATTTACAGTGTTACAGAAATCCGAGACTTAGGAATAAATTTTGATAGAAAATTAACTTTTAACACTCATTTAATTAAGATGACCTCAAACTCGTTTAAATCATCAACCCACTTTAGTATAGTTCAAGTAAGAAAACCCTGAGACATAAAAAACCCAACGAAAACTTTACGATCTCATTAAAGTACCGGTACTCTTTTTTGTGCTGTTCGCAAATTGAGTCGCTTACCTTTATAGGTTTTTAAAATGTGTCGGGAATGAATCCTGTCAGGCTTGGCGCCATGTCCCGCAGCGATATAATTATGTTGTAAAGTTTTTGTTTGCATTTTTTATTTACTGGGATCTATTTACTTCAACTTGGAGCCATGGCCCGCTGTGATAGGTCGTAAAGTTTTTGTTTTGTTTTTTTTTGTCTCAGTTTATTCCTACTTGAACTATACTTACTAACTAGTATTTACTTTTTTTATTCACTTTACCCATTCTGATGGTTTATATTCTGAAGTTTATCATTTATTATTCATTTTGGCTTAGGTTAAATATATAACGGCACTCCACTATTGGTGTATACAAGTTTTATAGAATGAAATCTATCGGAACCATATATATTTAAGAATTTAACGGCATTTCGTAAATATATCTTATTTTCGTTGTCATTCATTTTACACGATGCCTTTACGCCTTATTTGACGATACACAGGCTCATTTGAAAACTTCATGCCTCTGACGTAGTTTCCTCGAACACCAAAACACTGAAACACCAACGGCCGGCATATCAATGCAGGATTAACGCTATTTAGAACTCTAGAAGATAATATATCCATTGCTTCGCTGAACATTTATCCTTTGGCTACGAGTTAACCTTGCATTGATAAACCGGCCCTAAGTGAATACTCTATCGGACGTGCGTTTCGTCAATCATGTTGGCATCATCTGGATGATAAAAACTTTTATTTAAACGCTGCCATCGAACACTCTACTAGACACGCGACTCATGGATGATTAAAACTTAATTTCAACTATCATTATTAATTTTAAAACTCAGTTTTGATCATCTCCAGATGATGCCAACGTGATTTGTAAAATGCGCGTCGAGTACAGTATTCAGGTATAATTTTAAAATTAAAATTTATTTTTAATCATCTCTAGATGATGCCAACATGGCGGGCGAAATGAGCATCGAGTAGAGCGTTCGAGTATATTATTCAAATTAAAGCTCAGTTTTCTTCATCTCCAGATGATGCCAATACAGTGAGCGAAAGCGTGTCGAGTAGAGTATAGGAGTGAAATGTTCATACTAAAACTCAGATTTAAGCATCTCCAGTTGATGCCAATATGATGGGCGAATCACACGCCGAGTAGAGTATTAAGTGTAATATTTAAGTGACTTGGTGCTTGTGGAAATTACGTCACATGCAACATCACATTTCAACTTTTCAACACCTTATTTTCTCCTTAATTTGAATTTACAATTAGGAAAGAATTTCTTAAAAAAAAAAGTTCTTTAAAGTTAAGTGCTTAATTACAATATTTCATTAATTATTTTAAATGTTTTATTCATTACCTATAATAATACTCGGCAGATGCAAAAATTCTACAAAAAGTGGGCGTATCCCCTGCTTAAGCAATTAATTTCGATGATATATTGCCACATTTGCCACTGACATTTGAAATTTCATGCTCTACAAAATTCCTTATCTGAAATTTTGTCCTATCTGTCACCGTTTTCCCGGCGTTCCTGCTAGAATTTAAGCCACACGAAATGTTGCCAATTAAGTCTTCAAGTTCTTCATTTTCATTTGAGTAGTGAGCATTGTCGGCAACCCTGCATTTTCCGATCGAGCCTTCCAAGTTGATCGGTGTATTGTGTATTGATATATCATATCAAATGTTTCATCGTCTAACAGAACCACAGCACTGAAAATTTAGTAGTAGCCCATGCAAAAATCTGAATTACGACTGACGCGACGCTTCTAATTTCAATACTGTAAGAACGTTTTGGGTGTGAACAATCTGCTGCGAGTTGTTTGTCGCGTGTATTAAATTTTCATATAAGTCAAGTGATTTTTAACCACTTTTTAATGTGAATTTGTAATCTCTGTTGTGTTATTCGTATCGGTATGATGATCACTAATAGCTTAGTTACTTGGGCGTTTGATACCACTTTTCAGTAAAATCAAATCCTTCTAACCAAGCATAGAATGCATCAAAATAAAAAATAAGTCGTAGATAAAATGATCCGGATACCGTTCGATAGAGAATACAATATTGCATAAGAATTTTATTTTGTTTTACTATTTTCTCTTGTATGAAACCTCATAGCAAAAAAAGAAGGTCGAAGCCCTCTAATAATAGGACATATTCGGCGATCATTCCCAAACGACTCGATAAATCAAAATTTTACAAGATGTAAAAAATGAAGATAATTATGTTTTCCATCGATTAATACATAATTTATAAACGTTATTACGCGTGCAAAGAAAAAGCTGCCCATGTAATAGTGTTATAATCTTATTTATAACTAGGTATTATTTTTCTTACAAATTGCGAAACAAATTGATTGTATCCTTTGAAAATTATTTCACACCTTTCGTTTTAGCTATTGTTTCTCCTGTAAAACCCTTTTAACAGAAAATATTAGACGGGCAACAATTGTTAACTATCAAACGATTCCATAAGTTTAACGGAAGATAAAAATATACTACGTTTAAGAAAATTAAAAAAATTAAAGGAATTGGTACATAATTTTAAATGGTATGCATTTAAATAAAGCCACCAGTGGCGTGCTTGAAAAAAACAACAAATAAACTGCTGGCCACTCGAACTTACACATAGAGAATTTTAGGCAAAATTTGAAGTTCAATATTTTCAACAGGAATGCAAATTTTTGAACGCGGTTTGCAAATTCTAAGAGCTAGTTTTTTTCGGATTAAGCTGCATGACGTATATTTATCGTAGGAACATAAGTTTATTATATACGGGGTGATCAATGAAGTCATGCAAAAAATCAAAAAGTTTGTATGAGTGAAATTTCCGCAAAAAATTTTTTTGGTCGTTGCAATATGGTTCGTTACTAAGGTAACATCAATATCTCTAGATGGTTTTGTCAGTTTTTGGATTAAGGCCCTTAGGCCTTGTACACACTACTCAACATAAAATTTGGATACCGAAATTTTTAAAATGCTATAACTTGACATTGGATTGACGGTTCTTGATGATTTTTGCGGATTTGGAATCCTTATTTCACGTAGATTTTCTATGGTCTAAGCATTTTATTTGAGGGTTGAAATTAACACATTATGCCGGGTCGATAATAAACAAAAACGTAGGGTACGACGCGCTCTAAGGTTTGGCATTATTTAAGTTTTTGTAAAAATAAATTCTCACCTCAAGTTGTTTTTATTTAATGTTCCTCTCACTGTTCTGTCCGAAACTCACCCCCCAGTTTGTTGTCTTAAAGAGTCATTCAGTTTTACAGAGTTCTTTGTCCACCCCAATGCCCATGTAATTTCTACGCGACGCGTCAATTTCAAAGTAGGCATCGGAAAAACAAATTTGTTGCTATGCAATTAAAAACTGTTTACATTATTTTAGAAATAATCTGACACATTTCAATGTTATAATTTTGTAAAGTTTAATTAATATGAGGCGTTTAACCACGGCAGAAAGGGAAAATTGCATTCGACTTCTCAACGAAGGAATGTCAAAACAGCAAATTGCGCACATTTACAATGTCAGCCGAAAGACAATTTATAATTTGATCCGCCGCGTCGAAACTACTGGCGATCATATTTTTGGGCATGGGGGTGGACATACAAAAAAATAAACGAAAGAACCGAAAGAATTTTAATGAGAGAAACTATGCGGAATAGAACAAAGAACTCTAGAAAACTAAATGACTCTTTAAGACAACAAACTGGGGTGAGAATTTCGGACAGAACAGTGAGAAGAACGTTAAATAAAAACAACTTGAGGTGAGATTTTTTTTTTTTAAAACATAACATAATGCCAAATATTTTAAATTATAGAGCCCGTCACGGAGCAAAATGTGTGCGGTTATTACAACACCATAGAGCGAATAGGCGGGCATGGGCAAATCGGCATGCGAATTGGGGTAATGCAGAGTGGAGCCATTGTTTATTTACTGACGAAACAAGATTTAATTTGTTTCACTCCGATGGCCGAATTTTAGTTTGGAGAAGGCCAAATCAGCGATATTTGGAGGAAAATATGGACCCTCAAGAAGCATTTGGTGGCGGAGGTGTTACAGTGTGGGGAGGTATCATAAGAAATGGTAAAACCGAGCTATTCATTACCAACCAAACCATTAATGCTACTGTTTATCAGGAGGAAATTTTGGAACCTATTGTTGTTCCTTTTGCTCGACATTACGGCCCAGAACTTCTATTGGTGGATGACAACGCTCGACCTCACAGAGCGCGAAGGATCACAGAGTTTTTGCAGGCACAAAACATCAATAGGATGGACTGGCCTGCAAAGTCTCCGGATATTAATGTCATCGGACACGTTTGGTCTTATTTAAAACTTAAAGTAAGATCTCTTGATGTACCCCCTGAAACCTTAGAAACGCTCAGTGAGGCCATTCGTGAAGAATGGGAGAATATTCCACAAGATTTTATAAATAATCTTGTGGATACTCTACCAAATCGATGTCGGGAAATAATATTACGAGCAGGAGGACCAACAAAATATTAGCTTCTCTTTTTTTTAATTAACGTACCTAATTTTAATTAGGTAATTTTAATTTAAGTTTAAATTAAGTTCATTTTTAGTTTTTTAGTTAAATTTTTTTTTAATTATTAAAAATTACCAGAATTAGAATTATAAATTTTTTAAGAATTGACTTTTGGCCGTTGTTAAGCAATCTTGTATATTGTAGAATATAATGTAATAAACTTGTTCTTGTCGCTACGTTTTTGTTTATTATCGACCCGGTATAATGTGTAAATTTCAACCCTCAAATAAAATGCTTAAACCATAGAAAATCTACGTGAAATAAGGATTCCAAATCCGCAAAAATCATCAAGAACCGTCAATCCAATGTCAAGTTATAGCATTTTAAAAATTTCGGTATCCAAATTTTATGTTGAGTAGTGTGTACAAGGCCTAAGGGCCTTAATCCAAAAACTGACAAAACCGTCTAGAGATATTGATGTTACCTTAGTAACGAACCATATTGCAACGACCAAAAAAATTTTTTGCGGAAATTTCACTCATACAAACTTTTTGATTTTTTGCATAACTTCATTGATCACCCCGTATATAATAAACTTATGGTCCTACGATAAATATACGTCATGCAGCTTAATCCGAAAAAAACTAGTTCTTAAAATTTGCAAGCCGCGTTCAAAAATTTGCATTCCTGTTGAAAATATTGAACTTTAAATTTTGCCTAAAATTCTCTATGTGTAAGTTCGAGTGGCCAGCAGTTTATAATTGCATGAGATTCAATTTTTTAAAAGCTTTTATTTAACTTGCAATGTTTGTTTGTTTGTTTGTTGCAATCAAAATTTCGATTAGTTTTAATTAAGCTAGAGCTTTGAAATTTTGCACGCGTATAAGTCCGGTGACAATACACTTTTAACATTTTCATATAAGAAAAAATAAGATGGCGGACGGCTTTACCGTTTATGATCCGATTCGACTCAAAATCTGGGGATTTTCGAGATCGCCGATTCATGAATTCTTGGTCAAAATTTAGAAATTCAAAATGGCGGCGCCTATATGGACGACTTTTATCATTTATGGTCCAAATCAATCAAAATTGATATCTGGGGGTTTTCGGGTTCGCCGATTACGAATTTCTAGTCAAAAATTTTGTTCAGGATGGCGGACGACTTTACCGTTTAAGATCCGATTCAACTCAAAATCCATATCTGGGGGTTTTCAAGGTCGCGGATTATGAATTTTTAGTCAAAATTCAGAAATTCGTATAAATGCAATTTAGGGCTTGTATGAAAGTTATGGTATCTAGATTTTTTTGGCATCAGCCACCCCCCACTATCACCCCTAATACCACCCCCACACTATTATGAAAGGGCGTGATAGAAAATTAAATGTGATTTGTGCTTTAGTGTGTATACAAGAACAATACGTCGAAAACGTTATTTTTGGCGTTATCTACCCTCTACCACCCCATTGCCACCCTATTATTAAAGGGAGTAAAACATTAAATTGGGATTTAGTGTGTATACGAAAACCAAGGGCCTCTAAAAATTTTTTGGTGTTAACCACCCCATCTACTACCTCTATTGCCTCCCCCACCCTATTATTAAAGGGAATAAAATATTAAATTGGGGGTGGCTAATGCAAGTCCTTTTGCTTCTCGTATACACACTAAATCCCAATTTAATTTTTTATTCTCTTAGACAACAATAGTGTGGGGGTGGCAATGGGGATGGTAGAGGTGGTAGCTAACGCCAAGAAAATTTATTTTAGACGTTTCGTTCTTGTATACACATTAAATCACATTTTAATTTTTTTTATCCCCTTCAATAATACAGTGGAGATGGCAATGGGGGTGGGTAAGTAATGCTAAAAAAATGTTTTTAGACGTTTCGTTTTTGTATACACACTAAATCACATTTCAATTTTTTTACCCCCTTTAATAATAGGGTGAGGGTGGCAATGGGAGCAGTAGAGGGGTAGCTAACGCAAAAAAATTTTTTTAGACGTTTCTTTCTTATATACACACTAAATCACATTTTAATTTTTTTTACCCCTTCAATAATAGGGTGGAGATGGCGATGGGGGTGGTAGAGGGGGTAGCTAATGCCAAAAAAAATGTTGAGACCTTAACTTTTCATATATGCCCTAAATTGAAATTTTATGGAGTCTTACTTGCTTCTTTTGCCTATTTACCCTTATTTACCCCCGAACCCTTCAACGGAATTGGATCAAAATATAATCTAGTTCCAGATCTCGTTACAATACATAAGTGTACCAAATTTCAAGTCAATATCATAAACGGTTCCAGAGTAAACGTGCGCACAAAAAAAAGTTACCGACAGACAGGAAATTTTTTTCGCTCAAATTTAAAATCTCGGCGTTTCATGACATTTTAAGCCTATTTCAACAAAAAATATATATATATATTTGCGTTATATTTCCACTGGACGTGGAAGTAATTATTCTGATGTTTTATATTCTGAAGTTTATGTTAATCTATCAGGACCATATATATTTAACAATTTAACGGCATTTCGTAAATATATCTTATTTTCGTTGTCATTCATTTTACACGATACTTTTACGCCTTATTTGATGATACAGGCTCATTTAAAATCAACATGCCTCTGACGTAGTTTCCTCGAACACCAAAACACTTAAACACTAACGGCCTGTTTATCAATGCAGGATTAACGCTATCTAGAACTCTAGAAGATGATATCCATTGCTTCGCTGAACATTTATCCTTTGGTTACGACTTAACCATGCATTGATAAACCGGCTCTAAGTGAATACTCTAACGGACGTTCGTTTCGTCAATCATGTTGGCGTCATCTGGATGATAAAAACTTTTATTTAAACGGTGCCATCGAATACTCTACTAGACACGCTACTCATGGATGATTAAAACTTAATTTCAACTATCATTATTAATTTTAAAACTCAGTTTTGATCATCTCCAGGTGATGTCAACATGGTGGGTGAAACCTACGTCGAGTAGAACATGCTAGTGTTGCCATCGAATTAAAACTCAGTATTAGGCATCTCCAGATGATACCAACGGTGGGCGAAACGTGCGTCAAGCAGAGTATTGCAGTGTAGTGTTTAAGTTTTAAGCATCTTCAGAAGATGCCAATGTAGTATGCGAAACCCGTATCAAGTAGAGTGTTCGAGTGTATTATTCAAATTAAAGCTCAATTTCATCATTTCCAGTGATGGTGCAGGAACCCGCGTTGCGTAAAACATTCGAGTGTTGGTATCAAATTAAAGCTTTGTTCTAAACACCTCCAGATAATGCCAACCGCTCGGCCGAAAAGCTAAAGCTCATTTTTAAGCATATCCAGGTGATGCCTACATGGTTGGCGAAATAAGCGTCGAGTGGAGTATTCAAATCAAAACTCAGTTTTAATCATCTCCAAATGATGCCAATACGGTGCGTCGAGTAGAGTGTTACAGTGTAATGTTGAAAGCAGAGTTATAATTAACTCCGCTTTCATCGTCTCCAGGTGAAGTCATCATGGTAGACGAAACCCGCATTGAGTAAAACATTCAAGCGTTGTTACCAAATTAAAGTACAGTTTTAAGCAGATTATGTCTACATGGTTCGTGAAACGCGCGTCGAGTAGAGTGTTCAGGTATAGTTTTAAAATTAAAATTTATTTTTAATCATCTCTAGATG
This sequence comes from Leptura quadrifasciata, assembly GCA_963675555.1. NCBI lineage: Eukaryota > Metazoa > Arthropoda > Insecta > Coleoptera > Cerambycidae > Leptura > Leptura quadrifasciata. The sequence continues at coordinate 79,097 of OY776678.1, read as the reverse complement.
ATGTCAAGATGGCGAGCGAAATGCGCATCGAGTAGAACGTTCGAGTATATTATTCAAATTAAAGTTCAGTTTTCTCCATCTCCACATGATGCCAATACGGTGGGCGAAAGCGTGTCGAGTAGAGTATAGGAGTGAAATGTTCATACTAAAACTCAGATTTAAGCGTCTCCAGATGATGCCAATATGATGGGCGAAACACACGCCGAGTAGAATATTCAAGCGTAATATTTAAATGACTTGGTGCTTGTGGAAATTACGTCACATGCAACATCACATTTCAACTTTTCAACACCTAATTTTCCTTAATTTGAATTTACAATTGGGAAAGAATTTGTTAAAAAAATTCTTTAAAGTAGGTACTTAATTATAATTCATTAATTATTTGAAATGTTTTATTCATCACATATAATACTCGGCAGATGCAAAAATTCTACAAAAAGTAGGCGTATCCCCTGCTTAAGCAATTTATTTCGAATGATATATTTCCACTGACATTTGAAATTTCATGCTATACAAAATTCCTTATCTGAAATTTTGTCCTATCTCACCGTTTTCACGGCGTTTCAGCTAGAAGTTAAGCCACACGCAATGTTGCCAATTAGTCTTCAAACTCTTCATTTTTATTTGAGTAGTGAGCTTTGTCAGCAACCCCGCATTTTCCGACCAAATATTTAAAGTTGATCGGTGTATTAAAAATACCGCATTGGATTTGTTTCGTTGTCTAACATCGCCACAGCACTGAAAACCGTATAGTAGGCCTTGGAAAAATCTGAATGCGACTGACAGGACGCTTCCAATTTCGTTTCGTTGTAATCGAACGTTTTGATATTAAACAGTACAATCTGCTGCGAGTGGTTTGTGATGTGAATTAAATTTTCACATACGTGAAAAGACTTTTATCAGCGTTTTAATGTGAGTTTGTAATAATCTATGTTGTGTTGTTCGTATCGGTTTGATTTTGATGGCCACTAAACGCAAGATTAATTCGTTAAAGGTAATAATTATTGTCTCCATAATGACCTCTAATTATTGTTAAACGTTTATTTATTAATCAATTGTATGTGCTTAGTAAACTCAGTTTATTCTAAAGTTTCGTAAAAGCTCGGCTTCTAGATTATTTATGTTGGGAGGATCGTCTTTAATAATAAATTGTTAATATTTGCATGAACATTATTATTCACTTGCAACTTGGAATTACAATTTTCTACTAGGTTAAAACGTCTCTCTGACCATTAAACCTGAAAAGAGGTATTCAAAATTATGATTTATGGTATGTATAAGTTAAAATATGTTACAACAAAGCCCGATGAATAAAAAAATATATTAAATTGAAATCTGCGGTAGGATGCACCCAGTAGAACAGATCAGCCTCTGCACTGACAGTAGTGCGTTTATTTATTTGCCAGATTGTTCCAAAGCGGACAGGACCATGTAGAGGCAATAAAAGAAAGTCTGATTTTATTATATTATGAAGTTTTCCAATGTAACTGTGACTTTCTTTCAATTGATAAGGAATTAATATTTTGTCTGTTAACTCAACACGAGCATCTAAACAAATCAGCATAAAACTTGGTAAAAAAAAATGAAATTCTTTTAGTAGTTATAGACATATAGTTGTTTATAGAAACAATTTTGTACACAAAATATGTGCTTTTCCTAATTGGCCGTAAACAATCTTGTTTATATAAATCAAATGGTTATCATGACCATGTAAATAAATCGATATAAAAGCTAGTGGAAAATTTGTAATTTTTTTGCCAGCTAGGTAGGTATAGTCCAAGTAAGGACTTCCTAAGAAGAAAAAACGAAACAAAAACTTTATGGCATAATTATTATCGCCGCGGGCCATGGCGCTAAGTTGAAGTAAATAGATCCCAGTAAATAAAAAATGCAAACAAAAACTTCACAACATATTATATCGCTGCAGGCCATGGCGCCAAGCCTGCTATGAAACATTCCCGACGCACATTAAAAACCTATAAAGGTAAGAGAGTCAATTTGCGAACAGCACAAAAAAGAGTACCGGTATTTTAATGAGGTCGTAAAATTTTTGTTGCGTTTTTTATGTCTCAGTTTATTCTTACTTGATCATTATATGTATAGCAGAGACAAACTAAGATATGTTCGGCAACTGTTCTAGATGGTTCTGTTTTTATCAGGAGATTCAAGTAAGTTAAAAATTAAGTTTTGTAGAATGAAATTGATCGGGAACTTATTTTTTTTTTAACAATTCTTCTGCAAATTTTTGGTATTTGTGAATTATTATTTTCGGAAACCGCGGACATGAATGTGACAATATTTTACCCCAATCGTATTCTCTTTTTTAAAAAATGAGCTGTTCAAACAATTAACTATTTTCCAGTATACAATTTTCCTCTTATTTGTGACGCCTGACATCAAACTTTATCATTTATTTTTACGCGACGCCTTCACACCTTATTGACGATATAGTTCTTTTGAAAACTTCATAGCTCTGACGTCGTTTCGCAAATATCAAAACTCTTGACAGTACTCGTGAATGCTCTATTGGATGTGCATTCCGCCAACTATGTTGACATCATCTGGATATAATAAAAAGTTTTAAACTTGGACAAACTTTAACACCCTACTCGACGCGCGAATAAACAAATATTAATACACCGATCGAGTTTCGGTGGCAAAATGCATGGTTGCTGATAATGGTCCCTCCTCGAATAAAGATGAGCCTCCAGAGTAATTGGCAACATGTCGCATGGCTTAGCTTCCAGCACGAACGCCAAGAAAACGATGAGAGATCGGACAAAATTTCATGTGATTAATTTTGTAGAGCACCAAATTTGAAATGTCAGTATAGCGATGCTTATATCACTAAAGCTAATTGTTTAGGCGGGGGACACTCCCACTTTTCGTACAATTTTTGCATCTGTCGGTTATGTGTAAATATGTATAAAATATTTCATTCAAGTAATTTAAAGAAAATCCTGTTCAAATAATTTTAAGTGAAAATTAAGGTAAATGAAATGCCGGAATCGCGGAGGAAGTCGAAATCTTTATGTGACGCTGCCCCTGACTTAATTTCCACAGATGCCGAGACACTTAAATACTACCTTTAACACTTTATTCGACGCGCGTTTCGCCCACCATGCTGGCATCGTCTGGAAATGCTTAAAACTGAACTTTAATTTGACATCCACACTTGAATGTTGACTCGACGCGGATTTCGCCCACCTTGCTGACGTCACCTGGAGATGATAAAACGGTGCTTTAATTTGATCAATACACCCAAACACTTATCAACTGGAAGTTTTTAAATTTGAGGTTTAATTTGAACACTACATCTGTATACTTTATTCGACTTCCGTTTCCCCAACCATGTAGGCATAATCTGGAGCTGCTTAAAACTGAGCTTTAATTTGAATACTACACTCCGATACTCTACTTGACGCGCATTTCGCCATGTTGCCGCCATCTCGAGATGATGATGATGAGCTTTAATTTGGACAATATCTTTACTCGATATGTGTTTCGTCCACCATGTTGACATCACCTGGAGATGCTTAAAACTGAGCTTTAATTTGATAGGCAATACGCAAATGTTCTTCACGACGTGGATTTCGCCCACCATGCTTTCATCAGCAGAAACGTCTCTAAAAACTCTTATTATCTTTGGAAGACTATTTGCAGATCTGTTTCCCGTGTTAGGTTATAATAGAAACATATGGACCCCACAATTATTTCCACGTCCGGTGGTAGTATAGTAACGCATTTTTTTTTATTGAAGTATGCTTAAAATGTCATGAAACGTAGAGATTTTAAATTTGAGCGAAAAAAAATGTCTCTCTGTCGGTCTGTAACTTGTTTGTGCGCACGTTTACTCTGGAACGGTTTATGATATTGACTTGAAATTTGGTACATTTATGTATGATAATGAGATCTGGAACTAAATTATATTTTGATGTAATTCCGTTGAAGGGTTCGGGGGTAACTAATCAAAGCAAGCAGGTAAGAGTTCATAAAATTGCAATTTGGATGTACTTGCGAGAAGTCAAAATCTCAAAATTTTTTTTTGCATCAGCCACCCCCCATTATCCCCCACATTATTATGAAAGGGAGTAAAAAAAAATAAAATGTGATTTAGTGTATACAAGAACGAAACGTCTCAAAAAAATTTTTTGACGTTAGCCACCCCCTCTACCACCCCCACCCTATTATTAAAATGAGTAAAATGTTACTTAGAGATTTAGTGTGTATATAAGACTTGGATACAAAATCTGGATGTGGAAGTAGTGATTCCTTGGTCAGCGGTATTTTATCTTGGATTTTTCAATTTGTTCAACTTTTCTACGTTGTCGATTTTTGTTCTTCCACGAATGCCTATTTTCTTCCTGGCAAAGTTCTAATCGTTTCCCTCTTGATTTTCGTAGGTTCCTGTATCAGTAATAATTTGAAAGTCCTATAGTAACATTTTTAACGCCTTTTGAATTTTTGAATAACTATTTTCAAGTCCACGTTATCTAGAACAAATTTTTTTCTTAATCAAACATCTCAAAAGGACTATCATAATGAATCACAGAGTCATTTGAAAATACACAATTTTCTGCATTCTGCTCTTGGTTCACCCAAAACCTATTTTTAGTACGTTAGAATTTGAAAATTTTATAGAGCTTAAAAATAAAAATCGCATCAGATAAACTGCCTTTTCTGTGCGATATATTGAAAAAATCGCTGTCCAAGGAATCACTACTTCACATCCAGATTTTGTATCCAAGTCTTTTACACACTAAATTACAATGTAATATTTTACTCCCTTTAATAATAGGATGGGGTTGGTAGAGGGGGTGGCTAATGCCAAATTAAATTTTAAAGGCCCTTGGTTCTCGTACACACACTATATCCCTATTTAATTTTTTATTCCCTTCAATAATAGAGTGGGGGAGGCAGAGAGGGTAGCTAACGGCAAAAAAAATTTTCGAGGCGTTTCGTTCTTGTATACACACTAAATCACATTTTAATATTTTTACTCCTTTTCATCATAGTGTGGGGGAGGCTGACGCGAAAAAAAATTTTGAATTCCTGACTTTTCATATATGCCCTAAATTGCAATTTTATGGACTCTTACCTGCTTGCATTGCCTATTTACTCCCGAAACCTTCAACGGGATTTGATCAAAATATAATCTAGTTCCAGATCTCGTTATACTTAATACATGTGTGTACCAAATTTCAAGTCAATATCATAAACGGTTCCAAAGTAAACGTGCGCACAAAAAAAGGTACAGACAGACTGATAGAGAATTTTTTTTCGCTCAAATTTAAAATTTTAATATTTCATGACATTTAAAACCTATTCAACAAAAAAAATATTTTTTTGCATTACTATACTTCAACTGGACATGAAAATAATTGCTCAGAATTAAGAAATATGACGTTGTCTGTGCAAGTTTATTTCTTTTAAGACTTTTAGTCTCTCTCACATAGCGATAAATATTCAAAAATGTGTTTTACAGGGAGCAGGCAGGACGGTTTTGGTATATATAGGTATGCTACTCTTATACTGTTTATTTCAATTGTTGTTTATTTCTAAAATTTGCAGCCGATATGAGCATATTAAAGAGAATAGATATGTTCGTTAAATGAGAAATCTTGGCGCATATTAACATGTTTATTTATGACTGATCTAAGACAATATTACCTTTGAATTTTTTCACGCTAGCTCTTGATTTGTTCCACCAGACATGTACACATTAATTAGCCTTTAATAAATAAGTGTAACGAAGCTATTTTCATAACTATATAAGATAATGTGATAACTAAAGGTATATATTTGATGTGCAAAAACAGAGAGTGGATTAGTGTTGTGACTAGCGAACATGGAATTTTTGTTCTAATTGTTGTATTTGTGTTTCAGGTTATGCACAAAGATGAGGACGGTGCAGCCGGACTACATAGATCAAGATATCTCACAGCCTCCGACCATATTCCATTGGATGGTGAAATGTTTCTACAGGTGAGTGAAATGGAAAAATGTGCCAATGTTACAATTGAACAATTTTGCTTATGGCAACGGCAAATATACGATCACCTATTATAATGGAAAGTTAGACTCTAATTGAAATGGTTTTTAGAAAATAGAAAAACGCTAATTCTAAATAAACCTCTAACAGATAATACCAAAATTACGCCTTTTATATAAAAATTATTTACGTGGAACTTAAGAATCCAGTAGCCGCGGCGAGTGCCATCTGAGGTGAAGCAGAGCGCGAGAAACAAAAATCAAATATCGAATTAAAAATGTCTGTGTATTTGTGCAGACCGTCTTTTTAACAGGATAAGGTACTTCTTTTAGATTTAAATTTTGTATCAAATATGTAAAAGAGCATGGAGAGCATGCGTTTGGAACGCAAGTGTAAGGTTGCAAGGAAGTCAATGAAAGTCAGTTTGAACATCTAATAAAGTCTTTTTTGATATTGAATCGTTTGCTAATCTAAACTTTTTTTAATTTAAAATAATGCGTAGCTCTCAAACTATTGACTTTAGTCGCCCACATTTATACATTTTTGTAATAAGTTCTTCGAGGGCGAGGGGAAACTAATGACTAAAAAGTATGGAATGTTCCATTTAAAAAATGTAGGGGTGGGTGTGTAGGGTGGGGGTTTCCTATTCATAAGAAAGTGTGCCCCTACTATTTCTTTTTGACCTGTTTTTGCGTTTTTTGCAAAAATCAATATACCTAAATATATTTTAGGGTGGATAGTTTTTATTGAAGTACACCGTATATTCACTGGTGCTTGCAGGAATTAAATGTCGCTTTTAGTTCTCCAGTAATCAATTTGGCGAGTTTTAGCTGACTAACTCCGTATTATATACTTTTTGTGAAAGCACAACTTCGCGATAAATGGTAAATTTACCTTTTTCAAGTACGTTAATTAGGAAACGTATTAAGATCGCTGTTATCTAATTAATTTTAGTACATTTAATAGTACATATTTTAAAATATGGTTCGAAACCCAATTAACGTAATACCATGACATAACTACAAAAAGAAAGCTTAACACTCGACGACTCCACGAGACCGCCAGTTATTTTTATACGGGTTTTCGAGGGCGGTAATAGCGATGGTGATTTTTTTTTTAGTTGTTAGAAATCCTCAAGATACCGAGCTTTTAGGAATCTTTAGAATTAACTGATTCCACTAAGCACTTACGATTTATTAACAAATAAAAATTAACAGTCATTACAGGTCGTGATAGAAAGACAATAATTAATACCTTGGATAAATTATAATGTCGTGTTTAATGGTCATCCATAGTCCATTGAATGAGTCGGACGAAGTAGCAAATGTTTGCGATTCGGGCTAGACAATGTCCTGCCCCCGTTTTCGAGGGTGCTGAATCGATTCCCGGGGACAAACCAATTTTTCCACTTCGGCAACCCCCTCAAATTTACCAAAAAACCACCCCCAAAGTGCCCTTTTCCGTGAACCCGTTTATTTTCCCCCAGTTTTTCGACTAACTGTTATTCCCTCGAGTAGAACGGAAGGTCCCTCGAGGGATATGACCTCAGCCACCCCTACACCAGGCTTCCACCGCTCTAGGGGTTTGGAAAATTGATATTTTAAAGGATGTTTCTGTGGGGAAGGTAGCAGGTGACCAGGATTATGTAACCCACCACCGGGGGGGTTGTTTTCACCTTTCTAGGGTGTGAATTTTTTTTATTGACAAATAGTAAAAAAAATATGTTTATGACAGTGGTTTTATATACGATATATTTAATAAGTGTTCACATTTTCTTGGATATTCCTTTTGAATGGTGAAAACAACCTCCGGGGATGGTTACACAACCCTGGTCACCTGCCACCTTCCTCACAGAAACACCTCCTGTAAAATATCAATTTTTTTTTTACAAAAAAAAAAAATATCAATTTTCCAACTTTCTAGGGGGGTAGAAGCCTGGTGTAGGGGTGGCTGAGGTCAAATCGCTCGAGGGACCTTCCGTTCTATTCGAGGGAATAACAGTTACTCGAAAAACTGGGGAAAATAAACGGGTTCACGAAAAAGGACACTTTGGGGGTGGTTTTTTGCCAATTTGAGCGGGTTGTCGAAGTGGAATAATTGATTTGATTTCGGGAATCGATTCAGCACCCTCGAAAACGGGGGCAGGACATTGTCCGAATCGCAAATATTTGTCAATTTCATCATAAACGTCGACTCTTTAAATGGACTATCAAATCAGTACGAACAACACAACACAGATTACAAATTCTCATTAAAACGTGGATAAAACTCACTTCATATATGTGATAATTTTAATTCACACCATAAACAACCCGCAATATATTGTTTAAATCTAAAACATTCGATCTAACAATGAAATCCAAAGTGTCGTGTTAGTCGCATTCAGATTTTTCCATGGCCTATTACGGTTTTCAGTACTGTGGTGCTGTTAGACGATGAACAAATCCAATGCGATATTTTTAATACACGATCAGCTTAGATTTGGTCGGAAAATGCGGGGTTGCTGACAATGCGCATTACTCAAATAGAAATGAAGAGCTTGGAGACTAATTGGCAACATTTCGTGCGGCTTAACTTTCAGCACAACGCCGCGGAAAGCGGAAACGGTGACAGATATTATTTATAGTCCATTTAACGAGGTTTCGAACATCAAAAGTTTGTAGGATCTTTTGCAGTACATTTCCCCCTCCTGTTTTCGAGGGTGAGAAAAACGATGGTGATGGTTTCGAGTTCTGAAACCCTTGCGTACTACCCCTATCAAGGAAAAACCGCCCCAATTTTCAGCTTTTCGGTCTTGGGCTTGCGAGGGATTGAGGAATAATAATAAATTGATTAATTTGCATTAGAGTACCCTGGACCGACCCCCGGGGGTTGAACCCACCCTCGCCCGTAATAGCAATATCCCAAAAAATGAAAAAATACTAACTCGACAAGGTTTTTAATGGCTTTTTGAGGGCAGGAATCATGATGGATGTGCTATTTTTCACCCTAACCTCCCGCAACCATCCCAACGTATAAAACCACCCCCTCTTCCATGCTGTCGGTCCTAAGCATGCGGGAATTCGTCGGATCGGGGTTTTTATGAGAATATCAGGAAAGCTGACCATTATTAAACCGCAGTTGACCTAAGTAGTACATTATACACTAAGGGAGAGAAACAAGATCCTTGAGATCTTCCAGGGGGTTACTTCGGTAACTTGAGAGGCGGTTAAGAAAACATTTTAAGAAAACAAACATTTTTATTTCGTCCCTAGGGACTAAATGCTTTACTTCTGTCACAATTTTGATGCCATAGAAATCGGTTTCTACTCCCGGTCGTGGAAAAATATTATTTTTTTTATTGTAACCAAACAGCTGTTTGGGAATTGAAATTCAATCTTTTTTTGAGATTTTTTTATCCCTTCAGGATTACTGACAAGGTCAGGGTCACTTACACTGTACCTTTTTTATTTAGAAAATCTAAAATATTCTAGATTTAAAATATTCATATCTGCCATCTTGTTTTTTTCTTATACGAAAATGTTAAAGTGTATTGTCACTGGACTTATACACGTGCAAAATTTCAAAGCTCTAGCTTAATTAGAACTAATCAAAATTTTGATTGCAAGATTTGACCTAAACAAACTAACTAACTAACAAACAAACATTGCAAGTTAAATAAAAGCTTTTAAAAAGGTTACAAATACGTTATTTTACTGGGTTATTATGACACATTGGAAACATTTAACTTAATTTTGTGGGCGACTTTCCAAAGTAGCAATGTAATCATCCTAATATCGGGAAATCAAAACATTTTCCGACCACATTTACTGTATTTGTGAAAATAAAATAAACTTAATTCAGTTCCAAAATTTTATCATTATTACTTTTCGATGTAAATATCGAGAGGTACTTAAAATGGGAACTGGGAACATCCATCGAATAGACATAATGCAATAGGACATAAGCTTATTACCCATCTAATCAAATACTATACCGTTTGTTGGGTTAGATTTGCGAAACTCATTTAAATAATCAGATGGATGAATGAATCCTTGAACTTCCATATTAAATAATGGGCCATTTATTTAAACAGATGCAAGTGATTTTGTACCACAACAAGAGCGAGGAGGCGGCGCGGCGTTTACCGGAGACATGAAACAAAAAGTTCACAGGGCCATCATGCTTCACCCAAGGAAACAGCCTCAGCCCATGTTCCCAACTGCAAAAATGTGTTGTCAAGGTTAGTGTATTTTACAAATTTAAATATTTATATACTCGGCTAGGCTAAGTTTAGCAGGTGGCGGATTCGTCCGAAAATCATCTCATTGTTTTCTGGCAACGCTTCTGGTAACCATGCTTGTTGATGGTACGTCATACGTCGCATTATACGGTCTCGCATTTTTACACAAACAGAAGCGTCTTGAATATGTCACGTATTTAAGAATTTTGTCTTTCAAAAACCTCGCCATTCGAATTAAATGAGACAAAAAATAAGGTGCCACATTCTATGGTGATTTTGATGACATCTTTTACTTAGGTCCTTGTGCTCTCGCTTTGTCTTTCTGCAAGTACTAAAGTTTAAGTTTACTGTGAATAATTAGAGGCTATAAAGTATGATAGGTAGATTTGTAAATGTTGGTTTTTCTAATGGATAGTTTGCTGCTGTTATAATGTACGTATTTTTATTCATAATAATCAAATCAAAATAATCTCAAGAAGAATTCATAGTTGAAAATAGTAAAAAGTGACATTGATGATGAGCAAAATACGTCCAGGTCCAGCAACAGCCGAGACAGGGAAAATCACTTTTACTCCACATAAAACATATTTTTTCTTCAAAAATCATTTAGAATTTAAATAAATAGTGATATTTTCCTTAAAATACTTTTAGTCTCTGAAGTGATGATGTATTTAGTTTACCTATAAATTTTATAGTATATTTTATGTTTTTAACGATTTTCTACACACGTTTATAATATACAGGGTATGTATTTGAGTTCTGTAGAAGCCCATTGCTAGCACATATAAATGGTTTTAGTTTTGAATACAAATAGTTTTTTAATACGTTAAGGGGTAGATGCGCTGCGCTACAAAGAATTTTTTGGATGACAGGAACTTAGAAATGTTATCTCTATTTGTTATCAGTTGGTCTCCTAAATTAGACATTTTTGCATTTGGGTAACACACTTGGCATAATTTCCCCGGCTTGATCCACTCTAGCACCTTTTTGTGTAAAGCAACTTGGGAAAACGGGGTAAAAGGTTCTAGATTGGTTTTGTAACAATAGAATCCAAATTCGTCTACTCTGATCCATCTGACACTATCTCATCGACAAATTTTTATTATTGTTCACTTTCTATACAAATGAGGTTTGGCTGAAGGTGCTTCAAAGTTGTAAAAGAAATGTTCCACATTTAAACATAAACTATTTTTAATATTTGCGGATGTAATCACTTCCCGATATTGGTCTGGAATGAATAAGCTGTGTCCAACCACGGGAAATATATATAACAAAACATAAACATCACGTATAGTAGACAAACCCAAAATTCAAAGCCCAGGGCGGTCCTGAATGGAGTTACACATTTGAAAAAAATGCAGACAACATCCATTAACCATCGGCATTACCAGAGTAAGGCAGAGCTTGACCAGAGCCAATTTGCCACATTCACTGAGCTACGGTACAATGCAACTATTTAAAAAATATATTTAGTATTAAACATTGGTAAAGATAAAGAACACAATCTGTTTTTATTTTGTCCTCCACATGAAGTTATTAAATGATCAATTTCAGGATTTTTTTCTTTGAGTAACTGACAAAATCCGAGCAAACAACTTACTGCCTCTATTGGCAATATCATTCGTTCACGTAAAAAAAAATATGACTTGTGGTTTGACTGTTTGACGCAGTGGATACCAACGTTATACAACATCATTTGCGTGAAAGAAAAAGCTTTGTGTGGATAACTTCACAAATGGTATTGTCTGTTCTAAATACGTCACATAACATGTTTTCCTCTCAATGGTATTATTGGTATGGTATTTGTCTGTCTCTGACGATATTTCTCCGGCGTTTCATACAGTGTCACATTTCAGGTGGTCAAAAGACAAATTGAACGTTGTCAAAAATTTGTCTATAGAAAGACACCTTAACCATCCTATGGGTAATTTCTACTGTAATTTTTGTTTCTACAATAGTACAATTGTCCTACAGGAAACTGATTAATGTGACTCATAATGTAGTGTCACGTAATATAACATAACATTTCTTTAAAATATTACAAATTTGGAATTCACTATTTATTGGGAGTTAGATCAGAAGTGTTAAAAAATTGCGACATTACTTATCCACTTATGTCTTCAATTGTTGAAATATCTGTGAACCAGAAATTACATTTGTTTATTTTCGAGGCTATAGTATCTATCTAGAATTTTTGGTCGACCAAACTCTGTGCAATAATACGCCAAGCTAGTGCAAAAGTTATTGTTTAACAATTAAGAAGGAATGTTTTAACAAATATTGGCAAGAAGTATGATAGGTATAAAATGATATCCTTTTCTATTTTCAAAATGGCATTTTGAAAAAAAAATTAGAAAATGTCTAAATTAAAAAAGGAAAAATTAAATAGGTAGGTACCTATAAACTATAGAGTTAAATCAGAACTTCTTCTCAATAATTCAGGAGCTTATAACAGTGTCAAAATATTATTGATACATGATATAATTTTTTAGTTATGGATTGAAAGTGGTTTAGATAGCAAATACATATTTTTAATCTGAACAGATTCCGTAACTTTATAGACACACTAACCGAGGGCCATAGAACAAATATTTTATACGATTATAGCACAGCTTGGGACCCAACTACATGCCAATGTATTGTCATAATATTCTGAGAAGATTTTATTATTATTAGCCGTTACTCGAGTCCGAGTATAGAAATATTACAGTCGATAAATTGTGTACAATAAAAAACAAGTAAAAGGTGTAGTCTATTGTAATTCCCATTCATCTACGGTGCACACGACTATGGCTATAGAGGCCAATTCGGGAGAGCACATGTCGACCGCAGTCAGGACAAACATAGACCTGGTTAGGTCTTGGATTCGGTCTTCTTGCAGCAACATTTCCTTGATAGCTGGCCACAACCCCTCGCCATTCGGTCCTGTCCGCTGCAAGTTGTTCCCATTGCTCGTCTGCAATACCGCAGGATTTTAGATTTTCATGGAGAGCGTCTTTGAACCTCTTTCGTTGACCGCCATGCCTTCTTCTACCGCTTAGCAATTCACCATAAAGTGTACATTTAGGAAGGCGGTTATCATGCATACGATGAACGTGACCTGCCCATCTTAGGCGTGCTCTTGAAATAAGCACCTCAATTGGAAGGCTGTTTGCTCTCCTGAGTACTTCCACGTTTGATATGTGATGGAACCAACGGATTTTCATCATACCCCTGAGGTGTCTTTGCTGAAAATGTTCTAATTCTTTTATATGACGACGGTAAGTGACCCAGCTTTCACATCCATATAGCAGTGTTGGAATGACAACTGCTCTGTAGACAGCTATTTTCGTTGAAAAAGCAAGGTCGTGGTTGTTAAATACTCTCTCTCTAAGTCCCCAGAGTGCTCTAGATGCAGCGTTAATTCTATTGCGAATCTCGCTGTCCATGTTTGCTTTGTCATTAACAACGTTGCCTAAGTAATTGAACTGATCCACCACTTCAAGAGAATTTCCGTTAAGTGTAATGTCTATTTGGTTCACTTGATGAGGAGTTGACATAATCTTAGTCTTTCCAATGTTGATTTTAAGTCCCAAGGAATCATAGCTCTGGGCATACACATCTAAAAGTTCTTGAAGCTCTTCCGGCGTAGAGGCTAAAAGTGCACAGTCATCCGCATACTGGAGATCACAAATGAATCGTGTGCGTGTCTTCGTGAAAGCTCTAAAGCGCCCTATGTTAAGGAGACCGCCATCAAAACGGTATCTGAGACCTATTCCTCTGACTGTCAGTTTGTTGTCAACAATAATTGTTAGAGCAGTGGTAAACAAATTAAAGAGTACGGGTGCCAGGACACATCCCTGCCTAACTCCAGTGAGGGTTTGGAAAGGTTCGGTTGCCTCATTATTATACATAACCTGGGCGTTGTTGTTTGTATGTAGACTGCGACATACTTCCACAAATTTTCTAGGGATACCTAAGCGAAACATAATTTTGCAGAGCACTTCCCTGTCCACCGAGTCAAATGCCTTGGTTAAATCAATGAAGGCCATGTGAATTTCTCCTTGATGTTCGAGTGCTTTTTCTTGAAGCTGTTTAAGTGTGAAGATTAAATCCGATGTGCCTCGGTTTGGTCTAAAGCCACTCTGTGTTTCAGGAAGTAACTTTTCCATAACAGGTGTTAGCCTATTTGCCATCGCTTTAGTGAGTATCTTCCCTCCAACAGCCAGGAGAGCTATACCCCTGTAATTTCCACAGTCTGCAGCGCTCCCTTTGTTTTTGAAGAGGTTGATTAAAAGTGTATCACGAAACTCCTGCGGAGCTTGACCACTTTCCCACACGACATCAAACAGTTTTTTGAGGTAGGGTATGAGCTCTGACGACACAGCTTTAAAGATCTCAGCTGGGAGTGAGTCGGCGCCGGGAGATTTGTTATTTTTTAGCTGCCCAATGGCGGTTAAGATCTCTTCCGTTGTTGGTGGTTTATCTAAGTCTTCGAAGGTGTCATATTGAGGGATAAGATTTATAATATCGTGATCGGCTTGACTTTGCTGGTTAAGAATGTTAGAGTAGTGTTCTTTCCATCGGGCTCTTATTTCCTGGTCTTCTTTGAGGAGATTTCCATTTAAATCTTTAATAGGGCACATATTTTTCCGACTGGGGCCGTACACTGCTTTTACTCCTTGAAAGAAATTCCTGTAGTCGTGTGAATCGGCGTACCTTTGAATTTCTCTGGCCTTGCTTGCCCACCACTCGTTCTTTATTCTTCTGATTTCGCGTTGCGTTTCATACTTAGATTGGGTAAAAGCTTCTGCTTTTGATGGGTCATTGGGGTGGTTGATAGCGTTTTGGAAGGCAGTATGTTTGCGGTCAAGAAGTTCTTGTATAAAAACTTCATTATCATTGAACCAGTCCTCCTGTTTTTTACTTGCTGCAGTGCCAAGAATTTCCTCACTCGCACTTTTTAAACTGTCTTTAATTTGTGTCCAGGTAACAGCGACATCTACAGAATTGGTTTCCTCTAGTGCACTCAAATTCTCTTGAACTTTTTGCTTTAGCTGTTCGACGGCTTGTTGGTCACGCAATTTACTAATACAGAGACGGAGTCTACGTTTTACTTGAGTTCTTCGGTGTTTGGGTCTCATAACAATTTTCATTTTAGAGACAACAGGACGATGATCAGTCCAACATTCGCTATCAATGCGCGCCTTTGTAATTTGGACGTCCTTGAGATGCTTCCTACGTACGATAACATAGTCCAGTAGATGCCAGTGACCTGATCTGGGGTGACGCCAGGTGCCTTTAAATTTATCCTTTTGTCGGAAAATGGTGTTTGTTATAACTAGATCATGTTCGGCGCATTTAGTTAGGAGTAGTTGACCGTTAGCGTTCATGTTGCCCAAATCGTTCTTGCCTATGATGCCTGGCCAGGTGTCTGCATCTCTCCCTACTCTAGCGTTAAAATCGCCAAGAATAACGAGTCGTTCCGTTTTAGGTATTCTACAGAGAGTTTCTTCCAGCTGTTGATAGAAGCTTTCCTTGGTTTCGTGACTTGCATCCAGAGTGGGAGCGTAGGCGCTTATTAGATTTACCGCGTTGCCATCTGATAGCTCATAGCGTAGCAGCATTAGACGCTCGGATAGGCCTTGTGGTACTTGTGTTAAGTTGGATACAAGTTGATTCCGAACGGCAAATCCTACTCCATGTTGTCTTCTTGAATTGGTGGGAAGACCTTTCCAATAGAAGGTGTAGTACTTTTCTGTGAGAGAGCCTTCCTCCAAAAATCGAGTTTCGCTGAGAGCTGCAACGTCAACATTGAGTCGGTGAAGTTCTCTATCTATTAGAGCAGTTCTTCTTTCAGGCCGATCGGTGCGAGTGCTGTCGTTCAAAGTACGAACATTCCAAGCGCCGTAGATGAAAGAATTAGTTTTCTTGGATTTAACTTGTCGGTGTTTCTTCGACATTCGATGAGGTGTCCCTGTGGGCACCCTCCCCCGGAGATCCGATCGGGAGGGTATTTTACCTCCGGATGATTTTGTCCCACTTGAACGCTCCATCATTTTTTTAAGCCTTAATCGACTGAAAACGAAGCTGCATTTGAAGTTTTAGCTGGAGCAGGTATGCCACTGACCAGCTCGGTTGCGGAAGGCGAGTGGTGTGGTCCCATGGCACAGAAGGAGACTGCGACGATGGGGTAACCAAACGATTCCAAAAGCAACCTTTGTGTGCGGTGGGTTATTTTTACCGCACTCTTCGTGAGAAGGTGGATGTGCTCACGGCAAAAGGTAAGGGTTATTCCGCCCTTACTCGGTCGTTAGAGCCTCGTTAGTAAAAACAGGGTGCACCAAGTTCAAATTGAACTCATCGCGAAGGTGAGGTTAACAATTGAGTAGGAGAGGCTATAACTTGCGCTTCACTACCCCATTACACCATTAGATACTTAATTTTAGTCTAAATTGCACTATGTTACTGTTTTCCAGCATAATAAATTGAACAAGGTGTGCGGTAGTGCCATTAAAACCTTATATAGCAGTAGGCAACACAGAATACGTTACATGATTAATTATTCAAGTGGACGACAGAGGGTGTAGATTCGAGCCTGACTTTTATAGGGCCTCTACCTCAAACATTTCTTCTCTGATATGAGCACTATCCAACGCCACTAGGCTCACCGTCACCGACACTGTAAACTATGTAGTTTTACCCTCCTTGCTCTACCCCAGTCTATGTTACAGGACATGGATATAAAGCAATCTTCAGGACGGTAGAAACCTGTATTGCCCACCATTTTGTTTTCTGTTGTCTATATTTAACCCTAGAGGCGACTAATAGTATTGAATTAAAATATTTTTTCATATCAATAGCAAATTGTATATCTTCTGTAGTGTTTTACTGATGGCTCTTCTGACTTTAAATAGATAAGAATAAGATTTACAAAATATATGGAAAGCATTTATCTATAACTATTCAGTGTCATAAATTTTCGTACCTTTTCTATTTGGCATTTACAGAATAACCAATTAAATTAATATATATGCAAAACAGTTTTTTGGGGGGAGTTCGGATTTTGTTTGCTTTAAATTGTAGCATTTTAAATATTTATAAATAGAAAAAAGTTTGAGTAAATATCTTTTAGGGTTCATCCCCAAATTTATTTATTTTTTTTAATTTCCTTGCTACCAAAATTAGCTATAGTCAAAGAAGCGGGAAAATGTACCCACACCCTCAAATTGTTTATCATTAGATAACTTTTTAACAATACATTATTTAATCGGAAAAATGTACAAAAAGTTTTTCATCACTTTTTCATGTAATTCAGCCGTTGACTTGGTTTTTCGACGTTTATTATTTTACCGAAATTTCTTTATGTAAACATGGACGTTTTCTTAGAATAGAAAAATTATTTAGAGAAAAGCTTTTTTGTTGTTCATTAATACTCCAAATACTATGGAAAGCAAAAAAATCAAAGTCCCCAAATATAATGCTAAAAAAACAGTAGGTATTTTACTTTGGTAAGTAAGTACCTGTCCTGGTATTTTTAAAGTATGTGTTATTTTTCTAAAATTGTATAAGAATGTAGATAAATCAAATATTTTGTTCGCAAATGTCATCATATTTAATTCATATATTCACAATAAAGTCCGCTCTGAATGTGACAAAATTAGGGTCAATTTATAAAAGGAGTTTAGATATACCCTGCTCCATTTAAGGAGGGGACCTCTTGTAAACTTGAAGGTTTTTTTTGCTTACTCTCAAAACTCACAGACACACTGAAAAACGTGTTTTAATATCTTGTCACTAGTCAAACATGAGGGCAGCATAAGCCATCGGTTATACATACATTTCTTTAAATTGATATGTGAATAATATATTAGGACAAATAATTCTGATGGCAAATTTTTAAAATATGTCATGGGGAATATATTTTTTTATAGTTATTTTCATTTTGTGTTTTTTCTTTTTCCAGGGTCTTAAAATTCAAAGTGATCAGCCTCGATGTCAGAACTGGGGTATCATGTAAATCGAATAGATGTTGCAGAACTTGTGAATAATTTGCCACTTGTCTTCCCCAACCATCGTGGCTCGGATGGATATCTCGGTGACATAAATATATTAGGTAAGTCAAAAAATTCATAGCAAAGACCCTTTACCTCTATTGGTCTTGTGTCTTGAAATATCTTATTAAACACTAATTAAAGTAAGCCGATGAAATAAATTCTAACTTATCCAAATAGACCCAAAATCCGAAGAACAAACAAATAAGTTGTGGTTGTTTGTAAAGTCAATTTCTAATTTACTTCAAATGAAACACCCTGTATATTTTTACGCAGTAATTATATGGAAAATTTAAAGGCAAATAATTTTTATATGAACATTATCGTAGGAATTTATAGAGGTCTTTGAAATAATTAACGAAACTGAAAGATTTATAGGTAGAAAACAGCTTTTATTTAAACAAAATTATAATAAAATACCTTACACCGCCTACAAACCAGGTACATTAAATGTTAAAAAGGCTTTCCATCTTGTTCCAAACATAAATCTGTTCTTGCTCGAAAAGACCTTTCCACTTGCTTTAATGTTTGGGGTGAAATATTTTCAAATATGACACATTTTTTTCAATGGTCACTACAATGAAGCAATGTACTTGTAAAATGTGTTATCTGAGTTATTAACGTGCTTCATGTAGGATGAAGCTTCAGCTCATTTTTATGAGACGTGAAAGTGTACCTAGACAATACACATTTCTGAATCTTGTGGGATTATATCAGAAAAATCGTATATAACAACTAAGATAAATATGTGGCACATAATAAATGTGTTTTGCAAATATTCCACCTGAAATGGTAAGGCAAATGGAAAGCAATAGCAAGAACAGATTTATGTTTAGAACTAGATGAAAAACGTTTTGAACATTTAATATAATAATTTATCGTAGTGGGTGTAAGTTGTTTTATTACGATTTTGTTTAAATAAAAGTTTTTCTACTTTCCCATGTTTCCGTTTTGTTAATTATTTCATATCGCTACATCAAAATATACAGAGTGTTCCATTTCAAAAAATTGAAGAAAATCAATTTCGAATTCTCAAACTTTCAACATTAATTCAGGCATCCTGTATATTACGGATTTGAAACGATTACTGTTACAGTATTATACCACCTTCATTAGAAAAAAAAATATTTCGTTTTGTATTCAATTTCACATTCGATAAAATGGTAACCGTTTATAATGCTTTTTGTTTGTTTGATCATTCCGTATAGTTTTTTTTTCTAATTAAAAGAAACTACACCCTGTATAATTGCCTCTATTTCTCAATTATTGCATTTATACAAATTTTTCACAAAAAGCTATTAAAGTACCTTTTCTAAATTTATATAAAGTTGGCACTATTTAGAGTAGTTATAAAAGTGGGAATAGTTTTTTTACAGTATATTAAAACACTTTACTTTGTTTCTATCACTAATTAGTGATATAAACAAGTGATAGATAGTGATAGAAACAAAGTAAAATGTTTTAACATATCGTCATGATTGACGTATCACAAAGGAAAATTGACCGTTCTATACTAATATATTTATGATTTGTGGCTGCAGTTTTTAATGACACACATAAGTTGTTCATATTTATTTGATTGAATTTTCTTATATGAGACGTCACATCATTTGCTTTATTGAATGGTAAATAAATTTAATAATAGCACATTCAGACAGTAATGTGAAAATTGTAGAACAAAATATTCAATGGTAATGAAGGTTTAATAAAGACTGTTATTTTTTCGTAAGTTTTGCACATTAACAATGCATTGTATAAACTGAAAAAAGGACAATGATTTAATTTGAAAAATTGTTGTATCCTGAAAATATGAAGTGGGCTTCTTTTTGTCACTCACATTGACTAGATATTAATCACACCTGCAACTCACGCGAACTAGTAGACAATGTCCTAAGAACTTTAATTAGTTGGCAAGTGGTGATGGTGGTGAAACAATCTGTTTAAGCACGTTTTGAAGATTATTTTAAAAGAAAATTCCGATTTTTGCAAATGAACTTTTTCTGAGGTTGGCTCCCTCCAAATGTGAATGAGTTTATCGAGTGAAGCAATCAATTAATTTCCTTAGGTCATTATTATTATTATGAGATACGTTTTAAAAAGTCACACACCATAAGAAAGTAGATAAATTGAATCAATATTCAACCACAATTCTTTCATATTGTGCCCTTACAGATTGTCTTAATTATTTATTCAAAAATACTCTATTTTTGGGAATACATGTATGGCTCTGAAAGTAGTAGAGCATAGTCAATAAACTTTTGTTTTTAAATAAAATTCATTGTTTTTTAGGTACAACGACAAATATAATTAGGTACGAACTGCTCCATTTAAGTAATGTATTAGAATGGGAGTTGATCTCAAAATCTCAGTACTCGCATAGGAATTTGAATCCTCGGAAGAGAATAGGATCGTCTTTGAAAGAGGGATTAAGCGACAGAGTGAGAGAGGTGAGATATTTGTGTACAGTCTTAGTCAACACTTCCCTGCAAATAAAAACTACAACAAAAACTTTGCGACCTCATTAAAACACCGTTACTCTCTGTACTATTCCGCCGGTAAGGTAAATTATATTACTCACTTAACTTTACTTTTTAATGAACATCAGTTCTTTGACGATACCATACCGACTGGTTCGCCGGCGTTAATAATGACCTCGTAAAATTTTTATTGCATTTTTTATTTGCAGGGAAGCGTTGTCTTAGATTATACATTTCTGTTCCTGCATTTTGTTAATGAGACATTTTTCAGGTAATGGAACTAATTAACCCGTTCTCCAAGCAAAGGGGAAGGGTTATAGATTTTAAAGAACTATTATACGGTTATTGGAGTCTGGATCCTGTTTGTGGCGTGGACCTAATTTTGTGTCTGTTGTTGGTTTACCTCAAATAAAGGGGCCACAAGATGACTGTTCAAGTTAGAAGGCATGCCTACATACAACAGACGTTTACAGGTAAATAATTAGTATACAAGGCGGGGCAATAGCTCGAAATTAAAAAAAAAAAAGGTACAGGGATAAATTACATAGAAGTTCTGTAACTGGAAATTATTTCCGAAAATATACGGTAAGCCAAGACAACACACACACAGGACGAAGTGCCATTTTTAAAATAGAATCCTATAAATATTAGTACATTTTTAGAAGCCACTTTCTGTATTACTAATCTCCAAACCATTTATGGCTGACGACTTTTGTCATTTAGATCCAAATCGATCAAAATAGATGTCTGGGGGTTTTCGGGGTCGCGGAGTACGAATTTCTAGTCAAAAATTCAGTTCCAGTGGTTTTTTCTGTTGAAATAATGCAGATGCATTTTGAAAAATACACTACAGTTATCGTTATTGATTTTAAGAAAGAACTTTGTAAATAAGTTATGAGACATCTGTGATGTCGTCGTATGATTTTTCAATTTAGTACTTTTTCAGAACAAAAGATCATACCGCCATGCCGATATTCGGCAGAATGCAGAAGGTCATCATCCTCGGTTCATTGCATCTACTCAGGGCACACGATTCACGGACCCGGTAGTCACTCACGCCACGGGCGTGGGGAGTGGTTATTGGTATTTATTACCAGCTTCCCTCTGTGAGGGTCGGAGCCACAGAGTAGGGTGACTTGTAAAAAAATTTAAGGAGTGAAAACAGTCTAGAATGAGGTTTCTAAACATGTAGTGATGTTTCTAGTATTCGATATAAAAAAATGGCACTTGGCCCTATAATCGTCTTGGTTCATCCTGTATATTCGAAAATTATTTCCAGTTATAGACTTTTTTGTGTAATTCGCTCGTGTTTTTTTTTATTTCCAGCAATAGTCCGGGCGATAGTGTCAATATTATACTTCATTTCAACAGGACTTCTTTGTTTTTTAATGTTGGTTTTCGATCGAAATGTTAAAGTGAGATGCTAATTTTGGGCTCGATTGAACAAAGGAAAACACAAACACTTAGATTAAAATGGATATATTGAACAAAATACAAATATGGTGTACAATGGTTGAAAACTTAACAAATACTGAGTCCAACGGAAAAGTAATGTGCGAACAGATAGGAGCGCTCATGTGCACAGTCGTAACGTACCTCGATGAATAACCGCGGCGCGAACTTCAAAAATAATGAATCACTAACACGAAAAACAACTAAAATAAGTATCAGCTGACACAACTGTGGAGATGAAGAGTGTGGGAGGCTGTGCATTTGGTAAAATAATTTTGTTTTTTGCGCCATGGTATTGTCAGCTGATACCTTTTAATTGTTTTTTATATCGTAAACTATCATATAAATAAATTTCAGCTTTGTCGAAATAACGGATTTTCACGTGTTTTTCATACATATTGACCAGGGTAATTGACAATATTCGCTCCTTACCTTATGCAGCTGACACTGTTTTTTTTTAAATTTATATTACATAAATAAACTATTTCTAGTTTTGTAGCTTTGTTGGATTGACGCAAAAAACAAAATTATTTTACCAAATGCGCAGCCTCCCACGCTCTTCATCTCCACTGCCCCATCAGCTGACACTAATTTTAGTTGTTTTTCGAATAAAAACTAACATTAAAAAAATAAAGAAGTCGTGTTGAAATGATGCATAAAATATATGTGCTACCTCCTGGACGATCATAGAACTCAAGTTATGGAAATCAGATGCACTATTGCCCCACCCTGCATTTCTGTTGAATTCATTTATTTTTTGTTTGAAATGAAAAGCTCCTGTTATATTTACCATAAGTTAGACAAATAATAAGCTTTCGAATAAAAATATGTGAA
This sequence comes from Leptura quadrifasciata, assembly GCA_963675555.1. Classification (NCBI taxonomy): domain Eukaryota; kingdom Metazoa; phylum Arthropoda; class Insecta; order Coleoptera; family Cerambycidae; genus Leptura; species Leptura quadrifasciata. The sequence goes on along the minus strand of OY776678.1, from coordinate 56,087 downwards.
AGAAGTATTAACTCTTACTTACCCCAATGTATGTTTGTTTACTTTCCGTTGTGTACTCTCTGTAACCTATGCAGCCTTAAGGGCGTATATATCATAATTTTTTTTCAATTTTTTTTTATTTCTTCAAGTTATCATTGTCTTTACAGCTACAGCGTCCCTGTGTGCTTTTTGCCTTATAATGTTTTCAGATTTTTTGGAGTGGTGCGTCATGATGTAAAAAATTAAAATTTGATTTTGACATGTTTTTGTCTAGTACTGTACCTTTTAATCTTAATTTTATTGATCGGTATATTATAATTTATAACACGTTCCTACACTAAACGGTACATAAATGGATAATCAGTAACTTTCCCTTACATTTCAGTATAAGTACGTCATACATATAAAGGAGTTCATCGTTTCAATGAAATAGTATAGACAACTACTAAACCATAAAAGAGAGATGGTCGGTTAAAGGCCCGCAGCAAATACACGTAAAAACGGTTTCGGTGAAATTCCCTAAAAGTTTTTTGAATTGTAGATCTAGCCCTACTAATTAAATTGCCCATTAGCAAAACCCACCTTCCAGGAATACTTTCGGATTTATGGTCATCCAGAGGTTTATCTTTATCTTACATGGCTGCAGTCTTAAAATATTTTATAGGTCGAATCAAGAATAATAAAAAAAAATTTATAATAAACTTTTATAAACTTTTTTTTAACTAAATATTGCTTTAATACCTACACTCCTACAGAACCTGCAGAGTGTACAAGAAAATATTTTTATTTAAAAAATCGTCAGCAAATATTACTGATGATGCTATTTACATCTTGTATGTTGATCAAGTAGGTTATGTCTAAAACAATTTAAATCTAGTTGACAGTTATTTGTTGTCAGTGCGTAAAAAGACGCTAACCTATCTATGTTTGTTGCTGTATTTTAAGTTTATTTGTTGATTTTGTTATCTCGAAGTACCTTATGCGAATAATAAAATTAACTTTCTTAATATATTTAATTTTAAGTTTGAGTCACGGCCCTTCCTGCAAACCGGAGGCACTGTTATACTTGTCATACTGTGAACTTTATAAATAGAATGTCAAGAATTGATGGAGATAATAATGCTGCCAAAAAAGAAATTGTCACGACTAGGCGTGAGACATTTGGAAGACCACTACTTCTTATTAACAATCAAACAAGAATCTGTTTTAATTGTAACACATCTCAATGTTTCCTGAAATAACTATTATAGAAAATGATCCCACCTGTTTAAGACTTAGTGTATTAACTCAAACATCAAGTCATGGTTGTGCTATATGCGACGCTCTTGAAAATCTACAAAGACTAACTATTCAATGTAGAGTTAACGTGTTTGTCATCAAAAACATAATATGTTGCGGAAAATGTCAGAGTTTGTCATCAACATCTAGATGAAAATGGTATGCTGATTCGGCAGCTAATGGCTGGACTGCCATTTGTTAATAGGCCATATGTTATTAAGGTGCCACAATTGCTAGCATTTCTACAGAAATTAAGAATCATAAACAATACAGAAAAGTGGAAATGCCACGACATTAATAGTTTTACAGATGAAGAATTGAAATATATGTGTCCCATATCCAAACATCAGTTTCGTGAGCTTTATGATTATTGTGAACCAGGCCCAAGAGAAGGTGGACATGATTACGTTTCAAAGAAAGATCTTGTATTTTTTTGCAAATTAAAACAAGGCCTATTAGATAATTTTTGAAAGTGACATTTGATTATTCTAGTAGACAGTCAACTAGTTATGTAATAGCAAAAGTAAGAACATCACTGATGCAGAGGTTTGTACCTGAAAATGTTGGGCTACAATCCATAACTCGCAGCACGTCACTGATTTTGCAAATCAACTGTACAATAACGAACCTGATGAAAAAAAAGCAATTGCTTACATTGACGATACCTATTGTTCAATAGGGAAAAGTAATAATTTTCAAGCTTTGCGTCAATCATACTGCATGCGTAAAGGTCGTCATTTAATAAAACCTGGCTTAATTGTTGCTCCAAATGTTATATATTGGCCGTACTTGGACCATATTTCTCTGCTTCTCGGAATAATGATTCGTCAATGCTGAGAAATGAAATGAAACGAAACAGAAATGGGATCAGAAACTGGTTTTTAGAAAATGACATTTTTGTTGTTGATAGCTGGAAGAACTGGGCATAAACTGAAACTAGCTCTCTCCTATATACAAGACATGACACAATGGGAAGTAATTGATTTACAAATAGATCTGACCATGGGGCAACGCTCTATTATTAGACTTAGAATATATATTCGTGACACCGAAATGCTACTAAGTACCAGTTATGGATACAGTATAGTAATATAGGCGATCCTATCACTGGATATTATTGTACTTGCAAATCTGGTGCAAGAAATATTGGCACATGTAGCTAGCATTTTGTGGTTCTTTGGTTACTCAAGAGATGAGCCGAATGTGAAATATCCGTCAACCATGCTGTTGTAGATTGTAGATTGTTTTATGGGGTCGTTTGGCTTCGAACAGCCTTACTTCACTTCGACCTAAAAGATCTTCTGTGATTTACCCTACATCTAGTTGTTGCCCAGGATTCCAAGACTTTTTACAAAGCTTGTGATTTTCCTGGGGGCTAATTTCCCTATGTCTTCAGGCGTTAATTCCGCCTGTTCTAGGAATTTTAGCCTAGTGCGGACTAACACCTTGCATTCACAAACTATATGTTCCGCAGTTTCAGTTGCAGTATTGCAATATCTGCATTTGTTGTCTACTGCCTTGCCCATATTCTTGAGATGATATCTCAAGGGGCAGTGGCCAGTTAGAAGGCCTGTGATTAGCCTTAATTTGGACTTTTCAAGTCCGAGAAGCCTTGTGGCATTCTTTGTCGAATAAGTTATAAACTTTTTCGATTGTCTTTGGCTACCATGCTGTTACAATCTATCCAAGTTGCGAGTGATAGGTACAGATAACAACATTGAGTAAAAATCAATATTATTACTGTTAGCTGTTACAAGTTTTTCGTTTGTTACAATTTAGAATTTTTTAAATAAAAATATTTTCTGGTACACCCTGTAGGTTCTGTAGGTATTAAAGCAATATTTAGTAAAAAAAAGTTTTTACCCCATTATTAACAAATTTTATTATTCTTGATTCGACCTATAAAATATTTTTTAGAAAATATTGCAAGGCTGCAGCCATGTAAGATCTAAAACTTTGGATGACCATAAATCCGAAAGTAATTCTTGTAGGTGAGTTTTGCTAATGGGCAATTTAATTAGTAGGACTAGATCTACAATTCACAAAAATTTTAGGGAATTTCACCGAAACCATTTTTACGTGTATTTGCTGCGGGGTCCTTTGAGAAAATGTATATTTTAAAGCTCACTGATGTGCCATTATCAGGTTTTAAAGATTTTCAGTAATTTCAGAAATATATCAAGGGAAGGATGAAAGTTTTTACTATTAACTTGCAAGTGATAGGATTTAGAAAAAGTTCTTTAAATAAAATTGAAAGGTGGTTGCCTATTTAAAGTCTCAAATTTCACAATGTTTATGGACTCAATTAGTGTTACGTCACATATTAGGCAACCCAACATACTACTGTCATACCATTAATAGCGCAAAATTAATGCACTGGAACTTGACTCTTAATGCTCTAGTTAATGTAGACCATTATCAAGAGGGTTAAAACATAGCTTAGATTTTCATTTTATTTCTGCCTCACAGAAAATATTTAAGACCTTCCAGTAACTAATTGACGTTCACAAAGTATGTAAAAGTAAAGTAAAATACATTGAAAGAAAGTAACTTTTAATGAAATAAATTGATATTACCTATGAATTATAGTATCCTCCAATGGACTCAATTAGCTGTGATGTCACAACTTATGCAACCAGACATACTACTGTCATAGAAATTTTGATCCCGTCGAATGACATTGGAATTTGATCCTTATTACCTTATTCATAAAGACTATAAATTATAATGCTAAAACATTGAAATTATAATGCTAAAACATTGCTTTACATTTTATTGAATTTCTCGGTTGAAACAAATATATAAGAACTTCCGGTGCCAATCTTATACACAGAAGATATGTTAAAATATATGTATTTATATAAGATTTAATAAACTTTTAATTTTATTTTAATAATGCCAAATATAAAACAGCAACAGTTTCCTCCAATGGGAATGAAGAATGTGAAAATTTAAATTACGTGGCAGAATGCAATACAATTGCAGCTAATTTCAATACTATTGTTTGAATTATTCACATTTACGGTTCATAACCTAATCTGTCTTTCTGTAATCAAATTTTATATTCATTTTAAATTGTTTGAACTATGGGTTTATGTTTTGTTCCTGAATGTGATCAAACTAATAGTAGTGAATGTAAAATGTTTAATTCTCCAAAGGATACCAAGTTAAAAGAAAAGTGGAAGCTACTTATGAGGTAGGTTAGGGTTATTTATATTTTACTTTATTATAGAGTTTTCTGACAGTAAAATGTTGATTTACAGTTAAGAATACAGCAGTACAAGTTATTAAAATTTATGAGGCAATTTTCTTTTTGTAATATTATTCCGGTGCCGATTTTCATACAAAATAATTACGTTAATTTTACTATTTACATCAATTCTATACAATATTTATTATAAACTGTGTACCTAGTTAACTTTATTTGTTCTATTTTCAGAAGAGGCGATATGAAAACTAATAAGTTTTCATTGGCACCAGCGATATTTAAACGGAATGTTGGAAAAATGTTTACATATTCACCTCCAGAAAGACGAATTTGCCTAACCTACTTCAACTTTATACATTTTGTCTTCATACTTGCTTGAACCACGTATAGTATGCAGCTCATTATCATACTGCATTTTTTTAACATCCTGAAGCTACAGAATTTTCTCCTTTTCGAATGATATTAGTTTCTTTGTAGAAGTCAAATATTGCGCTCATAATTTCTTAGGCGTACTTACATATACCAAAATACTTATTTATAAAATATTAAATTAGAAATTCAAAAGTTTTGAGACATATCTGTTAGCTGTACGAGAGGTTATAAACTGACAGAGCAAAAATGTAAAACTAACTTGAAGTTAGCAGCAATGACGTTTTTGTGTTCTCAATTCCTATTGGAGGATAATGTAATTCATATGTAATATCAATTTACTTTATTAAAAGTTAATTTCTTCTAATGTATTTTACTTTACTTTTACTTTCACATACTTTGTGAACGTCAATTAGTTACTGAAAGGTCTTAAATATTTTCTGTGAGCTAGAAATAAAATGAAATTCTAAGCTATGTTTTAACCCTCTTGATAATACTCTTTATTAACTAGAGCATTAAGAGTCAAGTTCCAGTGCATTAATTTCGCGCTATTAACGGTATGACAGTAGTATGTTAGGTTGCCTAATATGTGACGTAACACTATTTGAGTCCATAGGAATTGAAAATAAAAAACGTCATTGCTGCTAACTTCAAGTTAGTTTTACATTTTGCTCTGTCAGTTTATAACCTCGTACAGCTAACAGATATGTCTCAAAACTTTTGAATTTCTAATCTAATATTTTATAAATAAGTATTTTAAGTACACCTAAGAAATTTCTAAAAAAAACAGTTGTAAATATGAGTATGTCTACGAAAATTATTTGGGTTGTTAAAATGAATTGTTTTTGAGTTATCAGAGACTACAAATTTTTAAAGTAAGATGGGCGCCAGCAGCCTCGATAGTGATGTTTCGTAGTTCTAAGAGTGGACAAGCTCTCAAGGTCGATTTTGGAGTTTTGTAATGAGGTTTAACGATTTTGCTATGATGTAGGTACTGCTACTTCCCCTTGGATGGCTGTGATGTGAGTTAGAATACACTTATGCCGCTTTTGGCGATAAGGTACCCAACTGGTGCTTTTTATTTAGGCGCTTTTGCCTGTCGATGCGTAGAAATAAAAGTCAATGGTCCAATTAAAACGTAACGTGAAGCAGAACTCTGTCGCTGTTCGTTGCACAATTTGTTTAATGGTTGTTTATCCCTAACTTTACTAGCTAAACTTTGTATTCATATTGGTTTTAAAATTTCGCGTCACGATTGTAGATAAAGAATGGCCTTTCTCCTCAACGCTGGCAGGGTGTAGCTACAGAGGTGCACTACGACGCCGTACCGGTCTCGGTTCGTCAGGATTATAAAGTTCTGGAAGATTGCTTGAAGTTCGCTCTGGTAGGTAGATGTAGTCGCGTTGACTGTTCGCACTCGAATGATGCTGCTGCAAACCTCGCCTCGATACTGTAGACTTTGGGACGGACGGGGCTCTGGACGTTAGGTCGGCTGGCGTTCTGAACGTCGCTCGCCGAATGAGCGGCTGGGACTGTTGGCTGCGTCACGTCGGTACCGCCCAGTCATGCCGGGGCGGACGGGATCCTAAACGTTGATATAGTCTTGATGCTGTAATTGCGTAGTACTTATTTCGCGCTGAGATATTGATGCATGAAACAAATGACTTTTCTGATTAATTTTAAACTATTTTAACTAGCCTTTTTTGGCTTCGACAACAAGTGCAATATTTTACTTCCACAAACAAACTAAAATCATTCGAAAAGGAGAAAATTCGCTAGCTTCAGGATGTTAAAAAAATGCAGTATGATAATGAGCTGCATACAATACGCAAGTATGAAGACAAAATGTATAAAGTTGAGGTAGGTATAGGCGAATTCGTCTTCCATTCCATTTAAATATCGCTGGTAAATTACTTTTTCTGTCACCATCTTCAAAGTGCCAATGAAAACATATTAGATTTCCTATCGCCTCTTCTGAAATAGAACAAATAAAATTAACTAGGTACACAGTTTATAATAAATATTGTATAGAATTGATGTAAATACTAAAATTAACGTAATTTTTTGTATGCAAATCGGCACCGGAGTAATATTACAAAAAAAAATTGTTTCATAAATTTTAATAACTTGTACTGCTGTCTCTTAACTGTAAATCCACATTTTTACTGTTGGAGAACTCTATAATAAAGTAAAATATAAATAACCCTAAGTAGCTTCCACTTTTCTTTTAACTTGGCATCCTTTGGAAAATGAAACATTTTACATTCACTATTATTGTATGATCACATTCAGGAACAAAACATAAACCCATAATTCAAACAATTTAAAATGAATATAAAATTTGATTACAGAAAGAAAGATTTAGGTTATGAACCATAAATGTGTATAATTCAAACAATAGTATTGAAATTAGCTGCAATTGCAGTACATTCTGCCACGTAATTAAAATTATCACATTCTTCATTCCAATTAGAGGAAACTGTTGCTGTTTTATATTGGGCATTATTAAAATAAAATTAAGGGTTTATTAAATCTTATATAAATACATATATTTTAACATATCTTGTGTGTATGAGATTGGCACTAGAAGTTTTTATATATTTGTTTCAACCGAGCAGGCCCACGCCGTACATAAGGGCAAAGTCGTGTGGTGGACGACGGCGCCGAGGCGCCGAAGGCGCCGAAAAGCCTCAAAACTGAAAAGTAAAAAAAAGATATAGCAACAAACAAAATTGTCAAAACAAAATTTATAATGATAAAAAAAACCAGTAAGGAATTGCTAGCTATTACATTGTTTTTTATTTGTTTATTTTTTTATTTTTACTCATTGAGACGAGGGAATCGAATTACTTCTCGAAAATAATATATTTTCCAAATGAGAGTACGCAATAATAGCATTTATTCGATCGAATACGTAACATGATACCTTGAATTGTGTAAACTCAAACAAATCTGATTTTATTCATGTTTGAGCTTGAAATTTGGCTTGCAACGAGCGAACAAACTTTTATATTTTGTTTATTTGAATCTAAAATACAAAAATTTTGAGTTGTAATACTGTTAGAATATATTCCTGTTTTTTATAAGTTTATAATTATGTTATGTACCTCAATGAAAAAATACTTGTATGGCTTGTACTTGTAAAATATAAAAATGAAAATAAATTTATGAAAATACTTTTTAAAATTATTTTTCAATAGTGGATAATAATACCTAACTTAACCCGTATCTGTACTCACATATAAACGTAATACAAATTTGGGGCGTTATTTTAAATTTGCACAAGGGCGCCAAAAGTGCTAGGCGCGGGCCTGCAACCGAGTAATTCAATGAAATGTAAAGCAATGTTTTAGCATCATAATTTATAGTCTTTATGAATAAGGTAATAAGGCTCAAATGCCAATGTCATTCGACGGGATCAAAATTTCTATGACAGTAGTATGTCTGGTTACATAAGTTGTTGACATCACAGCAAATTGAGTCCATTCGGTTTTAGTCTTTGAATCTGCTGTCTTTTAGGAGAAATCGAAAATAAATATTATTATTTTTCAGGAATATTCGTGAAAGAAGTACATTTTTATGAATTTCCCACTGCATCCTAGAACCTAGAGATATGCCAATTTCATACTTTCTCTGAGCGGGCGGTACAATATTTTTAAGAGATTCTTAAGGATGTACGAGTACGTGTGTCTGAGAGAAGCGGAACCCAAATATCTCCGGAGGATTTTCAGGAGAGCGTGAACTTGCTTGAAAGTCTTAAAGACAAATATCGTCTCAACGATATTCAAATAATATATTCCAACGAGATGTTTAGAGGAATAGCTCTCCAGTTGGGCGTGAATTCTTTATCAGAAGATGATTTAATGTTGTTTATCGATGTCAATATGATCTTCGACAAAAAGGGCTTGAAGAGAATTCGCAGGAACACCATGAAAAATGAGATGATATATTTTTCCATAGTCTACAGCTTGTACAGTCCCGGTCTCATGAATAAGTTTTATGTCGGCTCTGACTACTCGAATTTCGGCAGCGACATCGTCGATGGAGAGAACGGTTTCTGGTGATAGTTTGGCTTTGGAATCGTCAGCCTCTACAAGAGCGACTACTTGAAATTGGGCGGGTTTGATTTGATGATCTCCAGTTGGAGATACGAAGACGTCACCTTCTATGATAACGCGCTCAAGTCAGGCCTGGCGATAATGAGAAGTGTTGTTCCTGGCCTGTTCCACGTGTTTCATTCGGTGAATTGTGACGCTGGCTTGGATATTGAACAGAAAGGTATGTACAAGTAATACAAGTATTTTTTTAGGTAGCAGTGGTTATAGATTGGATATGAATTTGTCTGTGATTACACATTATTAATTATGCACTTTCTTACTGTCTACGTATTGACGTATTTATCAAAGACTTTCAAAGAAGTCAGTGTAGATAACATCTACCTGACCTCTCTGATCTAAGACTTCACTAATATATTGAGTTTTTATAACCAAATTTGTAACTGTTGAACAACCTGAGATAAACCCGTGTTGCTCTGGTAATAGACAATTATTAACGTGGGCATATAATAATTTCGAGTAACTTACTAAAATTGCAAATTATAGTAATTGGTCTGTAATGAGGGTGTAAACTTTAGATAATTTCCATAAGTCTGGAAATACAGAATTCTCTAAGATCGCATTATATATAATAGATAGCGAGTATGCAAGAAGAATGGCACAATCTCGAATTAAAATGCAGGAATGTTATGCGGTGTTATTGTCATATTTGCTTTTAACTGACTAATAGCGTTTTTTACATCATCCAAGGTAACTTTTGTTAAATGCAAGATATTATTTGGAGTAATGCCATCGAGTTTACACGGGGTAGAGTTAACTTTGGTATCTGAAAAAGATTCAGAAAAGAAGTCGGCAAATGCTGAAACAATTTCAGTGGAATTATCGAGATTTGTATCGTTATATTTCATATTAGACGGACATATATTGCACATGAAAGCTCCTATACCCGGATTTCCTATTTTTGGCTGTCTAACAATCCCTCCATAGGCTCCTTGCTGTCCAAATTCTCCATTCTGTCTGATCTAGTGCAGTAATTTGCCAATTATCTTGCATATTGATACCCTCTAGTGTTTCATATAATTGATTTTTGTATCTTTTATATTGGGCACCCCGTTTCCTACTACCATGCACCACTTCCATAAATAGGAAGCATTTAGGCAGATGGTTCTCCATCCTATGTACTATGTATCCTGCCCATCTCATTGTATATGTGTATAATTATTTTATGTTTGTCAGGCAGAAGGACCGCAATCAGTAAGCCCGGTGAATCAATTTCAAGTAAAAAAGTAGGCACTCATTTATTGTTTTTTATGAAAAAAAAAATATACATATATTTCTTGGAATATGTGCTAATTTTAAACTGCAGTTACAGTTACAGTTTATATGTTGCAAAAAACGCGAGATAAATTTGAGATACATAAAAAAAAAGAAAAATTGAACTTGAAGAGTAAAAAAAATTCCTGGGCAAGGCTTCTTCCAAGCTGTGTTGGTAAAAATCAGATCAGCGTGTACTTCGTGGTAGCAAAATGGATGCTAGACTATTTTACCAGTACTAAAGATGATGGACTGTCGGCATTACCAGCAATTACAAATTCAGCAATAAATTATTATGATTAGGCACCGTGTTCCCAAAAGACTAGGATTGCTTTAAATTCAAATTTAGGTATGAGGTTGACCATGAAGTTGAGAGTCTGCAATGCCCTATCCAAAAAACCTATAAAATGGTTAGTTTCAAAATTTGGTACTTATTCTCTCTGAAATTTTTATGCTACTATAATGATTTTAAGCAATATCTAACAACATCCAATGATTATATAACTAATTTACTGACGTAGATGTTCTTGGGTTTCTCTTAGGATGATGTCTGTTCTCTTCAAGTATTACAGTAAAAAGAACGAGCTTTTATCAATGGAAATTTTTTTCTAAAATCACCATATGAGAAAAGTACCAAATTTGGAACTTCCCAAATCTTGTATTTGAATAATTTTTCCTGGGATTACTTACTTTGGATGCATTTCACATATTCCGTCAAAAGTTCACAGATTTCTTTGTTAGTTTTAAAAAAAATTGCAAGTAAGGGATTCTTTTTTTTTATTTTTTTTGCAATGCCATATCTAAAAACACATCTCTATGCAAAATCCTGTTAGTTTTGGAGTAAAGAAAAAATATAAATACAATCACAATATTTTTGGCCGGGGGCTCCGCCCCTGACCTGACTTCTGGCCGGGAACTGGGGCCCGGAGCGCCCGAGAAATCGGCGCATAGGCGCCGTACTAAAAAAATATGCAAATGTATTAAATCTGTTCTGGCTGCACTGCCCTCTATGAACTATACTATCAACCAAGGTTGAGTAATTTGTGTTGCCTATACTTGACGTTGATCGCGCCGCTAGAACAGTTGCCCTGGAGCCCTGCCGCATACATATTTATTCTTTATTTAAAAAATCAGGTTACAATGTTCTCACGATTAATGACGATATCTACTGATATGAAGGGAAATATGCAGTAGTTAGACCACTGGTTAAGCTCTATTTTTTTTTTAATCTTGGAGTAATCACTTCCATGAACAGGAGTCGCTTAAATCAATAATATTCCACGTTGAAATAATTTGAATATGGGGAGTTGCTGCTTTACTACTCAATGAAATCGATGAATTGCAGTAAATAAACAATCAAAATTATGTCATGGCTTTTGTTTACCGTTGCTCTAAAATAACTTTTTCAATGTTAATCATTTCAATTGTTTATGGGCCTCTGTATTTTGTTGTGATCATTTTGAAGTGTTTAATGCAGTAGATTCTTGTTCTAACAGCATATATTTTAGCTAAAAAATGACGCTGCAAACTGGCACTGTTTTAAAACAATGGGACAAAAAATAATCTTAAGATCTGGAGTTGTACCACATAAAAATTTAACCCGTCTTCATAAACCAACGGAATCTTAAATCACAATCGGATGAGCATGCTCACTTCGTATGTGCATTGAACTCCACTCTCGTGGGCAATAGACACCGCACGAATTGTTCATACTATTGTTTATTACGAATCACTGTCTGGTATAATTGTAGGACTTCTAATCATGTTTTCACAGAATTTCATTTTGCATGTTTTATTGTCAATTCGTGTGCGACAAATGTGATTAACGTACGCAAATAAATATTTAACAATAGAGCAGGCAAATAGCTATTTACCCACCTAAAAATCAAGCAAAAAAAATTGGACTTGTCCCGCATGAGTATTTGGTATCATGTATACCAAATAGATTATTATATGGCATGGCAAAATAATAAGTGTGCTAAGAGTATATATCGAACGATTAATTCGCTGATTACGTGAATTTAACACGTTAAAACAAACTGTACACACTCAACACATTTCTGACAATTATAGGTTGCATAACTTTATATGTTAATAATGATTATATTTACAAATAGATTAGTTGTTATGTTAATATGAAGGTTGGCAGTAAGAGGACATGAAGCAAGGTTCTTGTAAATCGTTTGTTTTAATAGTTCAATGAAATTGTATCAAATAGTTCTTTATTATATTACTATTATTATACCTCAGTTTAAAATCTTAAGAAATGATGAACTGTAAATTTGGTTTTTTATATTACAGCATTTGGAAACTTAACAAAAAGTATAAATGTAACTATTAGACATATTTCGTATATTAATAAATTGTAGACATACTGACATACTTAACTGAATGAAATAATCAAATAAACAATTACAAATTAACTAATTAACTGCGGGAAAATTGCTTTTCTCCAAAATTTAGTGGCTTGCGTCATTATTTCTATACAGAAAGTTTCATTGCGACAAATTTCATGTATAAGAAATCTCCATGTCGTTTTCAAAATTTGGGCAGGCTACACAAAACAAACGTTTACATTTATTAGTTAAAAACATTCACAACTGTATTGTGCAAATGGTTTCTTCATAATATTGCCATCTTTAATGTAAACTAATATAAATCTTCACTGTTTTATCTTCCGAAGGATAAATTTGAGATAGTTCTTATTTAAAAAGAGTCACATAATATAGTATTTAGTCACTATTTGATGCCTTCTGTTAATCCCCACGTTTACAGAATTGGTGATGTGTATTTACTTATCAAATTTCATTTATTTTAGGTGTAAGGCGTTCAATGAAGGCTCCCTTAAAATCACCCCTGCAAACACAAACACATCAGGTTTATTTTAATAAGACACCTCATAAGAGCAAACTACGAGGAAGAATAAGAAACTACCGCAATTTAAAAAAAATAATTGTGTATTCTATACATGTATATTTTTGTGTTCACTAATTTTAAAATTTTTTATTGTGCCTATGATAGCATTATAATTGTAATTTTTGACTTTTTGGTAATAAAGTTTTGTATTTTATGCTTTTGTTTTATTAACAAGCTTTTTACAACATTGTGCCCAGCGTTAGTCAAGCCTATATCAGTCGCAAGCCGTTCTTTTGAACTCTCTTAAAGCAAACAAGCCTTTCACTGAATTTAAATAAAACAAAATGGGATATAATAGGGATACGAAACAACAATAGAAAAGAGCCATTAAGGACACAAGTAAAAGATCCCCTCGGGACAACAAATATAAAGTAGAAAAGATCCATTAAAGACACAAAAAAACTAACAAAAGATCCATTGGTATATACGAAAAAAATTATAACATTCAAAAGGCTGAGCGTTGTGAGGCGGGAACCTGATATAATTTATTAGAAAAGATCCCATAGGGACAAAATCACAAAAAAAAGTTGACGTCTTGAACCCATGGCCGTCGTATTGACGCTCCCAGGCCCACGGCGCTCCAACCACACCATGAGACTCACGACTAGGCGCTCCCAGAGGCCCGCAACTTGCTCAGAATGCCCCAGAATTCCATATGGTAGGCAGTAGATTTTTTAAATACTTCGTCAGCTTCAATGGGGAGTCCAGCGGTCCTGAGTGGCTGAATTTCGACATCGTGCACCTAAAAAAAGCCCAAAGATGACAATATAATAAATATTTCTACTCCTAATGTGACTATACAATCTGTGATAATCTAGAAACGGCCGTGACTAGACTGATGCTCCTGGTAGAATTGTTGAATTCGTAATTTTTAAAATCGAAACAGACTGCGTTTAGTAGTAATTCACTTAATACCTCCTCGCATTTCAACGATCCTGTTGCTCCTGGTAGAATTATAGAATTTTAAATCGAGCAAAACTATTTCTCTTCCCTCAGATCTTTAAAATCGAACTAGACTGCATTTAGTAATAGGGGAGCATGAAACAAAAGACGTGTAATTTCAGTGCGCCTTTCTCGTTTCACAGATTTTTAAAATCGAAACAGACTGCGTTTAGTAATAATTCATTAAAGACCTCCTCGCATTTCTGCGATCCTAATACTCCTGGTAGAATTCCCGTCTTAAAATCGAGCAAAAGTGCGTTTCGTTCCACAGATCTTTGAAATCGAAGTAGACTGCGTTTAGTAGCAAGAGCGCATGAAACCGAAGAGGTCTATTTTCAGTGCTCCTAGTAATTCATTAAGAACCTCTTCGCATTTCTGTGGTCCTGATACTCCTGGTAGAATTCCCGTCTTAAAATCGAAAAAAATTGCGTTTCGTTCTACAGATCTTTGAAATCGAAGTAGACTGCGTTGAGTAGCAAGAGCGCATGAAACCGAAGAGGTATATTTTCAGTGCACCTAATAATTCATTAAATACCTCCTCGCATATCTGCTATCCTAATGCTCCTGGTAGACTTGTAGAATTCTTAATTCGAGCAAGTGTTTCTCGTTTCACAGATTTTTAAAATCGAAACAGACTGCGTTTAGTAATAATTCATTAAAGACCTCCTCGCATTTCTGTGATCCTGATACTCCTGGTAGAATTCCCGTCTTAAAATCGAGCAGAAGTGCGTTTCGTTCCACAGATCTTTAAAATCGATGTAGACTGCGTTTGGTAGCAGGAGCGCATGAAACCAAAGAGGTATATTTTCAGTGCTCCTAATAATTCATTAAATACCTCCTCGCATTTCTGTGATCCTGATACTCCTGGTAGAATTCCCGTCTTAAAATCGAGCAAAAGTGCGTTTCGTTCCACAGATCTTTAAAATCGATGTAGACTGCGTTTGGTAGCAGGAGCGCATGAAACCGAAGAGGTATATTTTCAGTGCTCCTAATAATTCATTAAATACCTCCTCGCATTTCTGTGGTTCTGATACTCCTGGTAGAATTCCCGTCTTAAAATCGAACAAAATTGTGTTTCGTTCCACAGATCTTTGAAATCGAAGTAGACTGCATTTGGTAGCAGGAGCGCAAGAAACCGAAGAGGTATATTTTCAGTGCTACTAATAATTCATTAATTACCTCCTCGCATTTCTGTGATCCTGATACTCCTGGTAGAATTCTAGTCTTAAAATCGAACAAAATTGCGTTTAGTTCCACAGACCTTTAAAATCGATGTAGACTGCGTTTAGTAGCAGGAGCGCACGAAACCGAAGAGGTATATTTTTAGTGCTCCTAATAATTCATTAAATACCTCCTCGCATTTCTGTGATCCTGATACTCCTGACAATTGACAATTGAAATGTGACATTTGACAATTGAAATTTGAGTTGAAATTTGACAGTTGAAATTTGACAGATGACATTTGACAGTTGAAATTTGACAGATGACATTTGACAGTTGAAATTTGACAGATGAAATTTGACAGTTGAAATTTGACAGATGAAATTTGACAGATGAAATTTGACAGATGAAATTTGACAGATGACATTTGAAATTTGACAGATGAAATTTGACAGATGAAATTTGACAGATGAAATTTGACAGATGACATTTGAAATTTGACAGATGAAATTTGACAGATGAAATTTGACAGATGAAATTTGACAGTTGAAATTTGACAGATGAAATTTGACAGATGAAATTTGACAGTTGAAATTTGACAGTTGAAATTTGACAGTTGAAATTTGACAGTTGAAATTTGACAGATGAAATTTGACAGTTGAAATTTGACAGTTGAAATTTGACAGTTGAAATTTGACAGATGAAATTTGACAGTTGAAATTTGACAGATGACATTTGACAGTTGACATTTGACAGTTGAAATTTGACAGTTGAAATTTGACAGATGAAATTTGACAGTTGAAATTTGACAGATGAAATTTGACAGATGAAATTTGACAGTTGAAATTTGACAGTTGAAATTTGACAGATGAAATTTGACAGATGAAATTTGACAGTTGAAATTTGACAGATGACATTTGACAGTTGAAATTTGACAGATGAAATTTGACAGATGAAATTTGACAGTTGAAATTTGACAGATGAAATTTGACAGATGAAATTTGACAGATGAAATTTGACAGATGAAATTTGACAATTGAAATTTGAGTTGAAATTTGACAGTTGAAATTTGACAGATGACATTTGACAGTTGAAATTTGACAGATGAAATTTGACGGTTGAAATTTGACAGTTGAAATTTGACAGATGAAATTTGACAGTTGAAATTTGACAGATGACATTTGACAGTTGAAATTTGACAGTTGAAATTTGACAGTTGACATTTGACAGTTGACAGATGAAATTTGAAATTTGACAGTTGAAATTTGACAGTTGAAATTTGACAGATGAAATTTGACAGATGACATTTGACAGATGAAATTTGACAGTTGAAATTTGACAGATGACATTTGAAATTTGACAGATGAAATTTGACAGATGACATTTGACAGTTGAAATTTGACAGATGACATTTGACAGTTGAAATTTGACAGATGACATTTGACAGTTGAAATTTGGCAGATGACATTTGAAATTTGACAGATGACATTTGACAGTTGAAATTTGACAGATGACATTTGACAGTTGAAATTTGACAGATGACATTTGACAGATGAAATTTGACAGTTGAAATTTGACAGATGAAATTTGACAGATGAAATTTGACAGATGAAATTTGACAGTTGAAATTTGACAGTTGAAATTTGACAGTTGAAATTTGACAGATGAAATTTGACAGTTGACATTTGACAGTTGAAATTTGACAGTTGAAATTTGACAGTTGAAATTTGACAGATGAAATTTGACAGATGACATTTGAAATTTGACATTTGAAATTTGACAGATGAAATTTGACAGTTGAAATTTGACAGATGACAGTTGAAATTTGACATGACATTTGACAGTTGAAATTTGACAGATGACATTTGACAGTTGAAATTTGACAGTTGAAATTTGACAGAAGATGAAATTTGACATTTGAAATTTGACAGTTGAAATTTGACAGATGACATTTGACAGTTGAAATTTGACAGAAGATGAAATTTGACATTTGAAATTTGACAGTTGAAATTTGACAGATGACATTTGACAGTTGAAATTTGACATTTGACAGTTGAAATTTGACATTTGAAATTTGACAGTTGAAATTTGACAGATGAAATTTGACAGTTGAAATTTGACAGTTGAAATGTGACAGATGACATTTGACAGTTGAAATTTGAGATGACAGTTGAAATTTGACAGATGAAATTTGACAGTTGAAATTTGACAGTTGAAATTTGACAGATGAAATTTGACAGTTGAAATTTGAAATTTGACAGTTGAAATTTGACAGATGAAATTTGGGTTGAAATTTGACAGATGAAATTTGACAGTTGAAATTTGACAGTTGAAATTTGACAGTTGAAATTTGACATTTGACTGACAGTTGAAATTTGACAGTTGAAATTTGACAGTTCCTGCTCTTGATTCCTGACCGACAAACGCTACGAATAGAGCCGATCGTACGTTAACATAGGCAGAATATGAATATGCCACCCGGCATACAACTAGTTATAGACAAAAATCACAATAGATGGCGCTGCTGATTTTTTAATTATTATTAGCCGTTACTCGAGTCCGAGTATAAAAATGTTACAGTCGATAAATTGTGTACAATAAAAACACGTAAAAGGTGTAGTCTATTGTAATTCCCATTCATCTACGGTGCACACGACTATGGCTATAGAGGCCAATTCGGGAGAGCACATGTCGACCGCAGTCAGGACAAACATAGACCTGGTTAGGTCTTGGATTCGGCCTTCTTGCAGCAACATTTCCTTGATAGCTGGCCACAACCCCTCGCCATTCGGTTCTGTCCGCTGCAAGTTGTTCCCATTGCTCGTCTGCAATACCGCAGGATTTTAGATTTTCATGGAGAACGTCTTTGAACGAAACGTCAGCAAAATATATTATTTTTGTGTTTATTCCGATTTATATTATTTGCAAAACATAACCTCTGACTTTTCCTTTGGCGTAAACGTCACGGGCGCAGAGGCCTTTTTTCCAATAATTCTATTATTTTGTAGATTCGGTGATTTGTTTTGAAGAGGATAATAGTACATGTGGTAGAAAACCCAAATAATAGGAAAGAATAGTCTTTGAACCTCTTTCGTTGACCGCCACGCCTTCTTCTACCGCTTAGCAATTCACCATAAAGTGTGCATTTAGGAAGGCGGTTATCATGCATACGATGAACGTGACCTGCCCATCTTAGGCGTGCTCTTGAAATAAGCACCTCAATTGGAAGGCTGTTTGCTCTCCTGAGTACTTCC
This sequence comes from Leptura quadrifasciata, assembly GCA_963675555.1. NCBI lineage: Eukaryota > Metazoa > Arthropoda > Insecta > Coleoptera > Cerambycidae > Leptura > Leptura quadrifasciata. The sequence goes on along the minus strand of OY776678.1, from coordinate 37,611 downwards.
ACGTTTGATATGTGATGGAACCAACGGATTTTCATCATACTTCTGAGGTGTCTTTGCTGAAAACGTTCTAATTCTTTCACATGACGACGGTAAGTGACCCAGCTTTCACATCCATATAGCAGTGTTGGAATGACAACTGCTCTGTAGACAGCCATTTTCGTTGACAAAGCAAGGTCGTGGTTGTCAAATACTCTCTCTCTAAGTCCCCAGAGTGCTCTAGATGCAGCGTTAATTCTATTGCGAATCTCGCTGTCCATGTTTGCTTTGTCATTAACAACGTTGCCTAAGTAATTGAACTGATCCACCACTTCAAGAGAATTTCCGTTAAGTGTAATATCTATTTGGTTCACTTGATGAGGAGTTGACATAATCTTAGTCTTTCCAATGTTGATTTTAAGTCCCAAGGAATCATAGCTCTGGGCATACACATCTAAAAGTTCTTGAAGCTCTTCCGGCGTAGAGGCTAAAAGTGCACAGTCATCCGCATACTGGAGATCACAAATGAATCGTGTGCGTGTCTTCGTGAAAGCTCTAAAGCGCCCTATGTTAAAGAGACCGCCATCAAAACGGTATCTGAGACCTATTCCTCTGACTGTCAGTTTGTTGTCAACAATAATTGTTAGAGCAGTGGTAAACAAATTAAAGAGTAGGGGTGCCAGGACACATCCCTGCCTAACTCCAGTGAGGGTTTGGAAAGGTTCGGTTGCCTCATTATTATACATAACCTGGGCGTTGTTGTTTGTATGTAGACTGCGACATACTTCCACAAATTTTCTAGGGATACCTAAGCGGAACATAATTTTCCAGAGCACTTCCCTGTCCACCGAGTCAAACGCCTTGGTTAAATCAATGAAGGCCATGTGAATTTCTCCTTGATGTTCGAGTGCTTTTTCTTGAAGCTGTTTAAGTGTGAAGATTAAATCCGATGTGCCTCGGTTTGGTCTAAAGCCACTCTGTGTTTCAGGAAGTAACTTTTCCATAACAGGTGTTAGCCTATTTGCCATCGCTTTAGTGAGTATCTTCCCTCCAACAGCCAGGAGAGCTATACCCCTGTAATTTCCACAGTCCGCAGCGCTCCCTTTGTTTTTGAAGAGGTTGATTAAAAGTGTATCACGAAACTCCTGCGGAGCTTGACCACTTTCTCACACGACATCAAACAGTTTTTTGAGGTAGGGTATGAGCTCTGACGACACAGCTTTAAAGATCTCAGCTGGGAGTGAGTCGGCGCCGGGAGACTTGTTATTTTTTAGCTGCCCAATGGCGGTTAAGATCTCTTCCGTTGTTAGTGGTTTATCTAAGTCTTCGAAGGTGTCATATTGAGGGCCATTGAGGGGGTGTAATGGGGTAGTGAAGCGCAAGTTATAGCCTCTCCTACTCAATTGTTAACCTCACCTTCGCGATGAGTTCAATTTGAACTTGGTGCACCCTGTTCTCACTAACGAGGCTCTAACGACCGAGTAAGGGCGGAATAACCCTTACCTTTTGCCGTGAGCACATCCACCTTCTCACGAAGAGTGCGGTAAAAATAACCCACCGCGCACAAAGGTTGCTTTTGGAATCGTTTGGTTAATTGACAGTACCAATAGTGAACAACAAAGTTTTACCATTAACGATATAAGTAATTGTAACAATAAAGAAAGCAGCATTTTCAATGAAAGTTGTGTTTTGTGATAAATACATAACTTCCTAAAATATTTAAAAAGACGAACAAGTATGAAAGTATGCCTAGCATATTATTAATAAATGGAATTTCTGAGTTTTGTATAGTAGTGTCAGACATCTGAAAAGTAAAAATATCGGTTTCCGATATTTTGATGATCGTGTGTTGTAGTACCAATCGTGCGAGGCCTTTAAAATATTGAAATATTCTGGTCGATTGCTGGGTGGGTTAAGGCGCAAGGTGGCAATCGCGACTAATCACACGGGCATCGCACCACCGTAAACTGCATATTATCAAAAATTAACCATATCCAGAAGAAAAGTATCTGTTTCAACTGGACTCAAGTAATAAGAGGAGGGGACTGAGGGCTGTCTTCACCCACAAAGAGGCAAAAGAATAGTTTTTAATCAGTATGTGATAACAGCGGAAATAAGGACATGGCCTATTGCTAGAACTAAAGTTGTGTTGGTTTTACTATTTTTTTAAATACAAGTTAAAATGTGAAAAACGTTACAACTACTTCCCCACTTTACTAGAAGCATCCTCTCCTACTAATAGAATGCAGACCGGAGGAGAAATGGTTGGATATATTTTTGGCTTAGACGTGTCCTTAGTTTTACCTATTAGTGTTTGTGATAATGGAAAACAAATCAGTCAAGTACCTGAAACTGAATCGAAAGGCTAGAGCCAGATATAGTACCAACTTTAGAAAACATATTGCATGTATAAATGGTATCTTATAAAAATTACGTGCAACTATTTTTTTGGAACATTTCCTCCCTCTATGACTATTGAAAACGTTATATCATATACTATAACCAAACAAAATAAATACAGAACTCCTCTATAAAATCCTTATTTTACTATAAGGAACGTAACTAGACTGTAACCAACAGCTACTCTCCGGGCTATGTATCCCGCTGAGTGCTGAGTTACAAGTTACAAAGCCTGGCATGTTAAGTGTAATAACTGTGTATTACCAACAAAATGCTAATACTTTTATTGCAACAAACACCAGCCAAAAGACTGATTCTACTTAAAAGAGCTCTCGTGCCAGCCATCCATACCACTTGCAGACTGCACTTTCGTTGGCTCTCGTCATTGCAAGGTAGGCATGTGACGAATGACACGAGGATCCTTAGGATAGCGACATGCAAAATAGTCATCAGGCGCCGTCTAGCGGTCCAGTATCTGCTGCAATATCGAAAAATAAATAGCCTTACTGGGCTGCTTAGCATAATTCAAATGTGCTTTTAGAGGGCAGCATATTAAAACATAATATTTCAGTCGCAAAACTCCTCTGTAACATCCTTATTTTACTATAGGAACATAACCAGACTGTAACTAACAGCTACTCTCAGGGCTATGTGCCCCGCCGAGCGTTGAATTACAAGTTACAAGCCTGGCGTCTTAAGTATAACTGTGCATTACCAACAAAACGCTAATGCTCGAAACTGCAGTCTGCAAGTGGTGTGGGACGACTGGTACGAGAGCTCCTTTAAGTAGGATCAGTCTTTCCGCTGGTGTTTGTTGCAATCGAAGCATTGGCGTTTTGTTGGTAATACACAGCTATTATACTTAACGCGCCAGGCTTGTAACTTGTAATTCAGCACTTGGCGGGGCACATAGCCTGGAGAGTAGCTGTTGGTTACGGTCGGGTTACGTTCCTTATAGTAAAATAAGGATTTTATAGAGGAGTTTTGCGACTGAAATATTGTTTTAATATTCTGCTCTCTAAAAGCATATTTGAATTATAATCAATACAGATTGCTGCAAAAGGAATCCATAAAAAAGCAAAACTTTTTATAACGCTCAGTGAAGTAGGTACAGCTTATTATAATCTGCGACTAGAATACTTATCTGAATTTTAAAAAAAAGTCGAGGATATAGAACTAGATGTTGAGCTATATGAGGAATGAAAGTATGAAGAAGTTTTTAGGAACATAGAAAATATTTAAAACAATTTTTATGTCGTATGCAAGTTGAAAGTTTATCCAAGTTCATGTTATTTGTTTTAAAAATTTAATAAAATAAATGAAATCCTAGCTCTGTTTTCTTTTTAAGTTTATAGTAGGTTGTTTATAATTTTGTAAATAAATATAAAATGAATTTTAATGAAATATCATAAGAAATAAACAATGCCTTTTGTCTTGGGCAAATCTCTTTCGCTGGGTGGGCAAATTTTATAACGGTGCGAATTTTCCCATGCAAGTATATCTTAAGAAATGGCTTGCAAGTATCTGCACTGGTTTTCACTCTAATCTGAATTTGATCAGAGTTCCAGAAAAGTAACTAAGAACGGTAGTTCAGTGTGCTAAAGCTTTGGCTAGCAAACTGAGTATGCCTAGTGAAGTGGGTTCGGAGTTCACAATAAACTATAGGGCCTCATCTCTCTGTACCTAGCATAAGGTTATTTGAGGCCTACCAGGCAGTTACTTCGGTAACTTGTGAGGCATTCAATTTAAATTAAACAATTAGAATAGTTCAATAGAAAATAAAGGAATGTCACAATTCTTGTAATAAAAACAATTTATTATCAGTAAAAAACCATGCGCATTTGATTTCCTTAAATAAAAAATATAATAACCACACTTGTTTTATTTATAAGGTATTTAATAATAGCTTCAAATGCTCATTACATTTCAAATAAGAGCTATAAACCAAAATAGATTTTTTAAATGATATATAAAACATTCAAACAATGCAAATAAAAAGTTACACTAATCACAGATTCTTAAAATAGTGGAAATAGGTCATTAATTATTATTACAAGAGACTATTTTTTCCAATCTGTTCATATTCTGTTAAATTTATTGGCAATTAATTTACCTGGAGTGAACTCTTATAACAAATGCTACTTGTATATATATACACACATATACACATAAATTTACTAATAGACTTTCGACTTTTAGTACATATTTCCATCTTAACGTAATTTTAGATTTGCAGGGAAGATCAGTTGGAACACTGACAAACAACAAAACGTTCTCGATTTTCACAGAAATAATTTTGTTAACCTGTAAAATTATTTAGACAAAATAATACTTTAATGCACTTTTTATTTGAAAAATCACAGAAGTTGATTAATTATCACGTCAATAAGACACCATTTAACCTCAACAGTAAATTGATTTATTGGTCACTATAAATATGGTTGATGTCGCTCACTTCGTGATTTTTGCCTATAACATAGAACCCTTATTATTATAAGGATGTTATGTTATGCTGGTTACATAAAAAATAGCGTGGCGAACTTTGGTAGAGGACTTTGGGTAGAGATCTATTTTATTAATGGCTTTTACTAGATGTTAATGCTTGCGACATTTCTCGGTAAATGTCTAGACTAAATAGAGTTCTGCAATATATATATATATATATATATTTCAGGTTCAACCTTTGGTAGAAATCTGCTTACTAGTAGATTTTTAAAAGTAACTAGAAAACTTTAGTATACAACACTCATCTCTCAACAATGCAAGTACTGCATTCTTATTGCCAAAATAGCATAGCTTTAAAGTGGCTCTATCTAAAATATATTTTTCGAATCTCAGTTTAGCCTTACCGACTTTAGTAGATATCTGCTTCACTAGTGGATTTTATGAACGGAATAATAGTGGGTAAGAAACTTAGATAGGGATCTCTTTCCTAATCTAAGATAAGAAAATTAATAGATAATGATGCCTTGCTATTTGTGACATTAAGGTTATTAAGAATCAAGACAGAGTATCGCGGAAACCCATATTTTCAGGTGGTTCCATTCAAAAATGAATTTTTAATTTTGCAAGTTCGGCGCAACCACTTTTGACAGAAATCTATCTGCTTTTACCAGTAGATTTTTAAAATAGGAAATTTTAGTATTTTAAGTAATCAATGATGCAAGTGACACCTCTCAGAGAATGTCCTAATAAAGCATAGTACTGCAATTTGCATTTCCCAAATAGGCGCTTATCTAAAACATATTTTTAAGTGCGACCACCAATAGAGATCTGCTTTACCAGCGGACTTTAAGAATGATGCTCTTGTCTATCACAACATTCACAACGGCGCTGCATCCTGCATCATCATCATCATGTCGCATGTCCATAGACTTCATGGGCTGTCATATAATGGCTGTATCTCTAGATATTTTTTGATACTTCGCTTGCTTTAAAACGATTTTAAATAAAAAATCCGAATCGCAAAATGTATTTATGTGGGGTGTGCTTCGGCGACTCAGATTTTTCAAATATATTTAGTACTGAAGAAGATATTGCACAAAATATTGTGTTATTTGCCTTTGTACGGTCGTGAGCAAAAAAAATAGGACAAGTCTTATAAAGGTATTTTGCTAACATCTAGTTGTGTACATTCTAATTTTTGTGACATTGTCAGTTAGTTGTCATAATTTATTGCAAGTATGCAAAAAACTAATATGCCTCGTATAAGCGATTTAGTTAAATCTGGAGTTATTGCTAAAGCACGACAAATTGCACTGCGTTATAATATTGACAAAAATTCGGTGTGTAACATTTTAAGAAAGTGGAGAATAAACGGTACGATTAGTAGAAATCCTGGATCAGGGCGACGGATATCAACTGAACAAGACTTGCAATTGGTAAATGCTTTAGTAGAAAATCCATTTTACTCAGTTATCCAGGCTAATAAACTTAGTTTTTTCAAAATATTATCGGTTTTCAACTTGAAGAAGCAAGTTTGGTTAAGAGGCATCAAATGTTGCAATAAAATGAAGTATGCAAAGGTGTATTCCAAGCATTTTGTTAGTGGTGAGTTATTACACGTTAATATAAAGAATTTGTTTTTAATTAAGGTTCGTGTTGCAAGTAAAAGTGCCTATCAACATGATCAAAACAACTCGGAGCGGGTTCCATCTTTCCATATGGGATACAATTTGAAACCCAGATGCGAAAGTGCTCGCCGCTTAAGAATCACAGCTAGAGCAAACAATAAACAAGACGGTAAAAATTAGAAATTTATTTTGGTTTGATTGTTTTTAACAAATATTTTTTGTTAGTGCACATTTTTCTAATGCAGTATCTTAATACTTAATCCGTCTATGATTTGAAAGTTGAGCATAAGAATAGCTATGGGGCTAACTTTTGCTTAGTACATATAATTACCTAAATATAACGTACTCTTCTTATTTCATATATTGACATTTTATTCAATAAAGTTGTTTATTATCATTGTTGTATTATTATATGTCTGTAAATTAATTTGTTAACGTGTAAGTGAAAATAAAACAAAATGTTGCCTACAATATACAATTATTTATTATCACTAGGTTCGATTACTGTTCGTTAGAAAGACCAAGAAGAAACTTACGAAAGGTATAATTAATTCCATATCGTAAGAAAAATATATATTAATAGTGCTACTCTTACTGTTCAGAAATAAATATCTAAAACTAAATATACAATTATTTGTGACAGTCAAGAAACTTACGAGAGATAAATATAAACATCTAATATCATAAGGAAAAAAAACACTAATATATCAAAAATATCACTCTCACTATAAAAATAAATACATAAGAACTAAATATATTTGTCACAACCAAAAAGTTTTACGAAAGGTAAGTATGAATATCTAATATCGTAACAAAAAAAACATGCTAATACTATATGAAAAGTTACTCACACTCACCACATAAAAATAAATATAATATGTAAGGCTAAATTTACAAAAATAATGAGTAATATTATGTTGGAAACTTTATTCTGACACTGCTCTGACATAATTCCAAACACTCAAGCACTTGAATACTGGTACTCGATGTGCGATTGGCCAATCATGTCGAGATGATTAAAAACATTTTAAACAGTTCTAGATAGTACTAATATGGTTGACAAAATGTGTATTCAGTAATAGAGTATTCGAGTGTAATGTTGAACATATATGGTATTTATGGGAACTACGTCCGAGGAACGCATTTCACCTAGACCGGCAACATAATGACTGCTCAGTATGGAACCATCTGGATGGGTAATAATCCAAGGAGTCAATGGCTTCTGCTGAATACGTTGAGAGTGTGTAACCTGAAAAATGAATAATGCCTGTTATATTGAGCTACAATATAAAATATACAGATATTACGTATCGTCAAAGTCCCTGTTCAGCCAAATTTTCCATAACTAGATATGATATAAGTTAAATATTTTAGACGAAACTTTTGTACTTAGTGGCTGGCAAACTAAATGTTACACAGAAATTAGCAAACGTTCAGGAATTTTGACTGTCCATTTAAAACAAAAATTGGCATCTAACATGAATATTTTCTGGTCGCTAACAAACTGTAGAATGATCATAAATTAATCTTTATTTAATAAACAAAAACACTGTTTAATTTATGATAATTAAAAGCTGTAAGCAAGTTCAAAATATATATATATATAAAAGGTTCATTGTTCTTCTCCACCTTAACAATTAGAATATTAATACATTATTATGCCAAGAAATTATGTTTAGCGCTAAATCCTTGATAAATAATTCTTACCACTGCAACAAGTTTTTTTTGTTGTAAATTCCTTGCAGAAAAGCTCTTTCACTCAGCCACAAACAAACTGGTAATAAGCTTCAAGATTTTTGAACGCCTTAAACTCATCCTTTGTATATGCATTTCTTTCAAAAACTAAATAATTAACAATATCACCATGTGTAATATTTGGAAACACCTCAACATCACTACTAAAGTCTTCCTTTTTTAAAATATAAGGATCTAAATCGATGGCACTAACTTTTTTCGCATACCTAACCTGTCCATCATGAGACAATTTCGTAAAATATAAACTCATCTCCATCTTAACAAACAAAATTTACCCCACGAAATAATTTGGGATAGTTATGGATGTTAAATAATCCAAAATCAACTTTTAAAACACCACAAAAACTGCAAAAAACACTCAATGAAAGCTGTTTGATTTTCCTAGGCTAACGGCTGAAAAGCTGTGACGTCAACGCAGAACTCACGCGACCCATTGATTTGTTGTTCATTGTAAATATGGTTAGACTGTCAAACAATAGATGACCACTTTTAGGTCAGTTTTTAAGACTCTTTGATAATGGTCGCAAGGCCAAAACATATGTCAGAGAAATTCTGGAAAAAACTAATGAAACAATAAACCAAGTGCGTATTATAACTATTCTTTTGAATATTTATAATTATTCTATTGAATATGTTTCATCAAGAACCTACCGCAGACTCCATCCAATTAATCAATAGATGTCGCCCACTTCGTGATTTTTCGCCTGTAACATATAGTTATTAGAACCAAAGATTGATTAGAACCCCTATAACGATGCTTCGACCATATATGGTCGAAGCAACACCACCTATAGGTGGTGTTGGTCGAAGTAACGATGTTATGTTATCCTGGTTACATAAAAATAGCGTGGCCATCTTTGGTAGAGGACTTTGGGTAGAGATCTATTTTATTAATAGCTTTTACTAGATGCTAATGCTTGCGACATCTCTCAGTAAATATCTAGACTAAATAGAGTTCTGTAATATATATATTTCAGGTTCAACCTTTGGTAGAAATCTGCTTACTAGTAGATTTTTAAGAGTAACTAGAAAACTTTAGTTTACAACAGTGCTAGTGACATCTCTCAACAATGCAAGTATTGCCAAAATAGCATAGCTTTAAAGTGGCTCTATCTAAAATGTATTTTTCGAATTTCAGTTTAGCCTTACCGACTTTAGTAGATATCTGCTTCACTAGTGGATTTTTATGAACGGAATATTAGTAAGAAACTTTTTTAATTTTGCAAGTTCGCGTTTTGCGACCACTTTTGACAGAAATCTGTCTGCTTTTACCGGTAGATTTTTAAAATAGGAAATTTTAGTATTTTTAGTAATCATTGATGCGTGTGACACCTCTCAGAAAATGTCTAAATAAAGCATCGTACTGCAATTTACATTGCCCAAATAGGCGCTATCTGAAACATATTTTTAAGTGCGACCACCAATAGATCTGCTTTACCAGCGGACTTTAAGAATGATACTCTTCTCTATCACAACATTCACAACGGCGCTGCATTTTACAAAAACAATGTCTATCTACCATCATCATTATGTTGTGGCAAGTTGTGACTATCATATTTTTTGATACTTTGCCTGCTTTAAAACGATTTTAAATTAAAAAAAAAAAAAATTTGAACCATAAAATGTATTTATGTAGGGTGTGCTTAGGCGACTCAGATTTTTCAAATATATTTGGTACTGAAGAAGATATTGCACAAAATATTGTGTTATTTGCCTTTGTACAGGTAAATTTCACATGGATAGTTCATAAAATCCTATATTTACTTCGATTTATATTATTTCAGATAGCTGAAGGCGATGGCTTACCCTAATAACATATCTGTAACTTATGTAAAATTAAACTCGATGTGTTCATTTTAAAGACAAAGGCGAATCTTCCTTCAGTGTACCTTACACAGTTACAGGGTACATATGTAATAAACAAACTACTGATTTAAATAGAAGTGAAGTTATAAGTGCTAACAAACAAGATGAAATTGACACAAACCTGAAATTCTTTATAAAGCTGTCGATAAAGAACCTCCTCAAAATACTTCTAAGAATTGTCGACAATGCAATTTACATTTTCTGTCTGAAAATTCCTATAACATACTTATGGAAAAGAAACACAAGCATATTTGTATCATTTGTCATTTACGATTTGATGACCGGGGAAAACAATTAACACAATTTGAAAAATGAACATGATGTGATTATAGGGTTGAAAAATCCCAACATTGTCATATCTCCGGTAAGCGTTTTCAGTATAATGCAAAATTAATAACGCATACATCTGATATTAAGCACTTCCAGTGTAATCAATGAGACAAATATTTTTCATCCAAAGGAAGCCTAAACAGACATATAGCGAAACATAGTGGCGTTCGAAAGTTTTCGTGTTCAATCTGCAGTAAAACGTTCATCCATCAGAGCAATGTATATCATCATAAAAAGGTTCGCTCAAACGAGAGAAGATATGTTTGCGACATCTGCTCAAAAGCATTTAAGTCGAGGCATATTCTACATCAACACGTTAAAATACACGAAAAACATCTTCACAAGAGAATATTAAGATGGCTGACAGTGCAAACACACAAGTGATATCTCTCTGCAATTATTGTAGTAGAAAAGTGATAAGGAAAGTGGAATGTACCTACTAATTGTGGTGCAGCATTTCATGGTAGTTGTACTGCTAGAAAAGTTTGTTACAGTAAACAGGTATTTACCCAGGATAAACCTCAAGACAACTTAGGCACCAACTCTGAAGATTAATCCACCACGGAAATAATTATAGAATCACTGAAATATGAAAATAAACTGCTTATAGAATTAAACAAGGAGCTAAAAGACTCAAATCAACTTTTAAATAATAAGTTACACTCCCTTGAGAAGCAATTGATCAATTGCAACACATCAATTGTTCCCCTTCTTAACAGAAAGTTATGAGGAATTCCTAAGTAAGATCTTTTTTAAGCAAGGAACTAACAAACTTTTTTAAATATAATTTAAATTATCAAAATATTAAATATAGAACAGGTGACACAAGTAATGAATGTGAAAATATTCCTATCAGTGAACAAAAAGCAAAACAAAAAATAAATAAACGTAGCAGCGAGATATATATATATATGTTGTTTTTTAGGTTTTCGCGGATGTTAAATGAAGTGTTGTTGTACTTCCGGGTGCTCTCCCGCGTTGATGATCGACTCCTCCAGGAGAGCACCCGGAAGTACAACAACACTTCATATATATATATATTTTTCTTCTAAAAGTGCTAACTAACAAGGTAATCATATAGGATAGTCTCATGGTTGAGATATTCTACAAGAGATGAAAAACGATTTAAGATCGTATTATGATCAAAAATTGCAAATAGAAAAAGAAAAATTAGAAATATAGAAACAAAAAGGTGCGTCCCAAGAAAAAAAATTTAATCTTCTAGAACAACACGTGAAGGAACTAAAGCGATATAATGATGCTGCAGAGAAGAGATTGAACCCATTTCTCTAAATGTCAAGGTCTTTAAAGATGTTTCTGTTAATATTTATGTTGTTAAATATAGCAGTAGATAAGTATATTTCTGTTAGTTTTTATATATACCTTTATAGAATATGAATTTTTTTAGATAGTTTAATGGTGTTTTCGTTGATATTTATTATGCTCCTTAAATATTGTAATAGGATAAGTATATTTTAGATTATTTGTTAAAGTTTTTATTTACTTATATCTTTATAGAATATGAATTTATTTAGATGTCTAGATATTTATGGTATCTGTTAATGTGCTTGTTCAATATTGTAATAGATAAGCGTACTTTTTGTGGAATGTTTTATTAATATCTATGCAGTACCTCCCATTTAAGGTGGATACAACACAATAAAATATGTATTTTGAAATTATGGAACAAACTGAAAGGCAGGTTTTTGGGCTATGTTATCATGTTCCAGATATCGGCGCACAGCCTACAATAATATTCGTACAGTTTAGTTTGCATTACAAAAATAAAAAAGGTTTCATTAAAAAAAATTTAATCAGTAAAGTCACTTGTAAATAAGTTACATTCCTTTAAAGGAAACCAAATAAATATACACTTTGGGTACAGAGAAGTTTCTTAACAAAGGGGAAAACCTAGAAGGATTCCTCAAGTGATTTAATGAAGAAAAGTTCATTTGGATATACAATGTGTTGCACTTTAACACTCATAACTTTATTTTTTCTTCAGGTGAGACCTCCTACTTTGATGCATTTACTGAATACTATACAGTTTGATATGTTTTGGTGGATTGTATACCTTTTTCTCCACCGAACTCGAACTGATGACCTTTTGAATTTTCTCCATGACATAACTTGAGGAACTACCTCTGTATTTTATATTTATCCTTTATATTTAAACATTTATATGATACTGTACTTGCTATATAATTGCGATAGTTGAACCCAACACGAGTACCCTCATTTTCATCATCTTCCACTTCAAGAAAATCAATTACTGCTGCATCATTCTCGATGCCCACCTCATTATCAGCATCTAGACTGATCTCATCATCTAGGCTTAAATTGTGTAGAACACAGCATGCCCTTATAAAGTGGCAGATGGTGGAGATGTTCCTTAATTTAAGGTGATAAAGCTGCCTAAATTTTTGTTTCAGAATACCAAAAGTGTGCTGAATGACTTAATTGTTTAAGTTTTTCTCCACATTTGTTAAGTTGCCCGTATCTCGATAAGGTGTCAAAACATTTCGTAGACATGGGTAAGTACTGTCGGCTAATATTAATTTGTGTCCACATTTAGTCGCAAGATCTTTAAATACTGGTGAGTTTCTAAAAACTCGACCATCATGGACTGAGCCAGGATATCCAATAAGCACATCCCTGATTTTTTTTTCCACTATCGTACACAGCTTGCATCTGTAAAAAAAAGGTGAAATATTTTATAAATATATATATACTGATTAATCAATACATAATTTTGTTAATTAACAGTAAATCTATTTCATTACTTGAATTATTACCAAAATTATGACCTCATTTTATAGAAATTGAATTTACCGAATTCTTACCTGTATAGACTAATATTTTTTTCTGTTAAGATAAGATTCAGCATCTTCACTTGGCATGTCTATTCTTATATGACTACCATCCATACACCCTATGACATCTTCAAAACCCATTTGTTGAAAATCTTGCAAAATTTCAGTTTTTTCCTGTTCTGATGGCCACTTAATAACAGAGCTCGATAAGTTGGACAGAAACAGTGACACATTTGTTATAATTGTGTGAAGTGTATCTAGTGAAATATCAAACCGGTCAGCCACATCACGAAATGATGCAGCCTCATGTCCTGCGTACCACAAAAAAAATCAGCATGCACTTTTCGGCACAAATTCTGGTGTGTCCAGTTTCATATTCTGATTCCTGAAACTGTTTTGCCAAGTTGGTACACAATTGCCTGGGTATTCTGTAAAAGATTAACAACTTCAACAATAAAATACCTGATTAAAACATATTATTTACTAACCTGAAATGTTCATGAAAATCCTGGTCTGAATAATTTATTATAGTATCTTCGGCAAAATCCTCATTTTTAGGTCGAGTTTTTAAAATTTCTGATACGATGATTTCTAGAAGGTGTTCCCTATCATCAGAAATAGAAGATGAACTCGAACTTGAGGAATTTAAAAAATTCATCTTTAAAACAAAAACAAACACTAACGTGAGGTTATGTTTTTGACGAACCTCTAAACAAACCAAAATATATTTTGTAATGCGCATGTGCAAGAAATAAGTTCCTAATTAGTTCTGAACCAGTACAAGCTCCAGTCTCCAGGGCAAGTACTATTTGGAACTGTTCTAGAATTGTTCTGAACTAATCCTCGAAAAACTCGAACACAAAACTTGACAATCCTGAACTAGTTCTGAAAAACGCGAACACGTTTTAAGGAGTGCGCATGATCATATTACGGTCCTAGAACGATTTTGAGATGAACTCGAACAAACCTACAGAATTAACAGAATTTCATTTTGCGTGTTTTATTGTCAATTCGCGAGCGACAAATGTGGTGGTGGTGTTAAGACTGTTGTGCCCTTGTATTGTTTAATTGACTGTTCATTTAATTGTTTTATTATTAAATTGTTTATAAACTATCAGTGTCGTACGCAGTTAATATGTCCAAGCGGTCTAACCCGAAAGTAGCCACCGTGGGTTCTGACAAATATTTAATAGTAGAGCAGGCAAATAGCTATTTACTGACCTAAAAATCAAGCAAAAAATAGGACTTGTCCCGCATGAGTAATAAAAAGTATTTGGTATCATGTATACCAAATGGATTATTATATGGCATGGCAAAATAATAAGTGTGCTAAGAGTACATATCGAACGATTAATTCGCCGATTACGTAAATTTAACATGTTAAAACAAACTGTACACACTCAACACATTTCTGACAATTATGGGTTGCATATCTTTATATGTTAATAATGATTATATTTTCAAATAGATTAGTTTTTATGTTAATATGAAGGTTGGTAGTAAGACGACATGAAGGAAGGTTCTTGTAAATCGTTTGTTTTAATAGTCCAATAAAATGATAATCAAATAGTTCTTTATTATGTTATTATTATACCTCAGTTTAAAATCTTAAGAAATGATGAACTGTAAATTTGGTTTTTTATATTACAGTATTTGCAAACCTAACAAAAAGTATAAATGTAACTATTAGAGATATTTCATATATTAACAATAAATCGTAGACATACTGATGACATACTTAACTGAATGAAATAATCAAATAAACAATTACAAATTAACTAATTAACTTCGGGAAGATTGCTTTTCTCCAAAATTTAGTGGCTTGCTTCATTATTTCTATGCAGAAAGTTTCATCGAGACAAATTTCATGTATAGAAATCTCCATGTCCTTTTCAAAATTTGGGCAGGCTACACAAAACGAACTTTTACATTTATTAGTTAAAAACATTCGCAACTGTATTGTGCAAATGGTTTCTTCATAATATAAAATATAGGAATTATAATATTCTAACCTATCTGCAAGTGCCTTATATAAATAAGGACTCAACAAATTAAACCAAAACAGCTATTCCCCCTTACGAGCGCTGAATTATATGGTCAAATTTGCGTATTTTGTCTAAACACAGTTAGCACTAAAACACAATGACTTGGATGTTTTGGTTTAATTTGTTGAGTCCTTATTTATATAAGGCACTTGCAGATAGGTTGGAATATTATAATTCCTATATTTTATGAAATTTCCTTCTGCTATAAAATTGCTTATTCAGTGATGATCTTCATAATATTGCCATCTTTAATGTAAACTAATATAAAGCTTCACTGTTTTATCGAAGGCTAAATTTGAGATAGTTCTTATTTAAAAAGAGTCACATAATCTATAGTCACTATTTGATGCCTTCTGTTAATCCCCACGTTTACAGAATCTGTGATGTGTATTGTGTAATTTCATTTATTTTAGGTGTGAGGTGTTCAATGAAAGCTCTCTTAAAATCACCCCTGCAAACACAAACACATCAGGTTTATTTTAATAAGACACCTCATAAGAGCAAACTACGAGGAAGAATAAGAAACTACCGCTATTAAAAAAAATAATTGTGTATTCTATACATGTATATTTTTGTGTTCACTAATTTAAAAAAATTTTATTATGCCCCTGATAGCTTTATAATTGTTATTTTTGACTTTTTGGTAATAAAGTTTTGTATTTTCTGCTTTTGTTTTATTAACAAGCTTTTTACAACATTGTAGTACAAGATACTATCGTGGGTTCTAGTCAGTTGCCCAGCGTTAGTCAAGCCTATATCAGTTGCAAGTCGTTCTTTTGAACTCTCTTAAAGCAAACAAGCCTTTCATTGAATTTAAATAAAACAAAATATCTAATAGGGATACGAAACAATAACAGAAAAAAGCCATTAAGGACACAAAAAAACTAACAAAAGATCCATTGGGATATACGAAAAAAAATTATAACATTCAAAAGGCTGAGCGTTGTGAGGCGGGAACCCGATATAATTTATTAGAAAAGATCCCATAGGGACAAAATCACAAAAAAAAAGTTGACGTCGTGGACCCATGGCAGTCGTATTGACGCTCCCAGGCCCACGGCGCTCCAACCACACTATGAGACCCACGACTAGGCGCTCCCAGAGGCCCGCAACTGCTCAGAGTGCCCCAGAATTCCTATGGTAGGCAGCAGCTTTTTTCCATACTTCATCAGCTTCAATGGGGAGTCCAGCGGTCCAGAGTGGCTGAATTTCGACATCGTGCACCTAAAAGAGGCCCAAAGATGACAATATAATAAATATTTGTACTCCTGATGTGACTATGGAATCTGTGATAATCTAGAGACGGCCGCGACTAGGCTGATGCCCCTGGTAGAATTGTTGAATTCTTAATTCGAAAAAGTGTCTCGTTTCACAGATTTCTTAAATCGAAACAGACTGCGTTCAGTAATAATTCATTAATTACCTCCTCGTATTTCTGCGATCCTGATGCTCCTGGCAGAATTGTAGAATTCTTAATTCGAGCAAGTGTTTCTCGTTTCACAGATTTTTAAAATCGAAACAGAGTGCGTTTAGTAATAATTCATTAAATACCTCCTTGCATTTCTGGGAACCTGATGGTCGACTCGACTCGGATCGGCTCGACTCGACTCGCCTCGCTACAACTCGCCTGGCCTGGCCTCGCCTCGCCTTTCCTGGCCTCGACTCGCCTGGCCTGGCCTCGACTCGCCTCGCCTCGACTCGCCTGGCCTGGTCTCGACTCGCCTGGTCTGGCCTCGCCTCGCCTCGACTGGCCTGGCCTCGCCTCGACTCGCCTGGCCTGGCCTCGACTCGCCTCGCCTCGACTGGCCTGGCCTCGCCTGGCCTCGACTCGCCTGGCCTCGACTGGCCTGGCCTCGACTCGACTCGCCTCGCCTCGACTGGCCTGGCCTCGATTCGCCTGGCCTCGACTCGCCTGGCCTGGCCTCGCCTCGACTGGCCTGGCCTCGACTCGACTCGCCTCGCCTCGCCTGGCCTCGCCTAGACTCGCCTGGCCTCGACTCGACTCGACTCGCCTCGCCTCGCCTCGACTCGCCTGGCCTGGCCTCGACTCGCCTCGCCTCGACTGGCCTGGCCTCGATTCGCCTGGCCTCGACTCGCCTGGCCTGGCCTCGCCTCGACTGGCCTGGCCTCGACTCGCCTCGCCTCGACTGGCCTGGCCTCGATTCGCCTGGCCTCGACTCGCCTGGCCTGGCCTCGCCTCGACTGGCCTGGCCTCGACTCGACTCGCCTCGCCTCGCCTGGCCTCGCCTAGACTCGCCTGGCCTCGACTCGACTCGCCTCGCCTCGACTGGCCTGGCCTGGCCTCGACACGCCTGGCCTAGCCTCGACTCGCCTGGCCTGGCCTCGACTCGCCTGGTCTGGCCTCGCCTCACCTCGCCTGGCCTCGACTCGAATCGACTCGCCTCGCCTCTCCTCTACTCCACTCCACTCTACTTTATTCTACTCTACTTTACTCTACTCTAATCAGTTCTGAATTCTGAATCTAAGCTCTAACCTATAGTATAGTTGAGTTGAGTTCTAGAATAGATCAGTTAACATTATTGATTATTACGTGAAGCTTCACGTGTACGTTATTTTCTTAAAAAATAGATAGTTATTTTATGTTCTAATAAGATGATTTTGTTTAAGCTAATTTTTATGTGAATTTTCACATCATTTACAAAAATTGAATTTATTTATATTAATGGTAAAATTTGTCATTTATCCGGCAAACCGGCTGATTAGAGAATGAATCTGTAGCGTTGAAAATAGTTTGGAAGTGAAATATTCTCATCTTTTTTCCGTAAGCGCGGACCGCGGATACTGTGCGCGCGAATGCATGGTTAAAATCTATCTGAAGATCTATCTACAATAGTTGCAACAGTCAGCCGGTGATAATTATTGGTTAGAAGAGTTGTGGAATTCTTAATTCGAGCAAGTGTTTCTCGTTTCACAGATTTTTAAAATCGAAACAGACTGCGTTTAGTAATAATTCATTAACCAAGTCAAAAATTGGAAAAATTATTATCCTTTATCATAACTAAAAGAATCCCTGCAATTTTTTATCAGGGCCCAAACAAATGCCATTTGTACTTTCCCATAGACGTAGCATATAAGAAAGTATTGTGACTGTGTACAAAATCGATGTTTTGGTGAATTTGCACGTTTTCAGGTCATTCGAAGCCAAAAAGTAGTTTTTAAAAGTACTTATCTGCCGTTTGTAGTCACAGTTGTTAGAGCCCAAACCACTCATTCAGTTTTGTCTATAAAAACCGATTAAAAGAATATAAAATAATTTGTTTCTTAAAAACAGGTTTCACGATTTTCATCAAATTTAACCCATGAATACTCCCTTAGCACTAATATGAGACAACATAACCAATGACTCCTAATAAATTCAGGGGCGGAGGCTGCGGGGGTAAGATTAGAGAAATTAATAAATAGTTATTTCCTCAAAAACCGCTCAAAGATTTTTATTAAATTGAACACATTGATACTCCCTTAGTACTAGTATGAGAGGACGTCACCCGTTTCCTGAAAAAATGAAGAAACGGAGCCTGTGCGTGGGAGGGGTAAGATTAAGAGATTTTTTTTTCTAAAACGGTTCTAACGAATTTGATCAGTTATAGATTAAAGATAATCATCAGGTTTGTATATTTTATTATAACTGACATTAAACATTAATTGCATAATTAGAGGGAAACTGATAATAACATAAATAAATACAAAGGGCATTAATTAAGCATATTACAATTATCATATTACCAGGAATGCTTCCTTAGTACCAGTATGAGATGAGATGTCAAGACTAGTTGCTTCTGGAAAATTCAGAGTGATGTTGCAGGCGGGTGTGGTTTAAAAAAAAAGAAAATCGTTCAAGTCGCTGAGGCTCGTAACAGGTGTACCGAGGGCTAGCTCAGCTCTAGTGGGTGAGGGGATAGGTTAAAGTTCATACGCAAAAAAAATAAAGCATATACACATTAGTTACTCATATATATGCATAAAGGGCGCCACCAACTAATAAAATGATTGCAACCTAGCTAGAAGGCTCCCAAAATTTCCAAGGGTACCCAAACGCTACACCATATTTATTCGAGGTATGAATTTAAAAGAAACCAGTATGTAAAGTTTGAATTTAGATATCAAATGTATTTAGTAAATGAGTATTTAATGCCATCAATCAGAGAAGATATATATGTTCACAAACAATAAATATATTTGAACTGGTCCTTGGTTATATAATTTAATCTTGCCATGCGTGATATCACGAAGGGTTCACATTAGGTTCACACGAGATAATAAAAATCGTGCATATGAACTTATTTTTATACATATATCGTTGTCCTATGTCGAAGCCTGCAGTTGTCAATATAGTTCCATACCTGTTTTCTAAAATCCCCGAATCGTTGTCCAAAATGAAAGCAAAAAGTTGTCAATAAAATTCCAGTTAGGGGTCCACAAGTGGAGAACAAGAGACCGAAACCCAGGCCTCCCTTGCTCCGGAAATGGGTAACGCCAGGCTCAATAAATACTTGGGGGGAATTCGTAAAATTCGGGATGAGTATTACGAAAACAACAAAAGTAACGTAAACACAAAAAATAGAATAAAATACAAAGCAATAAAAAAATAATTTCATAAGTATACCAAAAAAAAATTAATATGATCTTTATTCCTTAGTCAAAGGTGTATGGCGGCAAAATCGGCGATCCAAGAGATCAAACTTGGAAGTAATTCCTCGTGGGACGGCTTTCTACAATTAGTACAAAAAATGCGTTAGGACATGTGCTTGCTTTACAAAAAAATATAACATACTTAATGTCAAGTAGGAAGAAACTGAGACATAAAAGACATAACAAAAACTTTACGACCTCATTAAAAACCGGTACTCTTTTTTGTGCTGTTCGCAAATTGACTCGCTTACCTTTATAGGTTTTTAATGTGCGTCGGGAATGTTTTCATGTCAGTCTTGGCACCATGGCCCGCGGCGATATAATTATATCGTAAAGTTTTTGTTGCGTTTTTTATTTAGTGGGATCCATTTATTTCAACTAGCGCCATGGCCTGCGGCGATAATAACTATGTCGTAGAGTTTTTGTTGGGTTTTTCTGTCTCGGGAATTTATTACTTGAACTATACAATTCAAGAATCCAAACTAGTCGAGTAAGCTGTGTCGTTCTAAACAACTATAACGTACACAACCAACCATGAATTTTCAATATCCCATGAATACATCAAACGGCAATTAAAAAGAAAAATTCACAAAGAACGCCAAGCGCACTGCTACCTAATGGCTACCCGTTTACCTCCCCAACCCACCCATCTATTCTCTAAAACCCCGTGACCATACAAGCCGACAAAATCACTAGCGTCTAGGGGCCAAGTACCACTTTCTATTTGTGGCTCCTGAGACTGGCGCAGATTGTTTTGTCACAATGCTGCGTTGTGTGTTGCCGATTAGCCTCTTGTCAAATAATTGTTATGAAATTATATATTTTAGCAAATGGAATAATATGCAGGGATTTAGTACAAAAATAATATTTTGGTTTGCATTATTTGACTACCTATCATGGATGAGAAAATGTATTGCAAAAATTTGTACACATAGTTTTCAAAATTTAAACATCAACTTTGTCAATTTGTAAGAAACTAGTTATTACATAAATCCATTATTGTCATGAGTAGGCAACACACCATACAAATGTGTATAGTGGGTTGCATAAGATATATTTATTGAGACCGCCACTGGTGCGCAAGCCCGGCAAGCCGTCAGCCAGTCAAGCCAGTCTCCTGCCGCCCTGCCAGCTAGAGTAAAGTTGTTACCTTTAATGTATGTTGTTCCACGTGTAGTTTATGTCGTTTATGTCAATAAATAATATATTGTTGGATATCGTGATTTACTCTCTACGCTCCATTGATCAAAACATTAACACAAATACTACATGGCGCAGCCTACGGAGCTGGGTAAGCCAGAAATATAATTCAGAAAAAAAAGGTCCACCATTTTGTACGCCCACGTTTTCTGAGAAGTGAAAATTCAAGAGTTTTATAAATTTATATCTGTTGCCATCCAACCACAGAAGGTTCTTTAATTAAATAAGAAGCGTTAAATAAAGGAGTGGAAATGGGCGACAATAGAGGCATATCTCCCTTAAATATATCTGGAACGTGGCGGAAAACTGGAAGATGTGGAAATTGCGTTTTGAGAATTTTATGCTTGCAACTGAGCTAAATAAGAAAGACCAGGCCACTCAATGCGCCCAGGTCCTACATTATATAGGTGAGGAAGCCTTCAAAATATATACAACTTTCGACCTCCAAGAGGATGAGAAAAATAATTTAAAAGTACTTCTTCAAAAGTTTGAAACACATTTTCTGCCAAAAGAAAATCTGTCGTACGAACGGTATCAATTTTTTTCATATAAGCAGAACCCGGAGCAAACTTTCGAACAATACGTAACAGAACTAAAGAAGAAGGCCATGAAATGCAAGTTAGGAAATCTGCAAGACAGTCTCACCAAGGCTATGATCATATGTGGGGTTAGTAACACAGTCATGAGACAACGCCTGCTAGAAGATGATTCCCTATCTCTGGACGATGCTATTCAACTATGCAAAGTTATAGAAGCCACAGCCATGAGAACATCAGCGATGGAATCCTCCTCGACATCGCATCAAGGTGAAGTTGACACAATTAAAATAATTAATTCATGTAAAAAATATACCAAAACCCACCCAATAAACAAGTGTCCAGCTTTCGGTAAGACATGTTCTTTTTGTAATTTAAAAAATCACTGCAGAAGCTTGCTACAAAAAGAAAAATTCACATAACTCTCAATACAATTGTAATTACAGAAAGTCAAAAGGAAGTACGAGTTATAAAAACGCGTCTCGTCACACTCAATCTAAATATAAAAATAAACATGTACATGAAATAAAAAATGACGTGGACGAATCACATTTGTTTATAGGGTCGGTGGATGATCACGATTCTGAACATAGACAGTGGCACACAGCAGTAAAAATAAATGATAAGTACATAAAATTTAAAATTGACTCTGGGGCCATGGTAAATGTATTACCTTTGTCGGCATTTGTCAGTCTGGGTTTTCAAAAAAATAAAATAAAAAATACAGGTACAACTTTGAAAGCCTACACGGGTGACAACTTGAAGGTGTTGGGAACATATAAAATTAATTGCTTTAAAAATAAACATAACTTAGAATTCTATATTGTAAACTCTGAGACGCAGTGCATCTTAGGGTTAGAGGCATGCATCAAATTAAATTTAATTAAAAAAGTTGAAACAATAAGTCACATTAATCCCGAATACAGTAATCATGAAAGTCCTAAATGATTGCATTAAACGTGAGTATTGCCAAATTCCCACCATCGAGGACGTCTCGGGGGAACTAACGGGTGCTGAGTACTTTAGTTGTTTAGATGCCTCTAACGGTTTTTATCAAATTATTCTAGATGAGGAAAGTGCTAAAATATGCACAGTGGGTACACCTTTCGGGCTTTACAAATTTTTGCACCTCCCATTTGGGATGAAATCAGCACCGGAAGTATTCCAAAAACGTTATAAGTCAATTTTCAATTTACCGGGAACAAGAATTTATATAGACGATTTGCTTGTTTGGGGCAGAACTAAAAAAGAGCATGATGAGAGACTTGTTAGGGTACTTGAAATAGCAAAACTAAACAATATCAAATTCAACAAATCTAAATGCAAATTTGGGGTTAGAAAAATTAAATATATGGGTCATATTTTTTCAAAACAGGGTGTTTGTTGAGCCTGATATAACTAAAATTGAGGCCATTCAAAAATTTACTAAACCAGTTTGTAAGCAGGATGTCCAACGTTTACTGGGAATGCTCGCATATCTAAGTAAATTCATACCAAATTTTTCGTCGGAAACAACCTGCTTACGCGATTTAATAAAAAAAGATGTGGAATTCCATTGGGGAAAACCGCACGATGTTGCATTTGAAAAAATAAAAGGCATATTGATGTCCAGGCCCGTACTCCAAATGTTCAATATAAATAAACAAAGTACCATATCTGTCGATAGTTCCAAGTCAGGTTTGGGGGCCGTCCTACTTCAGGACAACTTGCCTTGCGCTTACGCTAGCAGAGCCCTTACAGAGTGTCAAACTCGTTATGCCCAAATTGAAAAAGAACTGCTCGCAATTTGTTTCGGCTTGGATAGGTTCTATCAATTTATCTTTGGAAAAAGGGTCATAATTGAAACTGATCATCAGCCCTTATTAGCCATTTTCAAAAAACCTTTAAATAAAACGCCGGCTCGTTTACAACGTATGCTTTTGCAAATACAAAAGTACGATATCGAGTTGAGATATAAGAAAGGATCTCAATTACATATCGCAGACGCTTTGTCGAGAGCCTATATCAAAGAACAGATAATTGACGATTTTGATAAAGAACTTCAGGTTCAAGTATGCTTAATAATTTCACAAATTAACGCCACGGAAAATAAATTAAAAGAATTTCAAAAAAATACAAATAACGATAGCGAATTAATAGAGTTAAAAAAGATTATTACGGAAGGTTGGCCCCATAATAATAAGAAAATTGATGATAAAATAAAAGCATATTCAAAATTTAGAGATGAACTCACAATAATGAATGATTTAATCTTTAAGGGTCAGGCAATAGTTGTACCAAGCAATATGAGACGAGAAATGTTAAATAGAATCCATTACAGTCACATGGGAATAAATAAATGCACAAAACTAGCTCAGGAATCGGTATTTTGGCCTAATATGAAAAATGAAATAAAACAATTAATCGAAAACTGTTTTTTGTGCAATAAATACGCAAATTCGCAAAAATCTGAACCTCTGGATCCACACTATCCCAAGGATACCTTGGAATAAGGTGGGTTGCGATTTGTTTGAATTAAAAGGGGTTAAATACTTACTATTAATTGATTATTACTCCAAATATATTGAAATTGAAAAATTGAGCAAAGATACGACTAGTTTTTCTGTAATAAATGCCATGAAATCTATTTTTGCTCGTCATGGAGTACCCCTCACTGTTGTATCTGATGAGGGACCTCGGTTCACTTCTGAGGCATTTAAGAGATTTTCTCGGGAATGGGAATTTGAGCACTCGTTATCAAGTCCATACCATAGTGCAGCTAATGGGATGGCTGAGCGCCACGTCCAAACTGCCAAACAACTCTTTCGGACGGTAACTGAGGATAATAGGGATCTCTATAAAGCGTTGCTGCAATATCGCAACATGCCAGTCGTTGATAATTTCTCTCCTGCACAAATTTTAATGTCTAGACACCTTCAATCCATGTTACCTCTCAGTAATGTAAATTTAAAATCCAGGGTGGTAAATGTCGGAAAGGTTAATAGCAGAATCCGACAAAACCAAGAATTACAACAAAAATACTTTAATAAAAAAGGGGTTCAAAAATTAAAACCTTTGGTAGTAGGAGACAATGTGTTCATACAACTGAGACCAAATGCGATCTGGACTCCTGCCATTATTGTAAAAAAAATAGAGACAGATCGTATTCAGTTAAAGTTACAAACAACACCATTTATGTAAGGAATCGTAAATTTATAAAACTTAACAAAAGCAATAACCTAAACCTTCATACCACTTCGGTCTCACCTAAAGTGTTTATAGAAAGTAATAGTGATAGTCCCACAGAGCCAGAAAACATTGTGGAGGTTGGAACCTCAATCGACGGGGATGAGGTGTTTAGTGATCAAAGTGATATAGCGTTAAGTTGTAGCGACAGGAATTTTGATAGAACTTCAGAGGAGAGTGAATACAATAGTCTAAATTCTAGTTCGGAGTCGGAAACTCTCGTTATAAGAAATAAGCCCTCTTACTCAGGAAGAACTATCAAACGACCTGACAGACTAAATTTGTAATAATGTTAAGCAATTCTCTGACTTGAAGACTTGAAAATATGTATCTGTAATTTAAGCATTGCTGTATTTGTTTTAAAATGTTTTTAAACGTAATGTAAATTTAATGATGGCTGTACTTTGTACTTCTGTTGTAAAATGGTGTTTTCAAAAAAAGGGAGATGTCATGAGTAGGCAACACACCATACAAATGTGTACAGTGGGTTGCATAATATATATTTATTGAGACCGCCACTGGTGCGCAAGCCGTCAGCCAGTCAATAATAGAGTTAAGTTATCTTTAATGTATGTTGTTCCACGTGTAGTTTATGTCGTATATGTCAATAAATAATATATTGTTGGATTTACTCTCTACGCTCCATTCATCAAAACATTAACACAAATATTACAATTATCACTACTTTATTTTGTCCACTTTTGTATGAATTTTCCAATTCCCCATGCAGTGTTATACTATTTTATTTATTTTTTTGTACTTTTGTACCTGTGTAGGACTACTTTTGTCATGTTTCCTTACACTCTTTGTTTTAATTTGTAGCAATATGGGTTCGCCCGTATATGTAAATAAATAAGTAAATTACTTAAACACAGAATATATGTTTGTTTTTAATTAATGCCGTATTTATATTATTTTTTTATTCTATAGTTAAATTCTTTAATAAATTTTTGAAAACAACATTATATTTGTTTAAATTGGATTTCAAAAAATATAGTTTCACAAAAGAAGGAAATTACAATATTTTACAAGTAAGTATTTAATGGATATTAATCTGAAAAAGTATTTTATTAATTTCTCATTTAGAGCAATTAATAAAATATAAAGTACCTAGAAATTTTAAATTCGTATGTATATATAATAATAAACAACCAAATGTGTTCAAATTTTAATATTGATAAAATATGCTGATTATCAAATCCGACTTTAACAGAATTTTATGTAAAAGTAAATCATCAAATGTTTATAATATAGATATAACAAATAAATAAATTATTTTGACATTTCATTTGTTTACATTAAATAATAATATTCATGACAAGGGGCTAATAGGCAACACACATCGCAGTATTGTGACAAAATAATCTGCGCAAGTCTCAGGAACCAAAAATAGAAAGTGATACTTGGACCCTAGACGCTAGTGATAAAATCTTACGACGCAACCCCTAATACACCTCGAATTCCCTGCTGCCTATACCTAAAAGATTCAAACTACCTCGTTTCAGCCAACAAAATCTCACGGCAACCCTCAATACGCCTCTCAATAATATGACAAGGGGCTAATAGGCAACACACATTGCAGTATTGTGACAAAACAATTTGCGCAAGTCTCAGGAGCCAAAAATAGAAAGTGATACTTGGCCCCTAGACGCCAGTGACAAAACTCACGACGCAACCCCTAATACAACTAGAATTCCTTGCTGCCTATACCTAAAAGATTCAAACTACCTCGTTTCAGCCAATAAAATCTAACAGCACGGCAACCCTCAATACGCCTCTCAATAATTACTTACTGTCTACCTAAAAGGCGCTGCTGGGAAGGGGACGACCCTCTTTTTCGCACTTATTGTGAAATACGGAAGTGGTTGGTGACTGTTTATTATTTTTAATTACCTAGTAATAACAAAGCTAATATGGTGGCTTATTGTTGTGCGTATGGCTGCAAAAATAAACGATTTCCCGGGACGACTATTCGTTTTCATAAGAAAGTATGTTTTTAAATAAATAAAAAGTCGTTTCAGATGTGAAAACAATTTTAAGGTTAGGTATTTTAAGAATTTCCCAAACACTACCTACCGAAAATTTATTTTACTGTTCCTGTTTGTAATTTTGAACTACTTTTTTTTATAGATTTCCATTATCTAGAAAACCAGTTTTAGAATTATGGCTAAATGCTGTGAGATTGAAAAATTTTAAACCCAGCGTTTTTACTGTAATATGCAGTGAACATTTTACTGAGGAAAGCTATACTTAGAATCTTCTTTGAATCGGAAGTTATTAAAGAAGGATGCGGTTCCTTCAATTTTTAACTTTCCATGCCACCTAAATGTTAAAGCCTGTACGAACAGACGACAAATTAAAAGGCTTTGCATTGAATCAAGTACTAAAGCTGATGAAGCAGATAAGAATAATGTGCAGGTAACGTAACCTTAATAATTAAAGTTTTAATCGTAATTAGCATAGTATTGTTTTGTAGGAACCATCTACGACAACAAAACATGATGCTTAAGTCCAAACGTCACTTTTTCTTACGAAGTCCTTACCCGAAGTTAAAATGTTAAAACGCACAATCAAAACTCTACAACAAAATGTTACCCGAAAAGCAAAAAAAAATAAGTAGTATGAAGGACTTAATCAGACATTTAAATGAAAACAATAAAAGTGACTGCACCATAGAGGAGGTTCTTATGAACAATTTTGAGGGCTTTTCACTGAGCTCTTTCAAAATGAGTTAAAAAATTCAAATGTTAGTCCAACACAAAAGAGATATACCAATCAAATGAAAGACTTTGCGTTAACTTTATACTTTTATTCACCAAAAGCGTATACGAAAAAAAATCAATTTGCCACATGCTGGGATGTTGAGGAAATGGGTATCTTCCTTTAACTGTGAAGTGGGTTTTCTAAACGAAGTTTTTGATTTTTTAAAAAAAGACGCCGAAGAAGTTGATTATTTATGTGATGTTGCTTTAATATTTGATTCGATGGCTATTCGATCAGAACTTGTTTATGATAGGAAAAATGACAAGCATTGTGGCTATGTTGATTTAGGTGATATCGCTGCTGTACATTCTGAAGTAATGGCTACAGAGGCATTACTTTTTCAAATAGTTTCGTATAAAAATAATTTTAAATGCCCAATAGGCTATTTTTTTATAAACAAAATAACTGCAGTTCTACAAAAACAATTTGTTTTGGTTGCAATTGAAAAATTATTTGAAATTAATATAAAAGTGCATTCCGTAACATGCGATGGGTGCAGTACTAATATAAAAACATTTGAACTGTTAGGATGTAATTTGAGCCCGTTAAATATGGAAGCTAAATTTAAATTTAATCATCCTAACAAAGTCGGTATGCAAACTAACGATTCTGCAACGTACAAAATTATCACGAAATTTTCTGTATCTTAAACCCTTGTCATGTAGTTAAATTACTAAGAAATACTTTTGCAGAACATGGTTTATCTTCTCCAGCCAGAAATATTGATTTTAAATACGTAGAAAAACTACATATTTTACAAGAAAACGAGGGTTTAAAGTTTGCTAATTCTCTTACGGGTTCTCATCTTAACTTCAAACGAAAAAAAAATGAATGTTCGTCTCGTGGTACAAACAATTATTAACAGTGTAGCTGAGGCTATTGATTTTTTAAGAATTTCTGGTCATGCAGATTTTCAGGGTAGCGAGGCTACAGTCGAATTTTTAAAAATATTTGATATAATGAATTCAAGAACACTATTTGGTCGTGGCTATAAATCCCCATTATTTTTTAAAAATTCTCATTACTGGCAAGATATCTTTAAAGAAACCGCAAAATACATAAAACAAAAATAAATGGCTGTGATGTTTTACAGCATAAAAGAAAAACTTTTGCTCTCGGATTTCTTATAAATATTTACAGTTTTGAAAAGTTAGCTTTGTATCTTTTTAGTCGTCCAGAAAATCCCCTCAAATATTTTTTGACGTATAAATGTTCCCAAGATCATATAGAGTTATATTTTTCTTGTATTAGATCACGAGGAGGATGGAATAATAATCCGAATGTTTTACAATTCAAATGGGCTTTACGAACATTGTTGTTTCGTAATAGTGTACAGCCAAGTATAAACGGCAATTGCTGCATTAACTTCAGTTCAGATCTAGCACCAGTATTTGATTTTCAGCATGTTAGAAGAAATATTGTTGAAAATACAAATAATAAAGACCAATTTCATGATAAAGAAATGAATTATTTAATGTCGGTAATTGAAATTACATCGCTCTCTTCTATACAAGAAAATATACTATATTACATAGGCGGTGTAATCGTGCGCAAAATTCTAAGTAAAAATTCATGTACTTTTTGCCAGGATATGATTAAACAACCCTTGAATGACCATGATTACTCCTGTATTAGTATTAATAACCCAAGTAGTTTTACGAGGTTTTTATCTAATGGAAAATTATATTTTCCCTCGAAAGGCATCTTTCAAATTGTTACTTACGCTGAGAGAGCATTTACTGCTGAATTAAATATTGGGTATCTGGGAAAGCATAATTTTAAAAGAAGAATTATAATGTCTGTCATGCAACATTTTATTTCAAAATTAAGAAGCCTCTTTCAACCAGCACACCCTGTGGTAGAAATGTGTGAAGACTTGCATGAAGTTCAAATAATAAAATACATAGCTAGCACTTATGCAAACATTCGAATTGAAACCCACGCGAAGAAAAAATCCCAGCACTTAGTAGGGCACAAAGCTACACTCC
Organism: Leptura quadrifasciata; assembly: GCA_963675555.1. Taxonomy (NCBI): domain Eukaryota; kingdom Metazoa; phylum Arthropoda; class Insecta; order Coleoptera; family Cerambycidae; genus Leptura; species Leptura quadrifasciata. The sequence goes on along the minus strand of OY776678.1, from coordinate 7,991 downwards.
GTCATAAGTTAAATAAGACAATTTTATTTTACCATATTTAACTTTTAATTTCTGATTAAAATACAGTTTTGAATTTTTATGTTAATAAAGATGTATGTTTCTTCTACCATTGTGCTATTCCAAATCTCCTTCTACCCTTATATTTATTTTTGTAATCCCACTTGAAGAAGCATTTGCGCGATTTTTACATAAACGACAATGAGAGAAACAAGGACAGGTTACCCTCTTGCAGCAACTGCACTCATCGCACACCCTGTCCTCTCTTTCATATCATAGCGCCTGCATTCCAGTTATTAATAGAGTTCACTGCATTTGACACGTAACATACTGTCAGCTCTTTTAAATAACCTAAATTAAGTGTGGGAAAAAGGGGTATATGATTTTGAACCCATCTTGCATTTCTAATGTGAAGGTTGTCTATTTCAACTCTGGCTTGAAGAACGTTAGGTGTCTGAGATTTCTCTAACATTATTTGAGCTATTTCTGCGTTTGCTCCCTCCATAAGTATTGGTATTTATGAAGTATTGCTCCAGCAATTCGATAAAAGTCCGATATTAATAGCATGGTGCATAGGAATGATTTTAAAAAAGAAATTAAAAACAGATTTTATGTGACCATTACGTGCCTCTACTATCCACCTCGTTTTGGTAATCAATCTGGAATCATTAACTTCTTCGGTATTAATTGCCGTTCACCACGCTCTAGACGTGATGGCATTTTGTAATTAATACCTATATTTTCAAGAAGTGACAAAACATCTGAATAACCACGGTCCATAATAAAAATGTCATCATTATTGAACCATTCTCGAAGCCCATTGGCGTCCACTTCAAAATCGTTACGGAGCATTGAGGCGTCATGGAGAAGTAAGGACCATGAATATCTAATATATATCCGAGGCTACAACGAGGGCTGGGTTTATCAAGTGACGGCCCTTATGGCCTCAGTGCTCTAAAATTGCTACTCTTCTGAATGTAGGCATAAGTTCCATCTATGTATGCAATCGCTACATGCAGATCCCGATTAGAGTTATACAGTTCATTCGCAAAAGCCGTCACATATCTCTGTATATATTGCTCTCTTTTAATTGAATTCAATCCTATATTTAGAGGAACAAAACGTACCATCAATGATCTCACTTTGGTAATAACAAGACTTAGGTACAGCTTGCCTGCTCGTGTACCTGAAAATGACTTTCAAAAAATCATCAGATGGATGAAGTTTGCATAGGAATAATAACAAATCTCTTTTGCTAATATGTCGATGAGTATTTTGGCCAGGTACAGGTACAGGGTCACAATATGCAAACAAATCTTGAAATTGTTGGCGTGTTATTGGGCTTATGGACCGGAACTCATCCTCTGTAAAACTATTTTCATCGTTAAGATCGGGCTCATCAATTCTAGTTGATCGACGTAAAACCTGTAAAATATTTTGCAACTGTGCACCGTTTAAGCGATATGGTCTATTATAAAATTGCAAACCCTCAAAACAGAACTCAAAGAACAAATCCAATGGCGTCTAAATGATGATGACAGCAGCGAGCTGATTTGGGTATATAAATATTTTTTATGATAAAGACTTCTTTACACTCAATAGAAAGCCTACTTAGATTGTGTAACCCATTGCAAAACATACAAGAATTATTTGTGGTCTGCTTTAAAACATTTAATTTCAAACAATCAGGATCACGTGCTAATTCATCAATCTCGGCATTGAGAGTTCGGTTGCAATTAAGACAGTTACCTTCAATATCTTGAGGTGGTAAGTTAACATCTTCACGACGACGAATTGCAATTTGATACTTGAGCTCATTTTCATTTCCAGAAATGCTAACCATTGCTCATGGCTACAAACCAATGTTACATACATAACAGTTTACTCTTCACCTAAATATGTCTGGATTTTTAACAACCAAAAGTCAGACACTTGTTATAGAACTTCTTCTATTGTTAACTAATACAATACCAAATTTGTAACAAATAAACACACAAGTCGCTATTAAAATGTTTACAAATATCAAAACATTTAATTTGAGAGGGGCTATAGGCCTATTATTTTTTAATTAATTCTAAAATTCAAATAACGTAGAATTTTTGTTTAGACAAATATAAGATAACCGCTGGAAAAAATGCAAGTGTGTGCTTCTGCAAATGTATTTTTACTTGTGAATAATAATGATAACCAGTAATACTACATACCTAAACGTTTAACTATATTTAAGGAATATTAATGTTCTTTAATTTTTTAGTTTAATAATAATTATGGTTGTAGAATTATATATGCAGTTTTAAAAATGATAGTAATTAAACAGGAATGGTATATAAAAGAAATTCTGGTGACACCAATGATCAAACCCGGGGCGTTTCACATGCAAAACGAACGCTCTGCTACTGAGCCATATCCCCGCTACGATGCAGTTTAAACAATTTTCATAGTAAACACACACCATCATCCATACTATCTTTTTACAGTGTATCTCAAAAACTATCCATTTTCGGAGGTCGCCCATTGAGGCTCTTGTTCACAACGACAAGAAGTACAACATATTCGAAACCACTTTTACCTAAGAAATGTGCATGGTCCTTTGGCTTGATGTACAAAGGTGCCTTAAAGGTAATCAAGGCATCGATAAGGAATTGCAATCACAAATTAATCCAGAGACAAAACTGTGGGAGCTAGTCCTTGAAAGAATAATAGCAGTTGTATTTCTTGGAAAAAACAACTTGGCGTTTAGAGGTAGTTTGAACAAGCTATTCACACCGAATATGTAATGTATAGCAACAAATTTATGTTCATGTACTGCTGTTTTTAAATTCTACATTGTACAATAGGAGTTAAAAGAGTTTTTTATATTTACTTTTTCAGTTAACACAACCGTCCCAGCCACACATTAGGCCAGTCCAGTTGTAATTGTGCCAGGAAATTTTACAAGAAACTTTACATTTATACAAAAATGTTATTCTTGCATCAATAAAAAAAAAATAAAGTTGCTTTTTTGTGTACTTTTTATTTATAAAAATACATAAATTAAATTTTTTTTTTCCAATTTTTCTAATTGCTTCTGTTTCAGCTTTACGTCAAGCTCTAGCGATACCATTCTTGCTTCATGTTCCTTTTTAAGTAATTCGGCCAACTCTATTTTTTTATTAACTAAAATTTCATATTTTTCACCCAATGCTGATGACGTTAGTGTTTTTACTGTTTTTGGTTGACGCCTGCGAAGGGGCTGAACTTGTTTGGGTGTGTTGCTTGATACACTTGCGTTTGCTGTTGGCAAAACATTTGCTTGTGGTAAGTCCTCCTCCTAAATCACGTCTATGTTGTTGATGTTTCTTGGCACTGCCGAATCCTGCAAAAAAAAATAGAGCTTAAATACTTAGGCAGTTGGAAAAGTTGTGCAAGTCATCCATTAATGGGCGCCAAAAAAAGGAATGAAATACAAAACAAGAGAACAAACAAAACTGAGCAAATAAAATAGTTGCAGAACTGTGCAAGTGTGAAACATTTTTTAAATCTTGTTTTTGAAGTTAATTTTTTAATTTGAATCATAGTAACGGCCTTAGAAACAACATCTTATATGAATAATATAATGTTGGGCATTCTAAGGTAAGTAATTATTGTAATTCTAATTGTAATTTACCGAGAAAAATACGAAGTTTGCGAAATTCTTTGGTTGAATACCAAAACTTTTTCTAAATACAGCATTCAAAAATATTCAATATTAAAAGCGCAAATCTATATCCCGATGTTTTGAAATTTGTACTCTGGGAGTAGTGGCATCTGCGGCCTGATTTTTTAACTAAAACAATTTGACAATACTGTTTATGACTTTCACTAGAAATCTAGCGCTCGAAAGACAAAGACAGCAGCTCTTAACTGAGAAAGATGGAGGGAAAAATTTTAAATTATTTTCTAGTTCAGACTCTGAGTGCCCGTTGTATTTCAGTTTATTCAAGAGTTGTTTAGTTTACACGTGCTCTGTGACTTACATTCATGTTCCTAACAAGTGTATAACTTGGCGTAATGTGAAAAAACGTTTTTAATTAATTTTTATTAATTGTGTACTTTTCATAAATTTTTGTGATAGGACACTCGACTTTGCGTTTGGAGCAATTACAAATTGTTAGTGTTAATAGAAGAGGTATTTTAAATGCTTTTCATTTAATAATTCTCTCTTTGCTCAGTAGGACCTTTTTAGAAAAACAATTGATCAGTTAATAATTTCAAATAAAATAAATCTTCTATCAGAATGAACGAGATGAAGTTTTCTGGGAAGAAAAGATGTTGCCGTTATTAAAAACATTTTATTTCACCTATTTGTTACCAGAAATAATAGATCCGCAGCACCCTAAAGGCCACCCGATTAGAAACCCCGATAGAACATGAGTATTATTTATTTATGGAAGTGTAGAAATATCTTCATTTTATTTATTTTATTTTGGGAAAATCATATTTATTTTTGTTGTATTATTTACAGCAAATTGCTTATGTGAAGTTTATGAATTTATTTATTATTCACTTATTTTATAAGGTTTTTAATTTAAAATTTCGTTTTGCTCAAAAAAATCGAATGAGGTGAGATTAAGGGCTCAGTTCACGACTGACAACCCTGTTTCTACAGGAAGCCCTTACTAATAAAGCTATAAGGTTCAATTCAATAAATGATTATTCATCTGTATTTTGTTTGCTTAAAAACTCCTCTTCAGTTAGTTATCTATGAATAATTGAGTAAACAAACCAAAATTTGCATAGAAAATAAAGAAAATATTATTAGGTTGGCTATTTTATTTTAAAAAATCATTATGAAAGAAAACCAAAACTTTACTAACAAAAATTCTTTACTTTGCTACTGATCTCGTGAACAAAGTTTTGCTTCTCATCCTCCGGGTAACAAGAATTTTTCCATAAATTTGAGGTTTGTAAAGGAAAACGTTGTGCATTGTATAACAACAGTCAGTAGATTTTGAAATTTGTAGTCTACATATGTAAAATAAAGTTAATGAAGGACTGTTGTGTTCGTCGTTTGTCCTCGTCTAAGAAACATTTTAAATTAGTTTATAATCTTTTATTTTACATAAGTAGCGAATTTGATACACACGCAAAGAACCATTTGACAAACAATATTCGATGATCAAAGTAATCTACCTCTTCTGGGGATACGTTACTTTTGCGAAATTTCTTATTTTAGTGCTACATTGGTAATATTTTACTAAATGATTCACTATACTTTTTCTTTAAATAATATGTGACCGTTTGTTTACATTTAGCTATTGAGTCATGATCAATGCCTCTCTTATTCATAGATTATTTATAAAATATAATTTATTACTTTAAAAATATAGTATTTCTAAGCAACGTTAACATTCGAACTCATGAAGCAGTTTTGTAAGCGAGATTATTCATTCGCATTTTAACATTGAAACATAGCGGTGTACTAATTTGGTTAATATACGGAGTGTTCTACAGACTAGTTTCTTGTTTTATTTCCGGGTAGCGGGGTATTTTCTAACATGTAATGTTTTAAAAATGGTCTGAAAAACGAATGAGTCTCAACAACTACAGAAATGTTATGTTATAAAAATAATAACACTAAACAAAGCACTACATCTTTAACAACACTTACAAATTTAAAAAAAGACCGGAGGAAACCTATTGGTAGAAAAATACTGCAAATATGACTCGGAACAAAACTCTTGCCACCTTATAGGTTGTTTTGTTTGTCCTACAAGCTGAAAAATAACCTAATGATAACATATTTCATTTCTCCTGAATAATATGATGATAAAAACTTTAACACAAAATTTTTCATTTAAATAATTAGTTTATTTATAATTCAAAAATCATTGTAAACTAAAACATTGACACTAACAGTATTGAGAAGGCAATGTTGCCGGCTATATTTTGACGGAATAAAGAATAAAGCAAAGGTACGTATACGACATTCCACGTTAGTTGCATCACATTCTCTGATTGAAATCTGAAAGCAAAGTACCCTGGTTACGTATTTCTGTGATAACGTAAATGTAACTATGGGATATCTCCGACGCGCCGGGAATATTGCTGGCGCCACTAGCGAGTATTGAAACCTCAGACAATTGAAACAAAACAACGCAGACTTCTATTATGGAATGTTTAGTCGACCAATAGGGAGGGCCGCATACTCGACAATATCCGAACGTTTTACGAAATCGCTTTAAATTTGTGGAACGGTAAGGAAACTGTTAAAATTCTATTCTAACCTCCAACCAATTTATAAAATTATTAAACTAATAAATATATAAAAGGTGGATAGAGAAAGGCTAATCAACTTAAGAATGGCTGAAAATGATAATGAATTTGAAGTAAGTAGTATTATAATATTTCAACCTAATAATACTTCTGTAACTGATATTATATATTACCAAAAAATTGGAAGTATAGGATAATCAATAAAACTTCATATGGAAACAAAGTTAAAATATCAGAAGTAACTTTGAAAGTTGCTCTGTTTTCTCCAGAAGAAATAAAATTGTGAGTGCGCTCCCTTGAAGAGCGCACATCATGTACTTTTTCAATAAACAGAACTGGGAACTGCACTGGACAAGGAATTCTGTCTAAAGAATTTCTGAATTGTCAACATAACACTAGATGTAAGAAGACATACAACTCCTTTACCAAAAATCGTACTAAACATACAAACTGCCCATCTCTTTGAACTGGCCAACTGGCACCACAAATCACTTAAGTAGTTTGTGACTGGCACTTATATTTTCTTGACAAGGGGCAAGTATTTACAACCCAGTTATTATGCTTTTAAGTGGACAGAGTACAACTTGATTATTACATCACATGAATTGGCCACGGCCAGTGCAACGGTGAAGAAAAGTATACACTAGAACAAGTTCGATTTGTTTCAGGGTTAATAAACATGACAAGAAATTTGGGTAAATTTCCAGGATATTCACTTCTCGTTTTTTGGCGATTTTTTTTTTGCAGTCATGTAGTAAACTGTGTTATGAATCGTTTGGTGACAACGAAATGTTGTGCAAATGAATAATAATAATAAGCAACAAGCTTATCGCATGAGACCACGAAACTTTGATGAGTCGCATGCGAAAGGGAAATTAAAATGAAGTTAAATTTGTGCCGACATTGTAGGGGAAGGAAAATTTTTGGTGAATGTGATTGTCGCATTAGGCAAAAAATAAGCGTTATAGAAAGTGCGTGACTCGAATGTATTAACTCGCGTGGTTGGGCTGTAATAATGTCATGTGACAAAAGGTTGCATGAGATCACAAATCTTTGAAGAAAGTCATCGTTGAAATAAAAGAAAGTTGCATGCGAAAGGAAAATTGCAATGCAGCTAAATTTGTCTCGAAATTATAGGGGCAAGGAAAATCTTTGGTGAATGTGATTTTGTTATGTACTTTAGTCAACCTGTGAGCAGCAGTGCCACTAACGGGTGACAAGACGATTACCGTGAACGCGGCCCATTGTTGACACATGGGCATTTTAAATAATTAATTTGCGGTATTTAACTTCGTTTGCACAACATAACATTATGTGGACTGTAATCCTGGAGCAACGTAGAATCCTTCAGTATTTTTAGTTTTTGTATAAGTGAGAAGTGGATATCCTAGAAAATGACCGAAATTTGAATGGTATTGTACCCAGTAAACAGTTGTTGGATCGGTTTCCAGTATTGATTAACAAATTCGTGTCCCTGGCCTAAAAAGTTGAAACGTGCTGCCGTTGATTGTCCCTCAACAGTTGGTATATTACTGTGCCCTAGGTATAGTAACCATGGAAAAAATTGCGTAGGGCTTTGCCCTCTCGGCTGATAGTCGGATATGGAATGAGCCTCAAAAAGAAAAAAATTGGAACGTACTCACATTACGTAGGCAGGTTTTACTGATATTTCCACTGGGCTTAAGCGGTCCATGGGATGGAGCTAATAGTTTTCTTTGAAACTTCCTGCCTGGGGTTGGTTTAAGTCCAGAAACAAACTG